>JAVIWC010000594.1:1200000-1852152 GCA_031894815.1 Creontiades dilutus
ATTTCTTAAGTTATATACGTAATCTTAAAATTCACAGTTGCAATATTAGGTTGTACATTAACTCTTGTAAATACATATTTCTTTTTACTTCGAAACTTTTAGCGACTGAATTTGTACAATAAATCTTCGAATGCTTCTATCAGCCTTGATAAATCTCTTGGAGGCCATACACAATAGGTATTGAATGAAGAAAATAAAACGAACCTCCGTCATTGAATTAGGACAATATGATCCTTAATAACAATTTCGGTGTTTTAAAAGATAAATACTTTTTTATTGTGCCATTTTGTGTTAGAGTGGCAAAGAGTATTGGAATGAAGACTTGACCAATTCAATATGACAATGAATTATTTTTACTTTTTTGTTTTTCCCCATCGAACGTTGAAATATTTCAGAGCTTTGAGGCGTTGAGTTTACTAGAGATATTCTAAATTTGTCTTATAAATTCAATGTTTCTTGCTCTTCACTGACATTTTTAAATGCTCAGCTCCCTTTAATTATGTTGTAATTAGATTTTCTCAACCGTCGGTAAACTGTAAATGAGTTCTATTTTAGCATTTCATGCGGCAAAATTGAATCCGATGTCCGACATTTTTGTTGAATTTGATACCTATCCACTGGTGCAAATACTTCTGATTTTCACTCTTGCCACACCCTTTTGCCCAAGTTTGAAAAACAACGAAAAACACCTAAAAAGTTTTGTGGTATGATTAGGAATCATTATTTTTTCTTATGTTATTAGACTGTGATAATGTTGTTAAAACATAAATTTATTTTACTTAAGTGTTCTTTTTTCTTTTCTAGTAATTAAGTGTTGTACATTGTTCAACTAGGGGTCATTTTCTAACATTGCGCAAGTTAGGTACGTCACTGAAATTGTGATAAACATTCCTTCATATCTGTAATATTGTTCACATTGCCATACAATGATCAATACCCTTCCAACTGAAAATCCAACATTTCTGTTTTTCAGTGGTAGAAAACGAAGCGAGTTTTGTCGCACCATGAAAGAACGTGTTCTTTAAATTAAATAGTGAAAATCAGAGTATTCTAATTTTCAAAAATCATGTTAAGCCGTTTCCAAAAATTACTGAAAATGTATCACTCTTTTATCGTAAAGTTCTTTTTAATTAATATGCTTCCAGAGCGATATTACTTGGTAAATAATTATCCTCCAGTCTTCCTTGGTCGAATTACTGTTAATGTTGGTGTAATGCTCTTGGTGGAGCTTTTAAATTTTTGTAGTCTTTGACCAACTGAGTTTTTAAGGCTTTATATGTTCATGGTCAGCTGCTCCTACGCAGGCTTCCACAAATATTTCCGATAGTACAAAAATGTAAGTTTTTACCCTCAATTTGTTATTAGGTAATTTATTTTACTATAAAAAAATGTTTAACGAATTGTGTTAATTGCCTTGGAAAAGCTGGCTTTTTGAGATGTGGAAGTCGTATGAAAAAATAAATAAAAACCCCAGTGACCTACTATTAAAGGATATATGTAAATGAAGGGTATCACTTCCTAAAAAAAACCGTGTGATGCCTTTGAGAATTATTGAAAAATCGTACTGTAATGTTTGTGTGATTAAATAAATTTGTGTCAAATAAAACAAAATTGTATATACAAATTTTTAATAAAAATGAATAATTTATAATTATGTTCTCGGTTTTTATTATAGTTCCTTTTTCGTTGGTTTAAATACATTCATACCCAAATTTCAACTAGTCTTTCTCACATTTTAGTTGTTTGTAAAAAGACAATACTTCCCACTAAACGAGTGATCCGATCTTCATTCTGATCGACAAACGTGGGTGTGAAATCAATTTTTCTTCATTTGTTGTCTATCTACAACATTTCAAGCTATTTTTCAAAACGCGAAACTGCGGTGTTTTTTGTAATCATTGTCTTTCAACTATTTGTTACAAAACCCCAAAACGTGAGAAACCGCCAGACTGATACAAACGGATGGAAACGGACAGAGCAGGAATCTCGAACCTTAGGTTTGCTACTTGATAGACGCTGCTATCTCAGAGAGATGGAAACAACATATACAATCAGTCGTAGTAAAAATTGTGATAAAAAATCAACCCCTACATGTAGCATCAATCTATTTTGCACCGAATTTCCCCCGAGGTATGAATGACTGGGAAGGGATATTAACACAACTTCCACAACCACTATTGCTTGGAGGTGATTTCAACGCTCACAATTTGTCATTTGGAGGTCTCTACACGGATAACCGTGGTAGGAAAGCTGACGTTCAAGACATTATGGGACTTAGTACACTGAATGATGGCACTCACACGTACATACCTCGACCCACCCAACGATCTTCAGCCATAGATATTACATTTATAACGGCTTCGTGGACACCAGAATGCCACTGGGAAGTATTAGAAAATCCCTGCGGATCAGATCACTGTCCCATTAAAGTGGATATTAAAAAATCAGATTCCACTCCATCAGCAGTACAAGGAGGATGGAATATTAAGAAAGCGGATTGGGAAAAATATCAATATGCTGTGATCAAGCAATATGAAAATACCAATACTATGACAAATTCCCTGCCATACCATGAGTTTGTAGAGATAATAAACAAGGCAGCTGATGAATCGATCCCTCGTAAATATGCGAACTTTAATGTGCATCGAAATAGAAAACAACGACCTTGGTGGGACATGGAATGTAATGGAGCGAATTCGGATTATTTAGGAAACTTTAGAGATTATAGACATGGAGGGCACTTCTCAAATTTTCTACTAATGAGTTAATCCCAAGCTGTGTGCAGGAGACTATTCAACAGAAAAAAGAAGGAAAATTGGATAAGTTATTGCGAAAATTTGAATAGGACAACTCCGATTACCGAAGTATGGAGAAAAGTAAAATCTATAAAAAGAGGAATAGATATAAAGGAAAGATCGACATCATACGAATGGATAGATGAATTTACAGATGATTTATGCCCGGACAGAGTAGAAAACCAGGTTACGTGCCCTATTAGAAATAGGCATCATGATTCAACTGTTCCATTCTCCATGACTGAACTCGAAGAAGCGATCAAAAAATACATCACCTGGACATGATTTTATATCATATCCCTTGATAAAAACCTGTCATCATTAGGGAAACAACACTTATTAAAAATATATAACGGGATGTGGAACTCTGGAGAAATACCACCGGAATGGAAGATCCACATAGTTATACCAATCCCCAAAACAGGGAAAGATCCTAACTCAAGGAAAGGGAACAGACCAGTCGCTCTATCATCACGTTTACTGAAGACTTATGAACGTATGGTAAAGAGGAGACTTATGTGGTTGATAGAAAATAGATCTCTACTTCCACCTAATCAACATGGTTTTCGCGAAGGACATAGCACGATGGACGTGTTAACCACACTAGTGTCAGATATCCACTTAGCTTTTACAAATAAGCAATATCTGAGAGCCATATGTCTCGACCTTGAAGATGCATATAGTTGTGTGGAACCTGAAATACTTTTCCAGCAGTTAGTGGATATTGAGATACCTGATCAATTCATAGCAGCGTGCATTAATCCTTTAATAGGTAGAATAATCAGGATAAAATTTGAGGGTAAAATAGTTAGAGAGCGAAGGACTAGTAGAGGACTCGCACAAGGAGCTGTGTTATCGCCAATATGCTTCGCCATATATACTCGCACCTTCAGCTCTATCTGTGGACCCAGAGTCCGTTCACTCCAATACGCTGACGATTTAACTCTATATGTCGTAGCAGAATCAGATCAAGAAACCGTCAGTCTTCTGGAAGGAACTGTACACCAACTCAAACCATGGCTGCTGAACTTAGGCCTAAATCTTTCACCGAATAAGAGTAATACAATTGTATTCTCTAATGCAATTGGAATACAATTGTATTCACCTAATACGATCGAAAATGGACTACGGCTGCTTCCTGTTTGCTGATGCTGCACATACCAACTTGAAAAAACTTGATAAAATCCAGAATAAAGCCATACGGATTAGCATAGGCGCCATGAATTCCACTCCATTAAACGCACTTGAAGCAGAATCGAGAATAGCTCCGCTGGCTTTTAGAAGAAGACTTCTTGCAGACACATTTCTAATACCGAGAATTCAGTTGGAGACGTCACCTACGATAACATCGGTGTCGAAGCTCAATATGGCAGTTTTAACGTCTCAAGGTTGGGAGGCGAGACCAACACCAGTATTTACAGAAGCGTTCTGTGATATAGCTGACTGTATGGGACTAATGACAAAAATTCCGAATATCCCAATTTATGCATTCCCGATGAATTTTCAAATGAAACGGCAGTACCGAGTGGATATCTCAGAACCTCCAAGCACCAGCGCATCACCTTACTTTATAGAGAAAATTAACATGAAATACAATGGAGCGTACTAACTATTCACAGACGGATCCAAGCAAATCACAGGCACAGGAGCAGCATACTATGATCCTCAAACACAGGAGAAATTCATGTTTCAACTACCAACCAGCGCTTCCATCTTCACAGCTGAGCTACTAGCAATAAAATCTGCAATAGAATACGCCACCAATCTGCATGTCAGCTCCCTTGCAATATTTTCTGACAGTCAAAGCTCGCTAAAACACCTCCAACGGCTAGGCAAACATACAGACCGACTCGCCAATGAAATAGTGAACTGAGTCAGGAATTGGTTAGCAGGGGAGTTATGGTGGATCTGGTATGGGTTAAAGCTCATGCAAATATAAGACCGAACGAAATAGCAGACGAGGCAGCAGCAAGGGCTATAGTACATGGTACTCCAGTGCATTGCCACACAAATCTGGACATGAAAAAAAGAAGCAAAATGAGCATGTACAAGAAATGGAATACCAAGTATTCAGAGAATACGGAGAAGAAGGGAGAGTACTATCTCACGGTACAACCAACAGTACCGACTACTCTGGTTCTATGATGGAGAATTCGATCGAAAATTTATTAAAATAATATCAAGATTGCGATTCAATCATCACAGGCTGCCTGCGCATCTCTACAAAATAGGCGTGCTGGAAAATCCCAAATGCCCATGTAACGGAGTGGACGAGGGGGACACTAACCATGTAATTTTGCAGTGCTCCAAGTAGACCGACAACGCGAGGAACTGTTTGATAAGATTATTAAAGAGAACGTTGAACTCCCTACAAACTCCAGCTGCTTATTGCAACAGATAGCAACGTACAGTGCTACATGGAATGTGCAAACTTACTGCAGTCTGGTAAGATAAAAGAGGTCTCTCTCATAATTACTAAGTATAAATACAATGTAATGGCAGTTCAAGAAGTAAGATGGCCAGGTTGTGGCAGAATTGA
Organism: Creontiades dilutus; assembly: GCA_031894815.1. Classification (NCBI taxonomy): domain Eukaryota; kingdom Metazoa; phylum Arthropoda; class Insecta; order Hemiptera; family Miridae; genus Creontiades; species Creontiades dilutus. The sequence continues at coordinate 1,205,335 of JAVIWC010000594.1, forward strand.
CTATAAAGAGTTTTCTTTCTTTTACTGAGCTCTCTCGATTTAGGATTCAATCCTAAGGATACCAAAAGAAAGAGCATTAAATTTCCTATCAGATCTCAATGAGTCTAAAATCATTAGGTCTTGACAACTAGTTTTCTCATGAAATGTCTCAATTTTCGTCGTGTTGAAGCACGATTTGTGCCCGAGTGAAACAAAGTTTCGAGCTGAAATTGCCATATGGGGTTTTGAACGGTGCAGAATATTGACTATTCCGACCCATTTAAGAATCCTCTCCGCAAGAACCCCTCGTTTCTGTTGTCTGTATGGATTGGTGTTTCAGAAGCAGGAGATCATACGGTAATGAGGTACCAAACAGACATTCCAGGTAAACCATTAGCTCTTATAAACTGGTTAGTTTTATTGCGAGCAATTTCAATTTTTTCATCACATAAGCAAACCTGACCTAAGATAACATATAAAAACCTGTTCCCTTGTTCGAATGCCAAGCAACGCTTCAAGCACGATATGGAGGACACACCCTTACCACACGAAACTTCCTCTCCAAGGTAGGTAAAACTCCAGAAACCCACAAATAAGTGGGTTAGATCAAATGTGCCGTCATAATTAGATAATTGAAATATGAATGCAATGAAGTGTTTTTTACACCTACGTCATGTGATAGTTGTTACCACATGAAGAAGCGAGATGGGATAGCACATGATGAAGTGTAAGAACTAACCTAGATTCATAAGTTGTATAATTTAAAAAAAATCACACAGTTGACAAGATAATTCTAGGTAAGATAAACTTGCATGAATTTCAGTTCAGACTTTTCATTAATTTGAGTGGACAAGTTCCAAAATACACTAAAAACCTTCGTGGGGCTGGTTCAATGAATAGATTAGCCAACCATGAATGCAAAACCAGGTGACTTCAAAATAAAATTTCAATAACTTCAATGTTGATGAAATTTTTATAACAGTTAAACAGTCTACCTGAAGACAGCGATTTATGGACTTATTGTGTGGTCTAACTTTGTCAGTTGAATCTAGTCAACCACCCTTTCTGTGATAATTAGTGTTCTGTTTTTCCATTTAGTCTCCGTTTTAGTTATTTCCCTGCCGGCACAGCATAAAATGGAATGGGGAAAGCCCTTTAATGACGAGGGAACTCATGAAAGAACGGCTGGAAGAACACTAACGATCCCTTCTAGGCGTTTTTCAATGACATGAACATGGAACACCTCATTGATGTCAACATGCTGACTGCACTCGACAACTGGATGGACTATGATATTCAACCATATCAGCAGAAATTTGCAAAGTACAGTACATTTCCATGGTAGACTGCATACTTTACCCACGGAAGGTTGGTAAGCCTCATACTTGACCAGTGGAGGCTTGGTAGACGGTATAATAACTTTTAGTGCACAAACAAATTAAAATGCAATTCAATTAAATTTTCTGCTATTTAAACAACTTTGCTTGGATTGCTTATAACTGGGTTTTGGAACCATTTATTTTCCAAGATCTACGTATCTAACACTAAGTTCTAAAACTGATCAAATACAGAAAATAGCAACAAAAGAAGCTGCACATGAACGTGAATTACAAAAAATAACATTATAAAGTAGTAAAGGGCTTAAAAAGTAATATTTTTAATAATTAAAAAAACATTCTCAATTCAGTATTGACTTTAGCAAACACATGTGTCTTAGTCCATCTTTGTGACCCTGAACTTTAATAATACACAACACCTCTTCGTTATTGTTCGGGCAGCTACGAATAATATGTTGTTATGTTGGGCACACTGCTAGCCAGCTGATTTTGTTATCTATGAATTAATTTGCAATGTATGCGTGCGGTAATTATTCCTAATTAAAGCTATTTGCGTTACAGTCCGGTTTATTCATCATCCTAATGATAAAACAGTTATCAACAAGTTGTATGTTAACACTCCACATGTTAGAATTATCTAGAGACAGGATGAGAACAAACAGGACTCAGTTTTGGGGAGGGAAGTTTTCAACTCTTGAAAAGGTTGTTTTCATTTCTAGAATAGGTATGAGTTCCTGTAGAAGTTCTTATTATCAACTTGATATAAATTGAAATTAATGACCAAGCCAGAGTGGTTAATCAAACAAATTTTTTAAACCAGTAGGTTGGTGGATGGGTATCGCTTCATCAAATGGAGACTGAAAACGGGAAAAAAGTTCCGGCCAACGATCGAATTTTCCAAAATCACCACATTAAGGTAACGGCACCGGTAGTGGCCACTGCTTCAGTAGTGGCCATTTTAAAGTTTATATTTGAGAAATAAGGATTCCCGGTCTCCTAGTGGCTTCAAACTTGCAGGAGGTACAGCTCATGTCATCTTGTAGTCAGAGGTTGAACTAGGAGTGCGCAGAGCATCATTGGAAATTGTGGTAAACTTCTCAATATGACCGTCCCTAGTTTCCTCGTTTGTTGGGCTGTATCCTAGAGCTTCTACTGGATAGAATCAATTTTGTTCATCTGGTATTGAATTTAATGATATTAAACACGTAAGGAGGGCAAAATGTCAAGTGGCCACTACTGAGACTTGCACTTGGCCACTACTGGAAATTTCGTAATTTGATGTGGCCACTACTAGATCAAAATAAAGGTGTGAGAAAAAATTAATAAAAAATAGAAAAAATTGTTCTTTTGATAGTTTTAGGCAATGGATATGTTAGGGAAGAGTCGGGCTATATTCTAAATGAGTCCTGAAGAAAGTCAGTACTACTGTTGGCCCACAATTGTCAAAACTAAAGAAAAAAATTCTTAACTGTGGCCTCTACCGGTACCGTTACCTTACATTTATGTTAAATTGAACTGAAATGTGGAAAAGATCTGTGCTAATGATGTTATTGAAGGGAGGACTAAAGTGGATATATCCTCTACATTTTCGACCAAGTTGTTTAGCTTTTTACTCGGTTGAAAGTAACGCAACTTAAGAGGATCCCCCCCCCTCCAGTAAAATTTCGAGCTTTAATTTTTGAATAATCCAATTAATGGCTGATAAACTTTTTTTATTGTTAACATTCTGCGAAAAAATGTAAATTTAACGATTCGCCGCTTGTTTATTTTTTGAAATTTCACAGATTCGCTATGTCTAAGAATGTTGTCCATAAACTTTTCCTTTTGGAGCTTTACAATCAAGGAATTGATTCAGAATCTCTCATTCTAATGAAGAAAATTTGTGTTAAAAATTGTCAGAGTCAATTCAACTTTTACAATTCATAAAAGACCGGAATAAAATCAATTGTAAAACAGGGAATTGAGAGGATGCATCAATGTTGATACTCACCCAGCCCCGACGTACCAAACATCACCCGTTCTACAGTAAAGTATTCCTCCTGTGTCTTGTTAAGGCACATTTTACATAAATGACATTAAATGTACAACGAACTACTTTTAAAAATTCGAATTTATTACGAAGTAATTACTACTAAATAGAGACAGAGCTACCTACAAATGAATCACGACGAATAAGTACTCGTATTAATTTAGCAGAGCAGAATGAGTCGATTAGGAACTAAACACAATTAAGTCAAATACAAGAACTAACCAAGAAATAAGTAGATCTATGAGTAGTTGGATCAGTAAGAAAAATATTCAGTTAACAATGGAATTCCAAGCACTAAATAATAATAATAAAGTCAACTTCGGGTAAGTCTGTTGAAAGTTAACAGGGAAGGCACCTTTTTAAGAGGTGAAATGTTCAGGAGGTTGAGTTAATACTGCATTGATGGACGGAGGGGCCGAGTGCATTTGGACGAATCTGGGAACTTTTCTTCATATCGGCTTTCTCGCACGAATTTAACGCTGATGGGCCGGTCCTCCACAATGGAAGCGTTCAGGCTTTTGAATACCGCACCAGCATCCGCTTTGGTCATACATCTGTAGAGAGATGCTTTAATTAGAACATAAGTGAAACGCTGAAAATTATCACATTACATCATCATCATCATTATCATTATTATTTTCTGGCTTAGATAGCCCTTCTTAGGGTGATATCCTTAGGGTTGATTGATTAAAGACAGTGAGATTACTCGATGTAGTATTTCAAGCCAAATTTCGTAAACTTGAGCCAGCAGTTTCAGAGAAAAGCTTTGGAAGACGCACAGACGGATTAATTTCTTTCAAGTTTATTACTTCGAATAATAAGCTCATCAAACCGCATAGCAAAACAATCTTAATCCCCTCAAATTTTGTCACTTCACGTTTCAAGGTGTGTAGACTCAAAATCTGCCGTCTGGGCCATAAAATTGATGTAAAATAATTGGTTCTGTCGCGCATGGACTCCTTTCGGGGTCACATTGGTCCTAACTTCTATCCAACCCGATCGCTTTACATGCATAGTGTGCTAGTGGCCAAAAACTGGTCATAAACGTGTGGTAACACACGCGCCTGTTCGATGTTGTTACTGACACACGCAAGTGGGATATCATGTCATTTCAAGTAATTTTAGATGCGAAATGGACCGGGATCAGATTTGCAAGGATTCCCCATAGCAAATAATAACAATTACCGAACCTGTAAGTGGCCCCCTAACCTCAAATGACATGAGCATTATTTAAAATAAATAAATAAACCCTTCTACTATAGTTGGCAGTGTTTTTTTTTTACACTGTTTTTGAAATTGACGTATCTTGAAACGTAAACCAACAACTTTTGGGAGAGAGGGGGCTTAATGTTTTTCTCTTCGACGATTATAGAGGTTCAGTATTGAAATTAATAAACTAATATGAATAGTCGCAGTGTTTTGGCAAGACCAAGAAAACGCAGCGATTAATCAAAGTGGTTTTTTTTTTCGTCACAAATTTGGATTTGGAATGGCCTGAAACGGATTTGTAAATGGTTATTTTTTCTCATGTTTGGGTTGTCCCTCACCCCCCCTGAAGCAATTCCATTAGGGGACGTCCGAAAAACTGGCTCAACCCAGTGAGATCCGCAGATTCATAGAAATAATTAACACCCAACAGGCTACGTCTACACGTACCTGAGATAAACTATGCCATCTGGAGATTTTCGGTCGACAACAATATGAACTATCCTGCTTCCAGTAGATTTCTCCAGAATGGTATCAGCCAAGTGCACTACATCGCTGTCATTCATGATCTGAAAATTCCCATGTCAACACTAAATTATCACATGTCCGGTAAAATTTTAAAATTAAATTCTAATTTTGATAAATATTTAATATAAGTACACAAGTACACACATATTTGAATAACACATCGTTAGTGTGACAGTTATAAAAACATCAGCTTTGAGGCTAAAAGAGACAAGTGTGCAAGAGAGAGACTGATGTATCAGATGGGTGCAAGAACGAGATAGAAATATTCCTGCTTTTTCCTGCCTATATCGTCCGCTAATAGAGCGAATTTCGATCTGTAAAGTTAATAGGCGTTATTTCACATTACAGTCTGGGGAGAGGATGTAGGAGTGCTAATTATAGCGCTGCGAGTAGCAACTGGATGAAATCTCTCCCTCTTTATCCCTATCAGTTTCTTATATTAATTCAGGAAAGGTAGTGTAACTAAGGTTTTAGAACCAGAGGTCTCAACTTTATGTTGTTAACTAAAAATTTTAGTTATTTAAAAACAACCAGGACCAAGGAAAGAAGGGTCTTCAATCAGGTTCAATAACGTGTGCTCAGTGCCAGGTCAGTAGGTCCTGTCAAGGTTCGCTGAGGGAAAACCCATCTTATCGAGTAATTTTCATGTTAAATCTTGAAGTTAAAATGTTTGATTATATAGTTCAATAGAACATCATCCCAACAATTAGATAAAGCGCCGTAGCGCAATTTCTTTATCTCGATCGTGTCCAACTTTTACTTGTTACCTATCACAACTACATTAATCCCTTCTGTTCTTTTTTGTTACTGATTTTGTTTTACCATGTGCTATCTGTTATATTTTTTTCATTATGCCGGCACCCTTTGATTACTGGACCAGGCAAATCGATTACTATGCCTCCAAGTTGCACTAGTCACGTTGAATATTTGACGAGATATTAATAGGTCGGAATGCACCCAAAGGGATTAACGCTCAAAGTTCCTACTGCCGCCGCTCCTCCTTCGATGAGGCCTGTACTTAATGTTTCCGCTTACAACAGCTCAACGAAACTCACTTCGTTGACATTTTACCTGTACGTACAGTTACGAAACCAATATCTCCAAGCTGTTACCTCTTATCAATGTAGCAGTCGGAGTACCCACACTTTTTGATCGTGTAAACAACATATTGAACGAAGCGGGATCCCTATTAAATCAATTAAAAGAAGCGAACCAGACCAAATTTATACAATTACAGCAACGACGTTTAGATATAGGTTTACAAAGGCCAGTACATGTTCCACTTATGGCAAATAGAGGTACTATTCCGTCAGCCCGTTCTGACCGGAGAGGAAATTTTCATAGCCACATACCCCTAAATGGAAACCCGGGTGTAAGAGAAATGAGTCGGGGAGAAGAGTTGGTACCTACTCCTTCAGGAGGACCTGTTCAGTCGTTGATTGTGGTACCACCTTATATATGCAATTTGTCCTCCAAAGAGTTGACCCCAGTTGAAACATCGTATCTCCTGTCGCGAGGCATTTGTTCAAATAATAAACCAACATTGGAGTTGTTTCAATACATTCACATACCTTCTTTACTGGAGCAAACATCCCTCTGATCTTCAAACAGGAAGTAGGAGGCACAATACAAGATGAAACTGAAAAAATTCTGGGAAATTATTATTCAAGTTTTTTGAAGACCATACAACTACTTAATTTTCAAAGAAAATCCGCTAAAAGGGTGGTGCTCTTAAAATCATCATTGGAAACTTTGGTTCCCAAACAAGTTTCAATTATGTGCGAAAAAATCACAGATAGCAAGAAAAATCAGAAAACAAATGAAGTAATTTAAAAACTATTGTCCATGAGGTCATTTTACACAAAAGAGGACTATTCCTTCTTAACGTTTAATTAAAAAAAAAAAGTGTTTACTCAAGTTTTAATTCAGCAGGTATTCTACTGTCTACTAGAAAATAGCTAATTCTTACAACTATCTCCTTCAGGATGATTATTAGTTGAAAGCAGCCCAGTTGAAGTCCCACTGACCCAACGGAGTCCTGTGAAATTAAACAATTGAGCAAGTAAATCTAATAGCTGAGGCCAAAACAGAAACAAAGATGGGAGGAAACAATGCAAGTAGCCGAGAAACTGATAGATTTACAGAAAAGCACTTGAGGAAATAAAAACCAATTCCGGCAAGTTGAACCATAATTTCCTCATATTACACGAATGTATAGATCATTGACATGATTTCAATGAAAGGTATCAATGGTTTGGGCTAAAATCAAGGTATCAAGGGCAGTACACGGCGTTGCCACTCAAGTTCATCAACTCAGGTCAATTGTAGAACCCTTTCCCAACAAAAAAACGTCTGCCAAGTGGGTGTGGCACATAGCTTCCTCGTATCTAAAACATGACTGTATAGATCATTGAAAATTATTATTGACTAAAGAACTTCGTTCAATTAGGCGAAGTAAATATTGAATTAGGGTAATTTTATTGTTATGCAGGATCATATCTTGAGAAAATAAAGGTAGGCACGTTCAACTATTGAACAAACTATAAAATATACCTAATAAGTTCGAACAATCCCTGAAAATTTCATTTCATCATGCGTGTAAAATCCATGCGCAATAACTATTGATCCGTGTAGTCTACACATCAAATCGAACAATCCCTGAAAATTTCATCAAAATCGGACAATAACTTCGTGTAGTTTTGCTGACAGACAGACAGACAGATAGACACGGAACCAAAATTGTTCAGAAAGGTTTAAAACGCAAAATGCGAGTGGAATTTTTGATTTTGGAGACAAAAAAATTTTTACATTCCGCTACTTTAGTAGACTCGGAAGCAATAAACCCTCGGTTTTTTCCAATTGCGGCGGTCCGTGCTAGAGGGGCTATTCACGCCAATTCTTGGCGTCTCCGTTGAAAGCGGTAAAGGAGACGTTGAGGAAATGCCTAGTCTGGAACTCTCGATATCTCGCCGCCCTTTATCCGAATTCATATCTGAATCCGTCAAAGCTGTGGACAGCAGTTCTCTTTCGTCTTCCAGACAATCAACACGCGCTCCTCAAAACTACAGTAAAACATACATACTACATACTCGTTCGACTGGGTGTAATTTCAACGAAGCTGTATTGTTACAATAGCAGCAAAATTGCAGAAATCGTTGAAGATCGCCGAATTTTACATAAGCCGAATTTACAGTTGATCATATTTGTGGGCCTCCTGAAATTCAATAATCGCCCTATCCTGTGAAACACGCAGACTCCAAACCTTCTATATAACTTACAAATTTCGTGGAAATAGAGAACGTGCTTTATTTGACTTTCCTTCTGTTTTTGTTCACGTATCCAACGAAAGTAAAAACTAAAGGATTGGTAAAATGAACAATTCACCTGTAATGTTGTTTCTCGAGTCAAGAGTTAGCCTGGAGTCTCGTGAAACAGCGTTGAACGCCTCGGCGATTATGTCCGTCGGAAATCCGCACGACGTCAACTCTTTCTCCATTTGTTCAATCGCAAGGAATTTACGGGTTTTCGTAAGATCAACAACCTACACATACGACGAATAACATAATTAGCCGCGAATAGTAGAAGAATGTCTCGTAAACTAGGGTTTGTATGAAACATCAACTCACTTTATCAACAGCAAATGCGACATCATCTTTCCGTTTTTGTTGCTTGGTCAGATACCACTGGATGCCCAACCATGAGAGTACAGCAATGATGATGGTTACTCCTGGAAAATAATAAGCGCAAACAAGCAATTAAACATCATGAAGCTCAATCGCTTTCACCTCAGGGTAATCACAAATAAGTAGATTGAAACAGAATTGCAGACAGCATAAAACAATTAATTTAATAATTACTTGGATTTAATGACCATACCTATTTTAACAATTAATGCCGCAAGAAGAATTATCTTTGACTTCAAATTGCAGACGAACGAGTCAGGCCCCTTAGTGAGTAATATTCCATCACTTTTACATCTTATATTGAGATGGGGGTTGGCGTCCAACAGAACTTTAAGTTCCTTTAATTTCTTTTCTACTAACCAAACACTGAGTTCTTCGTCGTTTGAAGTAACCATTTCTTTCATGGCGTCGTTCTTAATGAAGATGGGTTGAGAAATAGAAGTAGTGCAAGGGGCTCCAAGGAGAACTTCAGTTAACCCTTCGTTGAAGGCTTCGTACATTGATAGGACAAGATCAAGATCAAATTCTTCGATGCAATTTAAAGGAGGCGTCGACGAATCTTTACAGATAGGATGGAATAATTTTTGCTGTGGAATCTCGTCTTGGAGAGGGTTGAAGAAAAGCACGCCGACACCAATGAAAACGGTGAGTGGTACCAGAAACACGAAAAAAAGAGTAACAGGAAAGAGGCGCTCAGTTTTCTGTGAATGGACTTCGTAGCCAGATCGTGTATTACCCCGTACAACCCTCACAGGAGACGAGACAATATCATCATCATCACTCATCACCTCATCATCATTCGTGTTATAATTATTTTCGGCGCTTAACCTCTTCATGTAATTTGAAGCAAAGCTAGCAGGCGACGAAGAGTCGAAAAGGTGAGACCGAAAAGCTTGGTTTGCGATAGCTTCTCTAGCAACAGATTCTCTTGCTTCTTGAATAATCCTTTCTGCAGATTTCCGGAGATCTGCATTACCAAACACTCTACTAGGAGAAATTCTTTTCTGATCTTCGGAATCCACCTGGTTTGGTAAGAAAAACAAAAGAAGTGAAAATGAAATGAGAAGTGAAATACATGGAAAAACAATAACACACATTCTTATTATAATATTCATTCGTTGTCATCAACCTCTAGTCATTTATTACTTTATTAAATGTGAACACAACATAGAAAATGATGAATGCTTATCTGAACTAGGTCTTTTAACGGCTTTAGCCAAGAGGTTCGTGAGTCGTAATTCGAGAATTTCGCAATCGTATTTCACATAGAAAAAAACTATTTTCGAGGCCAGAAATTAGAAACTAGCTTCACATTTCGAATAGAAGTACAATCACGTTGATCAGTTGAGTGGGTTCTGATACAAATTTCTTTCCGAACCGCTGTACGATGCAAAATGTGCAACTGCTACGTTCATTTCGTCCACAAGAAATTATTACGTCCAGTCAATATATCCTTCTGAGTATGCAAACATTTGGCGTTTTGGTGGAGCGTTTGGGACCCATCAGATTCAATAAGTCGGACTAATTTAAACCTGTGCTGATCTCAAGAGGCCCTAAAAACCACAATTTTTGGGGAGGTTTTCAGGTTTTGGGTCATTTTTCCAAATCGACAAACCTAACAATCGAAAATCTTGTTGAAATAAAATTTAAAGAGGACAAAAGGAACATTTTCACAGCTTAAGTTCGATCAAATAGGTTACGTAGTTTAAAAATGGGAGAAGTTTAAAAAAAATGGGTAAAAACCCCTTTAAATCGGGCGTCATCAGTTTATAACCCATTTCACACAATTTTCAGTAACTCTATTATAAATTAATACATGAGTACTGTGCTGGTAAAAACCCCTGGATTGATCAGTTGATCATATTTGTGTGCCTCCTGAAATTCAATAATTGCTCTATCCTGTGAAACACGCACTCCAAAGCTTAGTAGAAATTCAAATCATGAACGTAAGCCAATTGAATAATAAACCCCAGTGAAAGAATTTGCAGCGTTTTTTATTGAACCTCATACCCCTTCTCCCCCCAAATAAAAACATCTATAATTTATCAAGTCCTTTGGCACTCGTATTGCGTTAAAACTTCCCCAAATCCAAATTTAAACGATGTAGCCAAAGGTAGACTGATGTGGAGGAGGCACACAAATATCATCAACTGATCAATCCAAATAGGTGTTTTGGTTGAGAACCAATTTACGTGGTCTATGCATATCTCCTGAAATTCAATAATCGCTCATCACCCGTAAAACACGCACACTCCAAAGCTTAGTAGAAATTCAAATCATGAATGCAACTCAAATGAATAAAATTGAAGAATAAACGCCACGGAAAGAATTTGCAGTGCTGCGTGTTTCACAGGTGATAGAGCGATTATTGAATTTCAGGAGGCACACAAATATGATCAACTGATCAATCCAAATAGGTGTTTTGGTTGAGAACAGATTTACGTGCTCTATGTATATCTCCTGAAATTCAATAATCGCCCTATCACCTGTGAAACACGCACACTCCGAAGCTTAGTTCATTTTAACATCAAAGCAACAGACGAGTGGCGATTTCATTAAACTGATGACAAGCAAAAGAATAACAACAGCTACATTAAAACTTTATTGACCGATCAATATGGAGGATTGACCTCGAATGAATTTAAAAAATATTTACTAAACGAAAATATTGCCCATATTTTCATAGCCGTCAATAGTCCTTTCTCAAATGGTTTGAATGAAAGGCTGAATAAAACCTTGGTAAACAGAATAAGGTGCAGATTAAATGAAAATACTAAGAAAATAGCCTGGACAACGATAGTTCATCAGTGCGTCAACGAATACAACAACATACACACTGCAACGAAATTCGCACCAAATTACTTAATGTATGGAATAACTACCGATATAGTACCAAAAGAGTTGCAAGACCCCAGAAATATTAAAGACGATCGAATCAAGGCATACGATAATTCTTTGCGGACACATAATATCAACAAAGAGAGGATTGATAGCACTCGACAGCAATATATCTTTAAAATAGGAGAAACAGTATACATCGAAAATGGAAATAAATTGAACAGAGATAAACTAGATGAGATTCGAATCGGTCCATTCCTAATCGTTGGAAAATTATCAGATTCCGTTTTCATGGTGGATGTAGGATTTCCAGGAAATGATCATCGACTGTATCGTGCAAGCAAAATGGTACCCAATCAAGCTCAATGAAATTGTGAGACATTGGGGTCTCATCTCGAAGAGAGGGGTGTAAGATTCAGTGAGCCTTCATCTCATTTTCGAGCTCAGCAACAGAAGATCAGATGATCACACTATATAAAAACCAGCTTATCAGAGTATATCGACGTTTCAGGGGGTGGAATTCTCTCTCCCCGTCTCCCAGGGCAACCGAATGCTCCGCCAGTGAAGGAAAGGGCCCAAGCGGGGGGAAGCGTCTCCTAGGGCAAGCGACGTGGTCCTCTCCTCGGGGATTTGGGATATACGATTTTTTTACTTTTAATATTGTTATTATACTCCCTCATTATGTTTTTCACCTATTTCTTTTTAACCTGCGTAGCAGGGCCATTAAACTAGTTTTTTATAAACTCTTAGGACGATTCAGTGGTAGCCAGGATACTGAAGCGTTGACGATTAGTTTTTTTTTTCAGTTTTGTTTCTATTTCCTACTCTTCGAAAGTGACTTTCGTTATAGATTCAGGTGAGTTTTGATTTCAATAAACTTGGAAGATTACACACATTATTTTCATTTGGTAACTTTACCATTTCTTTGTTTTTCAGTAACTGCATCTAACAGACGTGGGTTTGTTATGATAGACGTAACGCTCCTTGCACATTACACGATTTCGCCCGTGCGGGAAAAAAACGCACGAGTTTTAAACGTGTTGCTATTGCTTTCACACTGTACGATTTCAACCGCACGGCAAATAGTTTAGTTCCCCCTGTGAAATAATGTGATATAATTACTTACCGAAAGTAGTTTTCTCTGCTTCACTCAGGCTCTCAAAATCAGGCTTCAGTGCTACACATACTTCTTCCCAGGCTTTTCTTTTCGCTATTCTATCTTTATAAATGTCTTCAGTTTTGTCCCATAACACAGGTTTTGATTCAACTAAGGTAATTAAAACCTCAGCATCAATTTCTTCCATTATCGTAGACTGTAGTAAATAGTAATAATAACAAACCTGACGAAGCAATGACAAGAAATGACAAATAAACAACACGCACCACTGGAGGCATTCCCGTCGACTGAAATCGTCCAATGTGCAAGGGTGCATTTGGTCGCGTGGGCTACAGAGCTGAGGGACGATACGGTATTTGGGCTCCCGTGGCACTGAAGACGGCTGCAAAATGACTAAAAATTCGTACCCGTGTTGTAACCGTGTAGTGTGAAAGGTCTGATACTGTTCATCATTTCGGTAAAATATTGTTTTTCAGTAATAAACTGCATCTACCGGACGTGGGTTTGTTATGATAGACGTAAGAGACCTGTCTTACATATATAGATAAGTAAATGAACTTACCCTACGACCAGGAGTTACTTTACGCGCCGGACGTTCGTTTTCGGCACTGCAGTATTCTGGCGCAACAACATCTGAAGCTCTGCCAAGTGATCCTCTCCCTGGAGATCGTGAGCGTGTTTCCCTGAAACAATAATCCAAGTAAGATCACATTTTTATGACCATTAACAATATGACGACTCTATTACACCAATAAGTTTCTACAGAGGCATAATAAACTAAAAAACTTACGGTTTTGAGAGCCGAGAAGGGGACTGTTCTGGCTGTGGCTTTGTCGTTGGTGGTTGATCTGCTCTTCCAAGCGATTTCCTCCCAGGAGACTTGGAGCGAGCTTTGTTGAAGTTAGTATCTCCATTTAGAACCGGTGATCTATACAAGCGTTAATAAGCTTACACTTCCCTGACCATGACAAAATTGTTCCAGATACAACAATTAACTTGTAAATACTTACCCAGAATCAAACGGATTTCCATTCATGGACAGATTGTTTTGGTCCAGTGCAGCACGTGCAAGAACGGATCTACCAAGCCTCCTTGGAATCCTTGAAAATCCGGAAAAAAGAACACTGTGAGTAATAGGAAATCTTTGCAAACTAATGATTGATATAAGTGATTGTTTGCTGAAAAGGTAACATATTCCACAACTAAGTACCTGGTTGGGGGTAGAGGAAGGGCGTCTGGCTCATCATCATCATCATCAGGTTCTTCTTCGTGAGGCCTAGTGATAGGGTTACCTACAAATAAATAGTAAGATATACTAGTAATAAATATGAGTTTAAAAAATTGTAAAGTAAGTTTACAAAATAGTTTAATTAACATCGGATGTCATACTTGCAAAATTTACTTCTGACAATATACACAGTGACATCTGTACTAGAAGGAGATTATACAGGCTGTCCCATCTATAAGGGCCCATTCAGGAATTACGGCCATACGGAGCGAGCTATCAAAAACTTGAACTGGACCTTTTCTATAGTATTTTCACTCAGCTTGGGATGGGAGCTGAGGTATTAACCATATGTTTACTAACGTTTCTTCGATTTATATATCGATACCGTGGACCTATATCGATATGGCGGGCGACGGTGTGATAACTTATCACTGATAAGAGGTGCGTTACCTATTCTGTGGTTCTACCGAGATGCCTATATAGCAGGGCTTCTTTCATCAAAAATTCGTCAGAGGCTGTTGGAAAATAAAACGTAAGAGCTTAGTGAAGCTGAAGAACAAGCTCGTCCTATTGAAAGCGCTATGAAAAATTTGGAATCTTATACTAATAAATCTTCACCTGAGTTAACCATTGATTCTCAATGCAATGCAACTAAGCAGACAAAGAAATTATGCTTCTTTTGTGGGGAAAATGTGCACCCTCGAGCTTCTTGACCAGCTCGTGATTTCACCTGTTCTTGTTGTGGGCCACTTTCCGAAAGTTTGGGCCACGTTTGCAGCGCTAGCGAACTCTGAGCCCACAGACTCTTCAAATTCGTTCTTAGCTAGCATTGTACGGGCTTCGATTCCATCATCAATTTCGAAAGCTACAATCTGTGCTACAGTCAATGGCAAGTCAGCTAACTGTTTGGTTGACACAGGAAGCACAGGCAGCTACATAAATGAATGTTTTGTAAAAATTCATGGATTTCCTGTTCACCCCGAAAAAGGGTCATTGTCGATGGCATCAACATCCTTGTCTTCTTCCGTACTAGGTTATATCACTACACAAGTTCAACTTCTTGAACACTCTTATGAGAAAATGAAGTGTTCAGCCGCAGGCTGAATGAAGAACTGACTGAACGACATCTATGGTTGTTTCTATTACGCTCCGTGTTTGCCTCGGTCTGTGATCGCTGTTCTAAGCCTCTATCTCCACTCCATGATGGTTCTCCTTCATTAAGATTTAAAAAAGACCTAATAGATCATCGATCGACTGTAATTAAATAATTTCAAATTATAAAATGATAATTATGCACTTTGAACGGTTAGGCACGTACTGACTCATTTGAGTTGATTGTTCTTGGTGGATCGGTACTAAAAAACGTCCCCGCCTTTTTGCTGGTTGGACATTCTCCATTCTTCGCCATTACAGTTCTACTTGTTGCGTTTCCCATTGATATAGAAATCCGTATTCGAAAAATATCCCCGTTCATCCATTTATAAACGCGATTTAAAACTGTTTATCGGAAGGCTCTAACTTGATTAAAAAGTACAAGTTAACGTTCGATCATATGTACAGTTTCGATCTGAATAAATAGTTCGTTCTCATAGCTAATGTTTCTACTTGAGCCTACCAAGTGCGTTCTTTTAGTTTAGTAGGACAAGTAGCCGGTCCGTCCTCAAGTACAGTACTAACCATGAAGTTATTGGTACTTCCAAATATGATAATTGGACATGACATACTAAAAGCTCATTCACGACTTGATGTAAATTTTGGTGGAAGTAATCCTCCAATCACCAATCAGTGGAGGATATCGAGCGCTACTACCTTCCCGCATGCTAATATAGAGCCAATACGCATATTTTAAAACCCTGCCAAATGTTAAACCCATTGCTACCAAATCGAGACGTCACTCAACAGTTGATACACATTTTATCAATGAAGAAGTCACCGAGTTACTGAAGGGTGGCATAATTGAACCCAGTTACTCCCCAGAGCTCAAGTCCTTGTCACCAAAAATGACAATCACACTAAACGGATGGTGATCGATTATTCGAACACGATCACCAAATTCACTCAATTGGAAGCTTACCCAATCCCCAATGTTGAGGAAGTTGTTGCTGAGGTCGCCCGGAACACTTATTTCAGCACTATCAATCTGGAAAGTGCCTATCACCAGGTCCCTATTTGTTCAGATGAACGCCCATTTACAGCATTCGAGACACGTGGTAGACCATACCAGTTCACAAGACTGCCATTTGGTGTTACCAATGGTGTGCCCGCTTTTCAAAAATTCATTGACAACTTAGTCGACAAAGAAAATCTGGATGGTGTTCGTTGCTATATATACGACATAACCATTGGAGGGCACAACAACGAAGAGCACAATAAGAATTTTATCACGTTTTTTTGGATATCGCAAAAAATACAATCTTCGTCTCAACGAAAAGAAATGTTCATTTTCCTCTAAATCCATTAAATTATTGGGATATCTCATAGAAAGGGGTACCATCCGGTCAGATCCTGATCGTTTGCAACCTCTACTTTCCGTTCTGGCTACAGTTACGATATTGAATATAGTCCTGGCAAACTCAATAAGGTGGCCGATACCATGTCACGGGTATGAAGTGCAACTAAAACGGACGATCTGATCGAATTTCACAAAACCCTTCGTCACCCTGGCGTTACGAGACTGTATCATTGGATTCAATCAAAAAACGTACCCTTTTCTGTAGAATAAGTTAAACGGATTACTGCTGTATGTCCGCTGTGTGCAGAATTGAGACCCAAGTTCTACAAACCTCAACATAGTCACCTTATCAAAGCCACAAGACCATTTGAAAGGCTGAATATTGATTTTAAAGGAACTATTCCATCTAGCACGGATAATCAATATATATTGGTCATTGTTGACGAATATTCAAGATTTCCCTTTGCCTGTCCCTGCCGAAATATGACTGCAGCTACCGTGAAGAACGAATTGTATAATCTGTTTACGATTTTCGGGACGCCTGCTTACATACATTCCGATAGAGGGAGATAATTTCTATCAAAGAGATGACGTTGACCTCACAGACTATCTCCATTTACAAGGAATTGCTACAAGTTCAAGTACCCCGTACAATCCAGAAGGTAATGGGCTTGTAGAGAGGTACAATGGTATTCTTTGGAACACGATGTCATTGGCGATGAAAAACGAAGGGCTAAAGACGACGCCTTGGCGTCTGAATCTCTACACGCAATAAGTTCACTACTGTGCACTTCCATCATGAACGAATGTTCCTGCATGCCCGACGGTTGACCAATGGTACTGCCATAACGTCATGGCTCTCGAACCCTGGGAAGGTCTTTCTGAAGAAAAGGAAAAAGAGGTTGACCTAACAAAAGCCAACCCGGAGTATGCCTTAGTTCGACGTTCAGATGGTCGGAAACAACTGTCTCACTAAAGCATCTTGCACCGGTAGGGGACGACGTTATTTTCGGTCATCAGGACACAGAGCAAGACGACCCTAACAAAACCCGAAGACAAAGTTTGGGATGCGAGCCTACACCATCAGATCTAACAGACCCTTTGCCGATGTCACAAACGAATCCTCCAAATCAAATTCACTCGCTACCGAAGATTCTTTCTTCATCATGCAGAAACAGAAGACCTCCAGAATATCTCAAAGACTATGTTTTAAAATGAAGGGGGGGGGGGAGAATCTCGTGATATTTATTATAACCACGTTGTTATGGGAGTTGTTTACACGTGGCACGCTAGTTACGGATTCTTTCAATTCTCAGATTTCTATTCATAATTATGTCGGAGTTTTTACTCAATTAAAGCCTTAAGTTTAAAAGGTCTATTCAATTCACTACTTTTCTAGAAAAATGATCGGAAAACATTTCTAGTATTCAGACTAGTAAAGTTTAAATAAATCAGGCTAGTAAAATTAAAAGAAGTCGCGCTCACGATGTGTTCTCAAAACGATCACCATTGTTTCTTATTCAGGCTCTCGTTCTTTCCCGCATAGCTCTAACTGTTAATGTCGTGCTTAGACTATCTCGCAATGTTGCGGCTGCCTCTATGATCCTCGCCCTTAGAAAATGTCAGCGTATTCCTCATTTGTGATGCCTGCCATGATTTTAACGTAACTGAACACTTTCATGCCGTTTTGTCGATTCAACTCGCTTTCACGCTTGGATTAGTCTTGAAACATTGGCTTGCGAATGGTGGCTTACCTACAGACTTATGGCAAGAGAAAACACGAATATCCTCCTTTTTAAGACCGGAAGGTGCCTAACGTTTTTCGCTTTCAAACTAGAATTTCTCATGAGATCGACGCGGAATCGCAAAGTTGACCATACCATTAGAAAGCTGATTAAATTTGCAAGTTTTCCTGAGGTTTGACAAGTTCCAGCACGTTTCTTGGAAGTGCAGTAAAAATAAACGTAATTCAAAAACTAGCAATTTTTTAAATTTTCAATGTTTGAACTGAAATTGTGGCCCTTAGGAGTTCGAGTATGATTATGAATGTGCATTGGTCGTAAAGGAAATTTCACGCTAAATCCGAAAATGTGGTCAAGAGTAGAAAAAGTTTTAAAGTGAAGAGACGTGGGTTTCAATGTCAAAAAACGTGGTTTTCTGGAAAAAAGCCGCTAAAAAATTATGTCTAGAGAACGTTTTGAGATAGAAAAGTGCGGTTAGCGGGGTTTTACGAGAATATTTATGTTAAATTTAAGCATTTCGGTTTTTCAAAATGAATGAATGAATGAGAATTTATTCCGAAATAACATAAATACATGAACTTCTATAAATTACATGGAATATACCTCCGCAGCCATAGGGTATAACCCTGTGCGGCTGGGGGGGAGTTGCTAATCTAAATGTCGTTACCTATTGCACAACAGACTTGTTATTCGTTAGTAACAATAACAATTTTCTTATACAAGCGCTACTTGAAACTAATATTTACAAATTGGTCTTAATCTTGTGAATTGTGGCCCTAAGGGTGAAAACTGATATTAGGATACATATTTACTTGAAATAATTGAATTGCAGTTTTCAGATCCTACTGATATTAGCCATGAAAATATCTTCTTTTTAAAGGCAGAGCGGGTAAAATTCGAAGGTAGTCTCATATCATCAGGCAAAGAACGAATCAAAAGAGGCATACAATAGAAAATATATGTTTAGACGTACTCCATAGACGGGTTTTCCGTATGGGGACAACAGCTTGGGAGGTTGGTCGGAAAAAGTAAGGAGAGCTCTTAGAAAAGTTGAAAAATTGAGGATGTTTGTAAACCCTCCCTCATACTAGGAAATTAAAATAAATGTCAATTCATGAAGAATCACCCAGTATAGGACCCCTATTATTGTTTATTGTCTTTTCAGATTATGTAGGTATAAACAAATCCAGAAATTTAGCGAAGATTTAGGTAGAACTAGTTTTCATAAAACTTTTCGCTCCTCTTCCAGATTAAACGATTTACATAAATCTCGCTTACCACCATTGCTCATGAGCGCTTTGAGTCTCTTCAGTATGATTTTTTTAGTAGTAGCCGTTATAGGAGGAGAAGGACACCCCAGCTCTTCAAATTTATCTCGGATTTGCCCATCAGTCCATCCATCCACTTCAGACATCCTCTGCAAGAAAAAATGAATCCGCTATAATTGTTAAAGAATTAAGGTAAATGAATATTCAGCAAATCATTGTGGGATTATGGTTAAGTTAGGGGCAATGCATCGTTTTACCTGGCTGGAACTGATATGGATCACGGCATATCGAAAAGAACAACTTTCTTCAACACAACAAAATGTGGATTAATGTGCTTTCAACAGGCTACCAATTAAGTATGACGGACTAAAATTCTTGAATAGATGTCACGTTAACTTTGGACGAGTTTTTAAAAACTAATGTGATTATCTTCCATAATACTGGTTGTTGTACAAAATAGTATTTTACTTTGTAAATTAAATACACCTACTATAACATAGACAATAAAACTCATAAATAAAAAGAATTGCCCTCTGCAGGTATTAGTTTCGTTTCTTCTTCTATTACTTCCTTTCTCTCATCTTTTCTCATCAAAAATCATTATAACAGGGCGTGTCACCTAAACGAAGAAACGTTTGTTTTTGGAAAAAATTGAAGTAGAGAATAGGTGACCCCTTCCTCACCTGACTGTATCGATGTGTACTAGGATCAATGTGTACATAGGATAATATATCGATACCACTGCCATGTATTATGGAATGATTTTCACAACCGTTATCTATACAAGTATTTAACATTTATCGTAATAGCTCGCTTCGCTCTTATCTCAAAAACAAAAACATATCCTACATCAATCCTTTTAGTAAAGTATAGATCAGTTGGACAAATAGATCAGAATGTGTTAACACTTGTGTCTGTGCGTATATAAATACTTTCATCCGTAATACCGATTCGGTGTAACGGTCGCGAAAATCATTCCATAATACATGGCAGTGGTATCGATATATTATCCTATAAATCGATGAAAGTACACATCGATAAATGTTCAAATGAGCCTGATCAGAGGTAGGAGTTACCTATTCTCTACTTCAGCCCAAAATTTAAAATCTTAAATTTTGAATAAGGATATAGAATAAGATTTGTCAGATAGATCTGATTAATCAATATTTATGATGATTTGAAGAACTCAATAACTGCAAGGCAGATAGTTGTACAGCTAAACAATGTTCCAACGAAAGTAAAATGGAAATGAAAGTCTGTTGAATAAAACTGATAACTTTTCAAATGAAATCCTGTGTTCGGTGTACTAATGGAACATCCAGGATTGATGAAGAGGGTGAGAACACCGAACGGAATAGTTTGGAATTATGTAACCAACTATCCAAGCACCTATTTATCAGCCATTTAACTTAATAGCTGCATGAATACAAAACCAAATTTGTCAGAACTTCTTTCTGTCATAACTGAAAAGCACTAGAGAAAGGAGTAGGAGGAGATCATTGGTTACCCACAGTGATCCGAAAAACTGATGTTAACATTTTTCAAATAAGTACTTACTAGTCGGTAGATATTGGCTAATGCCTATGCAGAAATTCAAATAGTACTAGACTTGACGGAAAAAATCAACGAAATACACCAACGTAATTAATTAGATTCAAAAACGGTTCAAAATACAGTCTTGGAATTATAGCACACAGTATCTATAGGGCCGTCGTCCATTCCCGTAGATCGGTTATTCCAAAATGGAGGGAAACCTGCCGTTAAAAGAAGGATAATCGATTAGAAGATGGCAGAATTGTTTCTTGAAATTTGCACATTTATATTTTAAATTATTTTTACAATGAATATTCCACTCAAAGTAAAAATAATACTTTGGTTTTGTGGAAATTCTAGATGTAATATCTCAACATATAAGGATACTTTAAAAACCGTCGTCGTTTATCCGTAAAACTCACAGAGTAGGTATTAGAATGAAGGTCGTTCGTAGAGGGAGGTGGCCCAGTCTTTCCATCAAATTAAAGTGATCCTTGGTGTGAGTACTGTGAGGGAGAAACAGTTCATCAGGACGTCTTGCATCTAATCCTAGACTGCAAAAAAAAGGAATTTGCAATTGGCACTGACAGGGAGAATCGAATCCGCATGATGTCAAATTATCTAAAAAAAGGATTGAAGGCTCACGAACTATTAGTGGATTTACGAACAACTATAGTGGAGGCAGGAGTATCATTTTAAACTCGACAAGGACTAAAGGAAGAAGTAGAAGAAAGAAGAATTTGGACACACAATCCACTGGGTTAGATCCAGTTCTGAAGAAGAGAGGGAAGAAGAAGAAGACTTAAAAATTAAAGTGACGCGAACGTGTGGTAGATAATATCTATTAGATACCAGAAAATTGAGTTTTATAAATTTTACGTGATTGGTGGAAAAAACGTATACTTACCTACTACTAAATTATTCAGATAATGTTACGGTGTACTAGGTGTTAAGCATCCCATACTCGAAATGGATGTTTTGGCTATTTATGGTTATTCAGCTCATTTTTGAAATAAAAGAAGATATAGAGAAAAACAGAGATAGAATGAATTACGGGATTCTTAGAAATCGGGCATCAAAAATCGTACTCCGCTGGGTAAATTACCGTCCACCAGCCACTAGGTTCGAAAGGACAGGTGGTATCAACGTTACCGATGCTTTTGCTGGTCTTTCATGGTCCCATGTCAAGTGGTTCGCTACGAAGAAGAATGAGGTATGATAAATAAATTATTCACATTCGTTCACTTAGCAAGCCACTTTGCTAGTTTAATTATTACTGAACTATTCAATTGTTTCATGGCTTATACATAGGTAACTACTCCTAACCAGACTATACGTTCTGGGAAATATCCTCGTCTAAATTACGGATAGTACAACACACCGGCAGTACACGGTTTCAACATACAGGACAATGATGTCGCCTGTTACGGAGGTTGGAATATCACTTTCTCATGCCCATACGGCAGACAGAAGCGTCTGGGCTGTCAGGCCGGCTGACCACATTATCAAGATCGGAGAGACTGGTTGATGCTGAGAATTTGTGGGAGAGTATCCTGGTTTAAAAGCTTCACCACAACAAAATATAACATTAGCCAAGCCAACAGGATTCCAAGCAAATGACACCTAAATAGGTTTGATTAACTTCTGGGTATTCGCTGAGTTCAATTAGAGAAACATGAAGTTTGGCGTATTTTTAACGTCTACCGTCGATTGATGATATTCCAAGAATATCTGCCTTAGCATCTTCACTTTCTCACTGAGTTAAACACACCTTCACGTTTGTATCCTCAAACCCTCAAACTTATCAGAAGGTTAAATTGACAACAAAATGTCTTACTTATTGACTGCAGCCATTGTAGTCCCCTACTCTAACTGAGGGTTGAACTCCGGGGACTGAAGTACAATGATGAAGAGTTGCTAAGTGATGAAATGGCGTTGATGTGTAATGCTATCCCGTAGTTGCGGCTTGGGTAATGAACATGCCGATGTCCTTCCCAAGAGGATTCTAGATGGATATGCTAGCATCTTCAGCTGCTCATCTAACTTTAAAGAGGTATATCACGGGGAGCGAAGCACTGCAACCGAAACGTAGGCGCTGACAACCCATCACAAATATGCACTTTAAACTCCTTATGACCAACTGTAATAATTACTAATAATTAATTGCTAATTATTAGCAAGTTGCTCTCCCGAATTACTTATAATTAGTCATTTATTCATGTCGTGTGACGTTACTAACACAAAAATGAATTATAAGTTATAATGCAAATTTTTTAAATTTGATTTTAATTATTTGTAATACTTTTCAACAATAATTTATCAATTTTGTATACTATGTGTATTGTGTAATTCATCATTTTTAATAATTCGAGTGAATGTTTTCCAGGCAGCGAAAGAAATCACATCGTGGTCGGACTTTCAAAGCGTTGAAGTGAAGACAAAAGATACTTTCTTAGAAATGCTGAATATCTACAAAGACAGAGAGAAGCTCCTCAGGGGTCACGTTGAATTCATATATGCGGCCTTAAAATATATGAAGGAGTTTGGAGTGGAGAAGGACTTGGAGATTTACAAAGCTTTGCTAGATGTACTTCCAAAAGGCAAAATGATCCCGAGAAACATGTTCCAAGTGGAGTTCATGCATTATCCCAAACAGCAACAGTGCGCTATTGATCTGTTGGAACAAATGGAGCTCAATGGTTAGTGGTTAAAATGAATAGTGTGATGGATAGATAAAGAGGATAACAACACAATGCAACTTTTTGCCAAGTTGCTCCACTCCTAATTGTTGGCAAAGGGTTGTTTCCGAAAATATGGATTCGATTTAAAAACCACTTTTCTCCAGACAAGCGATTCTCTTCTTTAAGAATGGTATTGATCAAACAAGTACAAAATCTTTAAAATTTTAAGTCAAGATTCAACCTCAAGAGCATATTTTTAAAGTATTGCAAATTATTGTACTAAGGTCTATTACGTCTGTGTTAGATAACCCTTCTAAATAAATCACTGATCTATATTTATTAGTTAGTCTCGACACAGCTGTTGCTGTGTTTGAATTTCTACGGATCTGAAACTTATCTCCTACCAAATTACTAGTAGTAGGAAAATAGACCCCACTCAGCGAAACCGCGTTTTTGACCATTTCCCATAATAAGGCAGAATAGTCCTTCTTAAGAAAACAAGTTTATTTATAACTTTCTTTAGGTAGGCACCCATTGAAGAAGTAGTTGGTGTTTTATTGTATACCGTTGATTTTCTTTTGTTTGGTACATGTTTGTAATCATACTTGGACTACGATTTTATAAATGTTTCATTTTATCTTCATCAATCGCCCATTGTTCTGTGCAGGACTACCCAGTACAATCCATCCGTTATGCCCCATCTTTAATACCAATGTATTTCTCTCACATTATACATAATGAACTAGCACATCAAGACAAAATGGGAAATGAACCCACACTCATATAATAGCAGCTAGCTTTTTTCTTTTTTTTTTCAATTTAGTCAATTTTGCAAAGATACTTAAGATCTATGGATAACGCAGGTGTCATTCCGGATTGGAATATGGAGGACCAACTGGTGAATGTCTTTGGCCGACGAGGTCATCCTGTCAGGAGGTATTGGAGAATGATGTACTGGATGCCGAAATTCAAAAACGCTTCCCCCTGGGCTGCACCTGACTCACTGACTTCGGACCCCTATCAGCTGGCGTTGCATGCTATTGAACAAATCACATCAGTCGACATCACCACCAAAGTCACTATCTATAAGGTGAGCAAAGCTCCATAAAAATATTCAGGTAACTAAGAACTTACTGAGGTGGATTGATTTTTCCATACAAACAACATAATAATAGAATCAAATAATTAATTATTTACTTCAAAGCGCAATAGTAACTGTACAAAATGTTGACTTTATTGAAAATCGAATTCAGGTTCTAGCCATCAGTCTCTAGGATTTGAGTTTTTCACAAAAATATACTAGGAACATTAAATATCTCAAGAATTCTACTCAATCTCCTAAATGCGCATGAAGTCTGTTTCCAATTCAATGAGGTCTCTTTTGTTTTGGATGATATTACTAAGAACGTATGAGTCATTATTTTAAACGGCTCCAAAATCCTCATGAGTAACTGTACATTTTATTGAATTCAGAGTGTATACAAGTACAGATTCATGTAAATGAGTAGAGAAAATGTCAACATTTCCTAACGGCTATTTCTTTCTAAACTAGAAAACCTCAAACTGTCGTCAGGAAGTCAATTAAGTTCAGCTTCATTTATTCGAGCTGAGGGTTTTTCAAATGCGTTATGAAGCCTGAACAAGTCTATATTTTTCTGAATCCTTGTATTTGGGATGATGACCTAACCGTCGAAATCGATTCAACTGTGTAACTCATTATTTTCGTGGAAATATAGACAACGTTCTATCTTACTCCTTTTTTATTGAAATGGGTTCCCACAACTTCGTCGCGAGTGACTCAATCCTGTATCAGCTAAGCCATTGGACTGAGGAAACCCGTTGTGAGTGTAAAGCTTGTGATTATCTCGAATCCCGTGGCTTTAGCAAAGTCGAGGAACTCTATGCTGAACATAGGGAACTCCAAATGTAGCAAATATTTGAAACATTAGAATGCCACCACCACTATTGGAATTGTGGTAGGATAGTTGTTGTCAGGGGAACCATCGTCTCGAGGTAACGCAAAAAATATTCCTGTAGAACTACATAACACTTCTTGTTGATATGAGCAAGCCTGCTTCAACCATCGACCGAGGAAGCTTGGGAAATTTAATGGGTATTAATGGTAGTCATGGTTTCGTTCTGTTCTGTACAAATATAGCAGTCACTGAGTTTTTGCTTTATATCCTCACTAATACTGGACCACCAGACTGTTCTTGGCAGCACCTAGCGTTGGGCTATGATCATAGCTACTAACTATGACTGCAGTAGTTACAATATAGTTACAACTACCAATTACAAAAGTAGTTATGGTTAAACATTTCTAACCACTTTTTAAAACTAATAGTTAGCATTTCAAAAGTAACTACCAACTAGAAGTTAACACGTCTTAACTACTTTCGTAAAGTGAGTTTTCTGTACTTTTGGAAGTTTAGTTGATCAAGTTTAATTAAGAGTACATCTTTGGTTCATTATTTTCAATAATGAACTTTCCTAATCAAACAAGAATGGAAGTTAGTTCCTGTCCTTTGGTAACTGAGTCCTGGGTCCCTGGTCCTGATACTGAGGTGAGTTTGGTTTGCCTTTATTGTAGGCTCCCATATTTGCCGAACCCTTCCTACTAGATTCTAGCCCCAACTGTACCTGGAAATGGGATCCCATATCATCACCTAACAACCACTCTGTCGTCAATGTATTGGTTACCTGTTTTTATGCCCTGTCGGTAATGTGACTGATATCGAAAACAGCAACGTTATTCCTTGGCCCACATCAAACTGTGCTGGTAATGGGGGTCCATCAGTACTGCTGACTCACCACCTTATCGATAATTTTCGTGATACCCATGCCCATAGCCATTATGGCGGAACTGTTTTTGAAGTTTCACTTATTCACATATTTTTGAATGGATCTCATGGGTGCAGTAATTTCAGGATTAAGCTTTGGAAAGGCAAGGAGCTAGAGAATAGGAGGAATCAGATAATTCTCTCTATTGGAAGGTAACCCATGTGAAATGTGGTGTCTCCACCAATCTGCAAAACTATCATGCGAAGCAGGGGCTTTTGCCTAATGCCTTCAATAACCTCAGGTTTACGTCTAAATTAGGGTTTATTGTTTTGTCACCCGCCTTAAATGAGCCAAGTTTGAATCTGAAACCTATTTGTGCTCCAATGGAACACCATTGCCCAAACTCTGTGTTTAGGCTGATCTGTCCTCTCGTCCACCTTCCTATTAGGATCCATTTTCAGGCACTTTATCCTTCACATCGTCGAATATTTCGTTCGGCAGTGTTAGAACGTGAATACTCGTAGTCTAAACTGTGATATCAATCTGGCTTGGAGCCTGGTTTGTCCTACCGTGCACTAACAAAATGATGCCTGTGAGTTGGTGATCGTGACCAATGTATCTGTGAAATTCGGATAGATCATAAAAATGACGTTCCGTCATGATGTGCCAAAAATTTGAATTCACTAGTATCTGATTTCGAACGACTTCGATAAAAGTTTTGATCGAATGCTCCCTCCCAAATGAAAAATAAAAACGGAGTAAGATGGAACGTTGTCTATATTTCCACAAAAGTAAAGAGTTACACTGTTAAATCGATTTCGATCACCTTCATGTTTGTTACTGATGATGATCTAACCGTCGAAATCGATTTAACAGTGTAACTCTTTACTTTTGTGGAAATATAGACAACGTTCCATCTTACTCCGTTTTCATTCGAAATGGGTTTCCTCAACTTCGTCGCCTCCCACGTAGACTGCTCCCGCTAAAAGGGTGAGTCAGTCAAAATTGAAGAAAAACAATTTTTTTGTTGAAAAATTAAGGGATAAGTGTAAAATTGAAATCTTGAATCTTCCGTGAACGAGCATGTAGTTTTCTTAAAACTAACGGGATCTAGGTTACCCATAGGTGGAGGAAGTGGGAGATGTCCTATGGAGCTGCAGAAGCCAAAATTCTTTTTTTCGGTTTTTTTTTTTCTCGAAAACAGTTTGGTACCTACCTATCTAAGGCTGTAGGAATTAGGCGTTTCATCGCAACAATTCATTACAATGAACTGTTCCTCTTGCAATTATTGATGTCAAGCTACGTTGAGTTTTGTTGCTACTTGGATGGGTGGCCACTAAGGTAAAGGTCTCCCATCCAAGTAGTTTTCACGCTTCTATACGGCAAACCCCTCTCCACTCAAGTTGGCAAGGCAATGAGAAGCTTTAAGCTAAGTCATCAGACTGAAATCTGAAGACAACCTATGACGTTTGCAACACCAGTCCCAATGTGGAATGGTTTTATCTCTCTTTCTCTTGCACACATTACTTACCAATATGTTTTTTTTTCTAAAACGAATAACAACGACGCCGTCAGAAGCTGTGCAAGTGGCCCACTGCACACCTCCAGAGTTGCAGGGCTGTAGTAGGATATTTCTCAGAGTACTCAACACAGTCCATATATGTTAGGTGTTGCAATAAATCGTTAGGCTATAACAATGTTTATTTGGAAGAATAGAAATACAAAAATGAAGAATACTTCTTCATAAATTATAATAAAGTCACACAGGGGCTATTTAATCCAGAAAGCTTTCCCACTGGATAGGCGCATGAAGGCTTTAAAGAGACTGAAGGAGAACTGGAAGGTCCCTGCTGTATCTGCAGTGTGGACATCCTGTTCTTTAGGTGTTCGTTTTTCTTCTTGAGTACTCTTCTCCCTAGTTGTTCAAGAAGACCAATTTGACAAACAAGAGTGTTTGACCACCAAAATCAAGATTTCCAATCTCTCTTTTTTTAATGATAGAACCCTGTTTGCGTACAGCTGTCTGCAAAACTGTGGTGCTAACAAACTTCTTCAGTTTTCATCCCATTTTGGTGAGTTCCAGTGGAGATAGACCAAAAATGCAATGAAGATAGAGGTACGATCAAATTGATACGTCGTGTTCGATGTTCATCTTTATGAAAAGTGGATGGATTGTACTACTTACACTGTCCCAGAATGACGATTCCTTTTAATGAATTCGTTCCTGGACTCGATCTTCTAAGGGACTCGTTCCTCCCGAATCCGTCCATCATTAGAGGAATCCCACAAATAATTAAACTTAGACAAACGACAGTGATATAGTACCTATTCATGATTTTCCTGAAGGATAGTTCTACATGCATACGTAGCTTTCAGTGCAGCTAACTTTGATATTTTCAAACCTGCTCTTTGAGGGAGGATTACCATCTCTGTTCAATGTAAATGTGATGTGATGTTACCTGATGGTGAGCAAAAATTAATGGACAGCTTTGCTTTTATTATAATTATTTATTCTTTGTTTTCTCATTTTCTGGATTATTTGACTATTTCGTTTCTTTTATCGTATACGATGGTTGTACAACCAAAATTATTTTTCAGAGTGAGGATATCCAAGATTCTATTGATAAGACGTGGATTGTAAGTGGCCAAAGTTCAGCCCAACAGAGTTTGTTATCTAACTTACCCAAGAAGACTCCAGTGTATGTTGAAGGACGATATAGAGTATATATTAAAAGACACGCAGTCACGTATTTTGTTTTGCGTGCAGACATAACAACTAAAAAGGAACATGTGGTGGAAAAATTTGACGGTAAGTTATGATCGTATACCATGTCTTCTGTAGGAGTAGGTAATCAATAACTATCAGGTCAACTGAAAAAAAGAAGTGAATCTGATCGGTTCTCTAAACATTAAAAACGTTTCTTTATTTAAATGTTTAAAAAAGTCTCTCTCAGATGAACAAGTTGAGTTTTGCACGTTTCTACGTACAAACGTGGCTTCCTTCTTTAGTGCCTTTTCGGTAATAGGAATCGTACAGTTCCATTCCCAATCTTTGGAAATTTCATCACTCGCAAATGTATAGCAGTTTGTGGCCATTTTCCATTGTTTTCTCTATTGTTTTATAATTTTTTTCAATATTTACGGTTCTACTTCATCATCTAACGTGAGCGAGCTGAGGCAACTGAAGCGTGAGGACGGCTGAACTATCGAACAGAGAAACAGGGGGGAGGGGGGGGGGGTATAGTTATTTAATTTTATTTGCTCAGTTACAGTTGTAGTAATGAGATCAGTATCCAAAATTCATTATTTTCTCACTCTGCCTCATTTAGTCAAGGAAAGCCAAGGTTATGGTGTATTCTTGAGTGAGTCTCTTGAAGGAAACAAAAATCAACATAAATTTCGACCCAAATTACTCTTATTTCTCTCTTTTTATTTATTATTATTATTATTTATTTATGCCTCTGTTTCAGATATATCCAACTTGTATATTCCCCTGTTTTCAAAACCTAGAAGTGATGCTACTCTGAAACCATCAGTTCACGAACAAGACGATGGTATGATTTTGGCTGTTTGCTGCACTGGTACATCAAGCCGGGATTCATTGTTATCGTGGGTCCGATCCCTCGAGAAAGACAACCCATTTTTGAAGGACCTTTCAGTAGTTTTCACATTGAGAGCTCCGCCTGATGCGACTGGTTTGACGGAAGTTGATAACAGCAACGAAATCAGTCCAGATTTGAAGGATAAACAAAAAAGAGCTGACAAATTATGAAAATGTATGTAATTCATTATGTGCTTTCATATTTTCATTGTAAATAAAGTAAGTAATTTCTATTAGAATTAGGTTCATTCATTGTTATCAAGAGTTTTGGGGTCACCTCCGAGGTTATCCTGAGCCAAAAGTTTCCCTGGTCATCTTCAGTACTTCTGGTTGATCGTCTCAGCTATTGGAAAGGGGAATAACTTCAACTCAACTTATACTAGTAGTATTGAATTCACGTCCGTCCTTAAGGCAAACATGTGGCACTGTGCGGTAAAACCCCTCAACATCAAGATGAGGCTCAAATCGATTCGATTGTGCTTTTAGTTATAGAAAAGGTTTGCAGAATTCATTAATCGGAGAAAAATGGTTTAACCTACGTCAGCATAAGCGCAAAACTCTAGAATAATGCGCTCACCATACAAAATCCACTTTATATCTAATCACTTTCAGAATTTTTCACTTGTTTTAAACGCCCATAACGTTGACGGTCATGTCAAAAAAGTTTGAAAATACACCATTTCCTCACTGTATTTTTCGCTTCCCGTCGATTTATCCACTTATTTGGGAGTTTTCTTAAAACTGCGCTGAGCTCCAGCTCAGAGCAAATTTTTCGCGACTATATGGGATTCAGTGTGATGCCCTCCAAGCGTTCACAACACCCTACTATTTGACTGCATTTATTTTCCCATATTATTGTTGAATGTGAAATCCAACATACGTAAACCCCACGTGGGCTCACACATTATACGCTGAATCCCATGGTGACTTCCATTTTCTGAGTTGAACATATTTAAAATCGCATCCACTTCAATAAATTCTACGTCCAAAATAACATCGAAAACGACACCCTAGCCTACACAACTTAAAACTCATTTTTACGCCCATTCCCCCACCTCGTAGGTGTGGAGTAATCTGGGTGGCGAGATGTTTGGACCAAACCGAAACAAGACGTTAATATCTGGGACAGCGCAACTACCCCAACCTCCGCAGGGAGCGCAGAAGGTTCGCATCCTATCAGTATCTTGGTAGCTTCACCATCACCTATCTTTTCCCTGCTGTTTTCCTACTCTCATTTTTCCGAACCGACCTCATAGGTGTATAATTATTTTTCAAAGAATAATAAACACAAAAAAGGGACGCTGTCTTACCCTCAGACCATCTAAGTAGTCTACTAGTAGATCTAATGTTTTACCCGGCACCCTGGCTAGTTTTCTAATTTTGCGCTTCAACTACCAGCGCTCTCCGCGGAGGTCGGGTTAGTAGCGCTGTCCCGGAAATTAACGTCTAGTTTGGATCAGTAAAGTAGTAGCGTTTTTAGTTCCTTGGCAACCAGACTAATTAAACAGGCGTGCTTTGTGGATTGCATCCTCCAATTGAAGGTTATTGATGCTGACTTTAGTTACATGAAATACATTTTTCTGCATGCGTACGTTTCAAAGCAAACTTCTACATTCTGTGTTTGTGGGGGGCCTCTGCTTCCTCCTCAAATTGCTCCACTGGCAAGAAATAAACTGCGGCCATTCCATATTTCA
The DNA here is from genome assembly GCA_031894815.1 of Creontiades dilutus. Taxonomy (NCBI): domain Eukaryota; kingdom Metazoa; phylum Arthropoda; class Insecta; order Hemiptera; family Miridae; genus Creontiades; species Creontiades dilutus. Next base: position 1,237,032 of record JAVIWC010000594.1, read on the forward strand.
TCCCCTACAATTTGTAGTTAATGAGAGTTCATTGAAGAGAGTGAGGACTTGAGGTGATTTTCATGTATAATTATTATAGAGGCCTCATCGAAGGAATTCAAGTAATAAGTATGAAATGAATGGAAGTGCAGCAATATACAATTATTTAATTATAAGATTATGAGGTACAGGGATTAATAAAAATATAAATCTCGATTATTGGGACAGAGAGCTGGACTAAATAATCAGTTACAACAGTAAAACCTATTCCTATTTCATCATGAATTTTCCAATCCTCAACAGATGAGAGGAGTATAACGTAACTATCAGCAAGATGGCAGTTTGAGAAAAAAATACAGTTAAACCTGAAAATGATCCACAAGAAATACCCAAGTCGTCTTGAGTGGACTCGGCTAGGCGAATGATTACAAAAGTATGTAGGTATATGACACTAGATAGCTTTTTTGTTTTCTTCTACAGCTGATATCAATGCATCAAGTACTTGGTTGAAAGCGTTAGAAACTGGTAGATCAGCCATTTTACCCATAATGCTTCCTTTTCTTGCTGTTGATAAGCGAGGATCGATGGGGATAGCGCCCAAGAATGGAATCCCAGAGACTTCGGCGAGCGATTTTCCTCCTCCAGTGGAAAATATATTGGAGCATTCCTAAAAATTTCAATTTTCTTCAAGTTTAATATCAACAAAAACAAAATGTCCCTCTATTAAATGGTTGCATAAATCTATCAAATGTTATGTTAGATTGTTCAAAATTTCGTTGGAGAATAATTTACAAAAAATGTCAAAAGGAAAAGTAAATTTGTGTTAAACACGTTACTCAAGTAACATCAGAAAGTTTCGACCATTTCACGTGCATTTGCTGTACTACATGGGAATCTAAAGCCTAAAATAGATCTAAACAATCATTGATATTTCCTGACTTTTCATTATGAACATGTTTATCCAGACAATTTTAAGCAGGTGCTCACCGTACAATTCGGGCACACAAATCCGCTCATATTTTCGACAATTCCTAACAGCTTGACTTCAGTCCTCTTGCAAAACGAAAGCTCTTTTCTGACATCTTCCAGAGCAACCAACTGCGGTGTAGTGACGATCACAGCTCCATCGCAAATACCCCTGAAGATCAGATAGACGAAACATAATCAACTATAATCTATATTAATCTTGGATAATGCACTTTTATCCCGTTCTGAATAAAGCAATTAATAATAACAAATCAATAAGACTGATCTAATAAGCATGATTTATCTTTAGAAAAGGATTGTCTTCCGATTAGATTTCATTTGAAGTAAATACATAGGTATAACAACGTATCATTATAAAATGTAAAGGACAAACTGTTAGGTTTACCATAAAAAACTTTAGCGTTGGCAACCCTAAAACAGCTGCCAGAAGTCATTGCAGGGTTAACAGGTGGACTGATGAGATCAAATAGTTCAAAAGGAGAGTAATGGAAAACACATTAGAACAGCAGTTGAACAGGGCAGCAGCCTACATTTTCGAGTGCATAAGAAATACTTCCTTACATAGTTTAGAAAGGAAAACGTAAGGCAGTGAAAACTTCTTCCAGGACGATTTCAACCAAATGCTTCAAAGTATTACTCAAAACTTTATTATTACTGTATTGGACAACGCTTTTACGTATGTCATCTGAATGTAACCTGCAATGCCAACTTGAACGTAAGCCTGCAGGGATTCACGTCATGGATCCTATGGTTGAAGTCTCAAATATTATTCTCTCAACCATGGTCTTTTTTTGTATGAACCAATGCTATTGTGCCATTGATAGGCCTTGAGACGATTTCTAGGTTTCAACAATAGACTCAATAATACCTTAATGAGGAGCAAACTAATGAACATACTACAACTGTTCAAGTTAACATGATACGGAACAACTACAGGAATTTTAGACATGAAAATTGGGTTCCGGTCCCTTGAAAACTACAAATGTCAAAACTTCAAATTAGCTTGAAACTGGAAATGGTTTCTAGAAAAATACCAATAGGAAGAAAATTAGACAACATGAGTTGTCGGTGCTATGGCCACTTCCCTATGACGTCATTCAATTTTATATACTTTTGTTTCGGACATCTCGCCGAGATCGTTCACCAGACAAAATGAAATTAAATCGATGAGATTGTCCATTATTTTGAACTTGAACTTTGTGATGGATATGGTTAGTTGGCCCCTTCCCGATTTTAGAATCTGTCGCCTTGAGAGATGAACCGGACGCCTGCAAGCGTCTGATTCTTCCTCTGAGCGTGGCGGAGCATATTCAATGCATCCACCTGCTCGGAAGGGGCAACTAAACCATTCCATCACCCTCACAACTTCGATTCATTCCGGTGACAATAATCCCCTCACAGTATAATATGCCTGAAGGAGCCGTGCAACAGAGCCCATCTCTGACGAATTCAGCATAGCCTGACACAATGAAACCAATCGTTTACAGAAAAGATGATTTCATTATGAATTCAACAGTTGAGAAATCTGACACTCACGCAAGATTTTCCACGACTGTAATGTGCTCATCAGATGTTCCTGGGGGCGTATCGATGATGAGATAATCCAATTCCTGCCAATGCACGTCCTGTAAGAACTGTTTGATCATACCTGAAGAAAAACATGTCAATAGTTAAATGATAATTATAGCTAAAATATCAATTTATATACTTTTAATTATTTACACTTAAATACTAATACACTAATTGATTTAACAAAATGTCCTCCTCTTATTGTTTGAACTGCCAATGCACGTCCTGTAAGAACTGTTTGATCATACCTGAAGAAAAACATGTCAATACTCCCATCCATCAAGGTACTAATAAAACCTAATTAATACTTCATTTAATAACTAGGGGGACACTTCGTCTGCCCCCCGTCATTGCGGCTTTATGAATGGGCGCAAAATGTCCTCCTCTTATTGTTTGTTAACTTCCAAGGGAAGTTCCCTTCCTACTCCCACACACAGGCGCCTGTCCTCTACCACCCTGGCGATGGTCCCCTTGCGCCTGAGTGCTATCCCCACACGACAGTCCCCTACACTCCCAGCGCCCTTCCCCCAAGGTGCCACGGCGCTTCATATTGTCCCAATATCATTCAAATAAAACAAAATTCACCTGTATCATATTTCTACAAGAAGATGTCAAGTCAATGTACCTCATCTTAAAATGTCAACTTTTCAGCCACATGAAGAGATAACTGCAATTTTTAGATGATCCTTTGGAGTAAGGCTTCGTCAGTAGAGGTTCGCATATTATAATTGATCCAGGGACATCCGTTTCAGACTACCTAATCCAAGATCGAATCCGTGAAAACCCCAATAGGTCTTTGTCTGTGTGAGACTAAATGTCACAAATTTTGTTGATAGGCCCCAGCCTACAATTCTTAACTGATTTTCAAGATAATTTTTTTTTCGACCCCACTTTTACTCTAGCTGCGCAACAAACTTCGGGAATTTACCTTTTGCTGACAGCAGGAGGAATAAAGGGGGTAATGCCAATCCTTACAATTGCTGCTCAAGCGAGAACTCTCGACTGATTCATGTCATTCTTCTTCTAGACAACGAGTCGAGTGATATCAAACTCCTCGGGAGAAAAAATTTCCACATACCTTTCTTGGCAACTAACTGTAGAAGAGTTCATACAAAAGAGAAAGTAGGTCGTAATAATGAAACAAAAATACCTACACTGACAAGAACAACACAGAATGCAAGATAAATGACATACTAAAAGCAACAAGGCGACAATAAATTAGGATGAGAAGGTTAGTGGTGTGTGTTGGGAGGTTTAAAAACATAAGAACTTAAGGTTGATTAGTAACAACTAATTAACTAATTTCTGAAATAGTAAAACAAAACGAAGTAATGAAAACGGCGAACAGAAGGGGTGGCGACAGTAGGAACGTGAATAAGGGATTTTATATTTGAGAATTATACATTCCTTATTCACGTCATTAAGAATTAGCAAAAACTAATAAAATTTGCCTCCACTTACTAGTTTTTTTAGGTCCTCGCCAAATGACACTCTCTTTTCTGTCCGTAAGGAGGAATCCGATGGACATGACAGCCAATTTCTGTTCATTGTCTGCATAGACTGGAACCCATCCTTCTGGACACCTATGTACAGTCAGCTAGCACATTCAATGGGTATTTAAAAGAGATTATGTTGGACAAATACGGAGATGACCGTTCAAGCGGAGCATGGAGTGTGCTATATATCAAAGTTGAAACATGTTATGTTACAAAATCTGCTAAATTTGTGAACAGAAATTAAAATATGCAATTTTTTATAATTGTGTAGTGTTATATCCCTTCCAACGAGGAACTAGGATGCTAAAAATCCAGTAATGGACAATATTATCCAACTAATGTTACATATGATGATAGATTCATGCAAATAACTCAAGGACATATTAAACAAAACTAAAAAAATTACCTATGAACGGCTGAGCCCTCCAGGCCCAGAAGATGGGGGATGCTGGGTCCACACAGATCAATATCCAACAACCCAACCTACCAAACAATGTAATGTTCTCGGAATTACACAACAGCATCAGACAGGTGAGTGGGTATCTACATTATTAAACCTATTGAATTGATTCTGAAAGTAATAAATGTAGAAGCTGACTAATATATTATATTACCTAGGTATAACCTTTTATACCAACTTTGAAACATTGAAAACACAAGGCGAATGTTGAACAATTAGGAAGATAAATCTACCGTATGCTTGACAAGTTGGTCCGTTAGAAAATAAATGTTACTATCAGATTTCTTAGCGACGACTTATAGGTACTTGAAGTAGGAATAAAGGTACCTTGTAACCTTTCTCACGAAGACCAAGAGAAAGTTGTGTGCTTACAGTGGATTTGCCGACACCACCCTTTCCAGACAGAATAAGAATGACGTGTTTTACTGAAGAGTTATCCTCCATCATGAGACTCAGGAACAGAATGAGTGGATAAAGTCAGATACAAACGGAACATCCACTTTCCCAGCTGGATAGAACACGACTGAAGACAGCTTCTTGTACGTGTTGATTGTGATCTTCAGTATTGAAGAATATGAATTCAAGAAGATCCTTGTAGACGTTAACTAGGTGCTTTTAAAACAAACAAATGACAATTACCTATTCGACAAGTTTAAACCCAACATAACCTATTACAGTTTGAAGTAATTATTGAATACAATATTATATTAATTTACTAACCACTTACTTCATTTTGACCCTTTTTTCCGAAAGCTGTTATAAACGAGGCGTTATCTTATCTCTCACTTGAAATTTAAACCGACGTTAACGTTGGATCATAGTTTTTACCTCATTGTTACCTCACAAATCTCGTCATTGGTGACTAGATCAGTAGGGATGGGTATCGATACCCGATATTTCAAAACATCGATATTTTACCGTTGAGTATCGATATTTTTGTATCGATACTGGGCCCTCCGATAATATCGAGTATCGATACTTCAATTCCGATATTTCTCGCTAGCTTAAAAAAATTGGTTTTAATATTTTTCTTGGGTTGATTTTCTTACTGGTAAAAAATCTCACCAACCAATCATTGGACACTTGTAATGGAATCTGGAATGTAAAAGAATAGTGGCTTTAATACTAGAAGGAAAACAGGAAAAGAGAAGAAGTAGGAAGGCAGCAGTAGGAGGCTATATCACGGGTATAGTACCCACTGTTACTGTTACCTTACCCCTCACAGTTTCCAAAAATCAAAACAAAGATTATCTTCTGTTCTGTTTAAGTAGATACGATTAGGTCTTTTGCTATTCAATTTTGAAAATTGAACGAGCAGAACAGTCAACCTTAATTGTTTATCTTTTCTGTCACTATTATAGCTGCGAAGCTACCTACCAGCAATTAAAACTGAAGCTTCAGACAATGTACAACGGATTTTTTTTTTTTTTTTTTAATTCGGTTTTTCAAATCCTAGGCCACAGAGAATAATAATAATTAAAATTCTATGTAGGCACCCAAAAAGGCATTCGAACTCAATCTCACAATATTATTTGAGGGATCTCGCTGGACGCTTGAGGGGCAGCTGGGGGCTTACAGAATTGTAATCATTAATAATTTTAAAAGCTTTTATGACTTGCTACGTCATACATTATTTACTAGAATTAATTTCCATGAGAAGAGAATCTTCTAAGACAAAACCTGAAGTATGAGACCTTTTCAAATCGAAGTATGACACAGTGAAACAAATCATACTACCAGTCCAAGCCTTGCCCAAACCTAAAATAAATAACCAAAATTATTCCTTATAACTTCATCAAACTGAATGTCTGGTTCACCGAATCTAACACTTTTCAACTCGATTCACAGGACCTGTATTTAGGTCAGGATGTTGAAAGATCTGGCCCAGTACAAAGATTTTGGGAACAAAGCACCAGATTTCCAACAAACGCTGATACTAAAAATGAGAAGGCCCACCAGAATAATTCTTATGAAACTTGCCGCCCAGGGCAGCACCAACACGTCTCCCCTTACGGACTACGTGTAGTGTAAGTTCAAACAACCCAATCAAGGAAGATCAGACCTCCATGACCAATCATCAACTTTCCAACAGATATGTGTTATCACCATTGTATTTGTTTCGTTACCAGTAATCCAAGTTTCGCTAGGTATTACTGTTTTAAATAGTTGGCAATATTTTGGTGAAATTCTTGGTTCCTTCATCGCCAAAGCTGAGGTTGTTGGGGTAAACTTAGTTTTTTCAATATCTATATGCAGGTCATTCACAGTCAAGTGTGCCGTTTTTCAGCTCCATTTTTAAAAGTCCTTAATTTGGACTTTTAATGTTTTTTTCTTCAACTTCCTTGTAAGGTACATATTAAATGAATGTTAACACAGCAAAGCTGAAGAATCAGAATTAGGTATTGCACAGGCTTTCAAAAATTTGGTTGGTCCAGGAAAATGAATCATACTGAATGAGAAATCATCTTTAATCACTTTGTTTATGGTATAAAAACTATAAAACCAATAAAAAATAACTTTATGAAAACTTAAATTTAACTTGAAACGAGTGTAACTGAGCAAACAGCAAAGTTGTATAGCAATTGTCTGAAATATGTTATTTAAAACGTTTCAAAACTTAATTGTGCAACTAGTTATATAGCTGTCTTCTCTATACGCGTCTACACCTATGTAACAAAAAATGCAGCACTTTTTCAATCATTTTAGGATTTAGTAGTGATCAAGGCTTCGGAAGAAGAAGTTGTGCTGTCATCAGCGGCCTGTGTAATTTTATCAACTCGCCGTCAACCAACTGATCGCAGATACTGGGTGCAACCTTCCCAGGAAGCTCGACAATGATACAGTGGAACTCACCTGATACAAGGAAGTTAAGATCCCCTTATTGGGAAAATCAGTGATGATGGGGGTTTTAAGAATTTAGCTCGAATTAGCAATTCTGACTTCGAATATCTTTTGATCAATGTTGCCCGAACTATTGCAAAGCAGAACACCAATTATCGATGTGCTATACTTGAAGGAGAAAGGCTTGCAGTAACTCTGAGATTTTTGGTGAGTGGTGGTGCCCTGAAGGGAGGGCACGGCTTGTCACAAAGTGGGGGTTATAGTTAGGGCAGGGGTATGATAATTATTAAAGGGGTCATAATTAATGGAATTTAGCCTATGGGGAAATGCGAGTGATTGGGGGCGTCAGTACAGTTAATAATAAAAGGCCCAGTGGTTGTAACCACGCTCTGCTACCGTGTAACAGGGAGAGGTGGGGTGATGGAACGCTGGAAGGCGTCTGGTATATATCCCAGGGTGACAGATTCAAGAATCGGGAATGGCCTACTATCCATATCCATCACAAAGTAAGGACTTGGAATGTCATTACCTACAATGGTGCAATATACTATACGTAGACAAGACGTAAAAATCAGGGGTGAGGCCTGGCTTTTTTTACAAATGTTCAGATTACCCTATAATCAGTATTCAATAACGTAGCCGGTAAATATGAAAGTGTTGGGGAAGTTATTTAGCGAGGTCTTCGCTTGTGGATCAATGGACTGCACTAGAATTTGCACCCATCATCACACATTTTTATTTCAAAATTATGATATTTTTAATATTGTCCCTGTTCCTTTTGTTCTTTATAATGTATTTATGATCAATTTTGATATTCTATTTATTAATTTTTTTCTCTCCAATTGCTTACGTTTTGTATTATAGTCTTAATTTTTTATCAAGTTCATTTTCATCAGCCGTTTAAATCCAGCAATATCTAACATGTACCATTATATGCCTTTCGTGCATTAATACAATACAATACGTGCATTAAATAGGTAGGGTATTACCTGCCTACTAAATAACAAAGTATCTTGCAATCCGCAAGAAATATTAGCAGATATTTGCGATATCCAGAAAGATGAAAAGGCAAGGTGGTGGGAATTTGGGGAAAAACGCACATAACCAGCACATTGACCCCCGTACGTACGGTTCCTGTATTTTGAAAATAGTTCATGACGCCATTTGACTGATAAAAGATGTGGAATGGTCTCCCAACTGGCCGCTAGAGTTCGCCCTGAATGGGAGGGAATAGCCTTCCTGATTGCACATCGAGCATCAAGTCAAGAGTTGTGGCACCCATGGCTGAACGTTACCAAAGCGCGATGTAAGCAGCGGTTCCCACCAGACTCGAAATCATGAGACTACCCCATCCTACCCACCCCTCGTCTTCTTCTTCCTACCTTGGGCCTAGGTTCCCACATTCACAAGGTTTCAGCACTTCCTGCAAAGGGCACTGGCGTAGCAGATAGGTCTATTTAGGCGCCTGAGTCCAATCCTGCAGTTTTTTGAAAAATGAGCCCCATGAAACAACAGCATTGCCCCATTACCGTTTATTTGGTTTAATTTCTGATTGGAAAACTAATATTTTGATTTCTAGATTCTGCTACTCATCAGCAAATCTGGCGATGATTGGACGCCTCGCCACTGGTAGAAACTTACGAATATAACAACTGTATTCAGCGAGGTAAAGTATAACAACTACCTTCGCTTCACTTGTACCACAATTATATTACACTAAGTTTAATGGCCCTGCTACGCGGGTTAAAAAGAAATAGGTGAATAACACAATTTTTTTTTTTCGTGATTAATTAATTGCGACTGAAAAATCAAATACATTTCATCTAGCAATTTTACATATCAATAAAGGTACACTCCAAGAGGGTAGGTTTACAGCAAAATCTAGCCCTTTATTATATAGCTCAATTAATTAGCACTGAGTTCGATTGCACTTCTATTCACGCAGCACAACTAAATCCAGTGGTTTGTTTCGCTTGAGACGTCGGATTTCACCTTCGTTGTCCGAAACGTAGAGCATCTCCGGGTTCACGTGTTTGTGGAGGCGATGTTCATGCTTCCTTGCGTATTTTGCAATAATTTCATAGACTGTCTCCATCCTCAAATCTCGATGAATATCATCGTTTCGCATGTACCAAGGGGCTCCAACTATACTTCTCAGTATTTTTATTCTGAAAGGTTTGGATTTTCTTAATATTTGATTTCTTGGCACAGCCCCAGGATCTGTATCCCATAGGTCCAAATAGGGCGAAGGATCTGCTTATATATAAGCAGTTTGTTGTGGAGAGAGAGATGGGAATTCCTTCCCATTAGCCAATACTGGCTCCTTCTGTACTTGATTTTAAGTTCTTCTTTCTTCTCTTCTATGTGTTTATTCCAGTTTAATTTGGAGTCAAGTGTCAAACCCAAGTACTTAACTACTTCAGTATGCGGTATTTTATTCGAATTGATCTCAACATCCAAAATTGGGACTTTTCGGTTAGTGAAGTTGATGTGGGCTGATTTTGATTCGTTCAGCTTCATTCTCCACATCTTGGTCCATTTACAAACCTCAGTAGTAGACGTCTGTAGTTTGCGTGTTGCAGCTTCTATATCATCTCCAACAGAGAGGATAGCCGTATCATCTGCAAAGGTGGCAACAGTTGTGCCTTCTTGTTGGGGTAAGTCCCGTGTGTACAGGAGGTAGAGTACTAAACAACACAATGAGGTAGGATAATAACAATATTAAAAGACAAAAAATCGTATATCCCAAATCCCCGAGGAGAGGACCACGTCGCCTGCCCTGGGAGACGCTTCCCCCGCTGGGGCCCTCCTTCCTTCACTGGTGGGGTCGGGGGGAGGGGGAGCAGGTCGGTTGCCCTGGGAGACGGGGGCGAGAATTCCACCCGCCCAGCGTTACCACCCCCTGAAACGTCGATATACTCAGATAAGACGGTTTTTATATAGTGTGATATTCAGATTTTTTAAATTTCACCTCTCGGATTTTCATCATTTTTTCGACAACTAAATTTCAGTCCCAACTGTACTCCAAATGTGATGTTTGACTCAAGTTTCATCAACTCTGGTTCAGTAGTTTTGGAGAAAAGCTCTAAGCAGTAGATGGACAGATTTGTTTAAAATTCGATTTTCGGATTCAACGTATCTTGAATATTAATTCAATTATTATTGATTCAATTCAATAATATTCAATTATTATTAGTGGATTCAATTATCCACTGATACATCAGAGTGGAGCGTATATTGTTTTATTTACTGGAAACGTTTCGTTCCTCTATGGGAACTTCTTCAGTCCTGTTATTAGGTAATTATTGTGTAAGTATATCCAACCATCAACATCATCATCATCCAGTTCAACACACATAGGTTATTGGTGTAATCTTATCCTTAGCCTGCCAAACAGGTAATATAAGATGACCATTGAAAATCCTGAAGGGAAGACTTTTTTAGGAGTTTTTGTTAGATATCTCATGAGAAAACAAATGGAAATTTTTTAGATGTTATTATGCCAAAAAATATATACTATAAATATTACTTTTTTCGATGATAAAACAGAAAGAATATTAGAGAAGTAAATTTTTTATAAGATGACTCATGAGAGAAAGCTGCACTCTGATGTCCCAGTAAGACCTGCTCCCCCCTCCCCACGACCCCGCCAGTGAAGGAAGGAGGGCCCCAGCGGGGGGAAGCGTCTCCCAGGGCAAGCGACGTGGTCCTCTCCTCGGGGATTTGGGATATACGATTTTTTGACTTTTAATATTGTTATTATACTCCCTCATTGTGTTGTTTAGTACTCTACCTCCTGTAAACGGGACTTACCCCAACAAAAGGCACAACTGTTGCCACCTTTGCAGATGATACGGCTATCCTCTCTGTTGGAGATGATATAGAAGCTGCAACAAACTACAGCGTCTACTACTGAGGTTTGTAAATGGACCAAGATGTGGAGAATGAAGCTGAAAAAATCAAAATCAGCCCACGTCAACTTCACTAACCGAAAAGTCCCAATCTTGCATGTTGAGATCAATTCGAATAAAATACCGCTTACTGAAGCAGTTAAATACTTGGGTTTGACACTTGACTCCAAATTAAACTGGAATAAACACATAGAAAAGAAGAAAGATGAACTTAAAATCAAGTACAGAAGGATGGGAAGGAATTCCCATCTCTCTCTTCACAACAAACTGCTTATATATAAGCAGATCCTTCGCCCTATTTGGACCTATCGGATACAGATCTGGGGCTGTGCCAAGAAATCAAATATTAAGAAAATCCAAACCTTTCAGAATAAAATACTGAGAAGTATAGTTGGAGCCCCTTGGTACATGCGAAACGATGATATTCATCGAGATTTGAGGATGGAGACAGTCTATGAAATTATTGCAAAATACGCAAGGAAGCATGAACATCGCTTCCACAAACACGTGAACCCGGAGATGCTCTTCGTTTTGGACAACGAAGGTGAAATCCGACGTCTCAAGCGAAACAAACCACTGGATTTAGTTGTGCTGCGTGAATAGAAGTGCAATCGAACTCAGTGCTAATTAATTGAGCTATATAATAAAGGGCTAGATTTTGCTGTAAACCTACCCTCTTGGAGTGTACCTTTATTGATATGTAAAATTGCTAGATGAAATGTATTTGATTTTTCAGTCGCAATTAATAAATCACGAGAAAAAAAAAATTGTGTTATTCACCTATTTCTTTTTAACCTGCGTAGCTATAGGCCATTAAACTAGTACATGATAAAACAGAAAGAATATTAGAGAAGTAAATTTTTTATAAGATGACTCATGAGAGAAAGCTGCACTCTGATGTATCATATGAAAGTGGTTACACGACATCCCATAACCATGAATTTTTAAAACTGTATCTTGTTTTTTGTAGATTACAATGTACTCCTCAGGTTGTATGAAAGGTTTATTTCCCATAATTAAAGTCTGTATTTTAAGAAATTCCAATCGGTTTCCGCATTTGCTCTACCAACTGGAAACGGTCTGGAAAACCCATAAAAACCTAACAATGATAAGCCCATATCAAGACAACAAAACGCTATAGTAGTAAAAAAGTAAAGTAAAGTAAACAAGGAATTTCACCTTGGATTTTCGTATAACTACCCAGAGGTGTCGCGGACGTCGCCAGCTGTCCTCTAGAGAGGATCGGAACTAGGTCTGACGATTTCGCTTGTGGCTTCCCATTGCCTCACGCCCCTGGGTTAGGAGCGATTTGGATTCACGTGATATCGAGATCAGAGGTGAACTGTCTAACGACAGGACAGGTATACAACACTTGATAGGATTTTGGCCCTAATCATTGGTGCGTACTGTACTCGAACCGGGCTAATCAGTACTCCCACCGAAAGTAAACAGCCAAAGGGCTGATGCCTTATCTCGCTCGGACAACCTGTCCCCCAAAATGCTATAGAATGAGTACCGCAATACAGATCGACCCACTCTTGAAGGCGTTGTTGTGAATCTTTGTTACAACCTTAATTTCTACATCTTCTAAAATTATTTAAAACACTTCAATGATCTATCTTCCAACTCGGCAGACAATGTATCATGTTTTACCGTTATTTACAGTCTCAACGTGCAGTTCAGTTGGACGATACGTAGACCCCAGAACAGATGAGGGGGTCCTTAAGCTAATGTCTACACTATTTAAATTCACAAGCTGGAATTTAGCACGTAGACTCCTCAAGACCTATCGATGCATAGACCACCAATCATCTGAGAGACTCCCAAAGCTAATTTCTATGCTGTTAATCGTCGTTACTTTCAATGCTTACATTATTACGCGTGAAAACTTTGCCGCGTCTTTACTCTGGGATGCGGGGAAACAAATCGTTACATTTTCAGGGGACGGTTGCTTTCAATTAGGTATCTTGATTTAATGATAGATTCCGAAGAATTTAAGATATGGGTAATAGAAACCCCTTGCACCTCGTGAGGATATAGCTGTTGTGTCTTAGATTCTTATTCAAGTTGAACGTTATTTTAATGTTTGTTTTACAGTTGAGGTGAAATAAGTCATTATGGCCCATTACAAAGGCGCTGCCAGCGAGGCTGGTAGAGCCATGCAACTCATTAAAAAAAGGGAGCTGGCTCAAATGGAAATTGAATTCCGGAAAAAGAAAATTGAAGAGGATTTGAAGCTCTCTAATATTGAAAATAAATTTGCCGCCCATTACGATGCTGTTGAACAACAGCTTAAGGTAATTTTTACTGCCGTTAGTATTTTATTGTACTTCGCAGCTGGTACGTAGTTTGTGTGTAGCATAGTCTACCCTACATGTAAATCTTCTGATAAAAAGGAAAGGTAGATATGACATAATGAGGTCCTGAAACAAAATTACATCGTAAATAAATGTTGCTTAATATCAACAGACTTCTACGATCGGCCTCGTTACGCTCGACGAGATGAAGGCAAAACAGGAGAACATCGTGAAGGAACGGGAGAGGAAGCTCGCACAAAAACAAGCAGAAAAGGAGCGAGAGCAGCAGCGCCAACTGGAAGAAAAACAGGCTGAAAAAAATCGACAGAAAAAACAAGTTAGTATGGAAAAACGCTACATTGTGCCGTACCACCTTCCTCAAATTTTTAGGATGTTAAAATGGATCATCGATGTACTGCCCTGCTAAGCAATCCCGCAAACCTGTTTATAAATGATTTAATATTTTAACGAGGTTTTCTGTTGTCATCGGTGAGCTAAAAAATGAACATGCCGTAATCTACAAAAGATACGGGTAGGTTTAGGATCTACAAAGGTACAAGTCGGCTTAGGATTGGTAACGTATGGAGCTTGACAATTTGTAGATTCACGTAGATTTACATTATTTATAAAAATTAAGCAACTGAAATTAGAAATCTGCAACCTTTACGAACCAGTTGGCTTTTAACTTTACCTCCAGTTTTCTCGGCTTCATGTGGCTTGTAGATACGACATTGTATTCTGCTTCTTGAGCTATCAGTTTAGGTGCCAGCTTTTGTTACGTACAAAGGGACTAGTAAAGGTTGGTACTCACGGAGTTATATTGAAGACATCTTTGGCATCAAGAATTCATTTATAAGGTATGGAGATCAGCTGAAGACCCTTGTGACTGACTACATCTTATAAAGATAGATCAGTGATTTACGAACCTAAACGTAACAGAGAGATTTTACAAAACGTTGATTCAAGTCTAAATTTTGTTGACCTTTTTATCATACTGGATACAGAAATCTTATCAACCTCTGCATGAAATCAGCCTTATTGGTTCGGAACATTCTAATGATTCAGTTGACATTATCTACTACCTATAATGCTTACTCACCTACCTTAAACTATTCATATGCATTGAAAGGATCCTTGATCCATTTTGTGGCTCTGAACCTGTTTCCGTAGAGTCTAAGAAATTCAATCATGTTATAGTTTAAAAGGTACTATTGACTAAATATTGATCTTGCTAAGTATTTCATTGTCGATGTTCAATGCAAGGCAAACCTCAAATTTGTTTACAGTTCTGCTGCTTGATAAAGTGGCATAATGACGATAGCACTCCATGAAATAACGGAAAACTTATTTACAGTATTGTAAATGGCAAAACAGATTATCAGCATACAAATTTATTGGCTTTGAGGTTTCTCGTTTTAAAAAATTTGCTATGGTATGGTCGGCATTCAAATGACATGGCCTTGCCTGTAGATAATAGGGCATTTGATTTACTCGCTCGTTTCAGATTCAAGCATTATCATTTGCTTTTGAAAATGATGGTGAAGAAGAGGAAGAAGCAGAGGAAGAAGAAGAATTGGTTCCTGTAAAGAAGATAAGAAAGAATCCCGAAGTAGACACCAGTTTCCTGCCCGATAGGGAACGTGAAGAGCAAGAGACAAGGTTAAAACTACTGCTGAATTTTACCTACGCATTCAGATAATTTTAACCCCCCCCCCCCCCTACGCTATTCCCTTAATGACATCTAATGTTTGGCTGAGTGACAGTTCATACTGTACAGAAACAGACAGCAATGAGCCTGAGCACAAGATTATCAACACGCCTCAATTTAGATTGGAACGTCCATATCTACGCTTAGGTATGTGACCTTGTCTGAAAAAATTCATGGTTGCTATCGGTGCTTGCTTGAAATTAGGCCCAGCTGTTTTCACTTGGTTTTTGTCCAGCTATATTCTGAGATTGTCGAACTGCTTACATACTGACTGTACCTCTGTTTTGAGCTTGGATTGTTTCCTAAGTGCTGGCGAATTCCTTCAGCGGCTTCTTTTCCAAAGAAAGGTGGTTGGAAAGAACTTCTGACAAAGATGAGCGTTAATGATTAATAACTACTTTTACAAATACAATTACAACTAAAATATTATTCGTAAAATTAATCGAACGATGAAAGTAATCGATTAAATTTGTTGATTGCAATTGATTAAATTTGGTATAGCAAGTGGCAATTAATTCTCTCGGTTCTTTCTTTCAGCTCCTTTTATAATCGTTAAAAGTATTCGGAATCGCAATTCATACAGCCCAAATCACTGGATTTTGAAAAATCAAGATTTTTTGCTTATTCAGGATCTAGGAATTTGACTACCAATATTTTAGAGTTCTGTTGAGTGAAAATGAGCGTACTTTTTGATCCTTATTCTCATTTGCATCATTATCCTGGTGGTGCGGTTATATCATGCACTGAAAATTTGTTATAACCCCAGATTTTATCATTTTACGTTTCAAGGTATCTACGTAAATTCCAACTCTGCAATGTCCGTCAGCTTTCTCACTTGCACAAAAACTGGTCAAAATGTGGTTCTTCCATGTTTTTAGTAACTTGGGCAAATTAGGTGTCATTTCCTTTAATCAGTTTGATTTTTTGTTGAGCTGTTGCTTCATTGATAAGGTCAGTTAGACTGTGAGACCTCTCAAAAGCTTTTGACGTTGTTCTTCACGACCTTGTCTTTAAAAAGCTTGACTATTAAGATTATTCAGTCACGAAGAGGATAATTTAGGTGTTGTCATATAATCAAAAGTTTCTGGGCGGTTGTAATTCCCTGTGGTTAAATCAGGGTTCCGCCTTAGGTCCATGTCTATTGGCTACGAGGCCAATTTCATCAAACCTCGTCAACTAGGGGGTTATTTTCCTTGCACATAACAGGGTTAAAAATCAGTATTTCGTAATGACGAACCAAGTTTTTAGCTACTGTTGTTAGTGAGTATCATGCCTCAATTTAGTCTAACGACTCGTTTGAAACAGGTTAAGAGAGGAGCTGAGACAGGAGTGGGCCGCCAAACAATCGTCTCTGAAAGAGGAAGATATTGATATCACGTTCAGTTACTGGGACGGGTCAGGGCATCGACGGACGGTCCGAATGAAAAAAGGTAAATATTCTATTAAAATTTTATTACTTACCTGGAACTGAGTTATTGTAATCATCCAAGACTTGGCGGCCTAACGTCGGTTCTGCCACAACCTCCTAAGATTAGGTTTTGATTAACGGTGAAGTAGGGTAACCAATCACTCTTAACCTATTTGTGCTTTCCAGTAGGCACCTATGATCTGGCTCTTCATTTTTCCTTGAAACATGCTAAACGCTTCCGAAACTAGGATTTGCTGAGAAAGATACTGGTATGCGCATTTGCAATCACCGTTTGGTGTCCGAACTAGAAGCCCTGACAATTTATTCATAATATCTTAACATTCATTTTAATCGCCTGGCTAATTCGGATGTTGTGTTATTGCGCTCAACGAAGTACACGACTACAGAACTAAATTTGTTCAGAAAACTTGGAAAAGCGAATGAGTTGAGTTTAAAAACTGTATTAAAATGTTTTAAATTAAAAAATTGACGAGACTTCTATTATTATTATTATTGAGTTTCTATAGTAATGAATAGGCTCAATTACGATGGATTGAACAAAAGTGATAGCAAACCAAAGTCGAAGGTTGGCTTCCCAGAAACCGATTTTTGTCACTTGGATGATTGTTGCATAACACGATCTAATTACAATTCATTTAAAGAAGATAAAGAAGACGGCAATCAAAACGCTGTAGACGTGTTACAGAAGACAAGGATGGTAGTGGAGTTTGTAAGGTGATTTTAGAACAACTAGCTCTGTAAAATCCTTTTTCAATTCACAAATATCATTGTAATAGGCTAGATGAATCTTTCCTTTCACCAACCTAGGGCTTCTATTTGTAGATGGGTATGATGTAACCATGGAACTGTGGATAAATAGACTTCATTCATTTGATTTTTTGAAAGATAACAGTATTTTTTAACCGAAAAAATGATTTTCCCACCATTGGTTTTTGCAGGCAACTCCATATACCAGTTCCTACAAAGATGTTTGGAAACACTTCGCAAGGAATTTTCTGAACTCAAAACCATCACTGCTGATCAGCTGATGTATGTCAAGGAAGATCTCATTTTACCTCAACATTACACGTTTTACGACTTCATAGTTACCAAGGTAAACAAAATGTTCGTTAAAGGGGGTGTTACATGCTAAAAAAGCTCATATAGCCATGCTTCAGGCTCAAGCTTTTTGGTTGCTTACCCGTGGACCGACTATCCTAGAATCATTATGCGGGCTTGGAACGTGGAAGTGTCACACGTACCACAAGGGTGGGTGGGGGTAAAGCAGTATTCACTCTCCCAAGAGTATGAAGAGGAACAGGCCACTGGTAAGTCATACGTCACACAAAAGAAGAGCTAGTTGCATAACATGCAGCGTCCCACAATCATCACCTCTTTGAGCAATGTTTCAGTGTAAAGGTACTGGTGAGTTTAGAGGTTTGGTTGCCAGACTGGGCATACCTGTGGCTGTTCCATGCACATTACCCGTCTGGTCTGAATCTCTACCACTGGGCAGCCAGGGGCCATCTTATTTTGTAGAGTCATGTTAATTTATTTCGCATATTCATTTGTTTATTAATTTACTTACAATGTTCTCACTAAGTATTTCAATTCCGATCCCTAACAAATTTTTCCTACAATTTATGTTTAATCCGATAATAAATCCTCCTAACGACCCTCACTCCGCGCAAGGATATTGCTGACCCCTCTTCCACCTTCTTCATGGGAGAACTAAAAATGTGCTGGAACTTGTAAAACCTCAGGAAAACTTGCAAATTTAATCAGCTTTCTAATGGTGTCAACCTTGCGATTCCCCGTCGATCTCATGGAGAAATTCCAGTTTGAAGTTGAAAAAACGTTAGGCACTTTTTAAACAGCAATCGAGGAATCCCTGGGACAAAAGAAACAGTTTTTGGTGTGAATTGGGAAAATGATTAAATCTGGCCAAGAAGTGGGAAGGGGGAATTATCCATAAAATATTCAGCCATAATGCTAATTATCCATAGCAAATCATTCAGCATCAGGTGGACACGCGAAGTTATCAATTCGAAGAATTTTCATGAGCCCTGTCACATGTTCATTGTCATGCAGGTACTCCAGTTTAAGGTTCTGGACAGCAGAGGTAACTGAAACAGCTTGAGTTTTGCAAAATAGGTATGGTTGCCTGTCATTATTTGCTTCGGAATCCCGCTTTTCGTTTGCAAGTTCAGGTGTGAATTTAAGATGAATTGATTCATGAATTATTTTCAGGCACGAGGAAAAAGTGGACCTCTGTTCATGTTTGACGCACACGATGACATCAGAATGATCAGCGATGCAAGTGTTGAGAAAGAAGACTCGCATGCAGGGAAAGTCTTGTTGAGGTAAACATTTAAAAACCTAAATTTTCAAGCATTAACTGGTGTGCAATGCGCCATCTGTTGTTATGGGGCATAGATCAATCTGAATGAACATATAAGTGTATAATGTAGGTAGGTATACAATTGTTTTTATTCATTTTTATTAGTGAACCTTTGTAATCGAACAAGAAGAAAAAATGTCCCACGAAGGATGTTGGTTTGCGTTTTAAGATAAATTGTTTTCAAATAAATAAAGGATAAACTAAAATCAGCCTGAAACTCTTCTCTGAAACTGTAAGATCGAAGTTTCTGAAATTTGCCTCAAAATCCCTTATTGATTCGGGGCGTGCATGTAATCTTGATCAATCAACTCAATGGGGAAATATTCAAGGATTAAAGTGATGAATCAAAATCTCAAAAACTTCCGATGTAAGAGGGTCGTTTTTTTGTTCAATTCTCATAGAATTTAGTTCGCGAATTGAATTACTCCACTTTGGTTGCTGTACAATCATCTGTTTGCCCATTTTACAAACCTGGGAGGTAAAGGGTTGGGGTGCAGGGCCTTCAACTTTTTCAATGGGAAGTGTGAGCGAGAGCTAGAAGCTGGTATGAGGCCAAATAGTACGGTTATACTATGCAAGTATACTATCAATAACGGCATCTCCCAAGCTTCAATTCAATTGAGGAGAATAAGTAGGAACATTTTTTGGTCTGTATTTTTATTTCATTTCGTCGAATTTCTACTTGATTATCTAAGTCTCTGGTTGTACAGTCCAGTTCTGGTAGTCCAACAATCCTACAATGGTGTTGAAGGGTTATCTAGTACAAAAGTAATCAAACTTTTTGTGATAATTTTCCTCGTATTATTATTTAAATTTTACAGCTCAAAATCGACGGTTCTCGACTTATTATCTGCTAACATAAAGAACTACACACTAGGAACTCATACGGGGTTACCTCTTTCTTGAACTATCACACAAGAGTTCGATTATTGGAGTATTTGCAGAACTAGCTTGCTAGTTGGCTTGTTTGCTCTCAAAACTGAGCGTTCTTGTTCTGAAGCGACCTATGGTGGGTATTAATGAAAGTACAAATTGAGGGATAGTTCTAATTGAGACTGGCTGCTCGTATTTTTAACTGGTAAACTACATAGGAACAAAGCCAAGTGATCTATACAGCCATGGGATCGATTACAGTCAACAAATCTGTTGCTAGAGAGCTGAACTAATTAGTTCCACTAATTGCTAACAGAGCGCATTGTTCATCGATCAATAATTACTCATTCCCGTACCAAATAAAGCGGCCCACACACTATCCAACCGACCGCCGACAATCGGGACTGAAGGTGGGAGGAACCGACCGCTTGATGTCGGGTGGTTCTAGTCATCCAATGGGCCAGACGGTTGGGTCCCTTCCACACACCGCCCAACTCAGGTGCGAGTGCGGAGAGGGGGTCGTCTTTCGGCACCCCCCACCACCGAATCTCGGCCGACGGTTGGATAGTGTGTGGGCCGCTTAAGTGACACCTAATCAGTATGGTGTGTGTCTCAATTTAGTGTGGGCCACAACAAAGATAGGAACCGTTTGTTTTTAATCAACGTTCAAATATCTGTTTTCGTAAAACGTTGATCTATATATCTAAATGAGATGATAATATCATTGGAGTGTTGCTCCAATCTAATAATCCATGTGAAAGAGTATTCCATCAGGAGCTTGAAGCTTTTGAGAAGATGCTTACTATCAGAAACGCTGCCAATTCTTCCACTGAGGTTTATTATTCAATTGGCTTGCGTTCATGATTTTAATTTCTACTAAGCTTTGGAGTGTGCGTGTTTCACAGGTTATAGAGCGATTATTGAGTTTCAGGAGGCACACAAATAATATTTGTTCAGCTCTCGAGCAACAGATTCGTTGACTGTAATCGATCCCATGGCTGTATAGATCACTTGGCTTTGTTGTGGCCCACCCTCCCACCCTAAATTGAGACACACACCATACTGATTACAGTAGCAGCAGGATTATCAAAGAACAAATTCGTTGTCAACGAAGAGGTAGACCTCGTAGAACATGGAGGAGGAGAGTGGAAGAGGAAATACGGATGGTTGGCAAGACATGGCGGGAGGTTGGAGCCCTGGCACTGAATAGCACTGGATGGCGTGCATTCATTGAGGCCCTATGCTCCTGACGGAGCCACAGGACATGATTGATTGATTCACTTCCACCTTTTGGTTTATTATTCAACTAGTTTAATGGCCATTGCAACGCAGTTAAAACGAATATTGTATTGGTCGAACGTTGTCAGGCTTGATCTTCTGAAACGTCTTGATCAATATCTTGATTGTTGTTTGTTTGTTGGTTGTTTGTTCGGCGTCTTGATGGCTTCTTGCTTCAGAGCTCTCGATGGTCTAATTTTAAGCCCGGCCGGTGCGCCTATTTATATTGGCCGGGTCTTATCTGATTGGCCAATTCCTACGGTCTTCTATCAAGCAGAACGTGCCGGTTGTTGATTGGCTGTTCTGCTATGGCCTTAATGGGCCAGCCCCGGTGCCCGTTACAAGGTGAATAACACAATTTTTTTTCGTGATTTATTAATTGCAAAATCTATCTTTTTTTCGTGGTTTGTTATTTGAAAAATCAAATACATTTCATCTAGCAATTTTACATATCAATAAAGGTACACTCCAAGAGGGTAGGCTTACAGCAAAATCTATTTATTATATAGCTCAATTAATTAGCACTGAGTTCGATTGCACTTCTATTCACGCAGCACAACTAAATCCAGTGGTTTGTTTCGCTTGAGACGTCGGATTTCACCTTCGTTGTCCAAAACGTAGAGCATCTCCGGGTTCACGTGTTTGTGGAGGCGATGTTCATGCTTCCTTGCGTATTTTGCAATAATTTCATAGACTGTCTCCATCCTCAAATCTCGATGAATATCATCGTTTCGCATGTACCAAGGGGCTCCAACTATACTTCTCAGTATTTTATTCTGAAAGGTTTGGATTTTCTTAATATTTGATTTCTTGGCACAGCCCCAGATCTGTATCCCATAGGTCCAAATAGGGCGAAGGATCTATTTATATATAAGCAGTTTGTTGTGAAGAGAGAGATGGGAATTCCTTCCCATTAGCCAATACATCCTTCTGTACTTGATTTTAAGTTCTTCTTTCTCCTTTTCTATGTGTTTATTCCAGTTTAATTTGGAGTCAAGTGTCAAACCCAAGTATTTAACTGCTTCAGTATGCGGTATTTTATTCGAATTGATCTCAACATCCAAGATTGGGACTTTTCGGTTAGTGAAGTTGATGTGGGCTGATTTTGATTCGTTCAGCTTCATTCTCCACATCTTGGTCCATTTACAAACCTCAGTAGTAGACGTCTGTAGTTTGAGTGTTGCAGCTTCTATATCATCTTCAACAGAGAGGATAGCCGTATCATCTGCAAAGGTGGCAACAGTTGTGCCTTCTTGTTGGGGTAAGTCCCGTGTGTACAGGAGGTAGAGTACTAAACAACACAATGAGGGAGTATAATAACAATATTAAAAGTAAAAAAATCGTATATCCCAAATCCCCGAGGAGAGGACCACGTCGCTTGCCCTGGGAGACGCTTCCCCTGCTGGGGCCCTCGTTCCTTCACTGGCGGGGTCGGGGGGAGGTGGGAGCAGGTCGGTTGCCCTGGGAGACGTGGGCGAGAATTCCACCCGCCCAGCGTTACCACCCCCTGAAACGTCGATATACTCTGATAAGCTGGTTTTTATATAGTGTGATAATAAACCATTGTAATCGCTCTTGAAAAAAAATTGTAACCCCCCCTGAAAATGTCATGGTTAACGTTTCAAAGGGTGTAGAATCCGAATCTGCAATAAACATTTTTCCGTCCCTCCACCGTACGCACGATTTCTCCCAAACGGCTGAAGCAAAAAAGCTGACATTTTCAGGGATAATCCATATTGGTCCGACAACGCCCCAATTCGACGCACTATAGAGCTTAAACAATTCAACCGCAACTGACTCGTGGAAGGGTGAAAGGAACCTTTCTAGATCACAAATATACACGGAACTCCGAAATAAAGTAAACAATTTAAAGACGAATAGCATTTGAAGGTCGTACGGCACCGATGGCTGCAAATGGGTTAAGATCTTTAAAAAGGGGTGTAGGCAGGAGATGCTTAAACGGTGTTGATTGCCAATATTCGTTATTCAATTATTAAACTCCTACCTAAGGAAATTACGGCAAAGGAAATCTCTTCAAGAATTATTGGTTCGGATGAGTTTTTAATGTTTTAAATTTTGGGTTCACCAACCGTCGTTGTGTCCGCAGAAGCACTTGGGAAAACAAATCACAAAGGCACAACAAACTAATAACGAATAAAATCACCAAAAGATAAAACAAAAAATAAACATCTTCTTAACTTCTTGATTTAAATTCCGAAAAGAAAAAATTACGGGGATGGATCTTGGCAAGACAAGCGGCTACTCTAGACTACTCCGATCTAGCGGATCTCTCCTTTCCCCAGTGCTTGAGGGCCTCAATAAACCACAGAACCGCTGTTAAATTTAATACAATTTTGCGCGTGACAGTGTACTTCTAGGTAGCGCAAGTGTTGTTTTTGGTTCTACTCGTAGGCATTGTTTCGTTCTGGTAGGTGCACATGTGATGTGTCAAACGAGACTCCCCCTACCCTATCTGCTAAAATCATTATATTTGGGCTAAAAACAAAATGTGTTTTTTTTAATCTGCAATTTTTTTTTCAAGGATCTCAAATACGTTCACGTTGTGCAATGCGCAGCGCACACCATCTTAGTTTCTTCATGTGAGAACCCCCTTTTTTATTCCTGTTTCGGATTCTACGTTCAATTTTATAAACATTTTTATTAAAATTTTTGTTTTTGGCCCTGTTCAGCGAGTGTCCACGTGATATGATTGTGCAAACAACTTTTGTAAAACCCATAGTGTGACCCATCAATTTTAATTGTTTTTTCAAAGCTGATTCAAGTGGTACCATCTGTTTTTTGTGACTTTTACGCCTAAATCAGCTCTGAGGAACAATGAAAAGTGATGTGTCACACTTTGGGTTTGCTGACAATTATTTGCACAATTATATCAGTTGGCAACTGTGTGCGCTCGCCAAACGGGTTACTCACAGCCGAAAAAAAAACAAACAAATGAGGGAAATTTTCAAGAAATCGAGAGTAGAATCCGGATCTGCAATAAAAGGGATTATCATATGTTAAAACAACGGTGGTGTACTTTGCACACTCGTCCCCTTCGAAAAACATCCATACACGGTGAACCCCCAGTGAATTTTCTTACATTAGTTTTGATATTCCTCGGATTCATTGACGACGATTCTAATGAATCCGAGGAATATCAAAACTAATGTAAGAAAATACATGGTAAGAAATAAAAAATCAATGTACATATTCTAGTATAAGGAGGCTTGTTAAGGAGGTTCTTTCCATTACAGTGCATGATGATGTAACACATGTGCATATATGTTTTATTTTATTTATTTATATTTTTTTTTCAAGCTGAAGAAGCCTACGTTGTCTGGGCGAAACGTCCAAATATAGATTTTCATGACAGTGAAGAGTTTTTGAAGAGCTCCAACAAATTGATCTTGTTATAGATCCTGGTACGAAAGGAACAAACATATCTTCCCAGCCAGCAGGTGGGAACCGTTTGACCCCACAAAAAGCTACGACAAGTACACGGTCAAGGACAAGAAAAAATGAGAGTCACAGTGAAAATTCACTACCCCTGCAAACTTGAAATATCCAAGTAAACAAAATCTTTTGTACGTTTATTTATTGTAGGTCCTGATGAATTAATATTATTAATTTTGGTGACTATTTGTAATTTTTCTTTTACTATTTGTAAGGTTTCTAACGCAATTAAAAGAACATGGTAATCGCTGTTGAAATTTTTTTTTTAATCCGTCATCATGGTATTCAAAATTCAATTGAAAACTTAACTTTACAATAATTAGCTGATACAGAATAAAAACTTGAAATAAAAGCCCGCTAGTACAGCTCTAATTTATCATAAACTAAAATACAAGTATAGTAGTTCGGTTAATTCCAGCTACAAAAATTGATAAAAATTAATTCTTAACAAAGTTAGTGAGCAAAGAAACCTAGCAAAACATCAGTTTCAATCCTAAAAAAGAATAAGGTACCATTATATTATAATCACAATTTACTAATTCGTTTAGAAAAGAAGAATGGCCTTAAAAGTGTTGTTTTATCAAATTAATTTATTATATTTCAAGACTCATTAATCTAATAGGAAAATTTGGCAGTGTGGTGAAATGCGAACCAGACTGGATAAAATTGAACTATAGGCTATTCTTGAAGGAAATTTTGAACTGATTCTGAGCATACAAAATGCTTTATCCCGTTTTTGTTTTCTCGAAGAACAAATTAAAAATTTCATCTATTGATAGCTTTTCAAAATCTCCACTCCACTCCAAAGACGGTGCATTTGTCTTCCTCCCGCAGAAATTTAAGAAGGAACATTTTTTCTTGGTAGGCTTATCCTCAATAGACCGCATGGAGAGCAAACGAGTGTCAGTATCCACTTGTAGCGTATTTTCCAAAAACTCACGGATCTTATTGAGTAAAGTGTTACCTTCAGCGAGGTCAAGCCCTTTGATAATGAGATTATTTTGACAGAGACGTCGATCTATAACGTTCAAATGCCGACGCAGATCCTCATTTGCAGCTTTCAAAGTGGTCATCTAATTCTCGTAGTCAGATTTCAACGCCTTTGGATCAGTTTTAATATCATTTTTGGTACTCTCCAAAGATCAGAAGCAGAAATCAGGCATAAGAGCGGCTCTCAAAGCCTCTACTAGCGACGCCAATTCTGGAGGAGATCATCCTCCACAGTATCATCGCTAACTGATGGAACTATGGGACAGTAGCTTTGCCCATTTACTGAGCCAACATTTGCGAAAGTATCTGACTGCTCGCTGAACTGTCTTCCCGTCAGGATGGCGACAATGTGGGAATTCTTGACGAATAGCACTCTATCACATCGAAAATAAATTTCGATCAGTGACAATCAATACTCACCAGAATAACGAGCGATTGAACGACGCGGTAAGTTGAGATGAAAAAACGACAGAAACCGACCCAGGCTTCTCTTATCCAAAATACTCATTGAGGTTGGGTCCAATGTTTCCCTGACCTTTGTTTGTAACAATTAACAATGAAGGTACCAGAAAGAACACATCGTCTAATAGTCGATGTATAAACAAAGAACACACAAATAAACAATAAACAAGAAACTAAAAGAGAAATCATCGACTTTTTATTGAATTTAATTAAAAATCATTCAGTGGTTCACCATTGCTTGTGGATTATTTTTGAAATTAATTTCCTGAAAGAAGAGAAATAAATCCCTAAAATGGTCATTTTTCATGAAAAACAACCATACGTAATTTACGGTGAAAATAGGATTTTATCGAGTCAAACCACAAAACCGACATTACCAAGAGATTCAGCATCGAAAACCAAAGAAACTTCATGGGCCAGATTTTCGCGCAATTTCAGGGTTGTACATCTTTAAACACGCGCTGAATAGGTTGCGCACGAAAAAAAGGGGAGGGGGATTGTTTGTGACACACCTTATATAAGAAATTAGTGCAAAAGTGTCCTTCAACAATAGCTAATAAAAAATAATTTTTCCCAGTTCGATTTGCCTTTAGCCACACTTTGGGTGGCTTCTATTAAAATAAAACAATATCAAGAACATTTCATTATTGTTTCGGGTTTTTTTCATTTATAAGACAATCCCTATAAAAAGAATTTCAACACAATAAATGACTACGAATTAATAATAGTGACCGAAGAACTATCTAAAATACAAAAATAATAAATCAACACCTAGGGATTAGTAGTAATAGCCAACTAATATAAAATTTAAGGACACTTTAGTAAAGAGTTTGGCATAAATTGGACAGTAGACGTAATAGGATTTTCCATAAGAAATTAAATATAGACGAGCACCAATCATATCACTAAGCTAAAAAGCAATTCTGTTTCCAAAACTAAGTTTTGCAAATGGTGGAGGTTAAGCAAAAATGTAACAATAAACAAATTTTCATATGATCTCCAACCCACGTGGTGAAGTGGTACTTGTAGCGTGATTGAATTTTGCTTGCCACCTTAAGGAGTAATGCTTTTACAACTATCATTGTCGTCAATAGATTCATTATTGCTCACTGTGCCAATCTTGATTTAAGTAGATAAATAAATTGAAATGGTTCAAATCAGTTACTAATTAGCTTATACAAATACTTTATTGTGCTAAGCACATCAGAACAACCATTGACGTGGTACGAGTTTATAGAAACTTCAATATCACAGCTAATAACAAGCTTCTTAGTCTCTGGGAACTTTATTCTTTAATGTTAGACATATACTACATAGTATGTTCAACATAAATTCTAAAATATACATTCTCAGTTAAGACCTCTCAGTCGAACTGCGAGATAAACTTCATCTATTCAAGAAGATTCAGAAGGTCTACCTATAATGTCCTCCCTGCCTTGAGAAGTATTGGCTAAATTAGGGGCGCATATAGGTATCACAATGCACTGCTTTGTGTTCAGTTCATTACCAATTAATCTTACTGAAATGAAATCACAATCTATCTTTATTCTAAAAAAAAAGAAGATAAACAAGGAAGAGGGTAGGTGGAGAAACAGAATGGAGCCCACGGTTACTAAACCCAACGCTGGGTTACCTCATTGTGTACAACCTTGTGGGCTAACTTTCCACAAAAAATTTCGGTAATTTTTGTAAACAGATATCAGCGTAACCTAGCAATACCTCATAAAGCGTACCGAACTATGTTTACAATATAAACTACAATAGAAGTATTCGCTAATGTTCGTAAAACCATCTTATTGTTTCCCCACAATGGTTATGCTCAATTGAGAAATTCCCTTACAAAACCGATGTTGGGAAACCAGAACTTACCCAGGTGTGATTTTTCAATTTATCTAGATATTATTTACAAATAGTTATAGATCAACTTGTCACTTGTTTATGTACATTTACAGGTGAGGATGATTAACACTTCAGTTCCAATTAAGTGGTGGACTAATGGATAATTCCCATTCATAGGAACGAACCCTTTATGCCGTACTGTAAATGAGGAATGTATTTTTCTTTATTGTTGTTTTGTATCTTTCTATACCTTTTTATTTTTTACTATTGTAGCCCCAGAATAACTGTCTCCGCCTAAATTATTACATTCACAACTAACCTCTACAAATTTAGATGACTGGTAGGGCCTACAAGTTCCCATGAAAAATAATACTGAGCAGATCGTACCCACACGGTGGGTTAAATACTAAGACTTGAAATTCACATGTCGTCAACATTGGCTTGTATTATATCAGTTACACAGTGCTTGATCTTCAACAACTACCCACAACTCTTTTTCAAATTTTCGTTGAAACTCTGCGAGGTTAACTATTTGTTGAATTCACAATTTATTTACTAAGGTGTCACGAACGAAAATTTACATATGACTCAAACGATTAGATTTTTCGACATTTTTGTCGAAATTTTTTATTATCTGCAGCTAAGTATTAACAAGAATTTACATAACCTGTTCGATCGTTTGTTTGCTACTAAATTCTTGAAAGGTAATCCAACTACGTTTCACAATAGTTACCAATTGAATGAATCTTATTGTTTTTACAAGGAAGGAACTTCGAGGTATTCCACTATGCGTTTAGCAAGTGGAAATAAAGAACTAGATATTGGAATAGACTCCACGTTAAATTCCAGAATCATCTTACTTGGAAAAAGTCTTCCACATGGGAAAAATTATTGTGATAGAGGATTTTTGTTGACAAAAACTACCACTTATTACTGATTACGTTTCTTAACAAAAAGAGAATAACTTTATGTGCCATGACATCAATGTGACACTTATTGAGTTTTAGCTGTAACTTTCTATTTTATAAAACATTAAGAATACCTGGTTTAAAAATGCAGATTTTAATTCTATAAATATTATGGGAGAACCTATTACAAAGTAAGCTATTGAGAGTTGACACCGGGAAAACGTTCCAGAAAATTCACATGCTACAGTCGCTCACAAGAGGGAAAAGTTTGCAGTTTCATACCAAGAATCAATCAATTTTCATGAAAATGAAGTCGTTGGCTAGCCAGTCTGGATGAGTGACTTCGCTGTGCATAACGTAGCCCTGTTCAAACATGTATTCGTGTATAGCCTCCTTCCCTCCTGGCACATGAGCGAATTCTACTGACAGCGTCTGAAATGGTTAATGCACAGAATATGAATGCCAGCACCAATGATTTTCGCTTGTTTCAGGACACATGTTAAAAACTCTGTAAATTATTTCGCAAGTGCATGTTAGTTTTAAACCCCTCCTTAACTTTTCTTGGCTGCTTAAAAAATTGAATTTTACACCCATTTCCTTCAATATTTTCAAAATGAAATTTTTAAGTCAGATGGGATTGGAATGGTCTAGGAAACTTTTCTCGAACTGGACTGTGTTTCGAGATTCAAGGTTTTTATTTGCAACAAGATTGATTAAGGTAGTACAGAAGTCAAGTACAAAACAAAATTAAGTCAATGACCGCCACCATTATGAAAATCAATAGAGAGTAGGAGATCCGTCAACACCGATACGAATCCGTATCGCGACACGAACGCGCAACTGCGCATGCGCCGCCAATCCGATTGGTTGTATTGCAATACCACGGTGGTATCTTTACGAAAGTTACGATACCACCAATGCGATACGAACGAACGTATCTTTCGTCCTTATCGCTAAAGTAACCCGCCATCGGGGTAACCTCGTTGTAAACCGCTTCGCATCCACCCGCCGGTACATCCCCTGTTTTTCTGGAATAAATGTACATGTTCTCTATTAAATCGGAACGAAAATAGTACGTCATCCTCGCTCATGTCGTCCAGGGAAAATCTCCCATAGAGCCCAGGTTACTTGTACGAGCAGCCCCGCCTGGTCTAAGGGCACAAATTAGAAATGGTACAAGCGGCTCCGCTCGAGCGAAGGCCCGCAGGCCAGTTTACGACGGTTTCGAATAAGATTCCTACTAAGTTACCTTATTTGGATCTCCCAAATTCCGCCGGAGTCTCAGTCGCTCAACGTGATCAGGCCACTCAACTTGTGAGGAGAATTGACGACGTTATCCTTTCGCGGGATTTTGTGCACTTTTCACTCAGATGATCTTCGTAGGTAGATCTGTTACTCTGCACACACTAACGGAGGTCAGTTTCGCGTTTTGACGACTGCGCCAATTAGGTTCTGAGTCCAGAGAACTTGCTTTTTTAAAAACAATTTATTCCAAATTACACTGAAATACAGATAGGACTTTGAAACTATGGGGAAGATTCGGAGCGGAGGGCGACGTCTGACCTGCATCACTAACTTCTGAAGACTGACTGCAAGAGCTTGGCCGCGAGCCTTTTATAAGCTCAAGTGCTGCAGTCAGCAGAAATAGGAGTCTTGGTCTCTTAACTTATATATATATATACCTCAAGTAAATCTACATCAATTTTAATTAGGATAAGAGTAGTTTTACCTGAATGTTTATAACGTTGAATGGAATAGTTTTCAAAACATCGAGCTCAACACCTTCGACGTCCAAACTGAAATAATCGACTTGAGTGACATTGAGTGCCAAGAGGTAGGTGTACAGAGGGAAACACTGCACGTTCACCACCCCCTTTGGAATCTGGGATTTATTATCGTTGACGCCAGTGTCAACTATTTTACCCATATTCTCGTTCTGTTCAAAACGGACCTTGGGAACAAATAAAATGTGCAAATGTAAAATTGAAATGACTACATTATTTGTATACAAGACACCTAACCTTTAAAAATAATTATATGAAAGTTTTTAATTTCTGCATTAGATGGACGTTTTAATTGTTCCACAGTATAAGAAGCAATCTTAGACCTCACAGTTGAGCAGAGGATCCATGGTTCAATTCATGAGGAGATAACGAAATTTAAAAGATTTATCCCACTTAATATGTTGCGAG
The DNA here is from genome assembly GCA_031894815.1 of Creontiades dilutus. NCBI lineage: Eukaryota > Metazoa > Arthropoda > Insecta > Hemiptera > Miridae > Creontiades > Creontiades dilutus. The sequence goes on from JAVIWC010000594.1 coordinate 1,268,084, forward strand.
CGGACTGGATTCACAGATCCTGCTCCAAGGAGCTGATGCTTCCTACGTTTTTCGTATAACTCGATCGGCTCCAAGTTGTATTTTTTCGTTATAACGGATTTCATCACTTCGAGAAACTTCGTTTTAGTGGTAAACATCCTTTTCTAAGTTTTCGAGTACAATGTTCTCTTCGTTTCCATTTTTATTTTTACTGACAATAGATATTACATATAAGTTAATAACACTGTTACAACTTAGTCAAATGAGTAGTGTTATGTTATTGAACTAGTGAAGACTATATGCTTTTGTTTTTCGTACCTATATACACACATACTATAATTTTCCGTGTTTTCAACAGAATGAGTTATCTGCCCAAAAAAGTTGCAGAGAAACTTTAGACAAATCTACGTATATTTATGTTTGTATTACAATAAAATTGATAATACACCGAGTTTTATTGTAAAACAAACATAAGTATACGTCAATTTGTCTCAAGTTTCTCTGCAACAAAAACATTATTTTTTAAGTGCATTAATTTGGGAGCCTTCCTTGTTAATATTTACAACAATATGGGTATAAGTATTACCTGTTCTTATACATTTATTTGACTAAGGTAATAACAATGCATAGGTATGAAAATGAATAATAACAATTGGTAATGACAACATACAAGTAAGAAACCGAAATATTAGGGATACATTGGAAAATCTTAATAAGAATCCCTGTGGAGGCACTGAAGGTGGCAGTGGAAGTATCAGCCTGAGATTATTCTTAGCATGTATAATGGCCTGCCTTAGAGAGGGCATATTTCCGGAACAATGGAAAGTTGCTAAGCTTGCCCTCTTAGGCAAGGGAAAAGGAGACCCCAGTACTGCAGCAGCTTACAGGCCCTTATGCCCTCTGGATACAGCTGGGAAACTGTATGAAAAGCTGCTGAAGCGACGATTCTGGAACCTCAACTATGACAGAATCCTGCGCATTGAATTGCCAGCGGATACATTCCTGGTGGGTTATGCAGACGATATTATCGTCATTATCAAGGCCAGAATGACTGAGCACCTGCAGTTTAAGCTCAACCAAGTGATGAGGCGCATCATGGAGTCAATGCAGTCCAAGTCACTCCCCCTGGCAATACAGAAGACAGAGATTGTGCTGCTGACAAGGAAGAGGAATGTCCCAATGGTTGTGGAGGGACAGACTATCCACACATCCAACACCATCAGATACCTGGGTGTGATGCTGGATGGGAAGTTGAGTTTCTGGGACCACATTCATAAGGTGGTGGATAAGGCAACAACAGTGGTGAGTTGACTTAGCCAGCTTATGGCAAATGTAGGCAGCCCTTCCTCCTCCAAGCGTAAACTCCTAATGAGACCAGTGGAAGCAATAATGCTGTATGGAGCAGAAGTTTGGACAGGACCGTATCCAGAGTTGCAGCGCAGGTTATTGCTAGTGTCATGCCTACTGATTTAATGGCTGATGAGGGGCAGAGGATGTATCGACGGAAGGAAGAGGAAGGAAGGGGACCTGATAAGGAAATGGCAGGATAAATGGGAAACGGAGGTCAGAGGAAGGTGGACAGCATGCTTGATCAAGGATCTGAAGAGCTGGATTGAAAGGAAGCACAGCGACGTAGGGTAACGCACTTCATCAGTGGACATGGGTATTACAGGGCCTTTTCATGCTAACTAGGGAAGGCTAGAGAACCTGTGACACCTGTGCTAGAGGACCTGTGTGCTGTGCCACAGTGGATGGGAGGACGATGCCTACCATACCTTTTTGGTATGCACAAAATGGGAAGCATCTTGGAGAGTGCTGCAAGAAAAGGTGGGAGCATTTGAGCAAGAATCTATTGTAAGTAAAATGATCGAATCTAAAGATCTATGAGGCGCCGTTGTTCCTTTTATTATGGCAATCCCCAAAGCCAAGGAGATTAGAGAATGGGAAGACTAGAAAAAAAGGGTGTATAGCTAGTAGCACAGCATGGGAGGAAAACCAGCAATAGACAAGCGAGGGAACTGTCCTGAAGTAATGCTCACAAGTGGTACCAGGACAGTTCTCCCTAAGAAGACACGGAGTGGCGGTTTTAGTTGGTAGGCCCTTGGAGTCCAACACTACTGATGAGGAGCTGTAACTGCTCAGTGCTCATGAGAGTTTCTCCACTTCGAAAAAAAAAAATCCCCAATGGATAAATGACAACCAGTATTGATAATTGGGGATGGGGATGTAATTCCAATAGCTCTGGAGGAAAAACAGAGGAATTAGCGATTAATAATTGAAAAAACAGTGATGTTCCCACCAGACTTACAAGGGCGCCAAATGTGTTGACTCCCTAGGGTTATGGGGTTTCTTCCCACTGACAGAAGCAGATGAATGTATGATCATATGTACTCTCGCAGGTTCAAAACGACGGAGTAAACAGGATCTCCAGTTTGAGGGATTGTATGGTAGGAAGTGGAGAAGTACACCAACATACCCACATAGAAAGTTGGAAGACGCGATTATACGTAGTAGATGAGTTCAACTTGGCATGTTCACAAGGTTTGTTCTTCGCGCACAAAACGAGCAGACACATTTGTAGGGAGAACCTGTTAAGTGATACTTTTTTTTAAGTTAGCGAGGGCTTAATTTTTTGACAATATGACTAACTACTAGCTATCCAATTTTTTAAATTTATTTACATTTTGATTTATTATGTAGGTAAATTTTGACTTCTACGTCTAGAACGCAACTTATATACTCTCGACAACTCCCATTTTTTGCGACCCCAAATTTTTAACCTCACCTCCAGCTGGTTAAATCCCACTGCGTCAACAGTCCTAATTCTATGAAGTGGAAACGAAAATTTCCGAGTAAAGGAAAAGCATGTGTGAGCTAGAAATTGCTTCCTGCCACCTAGCCCCTAAAACGGGAATTCCTGTATTTTCCGGCGTTTTGAACCAACGAGAGTAAACACGCGCGTGCCCTCTCGGACCTGAGATTTCTGAAATCCCCTAGATTCCTGTTTATGACAGGTCGCTTAGCTAGCTGTACCATAGCAGCGGACTGGGAATACAATGCAAGTTCTGGAAATCCTCGATTTTCGTCAAACTCGGTTCTAGATTCCTGTATTTGAACATTGCTAGTCCTAGCAAGGGGTTATCAACAACCAACTAGAACCATGGGGATCTTCATTAAAATCAGCACCGCGTGCAACATGTTAATGTAAAATAGTAAGGCCGGTGTCTTTATTCATAGAATTCAATTCGTTTTCATGTGTTAACATCAATAAAACACCTTCAAGAAGAGCAGACGTTTATCTTGTGAAAATGAACATGGATATTTCTTCTGTAACTTACAATTTCCGGATGAGGTTTTATGCTGACGCAAGTGGGTGACAGCCAAGCGTTGCGGTTTTTCCGAAGGAGATTAGCAAAATTAAGAGGATCTGGTTCAATGAGAAGACCTGTCCAGTTGAGAAATCGTTCAAAATATAAAGTATTTGAGCGAATTTCTCCATCTAGTGCTCCAACTTCGATGAAAAAACCATTTCTCTGTAAATGAATATAAATCCGAATGCACACAGTGAGACAGTTATGAATGTACATATTACAATGTGGACTAGGTAATTATACAGAAATGCTAAATAGATTGGACTGAAAGGATTAAGATGAAGAAGGATATCTAGGCATGATGAGTAGAATTAAACAACTCACTTATGTATTTGGTCGACCTGACCTAGGAGCGACCACACAAATCACAATGAACCCGCACAAGAAATATTTGAACGTGTATACTTCAAAAATAAAAACCCCGAATAACCAAGTTATTGGCCAGTTTCGGCCCAATATCATCTATGAGTTTGAAGCGGTCGGGCTGGCTGGAAATTAGAACGAACTTGACCCATGTGCGAAAGAACGGATTTTTTTACATACATTTTGAAACAATTTATTGATGTCGTACGGCAGAGGGACATTGATGATTTTGAATTTACGCTCCTTAAATGTAAAGCGACAAAGTTTGTGGGGGGGGGGGGGGACACTTTTTGTGTGTACGATTATGAAGGAGTAATAATTATCGGAAATAATCTGCAAATACTTGCAAGAAGAGGTCAGGCTATCTTTATGCTCGAAACAAACTTTATTCAAGTCAAGTCCCTGCAATAAATTCACAGTTCAGCACACTGTCAGCTCTGTATTGAATAGGCACCCTGAATGAAGTCCCGTAAAGATTAGTGTGGCACGCAAGACCTACCACAGGACCATCTTAGGTTGAAGAGGAATAAACGAGGAAAGAGAACGCTTCCTACCAAACACCAGACTCACCTTACTGCAGTTTGTGCCAAGACAAACATGGCCTTTACCAAAAGTAGTTTACTCCTTCAGAGATATTTGACTTTCTGTTTACAGAAGCAAGGGGGTCTATTTGAAACGTAGATAACTTTAGTAAAATAAAAAGTGATAAAAAACGCTATTAAACTTTTCTTTTTTTAAACAATTTTTTAATAACCAAAAGTTTAGGAAAACTTCATTTTCTCAAATCGTTAGAGCTTCAACTGTAGTGTCAATATTCTGATGATGGTTGTTGATGATGGAAACTGGCTTCTTTTGATAGGAAATTTGATGCTGATTTCAAAAATGTGGACATCTAGACAATATTGGAGGAAAGCGTTTTTTCTTTTACAGACCAAATGTTTAGGAAAACATTGTTGATAACTGTTGGTAACAAAAATGTTGGTAAGACAATTGTTACCAACGTCGCCAACAATTTTTGTTGCAAACAATTATTCCGTCTGCTTTTTTTGGTCTAGTTTTTTAACAATGTTATCCACAATGTTGTTAATCCACATTCAAATGAAACTTTTGGGTGTGAACAAGTACCTAGGTGTTCCCAGTTTTTTATCGGCTATGGGTGATTTCAACGTAATTTTGTGCTCGTCAGCTAGACGACACAAGAAATTCAACGCGAAGAAAAGAAAACGGGACGTTCTCGAGGGTATCCGAGAAGATGAAAATCTCATGACCCTGAACAAGATGTCTGGACAGTTTCAAAGGATTCTCAGAATGTCCTCCACTGACTTCGTTTCAACAATGTCCTTCTTTGTCCTGTGAAGATTTTTCATGGGTCGATAACAAAACTCAGTGTTGGCAACAGTGTTGACAACATTGTTGACGGAAAAAATAACTTTGTTGCCAAATGTTGTCAACAATGTTTCTTAATAACATTTCGAAGGAATTGTTTTCAACATTTTTCGTGCGCCGTAACAATGTTATCAACAATTCCACTCGCCCGATGTTGATAACATTGTTGAGAACAACGTTGCGTCCGATGTGAAAGGAAACTTACTGAAAAATGTTAATAATATTGTTTTCAACAATGTTATTGTCCGGTCTGTAACCACTTAAGAGAATTCGTCGATTTTTGTTGTTCGCAAAAAGTGAAGTAACTCTGAAACGAAGTCTATAAAAAAAATTGTCAACGATGCTATTTTCTCTTCCAAATTCAACGTAAAATGGAAAACTAGCTCGCACAATCGAAGATTTGAGGCACCAAAACATCGAAAAATTAAAAACTTTCCACCACCGTCAAATGAAAATACTATAGAAAATCCAGTTCCAGCTCGCAGTATTATAAGATGGGACACCCTGTATAATTGATTTCAACTCTTCGATGCACTGGTAAGAATAATGGAATGGTTAATCAGGGGCTGCTTGTGAAAATGTGTGTCACTCATCTGTATTAACCTCTTCCTCATTCAACGTGAAAGAAGAAACATTGGATGAAATGGGTCACCAAGGCACCTTCCAACGTACGGCATCCAATTTTATACAACGGTGATGTCATTTTGAAAATAAATAAAACCAACCTTGTTGCGAAGAATGGATCTGATTTTCTCTCCTTGACCCATTGACGGATCTTGGAGCCTTGGATTCTTAAGTCTGTAACGGTGATCTACCATGCTGGGAGGAGAGACTAGAAAATTTTCTTTGAGCTTTTGAATGAGTTTATGGTCGTTCATTTGGACATCAGGCCCATTCAAGGAATCTGAAAGAAAATAAACGAAATTTTTCTAAATTCTTTATTTGTATAGTCTTAGTTAAATTCTTTATTTGTATTAACGTTACAAATAGTAACTTTAGTCAGTACAAGTCAAAAAGTAAAAATAAAAACTATATGAACAGAAAAAAATACAGTAAATTCTTAAAACATAGTGATGATAAATACAGTATAGAGGGAAACGTTCAGTTACTTAAACGCTAAGAGAGAACTAAGAAGAAAGACATTTCCTCCCGATGATAATACTTGGGTTTGAAGAAATATAAGGCACACATATAGTTAATTGTTTGAAGTTTTAGAACAGAAAGAGGGGAAAACGGAAACAAAAATGAAGAGAAAATTCTCATCCAGTGGCGCGAACATTAATTATGGCTTGCAGAAATAAATGTACCACTGTGGGTTGTTCCTTTGTTGGCAGGTTGAGTTTGGACAGGAAACGGCCTAACGACAAAGTGTCAGTGTCAAAATGGGACAATACCTCACCTCTAAAACATGGACAGTGGCAAAACCAATTAGTGAGAGCGTCAGGCTCTCCGGAAGGAAAGCCTACGTTGGGCACCCGGACCTTCGGAAATGATAGGTGGTAGTGGGGAGCGCCTGCGCTGTGTTTACTCTAGGTACCCGGCAGAGATAAAAACGAGTGAGGTCCGCGAGTGGACCCGTTTTCTTCGGCACCCGGGAACGTAAACAGTCGTTCTTATCAATATGATTCAAAGAGTTCGTCAGTTTTGCTCAAGTGATGAACGGGACAGGTGACGTGTGCATTTCTCTCTAGGAGCGGCCACGATGTTTTTTTTTCACTAACTATTCCGTTTTACCTACCACAAAAAACACTGAAATCAGGTGAAACACGCTCGATTTTCCCGGTACGAAGGAAGTTTAAATGCAAGTGCTATTTGAGAACGTTCAAGATGAGCACACCCACGCGGACGTTATGCTGAGGGCAGCAGTTGAGCGGAAAGCAGGAGAAGACATTTCCACTGCTCCGTTTTTGCAGCCGGAGGAAGTGAGCAATGTGTTTTGAGAGTGGCTCCTAGAGGGGGCAAATTTTTACAACACTGTAGAATTTGCCAACTATTTGCACGATAATTACGTTGCTGACGACTCCAAGTTCCCCCGCTCACATGGGCGAGCCAGTCAGCAGCCCTCACCAGGACGACAAACGCTGTCGAATCTTTCCATTCGCTTTCAATAGGGACTTTTCATCATTGCGTCCGAACATTTACCATTTTGTGGTTAAACTTTTACAACTTCAGGCGGAAGTGTACGCCAAGATTAATTCCGTTGCCACAGGTGAGACGAACCAGCCGAGGCCTCGGCTGATTAAGGGGCAGAAGTGGGTTCTAAAGTATATTGATAAGAAGCGAAATGGTGAAATTTCTCCTTACAAGTGTGCCAAGAAGTTATCCGCCAAACTCAGGCCCCATTTTGAGCAAGTTGAGTTTTTCACGTTTTATTGTTTGTGTTGCTAGTTTTTTAATTTATTTTTTCTTAGTATTTTTCGTTTGACGGCTTCCTCTTGGAAGGACACCAAATTTTTAACCACACTTCCACAGACGTAGTGGAGACAGACAGTCTTAAGTCTGTAAAAGTGGGAAGGCAAATTTAGGTGTTCAACGCGACGCAGGTGCCCTACGTAACGGGGTGCCGAAAGTAACAGTCTGTTTCTATTGCAGCTGGGTGCCCATCGCAACTTGGGTGCCAAAAGTAAAACTCGATTTTGAACGAGGTGGGTGCCGAGAGTTACGGTTTTTAAGGCTCGGGTGCCGAAAGTAGGGCTCCAGGGTTTTCCAACGGGGCCAAGTTTTTATACAACTCATTGTAAGTCGAGGTAGCAACCCTGTCCCTGTCTGTATTTTTACAGCTGTCGGAATGACGGCGAAGGAGATTGCTCTGGGCTGCCCTAAAACTATCAAATTCCTGGCTTCCCCAAATGTCACCTTTACCTAATTCTTCGAAAAAACGGAGGCCTAATTGTAGGTTATTTCTTCTCTCCATCGTGACGACAGCAATCGTTCAAAGCATAGCTGAGGGAGGCGATCCGCTTCCATTTGCCCAAGTTTTAGCCACCATCCCAGCACTCTTGCCATTAATTGAACTTTGGTATGCATTAGTCTAAACTCTGAACGTACACATAATCGGGCGTGTTTTGTGAAAGAAAATTTTTTTGAACGCTCGTACTCCTTCCACCACTCCAAAATAAACGCCTAATCTTCGAGCTGTAAAAAACGGCTGCTGCAACAACAGACTGAAAAATACGGACCAAATCACTCGCGACGAAGTTGTGGAAACCCATTTCAATAAAAACGGAGCAAGATAGAATTGTCTATATTTCCACGAAAGTAAAGAGTTACAGAGTTAAATCGATTTCGACGGTTAGGTCATCATCAGTAACATACATGAACTCATGTTTGTTCCTGACGTTCTATCTTACTCCCTTTTTATTGGACTGAAAAATCCTAAGCCACACATCAAGCGAGTTTGCCCCCCTCTTAATCATAATAGGAAAAAACAGACCTAGCAGCAACTTCTCCCTTGTTTCTCTGTGAAACTGCAATCAGACCAAAGCATCCGTTTCTTTAGAGATAACATAATCCTTGTTAAAATTTATCTTCAAGGGTTTGATTATTTTTACAAGCAATGCCTATTAAAACTACATTTTTTCCCTCAGGAAATTGGATTGGTCAAGAACAACTAGGGTAGTGGTGAAATCGATTAGGCGTGAGGAGTTCCAAATTGATGTCTTAGTAATAAAAAGATAATATTTGTTTACAGTAACTGCAAATCATAAGTGTTATGAGTGAGTCTACGGATTGAAGACCAGGTTTGAGAAACAATGAGATTAACCAAAACCTTCCCCACCCATTTAAACACTAAAATAGAGCTAAAGATCGGTGGTAAGAAGTTTCGAGGAGTCTGAAAAGAAATTGGAAGTTAAAATTGCCAATTAAGACCACTTGAACAGGTCAATAATTTAAACTATTTTCAATTTTGAAAACGTTTGGTCCAGCGAACATTGTCAATTGATGTCACAAAATTAAACGTACGAGTACACTCTATACGCCTAATACACTATGACGTATTAACAATAAATAGGTGTATGTATTTGTGAAAATGCGCTGAGGTTTAAAATGAAGAACTAACAGGCATTTAACGAGTATGCAAAATGAAACAAACTTTGAAACTACAAATCAACATGCAAATCCAGTGGTAAAGACTCACCTTCAGAATAATTATACCACTTGAGGACACCTAAAAAGACAAAAAAATCGGGATATGTAAGAAAAGTCAAGGTTTCTATACCAATAAATAAGCTCAATTACCGATACTTAACAATTATGCTCTCTGTATACACGTATAAGACATTTAGTGTTTGCTGTAGTTCAAGTTCTTTAACACGGTACACATTAATATGTGCCACATCAAGGGGAAATTAGTTTGCAGTGTTGTCCAAATTGGCTCGCGGTTCTTCAGGGTGGAAATGGAATTCGCTTTGATAGATGACCTTACAATCAAATATTTGTATGAAACAGCGTCTTAATTTTTTTTTCAATTTTGTGTGAGACGTTCCTCACTAGTGAGAGAAGTAAGATTGTTTTTGATCTGATCCGGACTATGACATCACAACCACTGCTGAACAGCGAAATTCGAGTCATATATAGCTGAATCAATAAATAGTTGTTTACTGTTATTAATTCATGTTCAGAGTGTTCTAACTTCAACTTATGATTTCTAGATGGTAACTAAATTGAGTCGGCAATTGTGAACATTTTCCAAATTGCATTAGAACACGTCATTATTCGAATATTTAATTACACAAAATGAAAGGGAGGTATTCAGGATTCCACACTGGGTGCTTCAAGAATTCCCCACTAAACCCTTGTTGAAAGAAGAAGATGAACCCTGATTTGTCAATCCATTGCAACTGCGTAATTTTTTCCAGAAAATTTTTACCAAATGAGAGGGAAGGATATTAATGGTGATTACAAGAATTTTTATTCGAACAGAAAGTCAATATGGGAAGGAAGAATGTGTATTCAAAGGTGGTTTTTTGTGGAACATGGAAATTATCCTCTTTCTAAGGAATTCTGCATGGGTATACTACTCAGCAAACATTTACGTGTGTGTTCACTTGGGGTGAGTATTGGGAAAAAAGTATCGAATTTTTGGGTGGTTTTCGAAGTTACTATCACACTGACTTACAAATAAGCTATTACATTAAAAGGTGACAATGACGGAGAGGGTCCTGGACTGGAGGAGGGCTCCCAGCCGGCTGAACCGGATCTAATGCATACGGCACCTCCTGGACAGCCTGAATCCGTTCCTGGACCATCGAAATCCGGTGCACAAAGGACTCCGGAAAACTCCAACCAGTCAGGAAAACCCAGGAAAGAACCCCACACTCCGGCACACCAGAGGTTATTAACCTCAACAGCCGAAGGAAGTGGTGGCAAGAAGAAGGAGAAGCCCATGAAGAGTTTTAGACCAGAACTCCATGGGCAGAGAAGTAGGAAGAAGCCCTCTAGAAGAATATCAAAGGAAGAAGAAGGGGGCGGCAAGAAGAGGCGATGACCTCCACATCAGGGCTGGGCTTCGTCCAGGTGAATCTTCACAGGGCTGAAGTGGCCTCTGTCACCCTCTGTGAGGTTTTTGCCAGGAGGAAGCTCGATGTAGCCTTGATTCAAGAACCCTGGGCAGGCAAGGGCAAGATAAAAGAAATTCCCACGAGCACAGGTAAGTTGACTTATTTTTCTAATGAAGAACGCTGCCGAGCAGCGATACTCATCAATAAAAATGTATCATTTATGCCAATGCCAGATTTCATTTCCAGAGATTTAGTAGCAGTGACTTTAGAGGAGAATACTCCTCAGGGAAGAAGGCACAATGTGGTGGCTTCAGCCTACTTCCCTGGGGAGGTGAATGAGGCGCCTGCACCAGAAGTCAAACGTCTGGTAGAACACTGCAAGGTGAAGAATCTGCACTACCTTATTGGCTGTGATGCAAACGCCCACCACCTTGTGTGGGGAAGCACCAACACAAATCATAGAGGTGAGTCTCTATTAGACTTCTTTTCAGCATGCCAGGTGATGGTTTTAAATAAGGGGGTTGAACCCACTTTTGTCACTAGAACTAGGAAAGAGGTCATTGACCTCACTCTGTCTAGCTCGTTTGTGGCCGATCGTATCACACACTGGCATGTATCAAATGAGATCTCCTTACCTGATCACAGGTATATCATGTTCAACCTTGATTTCCACCAGCAAATCATGGAAACATACCGTAACCCAAAGAAAACTGATTGGGTACTATTTTGAGAGATCCTCAGACATGAACTGGAAGGACTCAACTTACAAATAAGCACGCCTGAGGAACTTGATTTCCTAGCAAGGCAGATGCAAGCGGCAATTATGAAAGCATATGAAGAAAGTTGCCAGCTTAAAACCAAGAGGAGCAATCGAGATGCTCCATGGTGGAACGTTGAGTTAAAGAAACTTCGTTACCTAGCGAGGAGGTTCTTCAACAATTTCAAAGCGTACTGGTGCATGGGACTTATATAAAACATACCACTCCAAATATACCGCTTCCCTGAGAAGAGCAAAACGTATTTTGGTTGAGAACAGATTTACGTGCTCTATGCATATCTCCTGAAATTCAAATCATGAATCATTGAATAATAAACCCCAGTGAAAGAATTTGCAGCGTTTTTTAATGGTTATCAGAATGCTTCAACCTGTGTATCGGCTACAAAGCCTTTTAGGAGTTCACTCCAGTATCCACATTCATCATTAGGTTACTGCGATAAAAAAAAAATCGCTGTTGTTTTTATTTTGATTGCAGTAACCTAGTGAGTGATGTAGTGAATGTGGATGCAAATGTTGGCACCATAAATCGGGCCATACATCAGGAATGGTTTGAGTTACGGGCTCATTCGATTCCTCATGGAAAGTTCTTCAAAAAAAGTCCAAATTTAGGCCGCCTTGACTTTTTTTGAGGTTTTTAGGGATTTTACAAATTTTTGACAACCCTTAAAGGGCACTTTAAATTAGGTGAGAGAGCTGGCTAAAGGATTGGGGCGTTGTCGGACCAACATGGATTTTTCCTGAAAATTTCAGCTTTTTTGCTCCAGCAGTTTGGGAGAAAACGTGAGTACGGCGGACGGACGGCAATTATTGAATAATGAACCAAAAACAACTGGGCAGCCGTTAGGCTGCCATCAGAAGTGAAAAACGAATAATTTTTCTTGATACATAATAAAAGGAATGTTCAACATTCAATAATTTTTCGCCACGCAAAAGATATTTTCACATAAAAAACTCGCAAGTGTCATGATGTACTATTATGATACCTGTCTTATCCCAACTACATACTGAGAACTAGCTCATTAGGTCATGCTTCATAATTAGGGTATCTTACCCACCCTCACAGCAACTCGCACATTATGTCTCCCTGCAATATCATAGTACGTCCCTTACCCCAATTACATACTGAAAATTTGTTCGTGAAGTCATGTTGCACAATTGGGCTCTGGAGCCCACCTTCATTGGAATTGAGATATTCGCTCATGTCATGCTGCACACTGTGCATGAAAGTGAAGCGAGAGGGAGCTCAGTAGAGGAAAAGTACTCAATGCACCTAAACAAGTTTCCACTCAGGAAAAAAAAACCGTTTCCCCCTTACTATGAGAGAGAAAGTACTTTCCATCTTGCTTTATAAGGGTCTCAGTACAATTTTGACTACCTACTTGGACAATAAATACGTTGGTTCACCCGGCTCATGGTATCACCCGGTTCAACATTACCTTATCAACGTTATCTCAACAGTCGGCAGGACCTGTAGAGAATAGTCCGGGGTGGAGACCCTTTTTTTGGTTAGATACAAATTCAAATGATTTTAGTGGACTGTAATTCACTGACTGTAAACTACTTTTATATCTCAAGTATGAATCAAACAGAGCCACTTTTCTGAATGGAATGGATGCGCTAATAATAGCTGTGGAAAACGTCTAACCTCAAATAAGTGCATCTACCTTTTGCTACAGCCACTGAACTCTAGTTCATGTGGCGTTTGTCTAGGCTTGATAATTTTATAATCGTTCCAAACATCGTTTACTGAACTTTTTGGGTGAGATCAAAGTAGATATCCGTTAGTGCACAGTCTTGCGCAGCAACCTAGTAGGTTTCTCTCAGAAGAGTGAAGCTGTGGGCCCCTTCAACTCTTTTCTCAGCATCATTCCCTCTCCTGACCCATCACCTGTTCTGTAAACCCGGAAAGAAGAGGTGTACCAAGTACATGGCTGGGGGAAGATAGAAATGGAAAACCTTAGTCAGGCTGCATGAACTGTTGCCGTTAAGCTTTGGAGAAACCAGAAAATTCAAAGTATTCCTACTTTTATAAGCAGATGGACTGGTCCTTATGTTACCCCGTGAGTAGAGATGAACTACTGATCTGATATAGGTACGAACGTGAGACTGTACGTTTTCATACCGAATCATTTGAAACGTGTCTACTGACATGGAAAAGTCTCACAGAGGATTGAATTCAATCAGTTACTGTTGTTTTCTCTTACGATATGTTTCTTGTACATTAAACTGAGTGCTCCCACTGATAGCATATTGGAGTGAATTTCTCTCCCAAAAATGGTTATTTTCATCGGTATCTTGTGAGTTTCCTGTGAAAAAATCTTGAGTTAGAATTAACAATTCCATTACGTGCTCGAAGACACTTGATATCTGTAAAACTGTTGTTTATTTGCAACAATATTTAGTTCGGAACATTTTCAAAAACTTTATTTTAAATCTTCATAATAGAATGACTTGTCTCCCTCCTAGTAAGGTGTGTGGAGGTATCCATGGGGGCCGCCACTACCTGTCTTGTCTTGGGGGCAGCCGGGGGCTATACAAAAACGGGAATCTAGGCACAATCGAGTTGGTGCTAACGTTCAACGTCATCTCCCGACGGTTCCTTCGCGGTGTTTCTTATCATTAGATTCATAACCTGACTCCGCAATTTTAGTTCAAGTCTCCAAGTTGAGTCGAGTTTTTTTACTGTACGTTTTGCTCGTCTTCAAGTTTGGATTATGAAAGGAGAAGTTGTGGACTTCATTAATCTGTACAACGCTGATCTCCTAACGGACAGCGAGTTAGCGAATGTATTTGAGGAGTATCTTCTATTTGTAGTTCTCCACACTCATTTCAATAAGTGGCTTTTGAATTAGCATAGCTGAGTAGAAACATAGTTACGTCGTAATTTATTAGAACATACATAGGATGACGAGCTCTGCGTTAGGTAGATATTTATTTTTGTTAACTTAATGAAGAACTTGAGTGTCGTCAAGCTCGTTCACCAATGTAAGTACGTAGGTATCTACATCGAATACCCTAGCCCTACACTGCACACTCCCACTTGCTACCATTCCAGACGTCAAAAAGTAAAAACGACACTGATTACTCCCTAACAAATCGATCTGCTAAATCAAGGTAGGTAAGTTTGTAGTGGAACATGATGTTGGAAAGAAGATGTAGAAACGAGATGTGTTTCATGGTCAGGAACTCTCTAATAGAGAGTTTTTCCTCCCCACGGTCGGCGACCGTACGGTGCGATTATGCGGTGTGATACTAGCAAAACCTAGTGGTAGTCGACTGACTTAGACCTTTCACAATGGGACGCACTGGGAACTCGGAGCTCGAAGCGGTGTGGGCTCGGACCGTATGGTCTCAAGGAAGGTTTCACTGATAACAGTGTTATAGAGTTCGAAACTCTTTCAGATTCTTCGGCAATGAGGGTTTCGATTGCATCCTAGCGGGATTTCGTCCAACCATCAATCTTCTTTCCGCTCTCTTTGGAGCTTGAGCTTGAATGGAGAAAGAGAAAATGACTCGGAGCACTGGGAGGACATTGTCACACAGATTTTTGTAGCAAATTAATTTACGAAAACGATACTATTCACAAGGAACGATACTATTCACGAGGAATTGACGGGGAAGGCGAGTGGACGAAATGGTTGGACGAAATCCCGCTAGAGTGTATTCGGAACCATAATTGCCCTCTTCACCTGAGAATCTCTCAACACTTTCAACCTCCACAATCATCTTTGCTTTTTTCAATTCTATTTAGTACTATTTATTAAGCAATGTTTATGATGGAAGCTGAATTGATCGGTTTATATTGCGGCGATCTGATTGACGACGACGACCTCAAAACTGCTTTCAAATGCAACCTGTTAGCCACTGGTGATCGAAATTCACCCTGATCAATGAGGAAAGTTGGTTATTTTTCTGTAGTGCATACAGTTTTCTCTGCAATTTTGCAGTTATCTCTACATTTGTAGTACATATATATAAGGAAATCAAATGTATATAAGGAAATACATGTACGAGTATCGTAGAGTACAGCTTGTACTGAGTACAGTAGAATGCCGAGAGATGCCGACAGGAGCACCCATTATCCGAATCAGTCCTAAGTGTAATTTAGAAATTTATAACCAGCTAATTTTTCAATAAAAACGAGTTTTGTTTTGGGACACAATACTAATGCGAGTGATAATTGCCGTGTTGACGCTAAGTTGACGTCGAGGCAACTTACTCTGATTGAGATGTTCATGTGAGCCAAATTCATAACTCAAGTAAACTTCGCTGGCGGCCAAATCAAAACATGGATGTCAGGTTATGATAAAGACCGTTTGACGACGGGGAGAGACACCGCAAGGAGACCACGTGACCTCTTGAAAAATTAGCATCTGCCTTTCGTTTCCCTAGGTTTGCGTTCAACACCGTTTGCCACCGTGGGGAGGAAAAACTCTCTAATAACTCACACGTAACCGCTGTACGGGAGGGGGGAGAGAGTTATCGAAAGTTATCTGCGGGTAACATAGGCGAATGCTGAGATCAGCACACCCGACATTATAAGAGGGGCTGAGCGCCCTCAGCTACTCAGTCTCGTTGTCAAGCTGTTCCCGTTTGTCTCGCCGCCACTTCACTTTGCTATCCGTACTACCTGTGACAACCATATTCTGAGTTAATAAAATTGTAAAGTGAATCTAAAACTCCTTTTTAAAGACTCTCGTGGTGGAACCCCGTACGTAACTTATATATATACAGGGAGTCCTAAGAGTTCCCCCCTCCCTCCCCATCACAAATTCTTCCATATGAAAGTAAACGAAAATCTTCATATTTTTTCCCAAGGAGCTCAATATTTGCGCACTCCGCGCAACCATGTGCAATTGACACTAACTTTCTTATTTTAAATGGGAACCCTGAACTCTAAAGTGTGGCACATGAATTTTCATTGTTTTTCAACGATGATTCACGTGATGCTATCCGTTTTGTGATTTGACTCAATTTTTACGGAATAATGACCGAAATTTGTTTATTTTTATTATGTTGTTTCAGATTGTTAGGGGGATTAATTTTCGAGGTCTAAAGTGGAGAAATCTCTAATTTTAGAGGGGAGGGGTTAGCCCCAAACTACACCACATTTGGGCAGCACAGTCAGTCTTCGTATCAGTTCAAATGTCAAAAATGTAGGTTCCATTTTTCAGAAACACCATGATCAATTTTGGAGTGATTATTGGCGAAACTATAACTTCTTCTATTTAACTTCTCTTTCACACCATAAATTTATGAACTAGAAAAATAGTTATGCATGCTATCAACCTCCGCCTACAACCATATTTGAATAAGTACCTATTTACTGATCAGTCTTATCAGATACTTAGTATTATTCATTTATACGTAGTAGGTGATAGACAAAAGAAGAGACAGGAAGGTACTGGCGGATGACATTAGACGTAGGCACTTAGTAATATGATTAGAATATTGAATAGAATTAATGACTCTGCGCTAGAGCATACCTGATTTGTAGAATGCGTCGAAATCAAAGTCGTCAGTTGCCATCAAATAAGTATAGAGAATGTAACAGATTCCAAAGAAGATGGGCAGCGCTAGAAATTTCTTGTGCTTTGACCTCCACTTCACCATTGTGTAATGTTAGTTATTAAATAACGAGGAAATGAAGTAACTAATCCGTCACCGATCAAAAACTGCGAAGAAAAGGCCGTAGAAGATTGCAAGTGGTTTTTCTAAATTTCTAAAAGAGCAACTGCTCTCACGCAATAAATTTGGACCAACGTGGACAGATGATGATGTTAGGCCCCTCTACACCGTGCGGTACGGAAACACAAAACTAAATGCTCCTTTCGTTTCGTGGGTCGTGGAAATGAGCCAGGGATCCTGGAAACAGGCAATAGAAAAGAATAGAGTCCTCCTCGATTTCGTCTCCTGCAATGTACGGGATTTCTTAGAGGTAACTAGGTGCTTCCATTGCCAAGGCTATAACCACACTGCTAAAGCGTGCCCCGCGGAAATCCCAACATGCGCAAAGTGCGCAGGAAACCATGACACCCGGGAGTGCACCGCCTCCACACATGCCTGCACCAACTGCCAAAAACTAGGCCTCAACTCTTCGCACCCTGCAGCCTCAGCAGATTGCCAAGCCCATCGGAGAGCTTACATCAAGTTAAAGGCCAGTATTGACTATGGGTGTTGAACTCAAGATCGGCCAGCTGAACATGCACGGCTCAAAGGCAGTCCAGGACGAGCTACGTGCACTCATCTCCAAAGAAGCTTATGACGTGATCTTGGCACAAGAGCCATGGAAACGAGACATCGCAAAAGGTATGGGTTTGAAAGCCTGCCCTGTCTTCCACAGCCCTCAAGCAAAGGCGGCAATTTACGTGCTAAACTCATCTACCAGAGTGATGAAGCTTCCAGAGACATGCGACGATATTGCCTGCGCCATGCTGAGAATCGGTGAAGAGGAAATGCTGGTGGTGTCAGCCTACCTGAGACAGCATAGCAGTATGGATGATTACGTGTCCAGACTATCCGCCATAATGAAGAAATATGCCTTGGCTCCCACCATCCTGGGCGGGGATATCAACGCCCACCACCCGGCATGGGGGGACCCACACTTGGACGCAAGAGGCAGAATCTTCCTGGAATTTCTGGTGTCCCACAACATGATGCTGCTCAATGCCGAGGATTCCCCATTGACTTTCAGTGTTATCTGGTATGCGGAAATAACACCATGGAGAACAACGGAAAAACTAAAACGAACGTTTTAGATCTTTTTGGGAGCAAAGACGTTCTAAATGTGTGTGCTCCAATGGTCAGATACAGCAAGTTGGTGGGATCTCATTTTTCATTTTTCTTTATATTTAAACGACTTACGTAGTAGGTAATACTTCTTAATTGCTCTTCTCTGACCCAATACTGGGCTTCTTTTTTATTCCCGATTCTATTTAGTAGTTTCTCTCACTGATTCCCCCGCTGGAAGCAGACGATCAGAATGGAACTGCAGTAATTGAGTAGATCAATTCCAAAAGACGTGTTAAGGTCATAGCAAGCATCTATACGTGTTAGGTGGTCGAGCTGGCTAGATGTCGAACAACTAGATCCCAGGGGAGTCCATGTGCGAAGGATCGGATTTTCACATAATTTCTAAGGCCTTCTATGGTCAGTATGGTGGACGGACAATGCTGAGTTTTAGTCTACGTAAAGTGATAACGCTTGATTGTGTTGATGTGTTGTATAATAGTGTTTGCTATACGATTTCAAAGGCGTATTATTGAACACGCAAATTCAAATCCTTTTGATAACCTGCGAACTAGTTCAAGCCACGAGTTCTTGAACTGATTCATTTCAATATCACTTTCTTACAATTTATTTGAAAAATACCGAACTGAGATGCTTGAATAATGAAGCTATAATCACAACCATGACGTTGAACTTCCAGTTGTCACAAATTCATTCTATTTATTGCATTATATGCAATATATCATCTGCCTCCTCCCATTTTGATCTCTTCAGTTTGCCTCCACTAATCAGGGGGAAATACATTGTAGTGTTGAAGGAACATGTTTAGTTTGAAGAAATAAGGATTCATTGGGTGCTTTCAATGGTAAATTTATTTTTAATTTCACTCTGTAAGGAGTTATGCCCATGTCTAAAAGATGTAGAGCGTAAAAACAGTAAGCAAATCAAAATCTAAGGAGGTTTTTCTATATCTAATAGGGACTGTTTATTGTTCGATTCCTTCAGTCCCCTCCTCCTGTTTAGGAGTGAAGCTTCGAGTGTCTTGGAAGTACCTATTTTTAATTTGTTGTAGCACGAATTATTCTTATTTAAAAATTATTAATATGCTTTTAAATGAATCACTAGGTTGGAATTTCGGACGTTGGTTCGCAAATATGGTTGCGATCTGTGCTTTACCCCTATGATCATGGCTGATTCATTCGTTCAGTCCTCCAAGGCCCGAGATAATGAATTTACCACCAGTCCAGGTAAGTAATAGGTATCAGACATCTTAGAGTCTTTATTTCGCCTATAAGTTATGATTTCGACCTCACTATTTAGATAAGTTTAGTAAGAGTTTTTATGCCTCATTCCATTCAGCTCAATGTGGTTCATGGTGGATTTGGTGGGTGAAAGGTGAATTAAGATCGAAACTTGGCATTAGCTTCTTCCGAGTGTTGTCTGTGTATGATTCGTGGACACATAAAAATTATGAGTGAATACAATCAGTCCTTTCTATGTGTGGCAGAAAGGTTTCCTATCTTTATCAATTCAGATTGAGACGGTTATATTGATACCAAAAGCTATAGTTTTGGATGGTTTTTGATCTTCCTTTTTGAGACCCAAAAAAGTTTAAAAACTGGAATAAAAAAAAGTATCCCAGGAATTTTAAAACTGTTGCCTACAGCGAGAAAGTGAAGGCGCTAACCTTCATCTGTGAGCTGGTGGAAGGTGAATGGTAGAATTACGTCAAAATGTTATTCATTCACAATGGATCACCCAAAGGTGCCTGGCAATGATGTGCATCCATGGAACGCTCTTAGTGCTTGCAAATAATTTCTAATGGCGATAGCAGCTCCTCTGTGAAACTCACGGGGTGCACAGAGGTTACCATACGCTATCACAAAGGGGACAGAAGAGGTGCTTTTCTTTGCCAAATACTAGTTTCATCCATAAAATTTGCGGGGCTTTGCTCCAGGAATTGGGGCTAATTCTTTGGCTTTGCCCTGCTCCAAGGTTATGAGGAAGTAGACTAAAAAAGAAATAGTAAACTTTTCAAATAATTTGTATTAGAAAAAATAACGGGTGTTTTTGCTTGGAAAAATATGAAATATCACTTATTCCAAGATCAGAATCAAGATTCCAAGGAGAAACATTCAAAGTTACTGTTTTGTTGTCTTTAACTTAACTGTTAAAATGGCCATCAACAGTCAAGGCAATTAAAAATGCCGTAATAGGGTACTAGTTTTCTGAAGGTAGTGGTTAGGAAAAGTGAAAAATTGTCCTTTTCTTCTTTCAACTTCTCCCAGTCTCCTGTAGTGTTGCACTATTTTAGCGGCTGCACTATATCCAACTTACTCTTCAAAGGATGCGGGGATTTCGAAGTTTTATTTTTTATTGGTTACGTTGCCTGAGGGTGCACCCCGGCAAGCCATGGATGCGCTAAATTATGTATGATCAAGATGAGCTTAGTACCACCATTTTGGCGTCATATAAACTTTATGATTGGTTTATGCCTATTTATTGATGACTACCTTCAGGTGATAACCTTCATAATGTTAATTTATTTCAGGTGATACACCGCTGGTTGTGCAGTTTGCCGCAAACACAGTTGACGATTTTGTAAATGCAGCTGAACTCGTTTCCCCGTAAGTATATTCGATTCCTGTTAGTTATAATAGTAGTATAATAATAATAGGTAGTAATTTATACTGCCAGGTAGAATCTTACTAAAAATAGATGTTGAGTGTCTACACCAGTGACTGCTCCTCCCCTGAAATACAAAGGGGACAGAGTGATGCTTTTCTTAGCCAAATACAAATTTCAACTTGTATCTATCTCGTTTTTCCACTTCATTCAAAACGGCTTGGAAACAAAAACGCAATGAACATAAAATAATAAAGATAGTAACAAGCGCCTACCTCGAACACTTCAGAATAATGCAGTTGGTACTCCCAGCCGTTTGTTCTCTCTCTCTGTATAAACGCTGTATAAAATATAAATATGCTGTATTAACTGGATGGACGACGAACACGAGTCCCTTTGAGGATTCTTTGGTTTACCGAACAGGGTAGGCCCCCCTCACACGAGCCATCGGGAGCCGTAGTCGACGCGATTCTCATCTCCTCTCGTCGCCCCGCTTCTCGACTAACAACACAAGGGCATGGGACTCCGCATACGGGTCGATTAATGGTCGTCTTTATTCTCCTCGGTTCACAGGTCTCCTCGTTTTGAAACGTACGCGATTGGAAAGGCACGACGAGCTTCGTAAAGTACGAGCGGTTTGTGCGTCACATGGAGATAATTTTCCATTGCTCCTATCATAATTTACCATGTTTTGGACCTATTTTTTTTTAGTTTCTGTACATTACAGAATGTTCTAAAGCATGGAATATCTTCCAAACGCATTTGAAACTATGTTGGGATAGATAATTGCAATTGTTGTTGATAATTGTGGGTTATGGATTTCTGTTTTTGGGATCCCTGAGGTCGAATTTGAACTTCCAACAGCCTGTATGCACCCCTTAACCCCTCAATCACCCCCTCCTAGGGGTTGACATTTGACTTCTTACGCCAAGTCGAGTGAGGTATGGATTTCTATGTTTTTGTTCTTTATCACCCCCTCCTAGGGGTTGAAATTTGATTTTTCGCTCCAAGTCGAATAAGGTAAGGATTTCTGTGTTCCCAGGATAAAATCCGAATTCACTTGAAAAGATGTCGTAGTTCACCCCAATCTCATGACTCAAAAAGAAGGTTCTGACATCAATTTGAGGGTAGTTTTTTGGCCATAGGTCAAAATTTTGGGGGTCAGGGGATTTTTTGGACCTTGGATTCGAATTCAGCATCGAAAAATACACAGGGATACCCTAGTCTACTTTACGGATCTTGACTTTTTTTTGTGGAGCTGTGCTATTTATTACTTGTTTTATTTCTTACAGAACTATTAGTTTCAGTAAACGGAGGAAAAACTGTTAAAAACTTCAGTTATGTGTATTACATGATAGATGGATATTCGAGAACGTCTTTGGCAGCTTTGCGAGCTTGATGGCCCAAAATATCGAATGATGGGTCAAAATTTTGGAGAAGGGTGATTGTTTCGTAGAACTCCCTGTGTATTAAGTAGTATTAAACCACATCTACAATTCAACCTTGTCCTTTCTGTCCTCATCACGCAAAGTCAACTTGGCACACAATCTTACCTGTCATCATCTTATCTTTTCAGCCTTTACATTTCTTGAACGAAGAAGATTTCAATTTGGAATGTGAATATGTACATACTTGACAGTTTTACAGATGGCGTCGACCTTAATTGCGGCTGTCCCCAAAGATGGGCGATGCAGGATGGATACGGCGCCCATCTGTTAACTCAACCGCAGGTCATCAAGGACATCGTCAACCAGACAAGGAATAGGATACCTTCACCTTTCACAGTCTCCGTTAAAATACGAATATTTGAGGACATTGGGTAAGAAACAGTTTCGCGGCATAATAAAGTGGTATAGTAATCTATACAAAAATAACGAACTATTGCACAGTAATTTTCAACGTTCCTTTACTTCACGAAGTTGATGTAATTTTTCCTAAGTAAGCAAAAATCTAGAAACAATTCATTCTGCTTGTGGGATCATTCCAGAAAAAGCGTCCAACTGTGCCAGGAGCTTGAGGCTGCTGGTGTCTCATTTCTGACTGTCCATGGACGAACGGTGAAACAGAGAGGGGAAGACGTCAATTTAGAGGCGATCAAAATCATTGCAGAATCAGTTGGAGTTCCTGTAATTGGAAATGGTGGCATTAAAAATCTTCAGGATGCCCAAGAAATGAGGGATCGTACAAATTGTAAAGGTAAATCATTTTATTGCAAGATCTTGCCATGAACTAGTGGGAAAATTTAACCTTAGCAGATCACAGATTATTTGCCTTTATTGTCGCTGTTGACAAATTTTGGGTAAAATCTGGAGAAGTAAAATTCGATTTTGGGGGTTTTGGCCGTCTTTTTGCCATCTTGCTGGGCACGGACATTGCAGATTTAGGATCTACATATCTTCAAACGTAAGACGCCGCCAATAATAACAAATGGGTTTATTATTTTTTGAATAATGTTTGACTGCTCGTGTCATTGCGAGGTTCGGGAGGTCTTTCAGGTTCAGAAATTGTTAATACATGCTATGGCTGACTTCCTGCCGATCTCACTTGCCTATGTCAGTAAAAACCTCGAATACCCACGTTTTATGGTCAATCTTTTTTCCATGTCCGAACGGACGGATTTTCCCCATGATTTCTAAGTCCTATTTTATTCTGTTAAGCATATTGCAGATGTGGAATCTATGCACCTTGAAATGTAAAGTAAAGTGTAAGGCAGTCGGGCCAGCTAGAAGTTAGATTCAACTCAACTAAAAAAAAAAACGGTTATTGATTTACATAAATTCCAAAGAGTTTTAAGGTACGCACGGTTTAAGGGGGACTTATATAGATTTGGAATCAACGCACCATGAAACAAAAAGTGACAAAGTGTGAGGAGTTGAACAAAATTTTTGCCGTACGATTACAAAGGCTTAGGTACCTACTATTGAAAATTACGAACAAAATAAATCTGCTTCTTTTGGAATAAACGCTAAAAATGATTTCACAAGGGTTTATTATTTTTGAACCCTCCCCTGACAACTTTTCTTGACTGCTAAGTTGCTTTAAAAAATCAGGATTTCAAAAAATTGAAATTTACACCCATTTTAACGTTTGAAATGAGATTTTTCATGTGAGATGAGCTCGGATTGATCTCAATCAATTCAGCGTTCAAAATAACTTGAAAATGACCCCCCCCCCCCTCCCACTTGTCTGGGTAATTAGAAACCGTAATTAAAAACACGTTTTTGGCATACAGCTTCTATGGGTGTCCAGCAATCGTGCTGAAAGGTCCATGTGCTAAATAACAGATTTTTCATATCAATTGTAAGGCCTTTTAGAGAAGAAAAAACACAGAGTTTGTAGAAGAAAACGTACTCTATTACACAACATTACAAGAGTTACAACGTTAAATAGATTTCGACAGTTAGGTCATCATCAGTAACTGTAACGTTTAACTAAGCCTTTAAGGGTCTTTATGGTGGATGGGCATAGTAGATTTGGAATTTACGCACCATGAAAAGTAAAATGACGAAGTTTGAGGGGTTGTTTACTGAAAATTGTTGGTATACAATTACAAAGGCCGGTTATTGACAATAAAACCCAAAAGTAATTTTCAAGGTTAATAAACAAAACTATTTGCACTTGTCATCAGGTACAATGGCAGCCCAAGGCATACTCAACAATCCTGCGTTATTCACCGGAGCTGAAGCTACACCACTGGAAGTTGTCCAGGATTGGGTAAACATCGCCCTCCACTCCGGCATGACGTTCCAGTGTTTCCACCACCACCTCGTCTTCATGTGTGAGAAGGTCCTGTCCAAAGAGCAGAGACGCGTCTTCAACGTTCTCCACACCGTTCAAGAAGTCACGGACTTTCTGGCGGATCATCTGAACATTTCCATCCCTCCTGAATCCGTCCATGAATCCCGTAAAATCGCAGTGCGTTACGGCGACAGGGATGGACAGTATTTCAAGACGAGAGTCAAAGAAGATGTCGATAGTTGTGAAATATTGAATGATTCGTGGTTTTGCATGTAGTTTGTAGGCATTCTATGTGGTCTTAGAAGTGCGCCAAAGTGACATGAGCCTGAGATTCTTTGAAGTTGTTGATGTGATGATAATGTTGCGTATGTAATGAGTAGGTACCTACAGTACGTATGTATGTATATACGTAAGTATATATAAACTGTTGTTTTTTAATGCACAGACTTGATAGATTCAGGATTGACCTTTCACAAGATATTGATTGATATTGAGTTGATGACATTGCAATTTGCATCACTTCCTTAACACTTTCAACGCAGGACCAGAAACCCGACCCAACGCCCCCAACAGGAGTGCTCAACTTCGGAAATTTGACATTGGCTCTTTATTTTTGGGTCTTTAGGGTATATATTATGTATTGAAGGTGAGATAATACCAATTTTCAAGGCATGATGTCATACGACATCACCTGTGAGCCACGAAAGTCCGAGTTATGCAAAACTGCAATGACTCAACGATTTTGTTCTTCCTGACTATATTCGCTTGCGGTAAACGCTTTGAAACTCCTCCAAAATCATGTTGTTCGGTTGTGAAGAGTTATAACCCAGAATGAGGGCGCAGAAATAGGTAAATTGTACGAAGTATAAAATAAACTTAACTCATCGAGTCGAAAACGGCACATTCTTTATTGTACGTGGGGAACTAGAGAGAAATACCACCTCACGAGGTTTCGAGATGGAGCCAGGTACTCAGGCGGGATTTTCAAAGTTTGGAACAGCTAGAAGAGCCAATGATGTCATATGAAATCACCAGTCAGTGACCAAAATCGTCATGATGTCATATGACATCATCTGCGTTGAAAGTGTTAAACATCAATTGAAGAAATCAAAAGCCTTTACAGTGAACATCGTGATTTTTTGTTTGTTTTGGTGTAGAGTTTATATTATGTACCACAGACTACACGGATAAATAATTTACGTAAAAGGGATATAGGAGTAATAAACTACCGTGTAATCATTTTCAGCGGTTTTTAAAATTCCAGATTTGGATTCCACGCTTGATTTTGTGCAAATTCCCCTCATCTGGGTTTTTCCACACACAGCCATTGCAGAGTATTTATTAATAGAGAAATATCTGAAACACTCATTTTTCACGTTTTTTGGTTCTCCTGATAGATTCCAAAAAATGGATTTAGCACAGTGTGAATCTAATAGCTTTAAATGTTAGCAAAGCCAAATTGTGACTCAGTGTTTTCATTGTTTTCCAACGCCGATTCGGGTGTTTAAATACAAAAACGGATAGTACCAGGTGCATCGGTGTTGAAAATCAATGAAAATTGATGGGTCACAATTTGGATTAGCTAACGTTTGTTTGGAATATTTTGATGACTTGGCAACTGTTCGTGCTCGTAGAACTCGTTGCGCCCGATTGAAAAAATCAATTGTCATGATATCAAGCGTAAAATGATGGTTCCCATAGGAAAAAACGAAACTGCTATGCGTTGCGTAGGAAAACATACTGATAAAAAAGGAAGTATTATTTTTGTTCATAAATTAGTTCATAACTATTTATCATTGGGAAGGGGGGGGGTCTCGTTGGACACCCTGTATAAAAGAAACCAGAAAGTTGTCTGTGTGCTCCTCATTTCGTTGTAAAGTACTGTGGTTGTAAGATACCGTGGGATACCTTAAAATGCTGTGTTCCGTATCGAAGCTACCTCAATTTTCCTCTACATTGCTCATGTTTTACCAAGATAGTTTAACCGAATGTACTTTTGGTTATTCATTCTAAGCATGGTAAAAACTATCACTTAACGTTCAACATCTTATTTTTAATAGCTTGAGGCGATATGTATGTTAGTATCTAACTTAATTAATTAATGCGTGTTGATATTACCCTTCCATTTTGGTCGCAAAGAATTTTCATTTCATTATGACGACATTCGTTCTCCACTGTAAGTACATACTTACTTATAAGTACTTATTGTAAAAAGCCCTTGTAAGTATTTTCTGATCAACATCTCTAAGAAATGCGGAATAATTAAAATAAAATTTCACCGAACTTTTTGACCTCATTAAGTTTTTCTTGTTCTATAGGGGACACTATTTGTTCAAGTTCTTCTCTAACACTTCTTAGGGTCGCTTTCAATGAAAAACTGCAAACTCTGACCAATGGGAACCAAAATCATCATGAACAGCAGATTGATCTCAGGTTGAAAAACTTTAGGTTTCACCAAATTAAACTGAGTTCATGGGAATGCGTTTTTGCCTGAACCGCCGTTGACATGGTAGATCTTTGATTCAGAAGGCATTGGGTTAATCGATTAGGTGATACCGTCACACCGTTTTTTTTTAAATGTTTTTCCGTCATACTCAATTTTCCATTTATTGGTCATTCGTTTCCATTTTTAGTTTGTTCGTTTGAGTGTTTTTTGAACACTTATGTGATTCAATTGTTGAAAAAATAAATATATTATCTATTGGTTAAATTCATGTTCTACTTATTTATTTCGTAAACAGTTTATATCAAATGTCAACCCAAAGATATGCACAACTATTCACTTTCGATTAAGAAGAATCTTCCTCAAAGAATCCTATTTTGATTTGGTAATATTTTAAAATGTTCCAACTCATTCGATTTTCACTAAGAAAAGGGGTGAATGGAGGGGGTAATAGTGATAAATCTTTATTTCTTCACTATTTTACTCTTATTTTGACTAATTTGTATTCAATATTTTAATCTAATTTTCTTAGACTGTAATTCCAGTATAGTTGTGCAAAGAACCTCGGGAATTTTGATTTTTCTGTGGAGGGAATAATAGGAAATCCGTTCAAGATCTGCTCATCAAGAAACTACCGAATTTCCTGATTTTTTTTTTTGTTGGATTAAGAATTTTTCCTAGTTTTAAAAAATATTGATAAGTGTTAACATATTAAAAACCGGACATAGGGACATTCCCTGTATGCATGCATTACCCAAACCCCCCCTCTACTCGCAACAAAATGTCCTGGAAAAATTTTTTTTTTTTTTATAAATTGAATGAGATCAATCACGATTCTCAGAAATTGAAACTTTTTTTCCGATATTTCGTCTTACCGTCTTCTCTATGAATATTCCAACAGTCTCCCATTCATCGCTTTCAAAACGTTAACCCCAATTTTTTTCCAGGACTTTTTGTTGTGAATAGGGCAACGAATATAAAAGAAAAATGTGATTTAAAAAAAATATATTTTGATGGTTTAAAAAGGTTTTAAACTAAAAGTGAGTAAACATCCAGATCTACGATGAATCTCCTATAAGATAAGTGTCTTATACAGATATGATATACGAAGAATCAAATAAATGTAAAGAAGTGGCAATTCCGAGGTAATTTTTTCTATAAACTAGCGATATCTGGAACACTGGTTTCTCCTATCATCCCAACGTACTACTTACATGACCTCGAAATTATTTCTTTAAAAAAATGGAATAGTAGTGCTTAATCCATATGAGGCATTCTGAAATGGATTTTAACCATTTTTCATTCGTAGGTTCTCGCATGTTGAAATTTAAAAAAAAAGAAGGCTAAAATGTCGAAAAATGTAAAATTTTATACGATCATATTGCAAATGTGGAAATTTTAAGAATTAGCCAGGAAATTATAGGGCTGTGGTACCATTCACTTCTTTCTTATTCCTCCATTTGGTCTCTTTTAACAAAATCAATGGTCACTACTAGCAGAAACGGTAACTACAGGAAACAAAAAACTAGGAAACTAGAACGAGAAGTTGCAAGGGCATGTAATGAAATAATTAAGCGCTTCGAATCTTTATTGACAAAAAGAGCATAAAAAAGGCCGTAAAAAAACGAAAATAACAAAACTAGAAATAAATTGATTTATTAACATAATAAAAACTAGAGGTATGACTACAGGTACTCGTTAAACATACATAGGACACAAAAGTATCTATAATATCACAGAACCTATCGTTAAAGATTGGAACATAATACATAAGTAGAGTTCAGGAGTAATTCGCTTTAACTAGTTCGTAAGAAAGCATTTGGGTTCTGCTTACGCTATTACGAACAAATATGTACAAGAAATAACATAGAAACCATTGGCAATAAATTTGGTAAGAAATAATGGCTATACAACGTTTTCTGTAATAAAGGGATACGCGTTTAGCTCGCAAAAGCCCAATATTGGTTCCCCAATGAAGGGTTCATATGAATTGATAAAATATAGTCAGGAATAGTCGGTATTACACAGGAAGCACTTGAACAATCATTAAAATCTAAGAGTCTAAGGAACATTATTACAGTGCGAGTTTGGGATTCCATATACAGGGTCTGTCAGAAAGAACGGAGTTTTGTGGAATGGTAGTACTCGCCAAGGGGTGGTCGCGTTTTGCAGAGGGGAATTGGGAGTTTCAGTTCGTATCATGACGTGGAGTGTGGAGCATCGTGTGTACGCCGTACAGCAGTTTTTCAAAAATAGTGAATCTATCGTCAGCGAGATTTACGCGTTCACTTCCAAATTCCACATCGGGGAACGATCCCTAACCGTAACACAATCTTGAGATGGGTCTCCACCTTCAACAGGACAGGTAGCGTGTTGAAAAAAAAAAAACTGCAGGGTCAAAGTCAAATGGCCAGAACACCCGAAAACATCGTGAGGGTTCAGAAGGATACGCTGCGGAGCCACAACTATCCAGTTCGTTTGCGCGCTTCTGCTCTTGGAATGAATGAATCAACGGTGCTTAAAACTTGATTTACGTTTTCACCCCTATAAAGTCCCGATTTGCCAGGAGTTGTTACTGGGAGATTACCAGCAACGTGTTAATTTCGCACAGTTAATGATTGAGGTTATGGACAACAACGACAACATGATTTTGTTCATGAGTGATGAGGCTCACTTCCATCTTGACAGCTATGTGAACAAGCAAAATTGTCGGTACTGGTCCCCAACAAAACCTACAATTTTGCATGGAGGTCCCCTTCATTGCCCAAAAGTCACTGTTTGGTGTGCTATTGGTCCAACAGAAATCATCGGACCTTACTTTTTTGAGAACGACGCCGGACAAACAGTGACTGCCAACTCCAATCGTTATGTTCAAATGCTCACTGAATTCTTCTTTCCTGAGCTTTGCTGTCGACGTGTCTGCCTCAGAAGAACTTGTTTTCAACAACATGGCGCCACATTCCACATTGCTGGTGCCTCAATGGAAGTTGTGAGTCGAAAATTCCCAGGCCAGCTCATTTCGCGCTTTGGTGACATTCCTCCCCCACGCGATTTTATTTTTTATTGGGGTACCTAAAATCGAAGGTTTACATCGGCAAGCAAAGATCCATTGAAGAATCGAAGGAGGAAATCAGGCAAGCAGTGAGGTAAGTTTCGAGGGAGATGAAACACTCAACAGTGATGATGCACTCTTTTCGGGAGTGCCTCGAATCCAGCATTGCGGCTATGCGTTACATGAATGACGTCATCTTCAGAACTTGAATTTTTTTCATATTTTGAAATTCGCAATCTTTCTGTACATTTTGAGACAAATAAAAAATTTCCATCTCAATTACAGTTGGCACAGTGTTAATTCGAAATCCATCCGTTTTTTCTGACATACTCTGTATTTGTAAAATAAATGTAAGGTTTGGTTGACATTTTAGCTTTGAAATGGTTGGATTTTTCCAGTATAAATATAGGAATATAATTCATAATAGAGCTATAATTGTGTACGGTAATAACTGACTCACCAAAATGTATCAGAGGTATAGCATTGTTCTTCTACCTTGTCTTCAGTTCATGATTAATAAGTAGCTAGGTAACCTTCAATTAGCAAGTTTATACAGATTTCACTTTAAATAAATAATACGGGAACTCTTCAAAACTGAGCAGATAGGGGAGTAGATTCAATGTTCGAGTAACTCCCTAAGATGCCAACTTAACAGTTTTTAGGTCAGTTGGTCCTAACAGGGTTTTCGAAGGAAATCGATCCACTGTTACGGTAATGTTCATAATTCGATCATTAAATGAGGAGTTATGTAATATAATGAGGTACGGAAAGGAACTCGATGGCAACTACACCTCTCATAGTGTTATGTGAAGGAATTGGAAAAATGTGAGTGACAAATTTAACATTTATAACAGCAACAAAACTGCAAGGAACTGTTCCTTTTCACAGGAGCTAATGTAACTCCTTAAGGGTGCAGGAACAGTTACAGAATCTAGTCTTGAAATGAATGTGACACAAACACCCACAATAAAGTGAATTTCCGCTAACAATACGTAAAACTACATTTTTCTTATCAGGAAACTGCAATGAATGAATTGAATTTCCTTCAAATTTATACATGAGGTGGTACAAAAACAAAATTTAAGAATACGCAACTCAAGTGATTTGTCAGTTCTAAATTTAAATCAGTTGTAAGATATTTTAGTTCCCAGACCTTGAGTTTTGAGATTGGAGAAGACAACTTGACAATTGTTAGTCACAGATGAGTTGTTCAAGCTGAGCGTCCATCATCAAAACTGAGAATGCTTTTAGTGCATTATTTAGGCCAAAGATTCATGAGCACAGGGTGTCCAACACTTGATGTAAAAATTTTTGCGTAAAACTGGACCGAAATTGGACAATAACTCCGCCAAACACACTTTTCTATCTCAACCGTTAAGTATTTCCAGTAATTTATTTTTTTTAAATATGTTAAACATTCGAGCTGCAATTAGGGCCTTCAGAAGTTTTGAAAGTCGTTTTCAATTGGAGAAATGAAGTTTTTATACCACAGAACGTTTTTCGTGTGTGGGTTTTTTGTTTATATCAAGTGTGGGACACCCTGTATATTCACAACATTGAATATAAATATAAATAGGATATGATTATGAATACATTCATATCCTGTTCATCGATTTCGATGTCATGAATATTTTCATATTCATGAATATCCTGAATCTGATGTTCCACTCACTCGAGTTGCTCGTCTATGACTGACAGTACATTATCACATGAGATTCTTGAAGGCTTTGGCTAAAAAATCTGAAGATGTCGTGAAAAAAATTAAAATACAGAAATAAATAATAACACAGGTTGTTCAGTTATAAACTCCAACAGACCCGAATAAGTTTTCGTTAAATAATAATGAACTAATTTCTCCCTTAATTCTTCATACGGTAATTAAACTGTTTTTAATACAACTAAACATTTCTAAGCAATCAAACACTTAAATTCACACACACAAACCTATTTAAGAGGTTCCAGCGCTTGCTCATTCAGCTGTCACAGTCAGTATAACAACACACGAGATTCTTGAGGGCCGTTTAGTTCTAGAAGGCCTTTCTTCAAAAATGATAACATCGCAAGGAAAAATACGCAGTTTGAATATCGGCAATAAATACCAAAATACTAGCTCACAGCATAATAATAAAATACTATATACTTTAATAAGTATATACTATTATAGATATACTTTGCTGAGCCTTCATGAGCCGGAATACATTTATAAGGTCTTGTTTAGTTTGATTTGTCCCATGATTCAGCTCCCAAAACAAAAATTGGTCTCGATATTTTCAAGAGTCTTAATAAGTTTTAACCACCTTTTACAGTATCGAATCAACTATGAAAATTGATTTATTCATTAAGCTATACCAAAAGAGCCGACTTGTGTGAAAAATATTTAAAGAATATTGCTCAATGTATATGCGAGAACTCATGCGAGTACACAAATAACTGTCTGAATTGTTTTCGGTAAAATTTTATGAAAATTTGAGTTTGAATTGCGTTCTGCATAACCTATTTTGCATAGGGTAAATTTCAAGGTTAGGATTGGAAGGAAGATGAATGAAGGACATTTAAAAATAGGGATTCGAAAATCCCCACTGGGGTCACTAACGTTATAGGAAGGTTTCCGAGGTGTGAGATAGATTGACGTCCATAGACAATGAGGTTCTCAGACCAGATGGCTTCTCTTCCTTATATCGTTCCCGATTTAATAAAACTTGGTAGAATAATAGATCAAACAATGAACGGGATATTACGAGGTATCGTGAATACGGCTATTGCCAGAGACGGCTTTGACATAGAGTGCGAGGATGTAAAGCGTTGTTGGGAATAATATTTGAGGGTTGGATTAAGAAGTTATTGCACCATCAAGATCTTGAGCGATAGACTGGTCTGGAGATGTCCAAATGATACAAATGTTATTATAATTTATTCTGCTCTCACAAGTAATGAAGGGTCTAAAACAGCTACTTCTTGGAGGTAGAAAAGCTTTCGAAAAAGTTGGAAGAACTGTACTGGCATTTTACGCCTTTTCTCACTCAAGCTGGCTTGAATCATAAAGTCCAAATGGCCCCATAGCCAATTGATCTAAAAAAAAAAAAAAGGTTCCAGAAGGTTGAGGAAATTCCTTCAATTTCCTTATGCCATTTTGGGAGCATTGAGAGGAGAGCGCTGTTCAGAAGGGACATAGAACCTTACAGATCCTTCAGTGGTGGGGGGTGACAGGCAATTAGTCATGTATATGGTTTCAACCCCACTCAAATGTGTTATTCAAACACGTATGATCTCAGGAGACGTGCTGTATACCAACATGAAACACGAACTTCCCTCAATCCCAACACCAGTCATCTTGGATTGACGATTGATTGAATCATTGGATTGATTCAGAACAAGACGGATTGATAAGGGGCTCAAGTTCAGTAAGGCCAGAGACAGTGTGTTTTGTACTAAGAGAGTTAGAAAAAAATGCAGTAAAGTACTAGCAGTTGGGAGTAAGAGATGTCAGATATTGAATCGAGCGCCCACCTCCTGCGCCTGTTCTCAAGTTGTGCTGTTCAACAAGAATAAAATGTCTAGGAGAAGTTCAAACTCAGAAATTTGGTAGGGGGAAAGTTCCAGTGATAAGTTGCTTTCCAAGAACACGCAGCTTAAGATCTCATGTAATCAAACCTCTTTCAGCTCAGAAGTTGTCCTGCATTTAAACCAAACTAACAAAACTACATTATCATCTGCCCTTACTCAATTATCAGCTATCCGTTGTTCAAAGGAATCAGACATTTATAGGAGAAAGAAGCAGTTAGGACTAGGAGATTGAGGAAGACAAAATGTTGAAAGTGATATTGGTAAGTGGATCAGAGGTAAGGTATATTGTGTATTGAAGTTCGTAATTCTCATATTGTGTAATTGCCCCCCTGCTCAGCGTTTTGAAAATTGGCATAGATAAGATTTCAGTTTTAGTTCAGACTTCAGGTTTCTGCTTCATTTCACAACTTTCCTGTAATCTTTCAGGGCTTTGGGAAAGGGTACGTTAAGTAAATGAATATCTTTAAAAACAGACAACTCAGTCGTGTGAAGTGCACGGACTATAGAAATTTCTCAGAACGTATCAAAGGAGAAATGTTGGAGGTTATTTTACACGAGTGACGACCATCACAAATTTCAAATAAAACTGCAAGTAGATCTAATAGAAAAGTTGGTGTAACAGGAGCTGGTGTACTTGCCCCTAGGTGGCAGATCAATTAAACAATTAGGGACTAAGTTGGTAAAAATCATGGAGACAAATTTGACAGCGGAAAATCAACCAATTTGGCTGACAGTTTTGAAATTTCGAGCAATCAATCCTAAGTTTGGATGTTTACATTGCTCTCGGTAATCCATATCTCTCATTAACTTGGTCATTGTAAAATATATTCGTGTCCTTAACACTTGTTTTCTGCTGAGATTTCATGTGATAAAAGTTAAGTAAACCTTCTCCAACGAAGTAGAATAGGACCCTCTTGAAGTACACAGTTTGAATTGATATAGCTTAGTTGCGATAGTAACTACCATAGGCACCTAAGTGATAAATTTATAAAAATATCATTTGAAATGAGAACTAACATTCCAAATGTACAAAATATATTATTTACTAGGTACCTATCTAATAAGTCGTTTGTTAAAAACAATTTCTACTAACCTTCCAACTGTCTTAAGCTATTTTTGGGGTTAGGTACTCGTCAAGTGCCTACATAGTTACTTTAAAGTAGAAAGATGGTAAAAATCATCAAAAAACTTCGGTTTGCAGATGATCTGACGGGCTAAAAGTACTGTAGCCCTGAAATGAAAGAAACTTCGAATGGTGACTCGGTCAAATATGAATAGGATGCCACCACCGGTGTGATATACTGAAAGCTTTTTGCAGGTTAGAGCAGGTAAATACCGTTACGTTAAAAATATGGGAAAATGAATTAACACGCGGAATAGACATGTGTAAGCAAAGCAATTGCGTAGAATTGGCGAATGTGAACACATACGTAGCATGCTATTCTTATAAAAACATCCTTATGAAATTAATACTACACACTGTAGGAATGGGTATCGATATTCAATTCTAGAAAAATCAATTTCTAAGAACCCGATGAAATTCGAAATTGACTGTTTCTCAACAACATTTCAAACATGTTCATGCTGATTTTTAAGAACAATAACACAGGTCAACATTTCATATAAGAAAAAACACGAAAACGCTAGGTATAGTGCTCTGGCAGTTTTTCAGGTCGCTGATTGCGGTGAGTGGGTTGGTTAACCTTCGTCATATCAGGTTCAAGGTCATTTGAAGGTCAAAGTGACTTAATGTGACCAAAAAAAATCATGCGTATGGTTTTGAGGTCATTGAGTACAATTCGGTAGTTTGTTTGGTCTTTCGCCTTTGTTTAAGGTCATTTCAAGGCCAAATCAAAATATTTCCACAAAAACATGCCCAAAAATTTTTCACAGATATTTTAGTGGAAATATGTTGATTTGACCTTAAACAAAGGCGAAAGGTCAAACAAACTATGGAATCGTATTCAAGGACTTCAAAACCATACGCACAATTTTTTTCAGATTTTTTCGGCCACTTTGACCTTCAAATGACCTTCATATGATCTTTATCTTAATCTTCTGGCCATACGAACTACAAAATAGGATTCAGAGGCCTTAAAAATGTGATCAATATTGTTCGCAGATATTTTTGTGGAAATATGACAAGTCACTTTGACCTTCAAATGACCTTGAACCTGATGTGATGAAGGTTAACCAACCCACTCACCGCAATCAGCGACCTGAAAACCCCCAAAGCACTACAGCGTTTTTCGTGTTTTTTCTTATATCAAATGTTGACCTGTGTAATCAAAATTGATTTGATATGAAGTTTGAGAGCTACTGACAAGTTGTTCCAATTTATTCTTCACCTTCTACTAATAATAATTATTACCACTTATTTACTAATAACCTCAACTTAAAGGCTGCAATAAAAGGCGCATTTTCGAAGTTTATTGAATTCAATGTAAAATTTGAAACATTAATTGAATTTCAATTATCTAATAGAATGAGGTGAGTTGATTATGCATGGAAAACTTAACATCAGATCTATCAGTTTGGGTAAATTTTATTTGCATAAAAAAAGTAATGGTTTCAATTTCTGAAAACTCGATTTAGAGTGGGTAGCAGCCCACTGATTAGATCAGACTCAGAATTTAATTAAAAAATGTTTTTTTCGGCAACGACACCCATCCCTAATATACAAGAGTAGAATGAATTCAAAGGGTTACTTTAAGATTATTCTTTAATTTTTCCAACTGAGTATAATCGAAGGATGATGTAAGGGAGCTTGCCAAATAATAGAAGTTGGCAAATTACTAGTGGGCACAAATAAAACGAATTGACAGTTCTCAGCGATCAACATTCTATAACAAAAATTTGCCATCCTGTAATGTTATTTCCCATGTAAACCCATTCGTTATTAACTATTCCGGTACATATAAACTAGGTACCTAGTAGGTCAGTATTATTGTAAAATGATGAATTTAATTCTGAAAATAAGAAATTGATCCTTATGATTATTTATAAACTCTTTAATTCAGCTTACAAGGAAGTACGTGGAAAGCGTGCTGGCAACTTTGATAAGACAAAGGAAGAAGCCTAGATTCATATAACGTGCAACTTATTACTATTGCAACCATGGTTTTTAGAGTAAGAAGCCCAATGTAAAATCCATTTGTTAATTAGGAAGTGTGGTAACACTGTGTGGAGTATGACATAACATATAGGTATATAATATATATGTAGCAGTGAAGGGGGGATCCAAGCAGGAAGCACAAACAATTTTGGAATTTATTTACAAACAATGACTAGTCAATATCGTTGGGTACTTAGTTTGTCAGAAAGTCTTTGTCATAATTCGAGTACTCATTCGCAACAAGTCAAGAACAAAAACTGTTCGACATCTCAAACCTTCACTATTAGCTCAACAGTATTACCACAGTCCTAAGAGAGTACAACACCCATACATCTAGCTTAACTACTTGTGTACGACAAATATTATGTACAACAAAAACAGTATGATGAAAATATTTATACCCTTCGTGTCTGCATCTCTCCTTCGCTTTCAAGGAGCTCGGTCTCCCAATCTTCTTCCTCGCCTGGCGCAAAGTTGTAGAAGGGCATCAAATGGTGTCGTAACCGATCAATTCTTCGTTTCCGTTTTATGAGCATTATCACCTGAATACAAACACTGGTTTTTAACTTATGATAAAGCAATGTCTCCTATTTCGTTTGTTATAAATGTTTTGTTAGCATACAATTTAATAGTGTTAATTTGGTACTTCTAATGGAGTTCAAACTTTAACCTTGAAGTCTTAGGATAAATTTCGGCTCCTCAACACAAATTGAGCTATGAACCTGATTTAATCAAACCTCTTCCGCTATTGGTTATTTTGTTTGAACACAAAATTTCCCCAGAGTCAAATACCAACCATCTCCGATGTTTTGAAGTCAGACAAAATGACGAAAACTTAGTGAAACTGCAACATCTCAGCAGATGCTTGTAGGAAGAAGTTCAGCTGCTGAGCGAGTTCATTGTCACAGTGAGTTTTTGACTCAAGTGGGTGAGGAAGTGAATGATGCTACCAGGAAAAAACAAAACAAAAAATTGTGTTAACCTATTTCTTTTTAACCTGCGTAGCAGGGCCATTAAACTAGTCTAAGATAAACATAAACAACACAGATTGAGCTGTGAGCCTGATTTAATCAAACCTCTTCCGCTATTGGTTATTTTGTTTCCCCAGAGTCAAATTTGATGTTAATATCTTTTAGATCGAGAGAGATATAATAATTAGGTATATTGATGTTTTTCATTTTATTTCAATTTATTAGCATTAATAATTAATGCCAATTATTGCTTATGCAGCCATTCACATTAAAGTTAATACGAGTATACTGTATATGGACACTTTGGAGAAATCCAGGAATACAACAACTAAAGTATAACGAGACAAAATGAAACAACTAACTACGCTTCACTTGTCCGCAAATAGGTATATCACATGAGTCTAGGAAAACTCGATTTTAGAAGGAATCCTGAAGAAAGAAATAATAAATAAATGATACTAAACGATATAAATAGTTGTTGCCCCCCTCCCACCCTTATTTGAGACACACACCATACTGGTTACGTGTCAGATATCTTGTACGAGAATGAGCAATGAATGATCAATGCCAATGCACTCTACCAGCAATTTTTGGAACTGAACAGTTTAACTCTCTAGCAACAGATTGGTTGTCTGAATAGATCACATGACTGCGTAGTTTACAGTATATGTGCAGCTTACAGTATATTGAAGTTTTTCAAATACATACCTATATTAGATTCCTTCATAAAATTGCTTACAAATAATAACATCCTTCTTATATGCATTTTTAAAGTAACTAAAAGGATTTTCCACTTTTTCCGTCATCATTTTGAACATTCCTACTCAACTGTAACTGATTTCCATAGATTCCATAATCAAATGCTCCGAATTTCCGTTTGGGTGATCACATGTAATACAGGTTGGAGTGTCCCTTTTCTACCATTTCCAAGTCAACCGAAACCTTTTCTAGACCAAATTATACCTTTTCCAGACCAGATGAAACCTTTTTACCAACTTTGTTTACTATTCTAGTAAGGTGAGATCTACTTCGATAATCCTATGCCTAAAACTCATAGAATTTTCATTTTGTCAACCTCTTTCTACGATAGGTACAACGGCATCTACCTGCAATTTACACAATACCTACCTATCTAGCCACTCATTTTCTCAATAGGTTTTATTTGATTTGGTTTGGAAAAGGTTTCATTTGGCTTGGAAACGCTTTATTTATTCTGGAGAGATAGGCATCGCTAACCCCATGATTTGCTCTCAGTCAACCGATTGTCCATTGAACGATGGTTGAATGGGTACCGTAGGCTGCACCGATTCATAAAACTTTACCTCAAGGGTAGCAGAAAACCTTTTTTGCCACGCTGATTGGTGGGATGGGAGTGATTATTTTTTAGTATTATTTCGGGTCTCCTTTACTGTTACGGTAAAAAAATATTTGATACCTTAGGTAGAGTTTAAACTCTGTCCTTACTACTTGAGGGAAATTTCCCTTTAGTTGAAATACTCCAACCAGTTGAACCATGATGCTGATTCAATCAAACTATTATCCTTGAATGTAACATTACAAAGAAACTAGGCTTTGAATATGACTCAATTTACATTTCAGGGACATATTCTCAGGATGACACTCATAAACAGCTTGAATTCAACTGTTACTGTTATGTTGAGTCCACAAAACATAGGTCAAGTAGTTTTATAAGGGGCTACGTCTGAGGGGGTCTAGGTCATGAAAAATCCAAGGTTTTCAATTGGTACAACCTAATGCTTACTAATAATGACTTTTATAAGTCAATCCAAAGTAGAGATCAATAACCACCATCGATTTTTAAATATTAAGACACACACAGACATGTACACTAATTAATTCCAACGTTCATCATTAATACGAGATGTTTTTACAACTTACGGCTATTGTGAGAATACCAATGAGAACCAGAGAGCAAAATGGGACAATCATGTAACTCAGATTTTGTTTGTCTGTCTCTTCCTGTTCCGGCGCATCTACCGTAGGAAGAACCGTCGAAGAGACTACAGGCGAGTTGTTATCTGTGATGTTATACATCGTTGTTGATTGCTGGAAAAATCACATAAAGAATAATATTGTGGTACATCCATAACAAGCAGGTGTTTCTGTTAGTAACGTTCTTAGAGTTAAAAAATGAAATTGTCAAGTTTGGATAGTTGAGAAGATATCGTACCAGTTGTAGAATAAGAGAAGAACTAAAAAAAACCTGATTTTTAGGAAATTGCGTTCAAGGTTTCACTCTCTTAGGGAGCATGATTTAGTTAGCCTAGTTTTACCCTTGACGGACAAAACATACCTTTCTAGCTATCCAATACTGGTGCTAACTTAAGAATGATATAGCATTCTTATATTAGGGACCATAACTATGAATAATAGTTGACAATAAGTTGAATTTCAGGTGATGAGGTATTCATCAACACATCAAGGTAGTACAGAAAACACTTGGTGTACCTACATAGCAAAGATTGTTTCATATAAGTAAATGATTTACAGAAAAATACACATGAACAATAGTGTCGCAAGACAGTGACATTAATAAGCAGTAAAGGTAAGGTGCATCTAAATTCATATTATTCAGAAAACTATTGTAAGAAACACAACAATGCACAAGTATTTTGGTATACCTACTTCGAGCAAGAAGTGCGAAGTCAGTGACAGGTGCCCATCAAAATCGTTAAAATTTTACACGATATCTTTCTTAAACTCCGTGATTTTGATCACTATTTTCGCACAAACTATTGGGACAAAACAATGTTATCCATCACTCAAGCCCAGAAACTAAAATCGCCGAAGATCAAAAATCATATTAGGTAAGAAAAGTCAGTGAATTCGGTGTTTTTTGTTTTTTACTAGAATCCATGAAGCGTGGACGAGTTTGTTGTCTTCTATTACTTCGTCTCTAGCAGAACCATGAACACGTGTTCCGGTTTGAAAGGACTGTTCAGGTCTATTCTGATTTTTAGCTACACTGTTCCGGTTAAAAATGACGTTTAAACTTGTATTACCAGAGAAAACGAAAATTGGACAAACAAACTATTTACACCTTATTTGCTTCACAATATATCCGAAAAAAATAGGTAAATGTGACCAATAAAATTATATTTGTCGGTTTGATTTGAAGGAATATGAACTACGAAAGCATCACGACAGAATGAATAAGTCACACAGAAGTGAAATTCTTCCATGATAGAAATAATGACGATGATGGAATGTTTCATGGATACTATACAGATCAGACGAAAATCCACCGTTCATTTCAATTCAAGTTCACGCACTTTCAAGTGTTTCTGTTGCCCTCTGCTTGCATGCT
This sequence comes from Creontiades dilutus, assembly GCA_031894815.1. Classification (NCBI taxonomy): domain Eukaryota; kingdom Metazoa; phylum Arthropoda; class Insecta; order Hemiptera; family Miridae; genus Creontiades; species Creontiades dilutus. Next base: position 1,309,027 of record JAVIWC010000594.1, read on the forward strand.
TTGCTACAAGTCATTTAAAATCTATGAAGACTTGTTTTGTTAATCTCGGCTTCTAACATTCTTTAAATGCTTGATATTTCACTATTAAGCCGCACTTTTAAAACCAGTCACACGGGCTCCTTATTGAGTAAGATGTCCAGCTGTTTTATTTAACTTCGTGAGACCCTCATCTCATTGCATTTTACCTCGATCCGCCTTCATGCATCCGGGGTATGTAACTCAAATTCTACTGACAGCAAAACAGTAGTGACGTATCGTATTATCGCTTTATTAAATTGTTTACGTATTTTAGTTTCAATATTAAAAAGTGTGAACCTTCTGTGTTCGTTTTTGCAGGCCGTTGTCTAGGATGGCCGAAAATAGATCGATCAACATGAACCCGCAGGGTAAATATATGCATTCCTATCTCTATAGTTTATTAATAAACCTCGATACTTTCCTATATTATCTATTCAATTTATGGCAAATAATGTTTTCCGATGTGAAAGATATTGCAATTGCCTTGGTACACCCGTTCGTGTCATCCAGTGAAAGTCAACTAATCAAATCACGTTACGTCACTTGATGACTAATACTCCATTCATAGTCCGCCCACGCTGAAATGCAGCAGGGCCTATATATCTTTGGCGTGGCCTTTTCCCCGTATTCACATCATGTAGTTCTTACAAACGTGTTTCTGATGCTATCTTTTGAAATACGCAATAAATGGATTCGCGTTTTGCATGATGCTGTTGCAATGATATGTTGGAACGATGTACTTATCGTTTATGTTATCAGGGATTCTTATCGCAGAAATCTATTGCAGATTGTGAAAGTATACTCTCGGGATTTTTCTTTCATAGTTAAAATTAGCTTGACCATGCCTTATTGATACTGTTTACACTTATTGTTAATACACAAATAAAACGTAGGTATGAATTTTAGCTGAATTATTTTTTAATCCTGACAAGTGTTAGGATATATCAAACAGCGTAGGTATATTAAACTCATACACTCAGTAATAAATGTATCCGTGCATCCTCTTGGTTTTTCACGTATATTGTAGCCGCACCTCTCGACCCTATAAACATCTGATACTAATTTTAAGAATGTGTTTACACAGGTCTTAAATAACGTATTTCAAGTCGAGCTATTTTACAACTAAACAAACTAAGCCAAATTGTCATTAAACCTACCCAATTTTCCAATTATACCTCCAACTATGGACATATCCATGATCTATTGTCCCCCTCCCTTCCGCCGGAAAAATTTCTTCATAACTTCAACCATTTCCACTCCGCTCCTCCAAACCCAGAATAGACCTAAATCGATTACATCAATTTTCCATTTAATCCAGTTTTCAGGGTTGAACGAGAAACTGTCTGGTGGGGAAACTTATAACTGACATAAAGGTAGAAGATGAAATTTCAATCCTTCTAGGTGGGAGATACGGTGTGCCGGGAGGCGTAAGCTTTCCCGCAGATCTTGTTCTTTTCCTCTTCCCTTTATTCATACTCGTACCACTGCCAAGAGGTTTTGTAAACTTATTATTGAAATATTGTTATTACACAAGTAAAACACTGAGAAATGGATTAGAACTGCAATACTTTCCATCTAGACTACTGTTGCCATACAAACAATGACTGATAAAGCATAACATTGATAACAACAAACGACCGGGGTTCATCAGAGATGTCAACTATTATCCCATGTCTCCTCAAATAGGTTATCCGCCCATTAAAGATGATTTAGTCCCAACTAGATGACCTAACTGAACTGTGACTTCTGACCTTAATATACATTGCTGCTGTAATTTTCGAAAAGAGACGGATTTTTTGTGTGGAAAGACGTATGTTTATTATTGTAATTCGTTTTAGATTGTAAAGAGGCTTTAAAACTTGGTTCTTTTAGTCGATTACGAGATTTATTATTGAAAATGGTAAACCAAAATTGAAGTTTGTTTAAATTTCAGATCGCCGAAAAGAACTGCGACTACCAGTTTCGTCAAGTACAGGGAATTCAACTTTTGGAATACCTCGTCAACATGGGTGAGAGGCTTTGAAATACGTACCAAAACCATTTGATAAAAAGAGATGGCTGACAGGTTTATAGTACGATTGCCTTGTAATTATCGAGTAATACGATCATTAAAACAAAAACGTTTTCTTCTGTAAAACAGGCACATCAATCGCTCACCCAATTCCAACACTCTTCGAGGGCCCACTAATTCTTTCCAGTTTTCTGAGCCCAACGCTAATCACTACGGTGGGGATCACAGCGCCTCCCTTCATCCAGTTTTAAGCGATTCAAGGAAGCCGCATGCCTGGTCACCATCATCCCACGAAAAGCCACGGTGAGTTTCGTTTCCATGAATTCTCGATATTTCAACAGGGGAAATCAATGCCAGGGATTATTTTCATCAATATTGATGAGGGTTTCAATGTTAATGATATTGATTAGTGGTCCTGTGCTTGGAACCATCAATGGTACACTGGGTGAAGTGGGTAGATAAAAAGTTCTCTGATGTAAGATGTAATATTTTGTTCTTCGTGGATGGTGGAACGAATGCATTGGGTTTGGCGAAATTATAGTCTTGACGCACATACGGCCAATGCATGGAAACGGTACCGGAAATTATTTCTTGGACTTGGATGGTGACAAAAATGTTATGAATATGGAGGTTATAAGTTATTTAAATCTATTTTCACATTGTTTAACGGATTTTCTCGTTGGAAAAATAAGTTAAATCGGTCAACAAAAAAAAAGTCTGCCAACTTGGGTATGGTACGAAGATTCCTGGTCTAGGTAACGTGATCGTTTAGATCAGTGGTTCCCAACCTTTTGTGGCCCATCGCCCCTTTCTGGAGGTTGACTAATACCTATCTAAATCCTCTTTAAATAATAACGCAATTTTAGTACTGCATGTAAACACAACCAAAGAAGTGTTATCCGGTCACTCCTAAATAAGATAGAAAATAAAAAATTAAAATGTATACATTTTTTATAGATTTTTTTTAAGAACAAAGAAGATAAATTAAGAAAATTCACAGTTAAAAGGTGAAAAAATGAAAGTTTGAAAACTTTGTGTTATTTTGCCTTTTCAATGGCTGCCCGTCAACTTCAACTGAACACTACTATTTTCATTTTTCACCCGTTGAATACTAATCGCCCCCAGCTTATTTATCGCCCCCCAGATAATCCAAATCGCCCACTTGGGGGTGGTTGCCCCCAGGTTGGGAACCACTGGTTTAGATCTTTTGAAATGTTTTACATAATCTCCAAAAATGTAGAATAGCAGGCACATGCCCGACTGAATTATTGATTTCAGAGCGATGAAACTCACAGGGGACCATCAACAGCCTAATTCGCACATTCCCTGTTGATATCATCAAAATCGGATGAATACTGTGGGAATTAGGCGTGTTACAAGGGTTTCACATATTTTGCTTAGGAAAGTAGGGGTGTAGTTGATGTTCCAGTTGTTAAAATCAACGTGCCCTGCCTTAGCCTCATTCAATTTGATCCTCCATTTTCATGTCCAAAGACTGATTTTGGAAATTGACTTATTGAGTTTTGATATTGTCTCATCATTGCTGTCACGGACTGCCAGGACAGCAGTGTCACATGTAAATGTTGCTGTGGTGTTGTGATCAACTTTTGGTAACTCGCTGTTGTAGAGAAGGTACAGGAATGGGCCCAATACTCTTCCTTGCGGCACACCAGCATTTTTATTTTTATTGGTTCTGATTACGCCCCGTTCTGTTTGATTTGAAACTACCGGTCTGATTGCAATTATGAAAATCTAACGAATAACATCAAATGAAAAATAGAAGATCTCCGACTTCTGGCAAAAAATGCAAAGGGCAAAGCAGACGAGAGACGCAGATCATAGGAATGAAGTTGCATTTGGAAAATGTAGTTGTGAGCCTCTTTAACTTTTTTAATTTCAATACTTTTAATTTCGAGTTTGTCAGATGGAAGTACCAAAATTGGCAGATTCAACCTAGAGATGATATAACTTGCGTTCGCCCTGTAGATAACAAATGTTTTCCGTTTTATATTGTGAATCTTCGCCATTCGTCCCTCAGAGATATTCAACTATGCTGCTATTAAGGAACGTAGATTTGAATGACCCTGGTTTAACTGAATATATTGGGGTTTTTCTAACCAATGACCACTCGGGATTCATTATTCGAATTTTGCATGATTATAATTAATTTTCGATGGTATTAATTATAATGGGTGTACACTAGCAACAGAATTGGGTACAATTCTAAAATAACAATACGGTGTTGAAAATAAAGTAAGTGGGAGGTTACTTTTTCCAATAGCACGTTTAGTTAAGTATATTTAAGGTTTTTAATCTTCATATTAAAGTTGCTTCAGTTATCCAGTCTAAAAAACGCTGCAACTTGTTACACAAAAGTTTATTTGTTTATTTTTATTGCTTGAGGTTTAGTGTATCTGTATTAGGTTTTATCTTCTACATAGCTCAAATTATTGCAATAAAATAAAACAATAACATCTAAAATAACATAACTACTTACAATGATATATAATAACCCAAGTAAAACTATACAAAGACGGTCACCTACCTCTCTGCCGAATGAGAATTAATTACGAACTTGGCTCTAATCCTCTATTTATACCATGAAACATCAAACGGGTGGATGGTGGACGTTTTTCGATCATTTTTCGTACGATCTGATTTTTCACATAAAAATATAAACCTTTGTTTTTCCTAAGTTTTGATTATTAAAATTTGATTTGACAGTTTTTTCCGTACATTTGTTATGTTTAATATAGTACCGCGATAAACTTATGTTTTAATGGTCCTGAGCATAAAATGGCATAAGGACGTCCTTTTCGTGTTTTCATTCGATTCTCACCACTTTTCATTGAAGTCTACGGAATAACTGAGTATTGGACAGTGGAGGTACGTTTCATGTATACACCAGTGTCCAAAAAATGAAGTTAAGTGCTTTAGGAACCCATTGGAAAACTTTCAAATTCTGCCCAATGCCGCAGTTTTTGTTTAGCTCACAACATTGTGCGGCGGGCGTACTGATTTGTTAAAAAAGTGGTTATTATTTGTCTTTCGGATTTTACTAAACATCTAGAAATCTGATGTTATGCATTTTTAGTTCCATTAAGATTTGTTATGGGTTTTCTTAAAATTAAGTTGTTCAAAAAGAACGTAACACTGCTGTGCCACAGCAATTTGTAACATGGGAAGGGATATGTTACTACGTTTATGAGTTGGTAAAAGTTAAAAGTGTTGAACTTGATTTGATTTTCAGTTTTCGACATCACGAACGTAGACGCAGGTTAGTTGAAGTATTTTATGTGACCGAAAATTCGGGATTAAAGCATGTGGTGTTACGTTCGAGTTGTGATCTGCGTTGAAAGTGTTCGTCTTTGAAGGAATATTTGATGTGATAACTAATTAGTCTTGTATTGTGTTACCAATTAATGGTGTTAGATATTTATTCGTACAGTTTCTAGGGAAAGACTTGAAGGTTTATGGATTATTGGATCCACATACTATAGATTGCAAGAGGTAGTTGTGAGAATTTAGGTGGGGCCAGTTGGACCAGGTCAGAAAGGGTGACAGATGCAGCATTGGCCAGTAGGAAGTCCTCGAAAAATACATTGTGGAGCGTGCAAGACAGATGGGTTACATAATAGAAATAAACACAAAGTAATGAAAAATAACCAAACATATATTTTTGTTATTTGTTGGTATTGGAAATTTAAATTGATACGGCTTTGAACAGCGTATGGCTTTGAAGGCTTCCATTTGTCAAGCCTTCACTCTGAATACACTAAAGAAACTGTTTTCGTGAACTTAAATCGGGTACTTTGGCGATGTTAGCCCTGATGTTGTTCTTGGGGGCTTCTATGGTTCTGTGATGATCGTTACAAACCATGGATTTGAAGTAGTATCACAGGAAAAAGTCATCGGAGGCTAAATCTGGTGACTGCGCTGACCAGTTCAAAATGCCTCTAAGGGACATGAGGAGCCCCAGGGGAACCTTTCCCTCAAAACTGCTCCATAGAGTGATGTTGGCCCTGGTGTTGTTGGGGGTTTCTATGGTTCTGTGATGATCGTTACAAACCTTGGATTTGAAGTAGTATCACAGGAAAAAGTCATCGGAGGCTAAATCTGGTGACTGCGCTGACCAGTTCAAATTGCCTCTTAGGGACTTGAGGAACCCCAGGGGAATCTCTCTCTCAAAACTCCATCATAGGGCGATGTTAGCCCTGATGTTGTTCTTGGGGGCTTCTACGGTTCTGACACATGAAAAAGTCATCACAGGCTAAATCTAGTGACTGCGCTGACCAGTTCAAATAGGGACATGATGAACCTTTTCAAAACTGCCCGATGTTGGCCCTGGTGTTGTTGTTGGGGGCTTCTAAGGTTCTGTGATGATCGTTACAAACCTTGGATTTGAAGTAGTATCACAGGAAAAAGTCATCACAGGCTAAATCTAGTGACTGCGCTGACCAGTTCAAACTGCCTCTAAGGGACGTGAGTAGCCCCAGGGGAACCTTTCCCTCAAAACTGCTTCGTAGGGCGATGTTGGCCCTGGTGTTGTTGTTGGGGGCTTCTAAGGTTCTGTGATGATCGTTACAAACCTTGGATTTGAAGTAGTGCCACAGGAAAAAGTCATCACAGGCTAAATCTGGTGACTGCGCTGACCAGTTCAAATTGCCTCTTAGGGACATGAGGAACCCCAGGGGAATCTCTCTCTCAAAACTCCATCATAGGGCGATGTTGGCCCTGGTGTTGTTCTTGGGGACATCTACGGTTCTGACACGATCATTACAAACCTTGGATTTGAAGTAGTGCCACAGGAAAAAGTCATCACAGGCTAAATCTGGTGACTGCGCTGACCAGTTCAAATTGCCTCTAAGGGACATGAGGAGCCCCAGGGGAACCTTTCTCTCAAAACTCCATCATACCCCGTGCTGTGAGAACAGTGGCCACGTCTTCCTGAAACCACACTATGACCCCTAATGCGAGATGGAAAAATTATTTTCTGAGCTACTCTTATAGGGAATTTTGCGCTAATTCCGACTATACCCTTCACAATGCTGATTTCTTCACAATGTTTTCATTAAAAAACACATTTTTCAACATTTTTGAAATTTTCTGAAGGGTTCCCAAAAACTTCTGAAAACGGTTTCTTTAAGTGTATTCAAAGTGAGGGCTTCCATTTGTCAGATACGCTTTCCAAAACCATATGAATTTAAATTTCCAGTACCAACTTGTGGGAAAAAAATAAAAAGTTAGCCAATTTTTCATTGCTTAGCGTTTGTTTTTATTCCGTAGTCAGATTATCTTGCACGTTCCTCCTGTATTTGCCTGTCCAATCACCAACGTCCTTTTGACCTTGAAGTTGTTGGAATATAAAAACCAACGTCAACTCTATTATTGAGTATTCGAATTGTATTTTGTCTTTATATAAAATCACATTTTTGTGGAAATAATTCGTGCATGTTTCACAATTTTTTGGTTTTATAACTGCCGTTTGCTCAATACAATTGCCGTTGTGCTTTACTAGTGCGATAGTTCTTGTTCGTGATTGAAGTAATTCGTACCAGCGTATGTTTGTTTTTTCTTTTACTAACTTGTTTCGTTTGTATTTATTTGCCTGCTCTGATGTGTTTTATGAAGTCAAATAATGATCTATTTTTATTTATTTATTTATTTTTTTTACAATTTACACGATTTTACTGTAATGGTTGTTAGAGGAATATGACTTGCACTGAAAATCGTGAAAGAAGGAATTCCTAAATGAGCAGTGTTTACTCGATCTTTTCATGTATCAAGAAATTATTTATGAGGTACTGTTTTCCCAGTAATCCTCGCTCGCCTTTTCATAATCATGAATTGTTTTATCAAAGATAAGGTGTCGTACAATAATTATATTTCTGCTCGAATGAGTTTTTACTCGTTGGTGCTACTGTGAACGGAATAATTTCAATAATTTTTCTTGCTATTTTCCAGGGAAAGATTTGGGATTGGTACGTTGCATTCAACTGGGCGCCTACAAGTTGGACCAAATGAGGTTAGTTTTTTTATTTAATTTGACTTATTGGACCACATTTTTTCCGATCAGCGCATAACCACTTAGGACGATACCATTCAGGACTTGACAGGCGCGGATCCAAGGCGGGGTCACAGGGGTCTGGCCCCCCCCCAAATGTTTAATTTTATGTTTATAATAAGTTTATTTTGCAAACACACTTTTTTCTTCCTCCGGGAAAAAATGTTAAGCTAAGTTTCATTAGTACTTGGCTTTGGTTTGATAAAAAACTGTACTACCTAACAATGACCCCCCCCCCCCCCCCCAAATGTAAGCCTTGATGCACAAATTTAAATTTGTAATCAGCTCCAGTCGTTCATTTGAGCATGGCGGCCCGGTTTTGTTGGCTACCTTGCGGCACAAAAAGCAGTTTCGGTATTGGACATTGTTGGTGCGGTAGGAGGACAGGTTGTCCGAGCGAGCTAAGGCGTCAGTCCTTTGGCTGTTTACTTTCAGTGGGAGTACTGATTAGCCTGGTTCGAATCCGGCAGGCACCAATGATTAGGGCCAAAATCCTATCAAGTGTTGTATACCTGTCCTGTCGTTAGACAGTTCACCTCTGATCTCGATATCACGTGAATCCAAATCGCTCCCAACCCAATCGCAATGAGGCAATGGGAAGCCACGAGCGAAATCGTCAGACCTAGTTCCGATCCTCTCTAGAGGACGGCTGGCGACGTCCGCGACACCTCCGGGTAGTCGGACGAAAATCCATTTGAAATTCCTTGTTTACTTTACTTCACTTTACTTTACTTTTGTTGGTGCGGTATCAAGTGTTATCGGCTTCTCCACTAGTTAAGAGGCCAAGGCGAGCGATCTTGTTTACTCAAGTGTCAGTTGTCTGCACTTCGCGTTGTCACATTTCACATGTCCTCCTCTCGAACTTCACCATCCAAGGTGTCTGTTGGGCGTTACTCGTCCATGGAGGATGGAAATTGTCAAAAGCCAGCTAGAAAGTTAAATTGCATTCAAATAAAGATAATAGCTGATAAATTCAGTGAAAATATCGAAGAAATTGTTTCGAATAAGGTTGGTTTGGCTATAAACCCACAGAGAGTAGTGTGCAATCATGGCAGAACTCTTGGAGTTTTCGATTATTTGAAGCATATCGATGGCCTGCGACTCCAGGGGAAACTCACCAGTAATAGCAAATTTATTATTAATATTCATGACGACATGAGATCTATACTAACATAATATGAGTTTCGTGAGTAGAAAAACAAAATTTCCGTCTTAAATTGCTACCTAACGTATGTACGACTTTGGTCCATTCTCCTGTATATTTCAATCGATCAGAAAGATAATATTTTCTCGACTGTTGGAAACTTTTTTGTATTTCTCACTTCAAATTAATTGATCAAATCCACAATAAATTTCAGGTCTACAGCTTCACTTCGGAAGATCTGGTTGACTTGGGAGAAATCGGCCGAGGTGGTTTTGGAACTGTCAATAAAATGGTTCATCAAGAAAGCAAAACTTCGATGGCCGTCAAGGTGAGCAGGGGAAAATGGTATTCGCCATCATTCTGGCAGAACTACTTCCAAAATCCTCCTTTTGGTTTTGAATTTTGCGCCTGTGAAAGAACACCACATTCCACATTTTTGTAATCATTAAAAAAGCGGCAAATTTTCATCTCTAGCTCTATGTCAACCAAAATACCTATTTGGATTGAAATCATATTTGGTTTGAAATTCAATAATCGCTCATCTGTGAAACACGCACACTCCTAAGCTTAGTAGGAATTCAAATCATGAACGCAAGCCACTTGAATAATAAACCCCAGTGAAAGAATTTGCAGCGTTTTTAATTGGCGTCTTGGTGTTCTTTCACAGGAGCAAAATGGTTTTGGAAAGTTCTGCCAGAATGATGACTCCAGCCGTTTGGGAGAAAACGTTATATTGGTACCGGATGGACGGAACATTTTGTATTGCAGATTCGGATTCTACAGGTTCTTTGAGAACGTAAACCATGAAATTTTCGGGGGGGGGGGGAGCTCCGCGTGGTTTATTATTTCAGAGCGATTACATAAACCAAAAGCGGCAAATTTTCATCTCTAGCTCTATGTTGCTTTTAAAAAGGTTTATTAACAATTAGCTGCTACATTGTAAAATGTATGCACAAAATTATGCCGGAAAATGCGCTTGAATTTCATTAATATGCGTCTAAAAGCATCGACAAAACCTGCAAAATATAGTTTGATGAATCTTTGAGCACAAATATGGGGTGTTTTCCTTCCGTAGCTAGTACATTTTGCTTGATTAAAGCTCTTTAGTTTTTTGGATTGAAATTGTACGTGTAACTTACCATCTGAAAACATTAATGTTATGCTAATTAGTTGAACCGTTGAATTGACTTGAATATGGTTCATCGCTTGTTCAGAATAGTTTGTCGTTGAAGATTCCTGCTCTTAGGGGTATAAAGTGAGTTAAAGAACCAATTCAGGGGGAAAACGGAGTTCGTGAACTGAGGCGCTGAAACGACCTGTACTGTATAATCAAGTGGCAGGTTTGTAGTTGAGATGGGTTGAGATTCTTGACGGGCAATTAAAAAAAGTATTTTCCACAATAAAGAGGGTATCATATCATACTGCCTTATTCCAGCCATGTCCTCAATTAAGAATACTTTTGTTGGGAAATGTTTGTAGTGAAAAACATTCACTTTCCCAAGAGTCAAATACCAGTCGTCTCAGCTGGTTTGGGATCGACGAAATGACAAACTGAAATTGCATTCTGCTGTCTCAGCAGATACTCACTGGAAGAAGTTCAGCAGGCGAGGAGTTCATTGTACCGTTCTGTATTTTGACTCAAGTGAGTGAGTGCTGCGTATGGGAATGTGATGTTTGCAGTCTTTTCCGGATTTAATTAATTATTGTTTCAAATCCTGCTGCCGGCACCAATTGTTCTGACCCACAAATATTTATACCTTCTACTGCATTCGATCTCGTGTCCTTACTACGAAGGGGAATATTCCCTGAAGTTGCAACTCTCTTGAGGTTAGGTTGCCAATTTATTCGAACCTCTTAGACAGGAATTTTCCTTGAACATAACAAATGCCAAGACTTTCCTTCTTTCTTGCCAAGAAAATTGGAAAATTTGCTGTTGCTCTGATAAATTGTTTCCTTGCTAATGAATAGTTTACGATTACTTAATTGACAAATTGTAAAATCATGGGACAGCTAAGACGGGAAAATACGATTTTCAAGAAATTGGCTTTGGTCACCAAATAGTATTTAATTAGAATTAATTACCAAATTCAATTTTTAATGGCAATATGGGTTTTAATCGAATAAGAAGGAGATAGTCTCATCATACAATAATAGTGCCACTAAAGAGGCTGGATAGATTCAGGTGGGAAGAATTTTGGTCTCTGGGACGATAGGGCCACATCCAGCTGTAGCACAGTAGATGTGGCTTCTACAATGACATCAACAACTCGCCACTCTGTAACACTCATTAGGTCTCTGACTGAAACTGTTATAAAAATCCTACATCACAGCAGATATCTTTCTAATTATAAATTATCGTATTACAGCGCATTCGATCGACTGTTGATGAAATTGAGCAGAAGCAGCTGCTGATGGATCTGCAAGTCGTGATGAAGTCCAATGAGTGCCCTTACATCGTTCTTTTCTATGGGGCTCTTTTTAAAGAGGTAGGCAAATAGTTGTACACTTCTGTGTGTTAGTTTTAATCACTCAAACTTATTTGAAAACGGAATAGTTTATTTTAAACGAATATTAAGATTTTATATAATAATTGATCAAATGTATTAATTAATTGAAAACCCCGCTAATATGCCAAAACGTTGGTCAGATAACAATTTTTAGCGCTAATAGAATTGTGATAAAAGCGAGAACACAAATTTAGATCTAGACGAAAGTCAACTTCTGAATTTGACAGTGCAAATAGCAATTGCTAGTAATTAGCAAGAACAGATGGATTATACAAGCATTTGTATTGAAATTTAATCACCTAAGCACAAGTATTTGAGTACTAAGCAAAGTACTTGAACATGTACCTATACTTAGGTACTTAATAAAAATAGTAATTGCAGTACATCTCATTGTACTTGAATTGGGCAAGTTTTTTTTTCATGTACTTTAAGTATTCAATGTACTAGTGTATCCCAACTCTGGCATGGACTGACACTCTTGTGGGGATTCACAACTCATCACTATTTTCATCTCTTTTGATAAAGATGTTAATACGATTTCTCTGTTAGGGCGACTGCTGGATTTGCATGGAATTGATGGACACGTCATTGGACAAGTTTTACAGATACGTTTACGAAAAGTTAAATAGTACGATACCGGAGAGCATCATCGGCAAAATTTCCGTTGCAGTAAGTATTTCAAATATCTTCAAGCTCATTCTCCCTTGAGATAAGTCCTCGTCGTAGTATTTAGTATTCACAGCTGCCTTTAGGTTATTCTTCCAAATTATTTGCAGTGAGTAACAACTTGTAAAATATTTCAGACGGTAAGGGCTCTCAACTACCTTAAAGACAAACTGAACATAATTCATCGAGATGTGAAGCCCAGCAACATTCTTCTCGATCGAAGTGGTAACATTAAACTATGTGACTTTGGTATTTCTGGCCAGCTCGTAGATTCCATCGCCAAAACGAGAGATGCTGGTTGTCGACCATACATGGCGGTAAGTTTACAGTATTTCCATCTAGATAAGGGACATTCTTCAGAAAACGTAAAGTCACATGTCCATTAGGATAGCTCATCCGTCCGTATATTCGTCTTTGAACAGTTTGGTTTATTATAATCAATAATAATCCTTTGTAATTGTACAGCAAAACAAATTATAAACCCCTCAAGTTTTCTGAAGAATGCCCCATATAAACTATAATGTACCAAAGTCCTTGTAATAGTAACCATGTGGTATTTTTCATTAGTTTCATAGTCTGATCAATAGTGGCAATAATGGATTACCATAGAAGTCAGTTTTTCTAAGGGAAAACTATTGACACTGACGTTGGCTGTTTCGTAAGTGTTGGATGGTTGAAAACTCTTCAATATCCTTCAGGATTATTCGTTAAGAACAGTATTTTCGACCTTATGTTTTACAACTACCTACGAACGACTAAATCGTTTGATGTACTCAGAGTCCGTCGAGATAATATGACTGCTATTGAGTTTTTATGATTTCTACTCACGAGTAATAATAAATCTGAAACTGTCATTAATATTCTCAATATTTTGTTATGTTCAGCCTGAACGGATCGATCCTCAACGAAAATCAGGATACGACGTGCGATCAGATATTTGGTCTCTGGGTATCACGTTGATGGAAGTTTCCACTGGCAAATTCCCATACCCTAAGTGGGTTTCTGTTTTCGAGCAGCTGTATCAAGTTGTAAATGGCGACCCTCCAACTCTGAAAGGCAACACGGAGATTAATTTCTCCAAAGATTTTGTAGACTTCGTGGACACTTGGTGAGTGTCATTTGAAGATATAATTGTTAGTAATAGTAAGTAAGTTAGTATTAGTATTGTAAGTATAGTTAAGTGTTACTCCATACGAACCATCTTCAAAGCTGAATATGAAGTCCCGTCAAGGATGTTGTTAGGCGAAAATTCTTAGAGTAGATAATGTGATTCCCAATTAAACCGAAATTTTTTAAAAATTCAAGAAAGAAACACCAATACTTGACTACATGCTGCATTACTGCTTGAGTTACTAAGGCACATGGGAAAACAGTGAAGTGGGTGACCAGAGTATGTTAGCTGTTGTTTAGCATAGGCGCAATTGACAATCGAGTGGCATTGATACTGGTCGGTGTCCGTTTTACCTGCTGGCTGGTATAGTTTAAGTGGCTCAACTGATTGCTTCGATTATGGCGACTGCTTACAATTGACAGGTTGTTTACCTGTGGGTAACGTGCACGTAAAATTTCTGTAAAATCACCATTTTCATGTGAGTTGTTCTAGGGAAATTAGTTAGAATAGTAGATCTCACATTTATGTAAGACCACCATATTAGTTTTAGATTGACATTACTAAATGTAATTATTCTAAACTAAGTGACTACTTGGGGGAGGTGATGAAGTTGTTTAACCCCGTTGTTCTTAATGGGAGTGGTGGAGAGGTATCAAACCGTGGCAGACCTGTTTGGGGGGGCTATGAGCAAGTTCTGCTAAGAATAGACTAATGGGAATTATTTTTTTCTCTTCTTGAGCTTGCAACGAACGAGTCACTGAAAGCCAGCTTCCAATACGGTAGTAGGCTCGCCAAATGTTGGCTTCGAGCTGAAATTGCTCACCTCTAATCCACTGTTTGGAACCTAGTCAAGAAGTTTTTGATTGCCTTCCCCTGCTTCTACCTCGTCGAGCAGGGGTTCAGCGTGGTGAATGCTCTATTCAACGAAGATAGAAATCGACTTGACATTGAGAGAAGACAAGACTCGTGCCTTCATATCCCTAGCACTGAACCTGATATTAAGAAACTGGATGACCTGCTGTGATCTCCTTTCTTCAAAGTAATGTAACAGTAAAGATGAAAAACTGACGTTCCTTCGTTAATTTGAACGAAAGGAACAAATTACCTCTCGCAATTTTGATAAATTTAGGTGAAATGAAATTGAAGGCTTAACGTGGGAACAGAATACTTTCTTATTATATGTCACGTCAGCGTTTTCGACTGACAAGGAGGTAATACATGGAAGACAGAGACACAACACTTACAATTGCCGTTTGTTTGGTATAATTAATATTTGGTTTTAACCTCTTCTGGTCTCCATTCTTCATATGATAGGAGGCGTTGTAATATGTTCAGCCCCTTGCGGAGGGGGAAGGGGGTTCTTTAAAAAAAAAGGTTGAGCACGTCTGTTATAACCTCTTCCAAGAGTTGATGGGATCATCCTGCCACACCAAGCAGATTCCCTTCAAGTTAAAAAGCTCCGTTTTTATGTTCAAACAACAGTTTCAGGAAACGAGACGGAGCAATGAACTATAGCCATCCCATCTTTGAGTAGGTGGTCTGGATTAATAACTAAAAAGTATGTTGACATTTCGTTTTGGAATAATTGTCAAAACATAACTGGGAAATGCTGAAAAAAGTTGGAAACATTTGGATGAAAAACGTTGACTCCAAGCACATACGTAGTAAAGAGAACTTTAGTGTGTAAACCTATTCCTGTTGGTTACAGTATTTCTAAATAGACTTCGAATGTAGGATTCGGCCTTAAATTGGCACCTCCCAGTTTTTCCCCAACTCATTCTAAGTCAGTTTACAAGGAGGCAGGATCCCGCCTCTATCTCTCATTATTTATTGAAACCTTAATGTCAAACCAGTAGTACTTGTCAAATAACCTGGTTTTATACGTATTTGTGAAGAGATTTGTTAGTGACAAAACTATTGGAGCGCACGTATCGCTCGCATTTCGTAATGGCTAATATAATTTTTTTTTTTTTTAAATTTATAATTGCGAAACCCGTACTTTGCCAAATATATAGAATTCCTTTAGAAAGGTTTCCCAGTTGTCACGATTTTCCACCACTAATAAACGGACTGTTAGCGAATATAATGACGAAAGTTCGAGACCCAAAGAAATCAGTTCTGAAGGGTAGAACGGTTTATGAAGTAGAAGGACGTTGTGGAGGTTCTGACCTACCCTATGTTGTGTACCAGAACTCATTGACCATTTTACGACCTTTACCAACATCTATCCAGCAGTTAAACTGTCTATTGGGAGCGTACGTGCATAGATAGAAACAAACTTAGAGTTTTAAGTGTAAGATTATGTTGAACGTTTCTTATATGAGATCGTCCTAATTATTGGTGGTGTTCATCAATGGGACATATCATCGCCCTGCGAAGACCATTATATTTGAATAAAATTCGTCTACTCTTCTTTTGATTGCAGTTTGATAAAAGAAGAAACCTTGAGGCCAAAGTACAACACTCTTCTCAAACACCCATTCATCAAAAGTAGTGAAAGTTCCAACGTCAACACTGCCAGATACTTCACAGATATCCTGGTTGAAATGTTTGCCGACGACAGTGCCAGATTCACGACCAACAATCCAGCATGAACCTGCTTCAATTATGGATACACCCCTTATGGTAATAATGGTGACAATCCTATCTTTTTTTTTTTTTTTGGGAAAAATGTATGACGATACATTTTGCCATACAATTTTCCTGGAAAATATTGTCTATTACATGGCATTACAAAAGCTGTCGCTTATTGCCATTATTGGCTTATTTGGTGGGCTTATTAATTCAGTGGAAGTAGATATGCGTTCAAATTTGTATGGGGTCATTTAGATGCAATTTTCACCGTTAATTATCACCTTCTGCTCTTGTCAGTTGGTGGCAGTGACATACCCCAGGTGCCCTGGTGTCAGTTATGCTGAAACCATTGATAGAACACAGCTGTAACTTCGGTAGGATCTCACTGGGCTGTCAGTTCGGACTTAATCGACAGCCTGCCATAATTAGTAGACAGTTATAGTGGCACAAAACCGAAAATATATCTGTAAACGCTTAAGTATCCCACGATTAATGGTCTGCATTATCAAGAGAAAGGATATGCAATTTAAAACACAATTATCGCACTCTTCAATATTTAGTAGTTTTCTTCCAATAACTTTTCAAAGTTTTAGTGAAATTTTGAGAAATTCTGAACAATCATAGAAAGCAAACCTAGTGAGAAATTGCCAATAGTTTCAACGTTCTCAGGATGGACTTTGCGTATTGCTCGTTAATTGTTTTACTCTAAATGAATTAGGTTGCCCGAATTCGGTCGTTCATTTTAAGCTTTGTGAAAACCTTCTTTACAGAAGGGATGGCCATCAATAGTCGATAGCATCGAAATATCGATATTTTTCTATCAATGATGCTCTGGGCCAATAGTATCGGATATCGATAGTTAGCGACCAATATTTGTTCCGATATTTCCGATTTTTTTGATATATCGGCTTCATCTGATAATATCACATAAACATGTAATTATGTTGACTCATGAAATAATATCGATAGTAAGTTCCATTTTAATTATTATTCAATAATAAACCATTGTAATCTTTAAAAAAAATTCTAACCCCCGCTGAAAATTTCATGGTTTACGTTTCAAAGGGTGTAGAATCCGAATCTGCAATAAAAAATTTTCCGTCCATCCGCCGCACACCGTACACACGGTTCTCTCCCAAACGGCTGGAGCAAAAAATCTGAAATTTTCAGGAAAAATTCATGTTGGTCCGACAACGCCCCAATTCTTGAGCCAGCTCTCTCACTTAATTTAAAGTGACCTTTAAGTTGTCAAAGTTTCGTAAAATCCCTAAAAACCTCAAAAAAATCAAGGCGGCCTAAATATGGACTTTTTTTGAAGAACTTTCCATGAGGAATCGAATGAGCCCTGTAGCTCAAACCATTCAGCGATGTATGGCATGATCTTATGCTGCCAACATTTGCATCCACATTCACTACATTTCTAGGCTACTGCGATCAGAACAAAAACGGAGCGTAGAAGCATTCTAATATGCATGCTCCGTCTTACGAAATTTAAAATTTTCAAATAGAATATTTTTCCATCGAAAAAAAACGCTGCAAATTCTTTCAGTGGGGTTTATTATTCAATTTTAATCATTTGGCTTGCATTCATGATTTGAATTTCTACTAAGATTTGAAGTGTGCGTGTTTCACAGGTGATAGAGCAATTATTGGATTTCAGGAGATATGCATAGAGCACGTAAATCTGTTCTCAACCAAAATACCTATTTGGATTGATCAGTTGATCATATTTGTGTGCCTCCACTACATCAGTCTACCTCTGGCTACATCGTTTAAATTTGGATTTGGGGAAGTTTTAACTCAATACAAGTGCTAAAGTGACTTGATAAATTATAGATGTTTTTATTGTTGGGGGGTACTGAGGTTCAATAAAAAAACGCTGCAAATTCTTGCACTGGTATTTATTATTCAATTTCATTAATTTGGCTTGCATTCATGATTTGAATTTCTACTAAGCTTTGGAGTGTGCGTGTTTCATAGGTGATAGAGCGATCATTGAATTTGAGGAGGCACACATTGAAACAATCAACCAAAAACTGTTGGTTGGAAAGCTGAGGCTTTTGCAGTACTTATCACCGGAATTTTAGAGACCAATGAAAATTTGATTAACAGGAAATTTTTCCAGATTCGACTAAATTTTCGATTATTTTTCACCTTCAAGTTTCCTTTAAAAATGCAAAAGAAAATCTCCATTCCCATATTAGCTTAAGAAGCTCTGCACTCGAGACCATGGGCCATTCCGTATCCTTCATCGTGTTACGATGGTCAAATTTCAGCTCATACAGCTAATAACAGTACTCAAAACTGGATGGCGCTTTTTGTTACGATTTTTCTCTACAGCTTTTCGTGATGCAAGAGCTCATATTTCCCAGGTAGCAGGTGGAAGTAAGGATATGAAATGTCAAAATATTGTTGTTCTAATTCATATCCAAGCGTTTTATTTGTGTATTAACAACATTTCAATAATAATTCGATAAAACATTGTCAGTTTTTCTACTGAATCAAGCTGCAACTATTCAATTCTGTTACTATTTCCGTATTTCACTCACGCTTAATTTAGTGTTATTTGTTGCAGGAACTGATTGCCATTTTTAGGCTGCTTGAGGTCATACCGACGTGTGAGCCCTTCAAACAATCATCCAGCAGGTGCCTTTGATTTGTGTTGAGTACAATTGTATGTGAATTTTCATCCCTCTCTTCAAGATGAATATATGAAAATCATAAGTATGCTAAGCAGTATATGAGGTTATCCACCGAGTAACCTTATGTTGTTCACTATAGTGAGGAATTCTCGTTGGTTTGAAATATCAATTTTCTTCTAATTTGTGTAAGAATTTTTGTCAGCACTGCTGACTTTCGGTAGCTGGACTATAAGCCCAAGTTCTCTGTTGAGTTGCCAGCATGATGACCATTTCCATCATTGCCACCTCATTTTCCACAGAGTCCGACCGATATGACATCATGGCCATTACATCCCTTTCCTGTTTCTAGAAGTGAGAATGCAATTCGTAATAAAATTGGGAATTTTCCACAAAAATTACCTCAAAAAATGAAGTTTTTCCCAGGCTTAGGATTCGGTTCTAAATTGGAAAAAAAGAAAATACTAGTTCAAACTACTACTAAATACTATTTCATCTTCTAGTTCAGGCATGTCGAAACTGCTTGAAATGCAGTTCAGAGGGCACACCTCACCTGTCAAAAGTATATGAGCACCTGCTCCAAGGTCTCACAATATAGTAGGACACGAGGATGAATTCCTGGGCATTTTCAGTTTGAATTGAGGCGGGCATATCCGATTCACCGATCAGAGAGCTCTATAAAAACAAGGATCCTTTTGCATGATGGCCGTGTTTCAAAATGGCTCGGATTAGGATGATAGACTTTTCGTGAAATTGTCCATATTAATTATTCCTGAATACGTATCATGTTCACCAAAATTCATGTTGAATGGTATACTCATCACAAAGCAATCTTAGAATTAATGTTATTTGAAGTGAGCATTTGCGGTTCATTTGTGATAATATCCAGCATTTCTTGGAAACTAGAACAGCATTTGATAACCAATTTTATTGTTTTTCTTGTTCTTTATAATTTGGGTTTAAGGTAATTAGTCATCAGTGTATCATCTTGGATTCAGGTTCAGTTGCTTTCATGTTTCAGTTTTTCTGCAGTATTCTTTTGGCTTTTGTGTTGTTTCGTTAGTGCGAGGAATGTATTTTCCCCTTAGTGAATGGAGGTATCCTATCTGACAGAACGTTGTCTCTTAATAGTTGTTTTAATGAGAGCAATGTTTTATAATACTGATTACACAGCCACATAAAGAAAGGTTAAAAGCCACCGACGAGACCATGTGTATATAATACAGTTTTCAATCCGAATCTGGGGTCAGTTTGACCCTGCGAACTCAGGCTCAAGGTCAAATCTACAAAAATAACGGTATTCGTGTTTTAACGGTGTACTTATACGTTTTTGGGGTCACTGAATCCGAATCCAGGGTCATCATCTTTCGAATTTTTTTAAAGATCACACCAGCATAATGGTTAATACCGTTTTATTGATTGTTTTTTTTTTATAAAGCTAACTTTACCTGCTGCCTCGACAAAAACTGTGATGGTGACACTGTCTCGAATGGGAATGTGTGAAATGATCCTCTCATAAGCTTGTCGAGGTAAAGATGCCAGTGGAAGAGCACTGCCCAGCAGGGGTGCGTTAGGGTGTGAGGATGAAGTTGTAGTATGTCCGACGACGAGTTGACATTGTTATAGGGTCAGCATACCCCAAGATAACACGGATGTGCATCGACATTGATTGTATGATCTTAAAATGACGTTAACCCTGAGGTCGTAGGGTGGAGCTGACCCCGGATTCGGATGCAGCGACCCCAAAAACATTATGTACACATGGCCTGGTCAGTAGCTTTTAACCTTCTTTTTTTCTGTGCGGCTGTGTTATTGGATGGAAGCATTATTTGCTTCATTCGAAAGCCCAAGTTGAACGTTTCATATTGTAGGCAACGATGTGAACGATGAATCCCTGAAACTTGATCGGATTCTCTTGAAGATACCTAACTACATCCACCAGGCTCGAAGGATAGTTTGAAATTCGGTCATTTCCCAAGTATGTTTGACACAATCAACTAACTAGATGGTTTCCACTGAATTGGTTGAACGCATGTCTCAAAATGCCAACAGTTTCCACTTTATAGTTGCGTAAAACTTGCAGTAACCATTAGAATCCTCCGATTTCAATTAAGGGCCAATTTTACCAATAATACATACCTAACCACGTTTAAAGTAGATTATTGTTTCATGGAACCAGAGCTTTGAACATTGATTTAAAACAAACTGGTTTCAAAAATCTAATAAATGGACACATTGTTATCAGTAAACATAGATTTGAAGCGTTTCCGGAAAACGTTGATTTGTACATGGTGAAAACGAGATTTCAGTGGTAACGTAACCAACAACCGTTTCTATTTTAGTTTTTTTCCGTTGATTACTGCTTGCTTTAGTTTGCTCCTTGCTTTCTGTTCTCGTTAATGGTGTTGTTCATGTTCATAGTTCGTTTATTAATATCCCCTAGTCATGGACGGAGAAGCTGAGGCTTAAGCGAAAACGTTAACCGAAATTCAAGTATTGCGAAAAAGGAATACTAGAGTGTCTTGCATAGTTGAGAAATTCTGCCTCACTATAAAGAAACTAATGCTTGAGGTAACTTATTTATATCCCCTGCTTTCAATTTTGTCCCGTGTGTACACTATTATTAAAAAATTGTAACTAGGGATTGTGGTCGTTACAATAGGATTTTTCAATATTGTTCATGTCTGTATCATTCTCGTCAAACCCGTCCTCAAGGACCAATCGTACTAATCAAGCCTCTTTGGCTCATTTCGTACTACAAATTAGTCAAAATAAAATATAACACGAGTAGCCCAACGGATTGGAAAATTCTAACAAAATATACAGCTCACGGAAAACAAAAATACAAATTGCGGAAACGCCACTACGAACAGTAAAAGCAAACAGAATTTCGGTTTCTTATAAGTGTGTAAGATAGTCTGAATTGTATCAGAAGGTAGACCCTGCATTCTGAAGTTTGTTTTACTCTGGTTTACCCAAACGCTTGTGTCCACTGTGTTCCGAAGTCTGCATATCTGAAATGTTTTCAACTGCCTTATAATCATTAAGGAAAATAGTAACACTAATTCGCAAAAATAGTATGCTTTCTCGACGAAAACATCACAATTTAAAAAAGGGTCCTTGGTTATGCCACTTGTGATCTTTCTTGTAAAAGGGCAAAGCAGGGAATTATCTGCTTTTCTACCTCGAATTTCATCGTCGCTGGAAATTGTCGCGTGCAATCAATCCCGTTTGTTGAATCTTGTTCGTGTGTTACAATGTGTTGCAACAATGTGTGTGCGTAACAACCGTTCTCCAAGTTTAGGAGCGGTTGTAAGACCGAAATCCCTAGAACTTTCCCTACATTGGGTATTTTTTTATTAAAAACACAGCTACTCATCAGGTTGCTCTAAATACGTAATCAAATGTTCACAATCTCCCTCCTCAGTCTGTGTTATTTGAATTTTGTGCGTAAAATGGCTGATGTAAGTACTTCGGGCAAATTCTAATCTGGAATCCCTCGATCCGGATTCTGATGTATAATTATAATGTACTTTATTTGCTCAATGTGGAGGTATAATACTATTATAAAGTACGAGTTATGATACTCACTGTCCAAAAAATATAAAAAGGTGAAATTGATCAAAAATTATTCGTTGTATTTTTACAAAATCGTTTTACGTTTAGTGATGATTTTTTCGTGAGTTATTCTCCGAGGTTATCCCTTTGTACAATGTTTTGAGAAAATATGTTGCATCGTAAATTTTATAAATGTTGACTATCGTTATCAAAAGAAATTATGTTGATGTGGTTCTTTGTGTGTATTATTAATAAATAAATTATTTATCGTTGACTTGTGGTTTCGTAAGCTATTATATGTTTATTTTCCTTTGAATCGCTGTGAAGCATTTACTTTATAATTAGGAGAGCTAATTTTGAAGATTTCGGAATGACTCCCAAGTTAGGATACTGGCTAACGATTTGGAGATCTTCAGTGCCTTAGGTCCAATGCTCTGTTGCACAACGCCTGTCTCCCCTCTGGAACACCATGAACTTGGACTTCTCCAAGTTTGCCTCAAGCCCCCACGTCTCATTATAAGAACGAAGAGCATCAATGTTCAATTGTAGCTCTCCAGGGTCATCTGTCAAAACCACCAAGTCTTCAACATACCGCGGCACTTGAATTACTGTCTCATCAATCTGAACACCAAACTGCAGTACATTGGTCAAGTCATTAATGAAGAGTGTAAACAAAAGTGGGCTGAGGGGACAGTCCTGTCTGACTTCGCTATTCACAGGAAATGATTCTGTTTTTCCATCTATGATCCACACAGATGAAGTGATGTCTGCATAAAAACTACGTTAAGTGCTGATAAATCTGTGGGGTGCAGTTGAACAACTTGCAGAAGAGCACATCCCTGTTGACTCGGTCGAACGCAGCTCTCAAGTCAACAAAAAAACGGATAGACTTCTCCTCGAGGGCGTTTTAGAACTATATTCTCAAACCCAGTCAGGACGAAAATGGAATCAACCTTCGAGTAACCCTTGCAAAATCTGGATTGGCACCGTCAAAATGTCTTCGCCCTCGACAAGATCCTTCAAGCGGTCTGCTAAAATGCATTAGAAAAACTTAGCAACTGCATTATGAATGATAAGCCTCTGAACTTGGCTGCACCGGCTGAGTCACCCCTTTTGAAAAAATACTGCCTCTTTGAAACAGCGAGGAATCCGTCCAGTGTAGCTAATTCAGCAACATTTCATTTGGTCTGGAAAAAATTCTTTTCATATGGAAAATGGTTTAATTTGCCTTGGATATGCTATGTATCTCTGGTAATGTAATGATCCAAATTATTGCCTCTTATTAAATAGGAACCAAAGGAAAGTAAAACATTGGTTTTTTTGCTTATAAAACGTGAAATCTCTGCAGATTTCTCCAAACAGGTAAATACTATTTTAGTAATTTGAATAGTACAGCGTATACACTGATGGTTCTAACAACCGTTTATTATTCTATGTAATGAGGTGTGTGATTGTAATTGGGTACATCATCATTCCTTAGTTGAAAAAAAAATAAATATCTGATAACATTTCTGTTGTTCTGGGACCTGTTTATCAATATGTTACGTAGGTATTTAAAAAAAATGTACCCTTACCATGCTGCAAGAATACGATATCTTGACACGTGTTATTGCAGCCGAATCATTTCATTATCACTGAATCTGGCAAATGTGTGGCAAAAGTTTTATGGTATGTAGGAGTAATCTTTTTAATTTTAATGAATTTTTACATTAATCAACTGACAGTGTTGTTATGGACTCCATTACTATCTATTGGTACTCTAATGTGTTTCAAGTTTCTTGAGTCCGGTTGAATGGCGTTACGCGTGGTTTTGGATGTGCTCTCTCAATGTCTGATGCTTTAGTAGCATTTGAGAGTTGTTTGCTGACATCAACATATCTATGTCTTTCTAATGAGGTAAGGGGGCGCTTGTCTGTAAATTGGTCGGTTGCCTACAGGACTTTGGTTAGCTAGAGTGACCAAGTATTTCTTGTGAGCTGGAATCGATGCGTCGCAGGGTGGTAGCAAAATCGGATTTCCGGAGCCGTTCATACCCGCATTTCCATTCTGATTTCCTTTATTTCCCGCTGCTCCCTGCGTTCCATCGAAATCGTAGTTGTCCAAAAGATCTTCCGCATTATCTTTGTCTTGCTTCTTCGGGGGTGGAGGCGGTGGTGGAACTGGTTCGGGGGGATCATCCATCCCATTCCCGAATGAGATGCCACCAATTGTATCTCCATCCATGCCGTCCATTTCGAATTCGTTTACCATGTCTTTTAAGGACATGTCACCTCCAAAACCACCTGTGTTACCTCCGAATCCACCCATGTTACCGCCAACTCCGCCCATGTTACCTCCAACTCCGCCCATTCCTCCCATAATCGGTCTTCCAGTATTACCAAAACGTTTAGTGTTCCAATTGTTCTGTGGTACACGTGAATAGTAACCATTTGGTTGAAAAACTGGCCTAGGATTGTTTGGCCCCTGCCAAGATGGATTTACAAAGTTTCGTCCACCTGCATGTTTATCCCTTTTCACAAACACTGTTTCAAACATGTTATTCAAGTCCTTTCCATGCAGTTTTACAACATTCCTAAGACCTTCGTGGTCTTCATTTGCAATTTCCGTCAAACCATTGAGCAGAGTCTGGAAACCCTTACCGTTTGGAGAATCTATAAAGAATTTGGTTATGAGATCTGCAAACTGGACTGTCACGATGGTATTTCTCTCTTTTTTATCTGCCGATTGAAACGTCGAATCATTAAACTTGATGTTGTTGTAATTCGGCTTGTCAAGTGACTTGGAATACCCTTGTGAGGTTTTCGCAGCATAGGATCCTGCAGCTGCCATCACAAGAAGTGTCAAGCATAATCCCCTGCATAAAAATTATATTATGGTAAAATCATGATTCAGAAAAAAGTAGGTAATGTATACAGAGTGTCTACAAAGTAGGCCTCATTCCTTGAAAGGATAGATTCTAAAACTACTTTGCACCAAAATATGCCTCCTAAAGTTTTTTTATTTTTAGACGCTCATGTTCAGAGTTATTCACGATTTAAGATTTTTTTCGTGTTATCTTCCTTACTTTATTAAAACGGGGATAGTTCCCTAATTTCCAGGGTAATCTCAAATTTGAAGAGCTCGTTGGAAAGACCATAAAATTTCCCCTCCACCTAATACCAAATGAAAGTTTTTCAGTTGAATTAAGTGGAATAAAGCAACTTAATAAGTGAACTTGGTAACTTTTCGAAAACTTTCTGCTTTTCAAAGCCCACAATGTCCACATAATTCATAGTAGTGAACTATTGCCGGTAAACGTTAACACTGCGCCAGAATCACAGCTTTCCAACGGTATAATCAATTTTGATTTTAATCACCTGATTAGAGGAGAAAGTGAGGAGAGACCAGTTTAAAAATCTACATTATCGGGCGAAAAATTTGATGTATTTTTTAACGCTGAATCCAATACTCTCTTGATCACCTTTGCAATTTCCTCGCAGTCTGGGTAAAAAATAACGGATAACGAGCCCCAACATTTGATTATTCATATTTTATTTAGAAAATAACCGACTGGTGATCGTTCAACAATTGGGTAAATCATTGTTTTGAGAACAGGTTTATTTTTCTATTTACTAAATTCACTATTCCAGTTGCTTTAATCCCCGTGAAATTCTATTGAAAAAAATTAGTTTGTTATCAGGTGGAGAGGAAATTTATGGTCTTTCCAACGATCTCTTCAAATTTTAGATTATCCTGGAAATTAGGGATCTATGTTTAATGAAGTAAGGGCGACAACACGCAAAAAATATTAAATTCTGAATAACTCCGCATACAATCGTAAAAAAAACTGTAGGAGGCATATTTTGTTGCAAATTATTTGTAGAATCAATCCCTTGAAGGAGTGAGACCTGCTTTATAAACACCCTGTATAAATATATAGGAATCAAATTTAAAAATACTCAGTTGGCATCTGCAGAACTAACTTTTCGAATAAAGGTAACATAATCTAGAAATTCGAGGAACATGAACATTCAAACAATTAAAAGCATGATTCCAAGTTTGAAGATATATACTACAAAACACCATTGAAGTACTCCTACTTCACCACACTCTTAAAACAGAGATAATTCTGCCAAGTCGTTTTAAAAAAAAATTTATTTTTGAACCTCTCTCGAACATCTTATTGGCAAACCAAACTAACACAAGAATGGGGTGTCCCCCCAATGAGATGGTACACTGAACAGATGGGGGACCGTTTGGTCACCAGTGTCTAAACCCTTCCTCGGTACTAGTTTTTTTTAATGACACAAGATGACAACAAACCTCCACTTCCAAACAAATTTTCAATTATGTTCACAAGTTCCACAACACCAGCACGTTAAAATTTGCCTTCAATAACACCATAATCTCATCAAATCCACAGAGCAAAACTAAGATCAGCTGACTTCAAATTGCTAAGGTTTAAACTGTGCCTAAACTAACCTGCAAAATAATATAACATCCGTACGTCTTCTTCAACTTTTATTGTATGTGTTACTGCATATGTTTCAGAGCTGAAACTTGATTCGGTAGGCACGATAAGTGTCACTGTCCAAAGGCTCCCGTGACCAAACCCTCGCGGTCTTTCCCTACTGAAGTCAAAAACACATCGGCGAACCCTCTGAAACCTTTGTACCCTCTCAGACCCCTTGAAAGAACCCGATCATGTAAACAGTTGAAGTAGTACGGGAACTGCGCCAGTAACAGATGCATCAGCAGTTCCGGAACTACACCAGCATTGAGAGTGTTATAAGAGATTTTCCCTGTCAAAGAAGCTCGGACTTAATCGATACGGCGTCCAAAATTACTTGGAAATGACGTACCACTTGCCAATGTCAGGAAAAACCACATTTTTGAACACTTTTTGGTCCATACGTGTATGATGATCAGGCTGGGTTGTTGCTAAGACCATGTAGACCCCAAGTGGAGTCCGTGTGCGAAAGGTTTGTACATAAATTCTAGCGGCGGACGTTGCAGGTCTACATATCTTGGCAAAATAAATTAACAAAAATTTGAGGGGGAGGCGGGTTTATTAAAAAGTTTTATAAAACAATGAAAATGCATAAAACAGTCTGAAAATCCAAACTTGTTGTTTGAACAGCAGACAATTATTTAGAATTATTTATGGCTGTTCGCCTTGAAATGGATAATTAGAAATTTCTTTGCTCACGGACTGCTTTAGTTTCAGAACAATTTAATACAAACATTGTACGATAATTTATGAGCTTAAAAATATAGTTTTTCTTGGGTTCGCTGTTGAAAACAGCAGGTGATGCGAAAGTTGATTTTGGAAGATGGATTGCGGAACTTGTAAAATGAGAAATGGTGTTTGAGACGTGGGGTCGGTCGGTACTTACGGTTGCTCTGACATCCTGGAGTTACACATCAGTGATTTTATATCTGAACATTTACCGGTTTTTATACGGTCCCTAGGGCCTGATTTAGAATTAGTGTATCATTGTAGCGAATAATGTTAGGGAGGACAATGAGAAAAGGCCAACACCACCATTAGTAGGAGAGAGTTCTTGTACAATAGTTCCGAAGGCAATAATAATAATAATCTAATGAACGATGTTGGTTGATTACGCAATCTCCCTAGGTTTTATTGAGGCGCATAAATCATCGGTAATGCTTCAAGAGAGTTAAGTTTGTTATCACAACCATTTTTTATTAAGGCGTGCCTCTTCTGACGCAAGGCTTCGTTAGTAGAGGACGGCTGTCGGAATTACTTAAGGGGATCAGCAGGATCCCGAATATGAGAAAACAAAATGACTGAATACAAATCCGTGAAAAAAGCTGAAAATTATTTCACAAAGGTTTGTTTAAAGCTCGCAGGTTCTTTAAACTGCGTGCTCAGCTCCTTAATAGGTAATTTCAAAATGTTGGTCACATTTATGTCACTGGTCAGTAATGCCGTCGAACTCAACTGAATGCAGTTTAGTAAATTTTTAAAACTTCCCTCCTATCCGGATGCACGTGTTCCATGGATAAATATGTAAAAGTTGTGCCTAGAGGACCCAGGAGAAAATACCGAAGTGCCGATTTCGCACTCCCTACTGCTGTCACTGGCTAGAGGTATACAACATCCATCATCACTACTCAGCGAAATATTTATTGAGGCTTTTATATCCACTGACACTATAAAAGAATATACCTCAGAAAAAAATTGGATCAAAGCAAGTCGCCTTACCAACCCATCTAATCAATGTCTTAGGGTTTTTCTTCACCCCCTACAATGTTTTGAAAAATAGCCCCCAACTGGCAGGAAAGGGTGTTTATGAAGTTGCTTCTGTTCTGTTGACATCCCTTATTCAAAATGGTCCCTATGCTGGTGGTTGGATTTTGCCTAGACCTTCCCAGTCAGTTCTACTGGGACAACCATCCCTGGACGCAGCAGTG
Source organism: Creontiades dilutus (assembly GCA_031894815.1). Lineage (NCBI taxonomy): Eukaryota > Metazoa > Arthropoda > Insecta > Hemiptera > Miridae > Creontiades > Creontiades dilutus. The sequence continues at coordinate 1,337,736 of JAVIWC010000594.1, forward strand.
AGGGTTTTTTAACTCCCACTCCCAACTCGAATAACATTCTGACTGTGGTAAGTGAAACTTGATTACACTTGTTGATAATTATTTTAGTTGTTGGAAGTTCGTTGACAACATTTTGGTACAACCAGTTTCAATTGATCTGTGGTCCGTAAAGGCGGTGAAAGGCTCACTCCCTTAAATATCCATAGCCTCATCAAGTGTAGGGAGTGAGATGTGCTTGTAGTAAGTTTGAAAAATTTGGCATGGAAACCTTAGTATTTACTGTAGCTAAAATTAAGCTAATTTGTGCTGTCCGTTTCACCTAAATTGGAAGAATTGAGCGGCGATTACCAGGAAGGTTGGAGGCTTAAGAGGGTAAAAAATAGTAGTGGGGCAGCCCCGGTCAGTGGGGAATGCCGGTCACATAAGCTGTCACATAACAAGAGGTGTTGGAAGTGACGGACAGAACCGCGCGAGTTGCTACGCCGGGCTAGCTCAACTGAATACGCCCGAAAATTCAAATTTATTCGGATCTAGAAATCCATCGGCCGTGCACGGGCGAATAGGACCGAATGATCCCACAACAAGCGAACCAGTTGACGCGCGTCCACTGCATCGGAGCTAATCGGCCGTGCACGGCCGATGGATTTCTAGATCCGAATAAATTGGGAATTTTCGGACGTATTCGGTTGAGCAAGCCCGACGTAGCAACTAGCGCGGTTCTCTCCGTCACTTCCAACACCTCTTGTTAGCGCGTGCTAAGTTGAAAATGGATTGTGAAACATGATTCCAAAGAACGCACCCCTAAACAGAGCGAACGGTTGGGAGTTGATTCCCGGGACTGAACGCATCTTACACAACTCTAGCCCGTTCCGCGACACCAGAAATTTTCGTCAATACTGTGACACGTGGGTATATAACGAACTTGTGACACATGGGTACCAGATACTAAATCAGTTTTTGAAAGCAACTTTCATGAATTGAATGAAAACTTTCAATCTTTTTTAAATGCGGGTGTTTATTCATTTTTTTGTTAAAAAAATTGTAGTTCATGAAATTCTAAACATGTTAATTTCCAAGAAACAAAGGTTAGTAAATAATATTTTTCGTCACAATGATCTGGCAGCAACTCCCATACATTCAACGCAGTGTTTCCAATGACTTTATTTCAACATCGTCAAATTAGTACCTAAACTTGAATCATCGGCAGACTTCTTTCTCTTGATCACAATAAAATATATCTTAGTGACAAAGCTATCATCAACACTTTAGCAGATCAGTCTGAAATGACTTTATCTCCTAGTTCATGGATAATTTTCAAATCACAGCACGTCGTACATTATATACCTATTATGTGAACGTTAAACTTCAAATAAATAATGAACAAAAATAAATTAAATAGATTCCTCTAATAAAAGCAAAATGGTGAACCTCAAATTCTTTCAAGTAAACTGAATAATAATAAACTGAACAAACTAACAAATTGTCTTACGACTTTTGTGTTGTACGAATTTAAGTGCTCAAAATCGCACCGCAAAATATCGACTAGGTTGATCTATTCACTTCTCTCCCCTTGGAGGCACTGTAGTCATAATTTCCTTGAACATTCTAAAAAAAAAAAAATAGGCTGCTCGAATCTTATACAATACTCGTACAAAATAATTATGTATATTACCAAATTTCACAATTGAACAAGTAAAATAAACTAAATTCTTTATAGAATGACACGTGGGTATGACATACCCACTCATTTAGGTGACACAATGGGTACACCATACCCACTGAGTTGTGAGAAAACTAGTTTTTTCCTGGCTTGAAGGGTTCTGACGGACACACCACTCACTGTTTCACTTAAAGACAAACTGAGGGGAAAAAAACGCTGCAAATTCTTTCACTGGGGTTTTTTATTCAATTGGCTGGCGTTCAAAACTTGAAATTTCTCCAACTAAGCTTTGGTAGCAATTTGTGCGTGTTTCACAGGATAGGGCGATTATTGAATTTCAGGAGATATGCATGGAGCACGTGAATCTGTTCTCGACCAAAATACCGATTTGGATTGATCAGTTGATCATATTTGTGTGCCTCCTGAAATTCAATAATCGCCCGATCCTGTGATACACGCACACTCCAAAGCTTAGTGGAAATTCAAATCATGAACGCAAGCCAATTGAATAATAAACCCCAGTGAAAGAATTTGCAGCGTTTTTTTCCCCACAATACCCCCCCAAAATAAAAACATCTATAATTTATCAAGTCCTTTACACGCGTATTGCGTTAAAACTTCCCCAAATAATTTAAACGATGTAGCCAAAGGTGATCAGATGTGGAGGGGGCACACAAATATCATCAACTGATCAATCTAAATAGGTGTTTTGGATGAGAACCGATTTACGTGGTCTATGCATACCTCCTGAAATTTAATAATTGCTCTATCACCTTCACGCACTACTCATGGACTAAGCAAATCACAGCACGTGATTATATCCTATTATGAATACAACTATATGTGTATTCAATAGTAATCAAATCATGAACGCAAGCCAATTAAATAATAAACCCCAGTGAAAGAATAGTTATTTACCCCAGTAATAATATTGGATAATGTTTGTTGTATATATTATCAGCGTTTCAAGCATATCAGATTGCTTCAACCCGTGTATCGGCTACTAACTACAATTCAAGTATTCACATCGGCTAACACTCCAGTATCCACATTCACTACAACTCGACGCTATCGGCCGGACATCACTAGGTTACAAACAAACAATAATAAACCAAAAAAACGCAAATGTTGGCACCATAAATCGGGCCATACATCGGGAATGGTTTGACCTACCGACCTGGGGAGGGGCTCATTCGATTCCTGACGGTATGATCTTAAAATAAGTTTACATTCATTCCGCTTGGACTTGTTTTGAGGTTTCTAGGGATTTTACAAAAATTTTGACAGCCCTTAAAGGGCACTTTAAATTGAGTGAGAGAGCTGGCTCAAGAATTGGGGCGTCGTCGGACCAAGACGGATCTTTCCTGAAAATTTCAGATTTTTTGCTCCAGCCGTTTGGAAGATATCGTGCGTACGGCGGACGGACGGAAAATTTTTTTTTGCAGATTCGGATTCTATTTTTGAAACGTAAACATGAAATTTTTTTTAGTTTTTTTTCCAGAGCGATTACAATGGTTTATTATTGAATAATAAACCAAAAATGGATTGTGAAACATGATTTCAACAGTACACCGAAAACTGAGTGAATCAGTTGGGCAATATGATTCGGACTGAACGCATCTCACAACTCAAGAAAGGCTCGAACCCCTTTGTATTCGAATTGATGGAACTAAATTCATTTGGTAAGGATAAGCCGGCGGTCATAACATTGAACGCAATTTTCATGTGATGTAATTGTAAAATTATTTGAAACAGCATAATATTTAGCATCCAGCTTAGCTATCCGGAAAGTATATACGAGCAGCTGATTTGTTGAAGCTGGGGAAAACAGAAATAAGTTTCTTTGAAAAATATGATTTGGAAATTTTTTTAAAACTTTATCATTGCAAAATTGGAATAGGCATAACTGAAACACAAACCTTTTCACCCAATATTTAATATTTAGGATGGTTACATGCATACATGGGCAGAATGGCGTTTCAATTTAAAAAAATGTATTTGGAATCAAACTAATGTTGTGTGTTGCCATTTGCGATTGAAAACATCCGAATTTTTATTAAAATAGCTAACTCAAAATAATGCAATATCGAAATCCGATATTCACCTAAATCTTTCGATATCACGATAATATCGAAATCCTTATATCGATATAATATCGAAAGAGAAATATCGATATTTATTGATATCGATAATATCGGAACATCCCTAACCGTGGGGTACAATTAGGTTCAAAACCGCTTGAAACAAATCAGGTGATGTCCAACCAACCAATCACGTAAGAGCTTTCCGGATAGGCTTCTAGTTGGCTCTGAACTCGGCTTCAGTCTCCCGTCGCGCTTGTGTTAGGTTGTGTCGCGTTTAGTGTTCACTGCAAAATGCTTCCAAAGTGATTTTCCTTCGAATTCGGTACGGGTTTTCGCTATCGGATGTGTAGGTAACAGGCAATCGTACTCGCTGTGATTTGTGGAGTGAATTGTTTTGTATCAGCATCATGATTTCTTCTCCTACGCTCATCTTGTTCATCATTTGTTGAGCAACATTCGTCTACAAGGTACTTTCCTGCATGCTGCTTGAATATTTCCTACTCACACTTAATTTACGTACCAATTTTAGCAAATTCATAATCCTATGGATCGCAGAAGAGGGTCAGTGGCGTAACAGAGGGACCCGCAGGGCCTGCAATGCGGGGGGCCCGGGAGCAGGAGGGAAAATGCCGGAAACGGCAAGCGGGAACCGGCGATCTTGAGTTTACAGTTTCGGCTTACACTTGATTAAAAGAATACATAAAAACACATGGTATTCTATACTAGGAAGATAAAAGTATTCAGTACTAGACTTATTTTCTAACTGAACCATTTTCAGACGCACGAGTTGACCATTGTTAATAACTAGCCCAAGTAAATAGAGAGTTTTTTTTTCACTGTACATTAAATCAGCTGATTTTCCATATTCAATGCTGGGTAATTCTGAGCAATTACCCGGTCAACACCAAACTTTTTCATATTTTACTATGGTCAGAAGGATGTTCTCAGAAAGCAAGAAACATAAAATTTAAGCCCCGCAAGGCTGTCGTACAGGTTGCCGAGCGATAAGAAGGTTCAAAGTCAGATCATGCTGTTGTAGGCGTAACTATCTCAGGAAAGTGTGTGTTGTTGTTCATGAGAGGGAGTCTGAAGTGTTAGGTGGTCCAGGTAAAATTGTTGAAATTGACGAGGCTAAAATTGGGAAGCGTAAATACAATCGTGCTCGTATTATTCAAGGTAAATGGGTGTTTGGGGGTTGGAACGAGATTCCAGGAAGTGACGCAGAATTGTTACCTATTATTAAGCGGTATTTGCTTCCCGGAACTACCGTAATAAGTGACTGTTGGTGGACCTATAACTGTTTACAGTTTGAAGATTTTAAATATTTGACAGTGAACAACTCGTACAATTTTGTTGATCCAGACACGGGGGCACACACTCAACATATTGAGCGTTTTTTTAACGTTCCGAGGTCGGCAACACAAAACACCATTTTATTGGCTACCTTGCAGAGTTCATGTTCAAACGGAAACGTGAGGATTACAAACAAAGAGTACACCATTTGTTTCGGGCTATCGGTGAAGTTTACAACGGGGAATCATCACAACAGAACACTGATCCAGTTGCCGCTGACTCGGATGAGGACGTTGAACCCGGCGATTACTGAGGTAATTTCTATTTGTATATAGGTAGCATATATTAACTTTCCGGGGCCTAAATTACGTTTGTTTAGTTTCACAGACATCTAGTTTTGTCTCACTGTGGTCTCTCATCGGTTTGTTTGGCAGCGTTCACTGACTTTGGTTACGTCTCTAATAATTTTGAGTAGATGATTAACATCTTAATCTACACTTAATTATTAACATCTTTCTTCTAGCTCCTACTACTGTAAGTAAACTGAAAATAGATCGGAAATCCTGATAGAAATGATGAACTGTTTATATACAAACGCTCTGTTAGTCCTGTTGTAGTAATAAAGTGGGTGAGTGAATTAGTAATTGATAGTGCGCCTCTCCTCGTGACATCCTATGCTGATTTATAGAATATAACAACATGTGTCCAAATCGTACGAAGCAATGAATATCAGAAGAAATGAGTTTAGAGTGGGTGCGTATGTTTGAGTGCTTCATCAACTGAGTTTGTTTGAATGAATAGGACGAAAAAACGTCTGCCAAGTGGGTGTGGCACATAGCTTCCTCGTATCCATGACATGACTGTATAGATCATTGAAAATTATTATTGACTAAAGAACTTCGTTCAATTAGGCGAAGTAGATATTGAATTAGGGTAAATTTATTGTTATGCAGGAGCATAACTTGAGAAAATAAAGGTAGGCATGTTCAACTATTGAACAAACTATAAAATATACCTAATAATAAAAATTGACATTGACGCTGAATGGATAGATGACTGAAGTGATAAATAATTATTATGACATTTCTAAAAATAAAAACGTCTGCCGAAATTTCATCGAAATTGGTCAAGAACTCCCGGAGTTATGCGCGTAACAACGATTTCGTTTGCGCATGAGCAGAGACTAGTATTGATCCGGGGGTCATGAAACTTATAGGGGACCATCTACACATCAAACCGAACAATCCCTGAAAATTTCATCGAAATTGGTCAAGAACTCCCGGAGTTATGCGCTTAACAAGGATTTCACGTTTGCGCATGCGCAGAGGCTACTATTGATTCGGGGGTCATGAAACCTATAGGGAACCATCTACACCCCAACCCGCACAATCCCTGACAATTTCATCAAAATCGGACTATAACTTCGTGTAGTTTTGATCGTAACAAGGATTTTCTGACAGACAGACAGACAGAATTTGTGGGGCTATCTCAAGTCCATTGTTTACGTGGAACGTCCTACGATCATAGGACAACTCAAGGACAATATCCGACGAGCCATTGCTGAAATTCCCCTCGATATTAGGGATGGGACATCGAGGCTGCAACATCGAGAGCAAAAAATCGATGTGGTAAAACCATCGTTGTTGACCATCGATGTTGGAAACCCCAAAACATCGATGTTAAATTCCATTATTTTTTAAACCAACCAAGTTAGGTAAAAGATTAAAAAAAATTATGAAAGATTACCAATTGAAAATTACAAAAATAAAATCATCAATAGTTAGGAGGCATACCTATTATATAGGTCGGTAGGTACTCAATTTAAACAACTAAGAGCCAAACCAAACCAAACCTAAACAAAACTAAAACAAAAAAAACAGTGTGATGGGGGGGGGCTTTTCTTCTTCTTCCTCGATGTCTCAATCCTGCATGGGTGACAACATTTGACGAAAAAGCGAACTTCCGTTTCTGACAGATGAACATCGATGTTTTAATGTACTATGTATCATCGATATGCTTTAAAACCATATGAAACAAATTTGGAAGATTTGTTTACATAATAAAATTTGAATCGCATTGATATCTTGGATACTTTTTGTTATGAACTGAGTTCATAAACAATAAGAATTTTGAATTTAGATATAGGAAAAGGTTGGCGTGAGATGAAAGTGAAGGAGAAGGTTGTACTACTGGAGCCGGAAAACTTTATACAAAGAAACCCGTAGCAACAGTAGCAGGAATAATATTAACCCGGTAAGTAATGAAACAACCGTGAGTTAATATTTGGAGATATTAAGAACCCGGTAAGTAATGATACAACCGTGAATTCCCAATTGGTTAGGTAGGAGTGTTCTTGGTCCGGAAACTTTTGCAAGCTCCCGTGGGCAAGAAGGAAAAATATTCTCCAGCTGGTAAGTAATGAAACAACCGTGACTTTTGAATATTTTGGGTAAGGAAAGTGAGAGAGTTGTTGGGAGAGTTTGTAGGGTTGAAGAGAGATGTGAACACGTTGAATGAGTGTGAAAGACTAGGAAACCAAGCCTGCGGCAGAAGGGCTTATATACAGCCCGGGGGATTGACGTCATGTCGCCTGACCACAACGGTCGTTTGGGCAGGCGTCGTTTCCGCACGCTTGGTTTTCCGAGCTCGTTTATTAGGTTGTAAAATGTACAGTGTTGGGTTCACAACACTTTTGTTTAAATTGACCTTTCAAATCAGCAAGTTTTGTCGACTCACCCTGTAGATGTGAATGGTGAATCTGTTTGAGGACTCAACTTGGAAACCAATGGAGTGTTTGGTTTCGTTGCACCAAACTGGGTGACAACGTTTGGGACGCATTTGTTATGTTCGAGGAGAATAATCCGCAGTCGAAGAGGCTTCAGTAAATCGGCATTGTACTATTGTTCAACATTGTTGTTTTAACCTTGTAAATAATGTGTGTAATGCCTATATGCATCTTCGGTTGAATCTCTTGCCTCCGAGTCTACTTTCAGGAAGGTTTATTTTTTGCTCCAAGGAGACAGGACATTTTTTCTCCAAATTTCCACACGCATTTTGCGTTTTAAACCATTCTGAACGTCTTACGTTTCGTTTCTCTCTGTCTGAGTGTGTCTGTCTGTTTGTAAAAAGACGAATTCCTACAGTTTGCATCCGACACTGATGAAATTTTCAGGGAATGTAGGCTGTAGACCCCCTCCCCTGTGAGTTTGTTTACTCGAATATCAATACTTCACTCTGCGTGAGCAAATGTAAAATCTACATAGCATAATTTTTTCAGGTTCTAGTGTATCGACCTCAAAGTGCAGGGTTACCATTCTAACAACCTCCTTTCAATTCCAAGGTGATAGGAGCATTAATTGCAACTTCAGAGTGAAAATAGCGTGGAAATTTGTTTTAGAAGCCACTCAGCTGATTTAGTAAATTGGCATCGTCATGTAAAAGTCCCGAATAGTACACATACTCAATTCAGCTTCTGATAGTAAATATAGTATAAATGGGCTGTAGAAGCCACTCAGCTGTTTCAGGACCTAATCACCGCCATGTAAAATTCCAAAGAAGTAAACGTACTAAATTGATGCTTCCAAGTGAAAATACGCTGCAAATTCTTTCACGGGGGTTTATTATTCAATATGATCAACTGATCAATCCAAATAGGTATTTTGGTTGAGAACCGATTTACGTGCTCTATACATATCTCCTGAAATGCAAAAATAGCTCTATCACCTGTGAAACACGCACACTCCAAAGCTTAGTAGAAATTGAAATTATGAATGCAAGCCAAATCACTGAAATTGAATAATAAACCCCAGTGAAAGAATTTGCAGCGTTTCATGCATATCAGAATGCTTCAACCCGTGTATCGGCTGTAAACTGTTTTAGGTGTTCACTCCAGTATCCACATTCACTACATCACTAGGTTACTGCGATAAAAAACAAAAAAAAAAAAAACTGTTGTTTTTGTTTTGATTGTAGTAACCTAGTGATGTAGTGAATGTGGATGCAAATGTTGGCAGCATAAGATCATGCCATACATCGGGAATGGTTTGAGCTACAGACCTGGGGAGGGGCTCATTCTATTCCTCATGGAAAGTTCTTCAAAAAAAGTTCTTATTTAGGGCGCCTTGGTTCTTTTTGGAGGTTTTTAATGATTTTACAAAACTTTGATAACCCTTAAAGGGCACTTTAAATTAAGTGAGAGTGCTGACTAAAGAATTGGGGCGTTGTCGGACCAATACTGATTTTTCCTGAAAATTTCAGATTTTTTGCTCCAGCCGTTTGGAAGAAATCGTGCGTACGGCAGACGGACGGAAAACTTCTTATTGCAGATTTGGATTCTACACCCTTTGAAACGTAAACCATGAAATTTTCAGGGGGGTTAGAAGAGCGATAACAACGGTTTATTATTGAATAATAAACCAAAAGTGCAGAAATTAGTTGAAGGAGCCACTCAGCTGGTTCGAGGCCTATCTATCGTCATGTGGAAGTCCGAAGGAATATACAAATTGAAACTTCAGAGTAAAAAATTTACGCTATTTATAAACGTATAAATTAGCTTTAGCTGAATTCAGCTGATTCAGAGCCTTCGTATGCATCGTCATGTAAAAGTCCTCAGCAGTACCTACACATACTACGTTGCTGCTTCAGCTTTGTTTGGTTGAACTTGAAAAATTAATTTTAGGAGCCACTCAGCTGATTCAGGGCTTAAAAATCACCATGTTGTGCTCACTACTCGGGCATAAAAACAGAGATAGCATGTCACCCTTAGGTAACACATTTGATACTACAAGTAATTATAGTAAACAAAACTAGAGGAGATTATACAATAATCTCAATCAAATTAAAGCAGGCGGTTCGGAGGAAAATTACCCTTGTCATAGCTTCATAACTATGGCAATATAGTTCAATCGGTTTCTCACCTATGAAAATCGTTATCCACTCGTTCGAAATCCCTCGATTTATGCTGACAGTTCGGCTTTAAAATCAATGAAACCATGTCAAACATGAAACTCCTTTTTTGCGGACAAAATTTGCAAACGCTCTAATGGGGACACAATCGTGGATTAAACCCAGTGAAAAGACATATTCATTTCAAACATAAAATGAAAGAAAAACAAAAAGTTGAAATTACTCTTAACTCTTCTCACCCAAGTCGTTAACTAATAAGAAATATTGTTTTTTATTGGCAATCAATTGAAATAAAACGGATTAGTATTTTATTTTCAAGGTTTGGTGCAATGAATTACAACTTGGGAATGTTGAATTAGTTGTTCTGCTTGAACTAGCGTGATGAAGACTGCTGGAAGACAGTTTCAATAATGAAACTTTGTTATGGACAAAGAAAAAACTCGGCCCCCTGGATGCTTACAGCTTAGAGCCTGCGGCTGAAATTCCGAAAACATGGTGTAAGGATTTGTGTCGAGGTGCAAGGGAATCCTTACAACTTTAACTTTTACTGATTTATACAGTTACTCGCAATATGTCGTATAGTGTGACGACTGAAGTTATTGTTGGATGCTATTTTTGATAGGAACTTTGTAGAACCTCAATTTCGCTTTTAAACGGTCCCACTGGAAACTAGTCCCAGCGCCCCAGGAATAAAAGTCGAGAATTTCGGTTATTAGCCCGTCGTTGATACGATGGGATACGAAAACGGTCCCACTGGAGCAGGCTCCAGTGCCCCAAGGATGCGTAACCAATCGGATCTACGAGAGGAAAGTGTCCTAGGGAAACCTCCGTCAGTGTTCAGCTGGTCCCGCCTTGACGATGTCAAGTACCCCTGCACTGTACCACTGAGGGAGGTAAGAAATGGGAGAATTTTGAATATAGGAAATCTTGAGTACAACAGCTGGTCCCTCCTTGCGAACACTGCTGTACCAAAGAGAAAAAATCAGAAGCTGGTCCCGCCTTGCGAACAAGTGCCCCTGCACTTCTGAATCAAGATATGTTAAAGTACTAAGGTTCGTGAAAGGAGAAAGAAATGGTTTTAGGTTTGTGACGATGGGAAGGCCCTGGCAGAATGACTTGACGTTAGTCCGTCGTCGTTTATATACACGGCGACGGACTTCCCTACTCACCCCTACCTCCGGTCCGAGGGTAGGTCGAGAGGGGTAGTAACGGCGTGACCCAGCCCTTGGGTTTTCCCCATCGTCCATTTATTTTGCTTGAATTCTGTACAATTGTTTTGGGTCCCCCACACATGGAACATAACCTGACGAAGGGATATAGCTCAATCAAAATTGTATGACACGATTATCCAAGAAACGGGACAGAATCAATCCTGTATCATCAATGTATCCTGTAAAATTGGGCATCAAGTTGATGAAAGAACGTTCAACATGCTGCTTGCCTAGAACTCTTCACTTTATGATGAGATGACGCAATGGGCGCATAACCGAAGCTCCCCATCGGCGAGTTTTTATACGTGAAGCTTCCCCCTAACTTTCTCTACGTGTACGCGAAGCTCCCCGCCCCCGTTTTCTTCATGTACTCGAAGTTCCCCCTCACCTATATACGAAAATCACCTAATACTGCAATAATATTGACAACTTTATTTGCATTGACGTACACTGTAGGCAATTGCGCAACCATTTACTGCAACCACCTAGAAAAAGATTCTAGACTACGACGTTCAGTAATCTCTTCACTTTCATCCTAAATAAACTGCGTGGTACATCAGGGTAGATCAAGGAGAAGCTTGTTGAACAAAACATCATGGTGAACAACACTATTTTTATAAATTGGATAAGGGTGATGGTGTGCTCATCGTATTTCTCAATTAGTTTTGCGAGCCACACATTCTTTTTAATGGATCTACTTCGCCTATGATTCCCCTGTTCTGTGTTTATTTTAATGTAAATATCAGTCTCATATTTGACCAAAGCATCAAGCACCGCGACCGCAACGAGTACCAGATGCTACACACGTGGATACATTCATGTTGTTCGACGATCACTGAGAGCCATCCTGTTCAAATCACTGATAAGGCTTGAAACTCCTCGAGAGAGGAAAAGCGAGAGAGGGGGAGCTTCACGTACACCCATTCTCTCGACACGGGACGCTTTGCATACACCTGCTAGAACTTGCCGGAGAGCATGGGGTACAGCCCAAACGCCTTTCACTTCGGACAGGGAGCTTCCCGTAGTCAATAGCATTAGAAAGAAAACAATCGGACATGTTGCCCTTAATAATCCCTCTATATTGCCAACCCACCATCCGTGAAGCAGGGTTCACATCCATCCAGCAAGCTCTCTGGAAAGTGAATACGAGCAGCTGATTGGTTGGACATCAGCTGGGGAGAGGGAATATTTTTTCCAGACAGGCACTTTTGAAACAAACTGTACGGATCGGATTTTTCAAATATTTTTCATTCCGGATTGCGCAGTTCACTACTGCGCATACAGAATGGTGTCAGGAACCGCTTCCTGTGAGAGGAAGCATGGAAAACTATTCCCCTCCACTGCTTTTTACTACTTTCCCCTATCCATATTTCCAAACTTTCAGAATGGATCTGATCCCTGCTTTACCTTCCCTCTTTATATACCAGTGCGTCTGGGGAGTGGGGAAGGAGCGTTTTCAAGGCTCCAGACTTAGCTAGTATGGGTTCCAGTACCAAAGCGCCAGGAACTTTTGCGGTCTTTCTTTTCACTGTCTTTTTGTGGTCTTAGCTCTTGGTCGCTCCTCGCATGTGACACTTCCACGTTACCCTTCCACATGACATTTTTGGCTAGTTAGTCCAAGGCTAAAGCATGTTCCATGCTAAAAACGTTTAACCCCAGCTTTAATATTGATCCTTTGTGTAACTCTTTGCAGCACATTTCACACTGTGCCCATCAGATTCTGTATGATGTGATATCCCTCAAACAGATCCAAGCAGTAAAAATTTCTGATCAGCAGCCATATTCTACAAAAGGGCGCCCAGGGCTCATTTACAGGGATAAAAAAATACCACTCTTTTGTTTTAAAATATAAAGTTTAATCTTTTTCTGGAAGTAGCTCCAAACATGTTAGGTTCACTACGCAAAAATAAATTGAAAAAAAAAAAAAAAAAAATAATAATAATAATAAAAATAATAATAAATAAACGTAAATACAATTATTACAAATAACTAGATGGGAAATCGTTGTCATGAAGTAAAATATTTAACGTATGGAGAAGTACAACTGGGGATTCATTTGGTAAGAAACACAATAGATAATATAAATCCAATGGACATTTGATAACAGTAAAAAGCCGTGATATCATTAAAACATCAGTCGTTACATCTTTGAAAAAGAGGAAAGTTTAACCATTTGACAAAAACTTCAAGAACTTTGTTGAAAGACAAACATAAGTTATGATGGCTATGAACTAATAATTGGTTCACAAATCTCTTCCGCCTTCTAATGTTTATTCAACTAGTTACTTGATAGATATAAAATAGGTTCAATAAATAGCGCTTTGGTTGGACTGAAACAGAGAGACTATCAAAATTGGATTTTGAGTTGCGATCGGACACCACCAAGGCAACACGTAACGATAAATGAAGGGAAATATTATCTCTTGTTATAAATATCTCCACCGCCGTTAATCGAACTAATTTAATAATATTTACCTAAGTTACTAGAATCTCCCGTTCCAAAAGCCATTTTGTAAAATTTCAGTGAAATTCAATTTAAAAATCGATTTTAATTAATTCGAAGATGGCGAATTCTTTTCTTCTTAAGCTCAATGCATCCCTCCCAAAACAGACGTGTTGCTCACCATAACCCTCCGTTTTTAATGGGAGTAGAGTTCAAAAAGTCGCGATGTCCTTCTCATTTCTCCTGTTTCAAAACCCACTTTGCCAAACATTGTTAAAGAATCCTTCTTAATCATGACGTGTCAAAAATCCACTTTGTCCACTGCGTTCCTCTCCTTCTGTTACAGATAACATCACATCCAAAAAACCCTCCTCTATTAACAAAAACATTTAGGCAATGATCGGGTTGCAGTTGAAAAGCTCGAACATTTCAAAAACCTGGTAAATAATTCGATTATGGAAGGGGAATCCATCTGATGATTACTTACTACAAACACGTATTCTTAATAAAATCTAAGAGCACTCAACTAAAACAGAAACAAGCAATTGGCTTTTACTCCAAATTCCTTAGAGGCAATACTTGGTAAATTACTTGGAGAAACTTTTTGATACAACGAGCCTTTTCACCAAAATTCTATAATGAATGCAAGAAACCCCTTTTTTTCAACAAAGATTTTTGTAGAGTGTCAAATTTCTAGTGAAATTCCAAAGAATTCTATTTTTTGGGGGGGCATCATGTATTTAGATAAATAACGGTCATATGGGTTGGATATTTGTACATTGATTGAGTGCGACTTATGCTGCCATGGCTCTGTTAGCATAATTACAGCCTTCCTGAGGATTATACCAAAAAACCCATAAATACCAGCCTGTAATTTTTTGATGAGAAAATACTCGTATGAGTTTCATTGGATTCGGATTCAAATCGTGAAAGCAGCTTTGTTTCGCAAAAGCTACTATAACCCGTCTTAAGACTTTCACAAATATTTTTTGTCGTAGCATCAAAAGCCCATTTGGATGAATATGTGACCTATTTATGATGCAGAAACTCCAGAAAAAGTTACATGGCAATCCATCTCAATCAGGCACTCACCAATGAGAAAATCTATAGTGTAATTAGGCACCAATAAAAAGGCGGTTCATCGCCCCCAATAAAATTATGAATCCCACGTCATTCATCTCCAAAACATACAATTAAAATATCACTTAAAAAAATGAAATAAAGCTAATCCCTACCATTTCAAAAAATTGAAAAAATCAAACACCTAAAATCTGTTTTATCGAACGAAACACTAGCCAGTTAGTAACACTAAGCAGACTACCCATTTATGCACTCCAAAGATGCCTATAAAACTCAAAACACGAACTTTTTCTGCATAAAATAAAATTCTCAATTGTTAACAATAATCATTCAATAACAATAAAACGTCAACTAGTTTTAATTTGATTAAATACGTACACTGACCGAATTTCAATTTAACAACGATCAATGTAGGAGCGAAATTTTTGATAAATATAGGCAGGGTTATAAGCATTGATTACAGTACACTTTTTTTTGAGGATTCATTACAATATTCACTAAAATAGTAGGTACCACATTCCTACTAAGCTAATGCTAACAAAAAAATTGATTTGTCACACTTTTAGACTTGACGTTTACTTGATAATTTCCAATGAAACTTTACCCAACTTACAGGATAACATGATTTGAAATTTCGAGACTTTGTTGGGAACTACATGCGTAAAAAATGGATTAGTAAGTAGAATAGACAGCATGTGATCAATGAAATGTCGACTACAACAGGTAAATTGAAGGATTTTCACGAAATACATTACAGACACACTGTGTAAGTTTGAAACTGAAGCAACTAAAATTTATTTAAATTTGATGGTACAGGCCAGACGTACGTGACAGCACTTTATTGGGGGTAATCAGAGCAGTGTTGCTTTAGGTACCTACCCGAAAAACTCTGTTTTTCTATCTTGTGAAAAATTTCTTCCCTTTCTTTCAAGTATTTGTACTGGTTTTCAGGTTCCATGGTACTTGGCCAAAAAGAAGAGTAACTAAGAAATATTGATCTGGATATCGTGTTATCCAGTATGTATTAAATAGTGTATTTAAAAAAGGCTCACACCGGAATTATTTCGCCTTCTTGGGAAAGTGAAAAAGAATGATTGAAGTTTTGATGCTGCATGAATATGCTTCATTTTGGGGAAGTATAGAACGTACAGAGTCAATCATTGTCGGGATAATTTAAAGAATCGTACAGGGGCGGCAGCTGATAGAACCATGTGCACCCCCAAACCAAAAAATAGAACAGTCCATTGAAGCTAATGGAACAAAACTGCCCTTACCATATTTGAATTAACGCGCGAAGTATACCTTCAGGGCTCTGGAATGCAGTTCCAATCAGATGGATGTGCGCATCTGTTAAAAGGTCACCCAATACAATGGGATAAAAGGGGGAATTTTGGGTCATTTCAAATTTGCAATGCGATTGACCAATCAGAGAGCTCGAAAAAATGAAGACTGGAGCACATAAGGTCCTTTGCTCCCAGCTTGGGCCACCCCAGGCGTATCTTATCATTTCGTTATCAGTGCCTTATAATCCCTTAGTTTTCGAAGTTATTAATGAGTGGTGCTATTTATGGATTTTCAATATAGAGCATTATTTGCAAACACAATTTTCGAACAAGCATCAGCAAGATACTGTCTCCAATGGCAGAGGATGACGCCCTGTTCTGTCTTGCCTTCATTATTTGTGTTTAAAGCGATTATTGTTTCACACAGTTTCAAATGCAGTGGGCAAACGAGAAATATACAAGTTAAAATTTATTTGATTCAACAAAGCGTCTTTTCCATCCATTTTCTGACAGCCCCTTGTGATCTCTGCATGGCCCCAGAGTTTCCAGAGAGGAGCTGCCACTGATACGAACGTCATGATTTCCAAGCAGAAAGTTTCACTATTCCTAATCGTAAAGCCCGACATGCAACTGGAGAGGTCACAGACTATTTCTAATGAAAAAAAAAAGTAAGTAAAACGAAAGAAAACCACTCAACTTTATTTAATGGGATGAATATGGTAAGTTCTTTAGATGGGGAATTGAGTCAAGAAAAACAGAACTCTTGCGCTTAATATTTACAAAATATTAAAGAAAGAAGAAAAAATATTAAAGATGGCATGCATTTTAATGAATTGGAATTTGCTAAGACTACTATTTTCGACCAGCAGCATTCAGTTTCATGGGGTTTGTTCAGAAATATTTGGAAAGTCACGGTTTAACAACCAATACCCATTATTTTTCTGGTTAATCGATGAAAGTTTCTAAGTTAACAATTCATTTATCGCTTGATGGAAATAACAATTATCAGAACTGCAGAGCTAAAAAGAAAAGAAATATAAAAATTGTTATTGCATTTTTTCGGATCGTCGATAAAATTGATTTCTTTTATTGCTGTCCAACTTTCTCTGAATACACGAAGCTGTTTCGTATTGGAATTAATGACAGCCTGGTTAAATAGAATTTCATAAGACTCCGGCATATATGAACTTAGGATCATGTTTGGGAATATGTAGTAAACTTGTTGTTTTTCCCATCTATCACGAATAGCGCTGCAATCATGTGCGCATGGCCAATAGCTGTATAGTGTTAAACGAAAATAGCGAATGAGAAAGTTGCTAATAGATTTTTCGTATGGATTTGAACTGTCAACATACAGTACTTGTAAAACATCAAAATCATGTTTCAAATCATGTGATCCACTACTAAATTAACTTATTCGCTGCGATAGGCACTTGCTCAAGCCTCATTAAGTTGAGCCCCACACTGAGGCAGCTCGCACTTTCTTAGTCATGATTGGTTTGGCATTTTAGGTACATATTCATTCCAATTTAATCTTTAAATTTCTCTTGCGGCAAATCGATGTACATATTAGATAATTATGTGTACGTTAGTAATTAGCGTATAAAAATTAGTTGAAATTCTGGCACCATTCGTTACTCAAGACCAGAATTAATTTAGTTTTTTTTAATGCATAAAAATACCATTTGGGACCTACGCAATTTTTAAAACTGCCCTCTCGAACCAACACCAAGATATATATTGCACTATTAATCTTATAGCTAACGAGAAAAATGACCGCTTTCCGAAAGTTTTGTGCAAAAATGTTACCATGGGAAGATTTCAAGGTTTTGAGGGGGAAAAAAACGAAAAACTGGTGTTGGGCGAGACTTAGTTACACCAAGTCGAGGTCCGCACCTGCCTAGCACCATTTATAAAAGTAATATAATAATTATTAGTACCTACGCTAGCAATCACGCGTAATACCTAACTTCTAATTCATTCCACGCCTAAATGTTAAAAATTAATAATGAAATATTCCAGATTTCAATTTACAAATTCATTCACAAGCATTCAATGTTGGTGTAATGATTACAGTAATCTGTTTTTTTTTTTTAATGAAATTAGAGAATGTAATCAGATCAATAGGAAAACTCATCATAAAGGTACAGAATATTAATTTTGTCATCTTTACTCACAATTACAGAATGTCAAATTTGTAAACGTATGGCTAGGAACTGTTAGAACACATGAGTTGATGGCTGTTCAGCCGTTGTGCATTGAATTATTCGTGAAAGAATTTTTCTCTATTCTAACATTCGGGAACTCCAAATTTACCGAGTACTCACACATAATATAGAATGGCACCTTACATCACTATAAAATAAGTTAATTAGGTTAAAATGATCATGTTATAAAGTGAACTAAATAAAGCAGTTGAACTCAAAACAAATTAAAAAAAAGAAGATTGGCGCAGAATCTTAGGAAAAGAAATTGACCCTATACAAGGGAAATCTAGAATTTCCTCTTTTCATTGAAGTCAGAGCAATACAGCTATTTACAATAATCGTTTTACTTGAAGCAATTTTATTATTTATTGAATGTTCCTCAACTTATGTTAGGTTCGTTCCAACAGGAGTAATTGCCCATCAACAGAGACCAACAGGCCTATAAACTAGTTCATAAGTTGTTCCATCAAGACATTATGTCTCGAAGCTTACGTGGACGGATAGGAACGCATACTCTGATAAACCAAAAAGCTAAAAACTGTTAGAATGAAAACAGTAGAACTGTTAGAACCAACACGAGGAAATATACTGTTCTAAGGTGCTGTCCAATCAGAAGCTACGGGGTGCTGATTTACTCTGTACTCCAAGGCCACCCGCTGATGAAGCAGAATTTCGTTAGAATTGAGGAGAATCGACGACATTGTCCAATCAGAGAGCTTGAAAAACAAGAGAAAGCGCACAGTGGTTTCCATGCTCACCAGTATGGGCGCTTCTTATCATTTTGGTTATCAGCATATTGTCAGCTGACAGCTCAGTCATATCATGTTGTTTGTTCTGTGTGATTGTTTGCAGTTCGTTTTCTGAATTTTCGAAGTTATTTATGAGTTTTAAGGCCGTTTTACACTTGATTAGCGAACATTGTTCTCAAATACTCGTGAGCAAGAAGCTCGGTCACGCAAACTGTCATACGCACCGAACATAATTTGAGAATCCTATTAGCAAATGTTCAGCAAAATTTAAGCGCGTTTCACCACTGATTGGTTAACCTGGTGGATCTGTTACTCTGTGCGGATAACTAACAAGTCGTCAATGACGTTTGTGTTTGTTGCGCATCCAGTGTGAACAGCGAATGAGCAAGAGAATGATTGGCCAGTGGCACCTGCTGCTTTATTCAGCAGTTTAAATGGAGTTGGACAACGAGAAATAGACAAGTTGAAATATCAATTTGACTCCAGAAAATCATCTTTTCCATCCATTTTGTGATCCCAGGTGATCTCTGTGCAGTTTAAGGGGAGGAACCACCACTAATGCAGACACCTTAACGCTTGAAACAGATTTATAACCTGCTCAATAAATACATTTTGATTGCATGGCATTCGAACTTTTCTTTTCGTTAGTTTCGTTTTTAAGACAATTAACAACAATCTACTCCAACAACATCACTCTGCCTACATATTCCAAACTACAATTTAAAAGGCTGAGGCCAACTGTTGGAACTTATGTTGGTACGAACCTAATCTAGTTGAACATCAAGCGCCTATCTGACATAGATAATGTTATTACTTGTATTAATTTGACATTATTATTTATTTTAGGCGTACCTGCTTTTATATTTTCTAAACAGAGATACAAACACCATAATATGAGTGTAACAACACAATATTACTGTGTAATTACACGTATAAATAAACAATACAGATAGGTTCGTTGAAGGATCGTTCGCTAGAATACCTTTGAAGTACTCGTACCAACAAAATACCGTGTCTTCAAAACATAGATTTAATGACCAAGAGTCAATTAAATTATTAATAAGTACTATAACAAAATTCAAGTCAATAAAAAATTAACAAATCCTTTTAATAAAAAGTCCTAACTACAATTTAAAAAAAAAGTACACACGAAGCGAATTAAAAGAGGTTACATTGGAAGACGTAAGTATTAATTATTTATTGGCATTTTATTGAAACTTAAAATACAGCAATATGTATTGCTAAACGTTGTATCAACGTCAGTTGAATTTCGATGCGTGATTTATCGAGGGGCTAACGGAATTTTCGCTGATCATTCGTATAAAATGGGAATTATAACATATTTTGGTACCTACCAAAAGTTATAAAATTTCAACTGGTTATTTCAAGGCCCAAGGGCAGATATACATGTATAATACATACGTAGACTGAGGAATCAAGATATAGAAAAAGGTAAAAGTACATGGAAGAGTGATTTAGTAAATTGTTAAACGTCTAAATTGTATTATCCGCTAGTGTGGATTGCGAATTTTTCTTTTGGTTGATGAATTCAACAATCCGATCTGGACTACACATTATAACTATCAGTTGTAGAGATGTGTAAATTGATTATGCTGATAGTCTCATTGATGAGCCCTTGTTACCAGTTGGTTATAGTAAATACTTACTTGGGAACAGGAGGATAGTCTTTGATTGTTAGAATATAAATTCGTACCCTTCGACGAGTCATCTTGTAGGAGTCATCGTATTGCCTTGCAGACGAAGTTCATCTGTGAAACGAGAAAATTAGTGAGATAAAGTATTTTCCATTCTACCTAACCAATATTAACGGAATGTTTCATAAATTAGAAGGGATGTAAACTTCCACGTAACAATGCAAATTATTGCACTAAGCTCATTTTGCGTTTCATAGCCTACTGAACAAATTTGGTTCCGTATCTGTCGGTCTGTCCGCATTTCCTTGTTACAGCCATAACTTCCACAATTTCGAATGAATTTAGCTCATATTTTGAGGGACTATGCGGATCAGGCCTCTTGTGGTCCCATACGAATTTCATCTCAATATAATCAAAATCATTTCATCTGAGCATGCGCTAAAGTAAAATTCTTGAATTAGCCGTAATTTCCACATTTTTCAATGAATTTAGCTCATATGATAGAGGATTATACGCATAACGCCCCTCAAGGTCTCATATGAATTTCAGCATGATCGAACTAGCGGTAAGTTAGTTTTAATTATTAGCAGAGCATTATTGGCAGTGTATTATTTCTGTATTAAAATTTCACTGGGGTTTATTATTCAATTTCATTCATTTGGCTTGCATTCATGATTTGAATTTTTACTAAGCTTTGGAGTGTGTGCGTTTAACAGGTGGTAGAGCGATTATTGAATTTCAGGAGGCACCCAAATATGATAAACTGATCAATCCAAATGGTTATTTTGGTTGAGAACTGATTTAAGTGCTCTATGCATATCTCCTGAAATTCAATAATCGCTCTATCACCTGTGAAACACGCACACTCCAAAGCTTAGTATAAATTCAAATCATGAACGCAAGCCAAATGAATGAAATTGAATAAATAAACCCCAGTGAAAGAATTTGCAGCGTTTTTTTTCAAGAGCGATTACAATGGGAAAATATTCTATTTGAAAATTTTAAATTTCGTAAAACGGAGCATGCATATCAGAATGCTTCAACCCCTGTATCGGCTATAAACCCTTTTGGGAGATCACTCCAGTATCCACATTCACTACGCTGTTGTTTTTGTTCTGATTCGCAGTAACCTAGTGATGTAGTGAATGTGGATGCAATGTTGGCAGCATAAGATTGGACCATACATCGGGAATGGTTTGAGCTACAGACCTGGGTAGGGCTCATTCGATTCCTCATGAAAGTTCTTGAAAAAAAAGTCCAAATTAGGCCGCCTTGACTTTTTTTGAGGTTTTTAGGGATTTTAAAAAAATTTGATAACCCTTAAAGGGCACTTTAAATTAAGTGAGAGAGCTGGCTAAAGAATTGGGGCGTTGTCGGACCAACATGGATTTTTCCTGAAAATTTCAGATATTTTGCTCCAGCCGTTTGGGAGAAATCGTGCGTACGGCGGACGGACGGAAAAATGTTTATTGCAGATTTGGATTCTACACCCTTTGAAACGTAAACCATGCAATTTTCAGGGGGGGTTAGAAAAATTTTTTTCAAGAGCGATTACAATGGTTTATTATTGAATAATAAACCAAAATGACTAGGCGATATTACGATGAACATAAACAATACTATTAACGAAAACAGAAAGAAGTAGTAAATCAAGCAGCAATCGAACAAAAACGGGATTAAACTAAAATGGGGATTAGGGATTATCGGTGAAACCGGCCGTTAGTCAGTAATACCATAAACTAAGTCCTAGCCAGGTTACGAGGCTGGAGAAGACATGCACCGAAATTCCCTCTCAAGACTAATTCTTCCCTATTCGATCTAAATGGATAGAATTCAAAATGGATATTCTACAGAACTGATCATAAAAATGATGAAGTGTGGAGTCGCTTTGCTACAGGAGTAAACCTTGTCTTCACTTCTGTCCTTATCATCCTACGGTATCTTGAATTTAAAATGGTACCTCACAACGCCTTTTGTTAAACAATCCCAGGATAAGATGCCATGAGAATCAGTTGAGTGATCCTTGAAACTGAACTCAGTGGGTCATATGGAGAAGAGCTCTTCAAGAATAACAATAAACCATTTGCCTGCCTGAATATCTGGGATTGCTTATACATTTCCTCATGTCTGTACTCTTTTGTCTGCACTAGAATAAAGGATGTGACAGCTATACAATTTTTGGGTTCTTGAGGGTTAGTTAAATTACAAAACTGTCTTCTAGGCCGACGTTTCGAAGTATTCATAACTGTTCTTCAGGGCTGATAATAGAGACACCACAAAGAAATCTTTCACTAAATATGAATGTGTTACAGAACTACCGGGTTTTACTTACAGGAATACTGCCTAGAACGTAGTTGACAGTTGACAAGATGCTTCTTCGGTGTTAATTCATCGTTTAGTAGCAGTTGTACCAGGGCTGACGACGGACCCATCTCAACCGGATGCCAGCATCCGTGCGGATTTTGATTGAAGCAGCTTCAGCGGCTCTCACCGTCTCCTTCACGCTTTGCATCAGGTTTTGAGCGTTACCAACCAGCATATCGGTTGCTTCTTGATCTTCCTCCGTACCTAAACATTACGTTAATAACAAACATAATGAATTGATAACTGAAAAAAATTAATTGAAACGTAAGTGGTTGAAAAACAATTGAGGTACTACCAGAAAAAATATAATTTCTCAAACATTTTCATCAAGATCTATCAGCACTCTTCTCTTCTATTTTACATCACGCTTTCCCTGCCTTTCCAGCATGATCCAATAGTCTATTAATTGTATAAGATAATGCGACAATTCTTGACAGAAATAAGAGGAAGCATCCACCACAATTTCGGTCCACCACGTTTTATTATTTCAAACGCAATGATTGAGGATATCTCAGAATCAAATAATCGTGATTAAGATTTTATCAGACAATTAACGCTTCTGTGTGACAGTACAAAAATGCAGTTTAATTTTAACCATGTACCAACGAGGGTAGACATGGTTGGTCCCAACCGTTTATTGTAAGATATCTCATTTTCCAACTAAGCTCCTAAACAGTGGCTGCCATAGTTCAGGATATAGTGCTCATTGGAGACTATTAAGAGCCATACCACGTACAATGCTTGAAAATTTTATAGCAATTGATCGACAAATGCAGGGGCTGAGAGCTGAGAGCATTGCATAATTTCTACTTCCAATCTTGAAGCAATTTTAGTATCCTCCACATTGCTTTATCGGATTAATCCTTGGGAATGTTAAATGGAAGAAGTTGAGGGAGTTGAACATAATCAGAGGTTTATGTGTTAGTGAGCGATGGAAAGAATCATCAACGACATAACCAGCACAAACCTTCAGACTTTCATCCGAATCAAGTGAAAACAGAGGCAAACGTCAAAGCAAAGCTACTGCTAGAATTTGTAGTTCTGTGTATGTCCAGACTACACTAATTTTCGAATTATTCGTCCTAATGTTCATTATAAATCTGAAGGCTATTTTGATTTGACAGCAATGCTTGTGACAACGATATACATACAAATGAATTCGTTTAGAAAACTCTTGAAACAAAAATACTAGAGTAGATTAGTTGGGGGTAACCACCTCATAAATACTTAGGCATATGTTATTCTCTGATACTATACTTCCTACTATATTGCACAAAGTCAAACATATATATAGTACATATGTGGTTCTCCAATACTTGGTTCATCCATGAATATTGTTCAAAACCTTATTTTCCGAAATGTTGACAAGGTCTTACGAATTCTTCCTGTAATTAGACTAATTTTCCCAACTTGAGTTTGTATTTGCATTCAAAGAAAACAAACATCCTTGAAAGCAATCATGAAGCTACTAAATCTTCAGCTGACCGAAATAAGAACCTTTTCATCAATTCATTTATGTACCGATTCATTTGTATAATACATATAGTAAAAATTATCGAACAGAATCAATACGAACACTTATTCAAGTTTTATGACAGTAACAACCAGTATCAAGAAAACCAGAATAGTTGGATGATTTTTCTGCTGTACAGCTACTAATTTGAGACGGTCAGATATGAAAGTGGCCAGTGGCTCACATCGTCTCTCAAATAAGTGTATGAAATAAGAATTGACGATCTTTATTCATTGCCATAGGCCTCCCTGCAGAAGGGCGGACTTTCCCCAATAATGGAATACTACTCAGAACAGCCTTGAGAAGTTCTTGAGGGACCGAAATTTGAATTAGGGGACTTGTATGTAAATTGGGCAGT
The DNA here is from genome assembly GCA_031894815.1 of Creontiades dilutus. Classification (NCBI taxonomy): domain Eukaryota; kingdom Metazoa; phylum Arthropoda; class Insecta; order Hemiptera; family Miridae; genus Creontiades; species Creontiades dilutus. The sequence goes on from JAVIWC010000594.1 coordinate 1,362,520, forward strand.
AAATTCATGGACATTTTCCATGCTGATACTTTAATTTTAGCAATTTTCCAACGACTACTACGGTTTGAGCTTGCAGGCAGCGAACACAGTGAAATCCAATGTCAGATCTAAAAAGAAAGCTAATATCTTCAAACAATCTGGAGGCTAATTCATTGATGTTAGTACATAGTTTTTTTTAACCCTTGTTGAAAAATCAGATCATATTATGATTAGAAAATGGATTCAAGTGAAATTCAACAAAGATTTGAAAAAATAAATGAAAAGTAATAAATGCTAGTAAACATGAAGTAAAAATGCAGGTTTGGAAGGAAAATGCTCTTTCTTTTCAAACTACAACAATCGAACAAACAAACATTCTGACAAACCAAACTAGGACAAGATGAGGTCCATTAAACCAATATATACGGGACTTTGAAGATAAAAGCGAGCTTTCCAAGGGAATGAAAATAATTACTGGTATTTCTCATTGGAGCATGGAGAATTATAATGGTATTTTCTTGAAAAGTAGAATGAAAGCCTTGAAAATATTGACAACAGCTACCTATAACTGAATACCTATAAAGCAAAAAGTGCACTGAGATCATTAGTGAGAGTATGATCTGGCGTCACACTTACTTGAGCCAATCATCATATCTTGGTAGCGGGAATAACAGAAACACAAGAGCGCAATAAATTACTAAAAACTGTTACTCATGACCCAACTCTGAGAAGCGAAGTCCACAACTAATAATGAAAGAGAATCATCATGAGAAGACATTCACAATACTACAAAGTCATTCATTCTGTTGATAACAGTCAGCTAGCATGCTCTCTCAAAAACACAACTGTTACATGAATTGTGTGGTGTGAAACAGAGGAGAGGCTGGAGAGAGAACGATGTGGCTGTGATGACAGCGCTCCCAGTGCCTCATTGACAAATCAAAAGGTAAATTGGTATATCCGTTACTGTGGAACCCCGAAGTGTGGGGAGTGTTAGGATTTTCCAGAAAATCCTAGCGTTTCCCAAATTGTTGGTGAACGCCCGAAATCTTTGTGAAACACGGGTATTTACCGCTTGGTAGTTGCGTTTATCTTAGGAAAGACTGGCTGATTTGGTCAAAGCCTGAAAAACCTAGTGAAAATTATGAACTTTGGACTTTCACCAATCTCTTTTGGTGAATGCGCGGATTTCCTCACATGGGGAATGTTAAGATTTACGACCAGTTGGCTACTACTAAACCTCTTGGAAAACCCTAAGATTTACAGGAAAAAGTTCGTTTACTGGAAAGAAAGAGCTTACACTGGGCTCCAACCAATGCATTTGAAAAAATGCAAGGATTATCTGGTAAATCCGATCAGTCACCACTGTTCCGGGTTTTCCAGGAACAAACCGATCAATCGATATAATATATTATCTTCAAAGATATACGGATACGTCTGCTACATCAAAAGAAATATATCCATAACATCAAAACAGGTACCGAGTATAATTGGAGAACTTCCTAATTTGGGTTACTGATGTCAATAATAAATATATGTGATCGTAACAAATTCCCCTTTGTCTTTCTGTTTGCAGCCGGTATGATTTTTAACCTGCAAAGTCTGTCCGACATTTGCTACTTTAACCCTACAATTGCGACAAATTTATAATTGTGCACAGACACTTCATTAAATGAGTCTCAAATTTTGAGATACAGTGGCTTCTAACAGCAGCCCAGCCTTATTCCTCAACAGATGGTTAAAAGGATGTTAAAACGCTGCCAATTCTAACATATGGGTTCATTATTTTTTTAATATTGCGTGATTGCTCGTGTCATTGTGAGGATTTCGGGGTGGCTTCTAAGTTCAGAAATTGCGATTATTTGCCATGGGAGAGTTTCTACCGAATATGAAACCAATCCCTGTCGATTTTTCGTCCAAAATTACTGGGAAATGACACCCCACTTGTCGGTAAAAACCCCGAAGACAACGTTTTTTACCAGTTTTGGCCCGTTGCATTTATTTGTGGGAGGGGACTGGGCTAACTAGAAGTTGGGACCAACTAGATCCCAAGTGGAACTTGAAATGACCAAGTTTGAGAAGGAGTTTTACAGAAATTGTCTTGTACAATTATTATTGGAAATAATAAACATAAATGGGGACTTCATACATTTTTGACATCATGGCCATGTGGGAGTCAAAATGGGTCCCTCTACAGTCGAAATGGGATTCATGATTGTATTCCTTTTGATTTGTCATAAGGCGCTAGATGGGCTGGCGTCACAGCCCCACTGTTTTCTCATCAACGTCTCCAGTGAAACAGGACATGCCTATGAGTAGAAACTTAAGACTGGGTATCATGGTGAGGATTTATGGAGTCTTCATGTCACTGGTGACTCGACATTCGGTTCCCATCAAGGCCTGTGCCAACCATAACGCATATTATAACTGCTTCATAAGTTAACAGTTACTGTTGTTACATGAACCAATACGTGCTACTAGTGGTTGTTGGTGAACCAATGAGGTTGTTACGAGTAGAAATATGAATTCTAGGCATATTTGTGGATACGTATTCAGGAACCTCTCGCAACAATCTCTAACCGTTTCTAAACGTCCTAACGTTCTAATCATTTTCCCAATGTAGGAACAAATCTAAGAAGACTTCACTCAATTAAATTGATTCCCATGAAAAAGCTGGTGCCGGGGATTTAAAATGCGCGTCATTTGTAGCGGAGCAATCGAACGTTGAGTCACCAGCGATGAGAGATGCCTTTTGTGGACAACCGCGCAGTCTTAATGTTCCTGGCGTGGCAAACGCCTAAACGAGGCGTAAACAACTATGGACTTGGGGCCAAAGGGTGTGAGGTGATGGAATGGTATAGTTGCCCCTTCCGAGGAGGTGGATGCATCATTAATGCTCCGCCACGCTCAGAGGACCACCCAGACGCTTGCAGGCGTCCAATTCATCTCCCAAGGCGACAGATTCTAAAATCGGGAAGGGGCCAACTCACCATATCCATCACAAGGGTTATTTCATCCATATGAAAGGGAAAGGGCTCTAGCAGACTGACTGCACAGTCATCCTCCTCAGACCTACACGCTCCAGGCAGCCAAAAAGGCTGTCCTGGATGGGAAATCCTCCTCAGAAATCTTCACCATCTCTACCCAGCCTTACACTCGTGCAAACAGAACACGATGTTCCACATCGACTGTAACAGTGCATTGCAACGCAAGCTGCAGACTTAATGTCTTGATTTAACACAAGGATAAGCAACAGAACAACGCAGAAAATGGCTTCAACTACACTGCTTCTTTCGTTCATATGTCTACGTACATTCAAGTACCTAATTTTTAAATGGTTTTATACAATGGAACAAGCTCATTTTGCCCAAAAAATCAATAACTTAAACAATCATATATAAATACAGATAAAACGTAATTAGCTCCTGTTTTGACGTTCTTAACTAGTAACTGCACGACAAAATATAATCTACAAAGTAGGGATGGGATTAATGCTTGACGAATTTGAAATAATGAGGTTTATGGTTAAGTAAATAACATTAAAAAAGAAAAGTAAGGAAGGAAATAGTCACACAATATTCTGAACATTAAAATTGAAGTTTAAGAAATTACCAGACAGTACGAGCTAGTCCTAATAAGATATTAAAAATGAGTATCCTAGGGCTTGAAATTGGAATTAAGGACCTGTATCAAGAAAGGTTATTTTTTGTCGTCTGTCATTTTTACCTCCAACTTTTCGAATGTCAACATTTGAAACCGAATAGGAAATAACAATGGTTTAAGTAAAGAAGGGATCGCAGTTTTGATCTGGTGCATCGAAAACAAAACCCATGCTTAGTGGTGGAGAACAGTACGAAGAAGAAATATTTGTCATGCATCACGAAAGATGAGCTAAAGTATTCTGAGATTTACCCCCTTCCAGTTCAGCGTTCTCTCTCCTTGGGAGAATTTCTGCAATGGTTGCCGATATTGTTATAATATAATATATACATACAATAAGCAAATAAATACAGCATATTGATAACAGGAATGGCCATTCAATGCAAGAGCACATTCTGTTCGATGAATCATAAGTTGAGACGAACGTTGCACACATCACTACAGACAGAAAAGTGGTGATTTTGGTTTTTAAAAATAACAGCATAAAGTTGAGGATTATATGTAACAAATCTAATTATTCTTTCTGCGCTCAAAATAGAGGTACCTAACTAGATGTCCCCGTAGTAACCATAACTCAAGCAGCGGCTCTGAAGTGAGGATTTTCAGACTATGCCTCACCTGAGCAAAAGAAAGAGGAAATACTTTGTATACTTTCATTAAAATCACTACTGTAATTCAATTTGTCGAATTCACAAGTGTTGAAGCTTGAAGATTCATTACAGAAATCATCATAATGAAAACGGGTATCTATACGTTTTTGAAAGAGTTGCAACGCAATCCTTTGAATCATTGCCGGTAGCAGATATCTTCTGCAGTCTTAAGTGTTTGTGAGCCCACTACGATAGTATCGTTGTCATGGTAACAAAATGGCATGTCCACTTTTCTCTGAGGCCACATATTATAGTGGTATTAGGAAAAGTGGAGCGTGGTATTCCATAGCTATGACAACATTGCAGGCACCTGAGTGCTGTTAGGCTGTTTCAACAGTTTTGAGAAGGGAGATTACCATTTTGCTGGACTCTCCAATGTCTGACTGGATAGTAGGCCCATGGGCAGCACCTGCTATCTTACTGCTTTACCTTTGTCTGAATTTCTCTTCAGGCTCAGCCTGTGATCATCAATGTGATCAGAAGGATGTGCTATGCAGTGGGACCCTTCCTCCATCAACAACAGTCGCTTCCCGATCCATCCCTCACATTCTTCCTGAACCCTTACCAACTGTCCTATTCTGGATCCAATCTACAAATCATCTTGTTCAAGTCTAACTGCACATATTTTTGTTTCCCTACCCTCAGCTACAGTTTCAACGACAGCACTGCCATCCAGAGTCTAGTAATGTCCAATTCAGTACTTAGCTTAGTTGAAGGCTCCAGGCTCATTTGAGTTGATTTCTTTCAATACTTATTAATCTCATTCACCTCTTGAGCTTATTCACCCCATTTCAAAACTGTTGCTGGTTTGTTAGAAACTGCAACCTGTTTTTTGGTTCACTTTTATCAACAACTTTGTTTCTCTACATGTTAACAAGGGGTGATTTAACAGGAAACATCGTGGTTAGCAGAGAGTTCTTCCTGTAAAACTACTGTAGAAAAGGATGGTCAAACAAGTGCAGGACAGGCAGAAAAGAGGATGTGAACCCTTCAGTTAGCGTTATGGTTTGAAGAAAATAGAAAGAAAGGTTAAGGTATAGGACCTTCTACTCCCAATATGCGCATTATGTTGAAAAAATCAAGTCTAACAATCCCAAGAAAGGTATCCAAAAAGGTTAGCTTTTCGAGGGGTTATTCATCATTGGTGATTTCTTAGCAACAAATCACCTCACCCAACTTGTTAGTAACTTACTAGTAACTATTAACTAATCCAATTGCTAAACAAAGCTGGGAGGACAGACACGAAGCGGACGACACTTTCTCATTTGGCTGATGAAATTTTAGAATACCTTATCACCGCCTAATTTGCAAATCAATCCATATGGGATGTAATAGGTTGGGCTCGAACGAGTGTGTAATTCATCATTCACCTAGATCCTTTGAGATTATATGGCTCAAACGAGTGGCAGAAACAAACCTAATCCATGTGAACTAAATTTGAGGTTTATGAAGAATGACAACTGTGCTAAATTTACTTTAGCTGTACATTAACAACAAATTGATGGTTATCTTAGCTTTTAAACAACTATCGATTGCCTATAATACAACATAGTGCGTAACGAAGGCGACAAATAGAGCATGCAAGAAGTGTGTAAACAGAAGTGCACGTGTGACTTTTTAATACGAATTGTAGTGAAACAACAGTCTGTAGATGTTTCATTCAATTATGACATACAAAATATATATGAAATCATTTCACAATTCACTATCTAATATTTATACTGTTTTACATTAATGAATTATTAGGCGCACATCAATATTGAAGATTACTTCAATTTAATTGAATGATTCCCAATAAGCTACCGTTTATTATTAAAATTGAACCAGCTGAATTCCATCAAATTCAACTCTACTGAATCAATCAACATTTTGGGAACACCCTTACTGAATAATTTGGCATTAAAACAGTCGGTATGAAGGCGTTTTGTGGAACTACAATTAAATTGAGCATGGAATTAAATACTCAATGACTCTGATTAATGAATGAAACGTAGAAAGTTTTAATTATTCAGAGTAGATAAATTGAAAATATACCTTGTGCTCCCAGCATGGTGGCTTTTACCGTTGACAATATTTTAAGCTGAGTTCCAATGGTCGGGATTCGCTCGCACACTTGGAGTAAACTCTGTAAAATGAAACAAGCTTTTAAAATAGGAACAAAATAAAAATTGGTACATCTATATTGGAATATCTAAAACTAGAGTTTTCTTCGTAATTTTATCAACATTGTATATCCGATTCGGTATTTGTGTTATTGCAGTTCTCAACCTTCACAGATGCTTTGTGTTAGAGTTGTTATATTTGAATGTTGACATCAAGGATTGCTCCATTACAGAAGACTACGTTTCGAAGGAAAATTATTCATTCACACTCCTTGCTTGGTTATTCGGACACAAATTTTCGTTATGGAGCCCAATAGGTTTTCAACTCTTGAATTCCTCAATTTGACGTCAAGCAATCCTTCTCACTCTTAAGACTCCAAAACTGCAACTAAGCGTCAATTTTCCGAAATCCAGTCAAATCAGGACAATGTTTGGAATTGTAATCGAAAAAAAAAAACTACGGATAAATTTACAGTTACTAGTAATTGCATCTGGATTCAAAGTGAACAAAACGAGCCATCCCGGGCATGTGACCAGTGTTAACTGCGGGTGGGGGGCACTCCAGTCCATAGTATAGCCCTTGTCACAGCATATGCAGCTTGTCCCCCGGTTGCAGTTAGATTCGGGTAGGCGGAGGTTTACAACCTGGATATTCGTCTGTTATCTGAATCCGTTGGCTTGGACGCGCAGGGATTGTCCCTGGCAAGTGCCTTTACGAGTGAGTTTCGTGAATTGCCAAAAAGTTGGGTGCTGAATCTGCTTAGTTTGGCAGCACGAGCTTGAACGCGCCCCTACCTGTTCGAAAATGAAGGTTCTTGCAGAAGCAGGGACAGTGATTGTACTAACAATCTACTCCCTGGAGTATTTCATCCCAAATCGCTTACGATTTGAGAGTTGCAGGGCTCTGCCCCAAGAATACTTAACTAGCACCCATTAGGATGGTTTACTAGATAGTACCTGTACCTCCCTATTGTCTTCTTTACTACCTACTGCTCGACAGTAGACTGCGAATATAGAACTGCGAAGCAAAAGAACTTCAACAGTCAACCCCCCTTCCACTAAGGCTAGGAAAACCTGGACAATTAACGTGCTTGAGCGCAAGGCAGTTTGTCACACCCCAACAGTTTGCTAAGAAACATTTGAAATTAGTAAGAGAAAAGTTCTGATTAGAAGGAAAGGGATTGGAACAGGCTGACTACAAATTACTGAACCCCTGAGGAAAATTAACCATTAATTATTGGCATTCAACGATTTTAGAAGAGCTAGTAATGTTTTGTACAGTATCGTGTATTTGTAAGAAAAAAAACCTCAGTGTTATGAATAGGAACGGAGTCTTGGACTGGGGAGTAGTGCTTACTGGCTAAAGTTAATTCAATAAGTGCAGAAACTCACAGTTCTCATCCTCTTATCAGTGCACTCTCGAGCCAGGTCCTTAGCAAGGCGAGTGACTTCTTCACTGGCTTCAGCGATCTCCTTGGCACATGCAATAAGATCTCTCTTAGTGCCTCCTTCACCCCGAACGAGCTGAGAGAGTCTTCCCATAAGGAGAGCCATCCTCTTGGCTGCAGCGATGATGTCGTTGTCCTTGGATGACCATTGTTTCACTTCTTCGTGAAGTCCATGAGCAGCAACCTGATTTATTGGAATACACCCATTAAAACCATGTAAATAACATTATTTTGCACATTAATTTTTAAAAATGCTCAAACTTAACAGCGTTTTCATAAGCCCTTAAAAGTTTCAAGACCCACTTTCACCAGAAAACTATTGCCAATCTCCGTTGGAATTCTTAACGGATAAACCTTTAAAGACTGCAGGTGTCTGTCATTAACCTAATTCTTGTCTAGAAGAACGAAAATTACCCAACAAACAACCAACTACCAACCAAAGTTGGACATGCTTGCAGGGGAAACATTTCCAATATGTTTGACATTTGAGGCAATAATTGCATAATCACATTGCACCTGATGAGGCCCCGAAACATGTGCATGATGATATTTTATCTTGAATTAACATAGAATCATTACAGGAATTACTATTACTTCCTCCCTCACACCTACAGTCTCAAAAGAAACCAGGCCAATAATTAACCAGTCCATAATTATCATGGACAGTCACGTTTATAAATTGCCCGACTATCAATCAGCCTGAGGACTCTTAACACCTTCGGTTTTGATAGTCAGAATGCCTGCCGAATCTCCTTGTGACAACGTCTTAGGTCACCGGTATCCCAAATTCCCCTTTCTGTATCATTTTCTTTTGACGTGGAAAAAAAAGAATGCCAGCTTGAGAGAATTCAGTTTTAATATTCACAAAAAAACCGACGTGGCCATCTTGAAATCACTAACAATGGAGATCATCAATTCGTGGGAATTTTGCTACTGAAACCCCAACTGCATCGGAAGAGTTTAAACTCGAAGAACAAATTTCGGAAACCTCTATTATTTTTCCAATCTCTTTTAACCTAAATGTGTTTACCTGGTCAGTTGAAGTGACCCTAAAGGTTAAAATATAATATATTTTATATAAATATATATAAGTATAATTCTTTCGGATATTCACGTGAAATTACTAACAAACACTGCTAAACAAATGTTGATATCATAACATTCTGAATAGTTTTGTATGATCGTGATTCTTACCATAATAGGCTGGTTGGGCTGAGGAGCTGTCATGAACATATCATCCTCGTCATCGGTCTCTGGTGGGGGTGGCCTTGGAGGAGGCAGATCGCCACCAGGAAGTGGGGGCCTCGGAGGAGCAACTTCTAAAAAATAAGAAAACAAAAGAGATTTAAACAGTTGAAGGGTCATGGGGAAAAACGATCAAAGTCCATTTTCAGTCCGAAATGAGTTAAACACGGGATATTGTACCTGGTTCAGAGTAGAATGCGGTGCATGATTCACATGGGGGAAAAAACTTCAGGTTCCTAGTCAAATCACTAGCGGAAATAAACGTCTGCGGTCAAAAACGATCAAAGTCCCGAGCGTCATTGGGAAAGAATGATCAAACTCCAAACAAACGAACCGCCTTCGCTGTTCCACCCGCCTACATTACCAGTAAGTAATGAAGTTACCAGTAAGTATGAAGCTTTATGAAAATCTGTGCCCATAAAAACTGCCAAATGGGAGGACCTCATCCCTTCAGCACTTAACCACGTTTTTGGACGGCCCAGATGCAAGATTGTTTTACCGTAATCTGATCCCTGATAACCCCTTACTTATCAACCAGGAAGACAGCACAGTGAATAACGAAGACAATGTTGAGAGAGAAAAAACATTTATTGATCATTCTATGGGGTGGAATGTTGGATTAGTTGGGTTTGTCAAAAGTATAAATTGATATGCCAAACACTCAAAGTGGTATGCCAGAAGTTGAAATTGAGTTGCCAAAAGTTTAAATTGAGATGCCAAAAATATTAAAATTGAATTGTGCCAAAGGTTCAAATTAAAGACGATGTTGATTATATTGACAACCCTCTTACTGATGATGTTGCCTGCTGTGACGAATAGATTAAGTAAGATTTACAAAAAAAAAAATTTTTTTCAGCTGGCGCATGTTTAAAGTTTTATTTTAATTTTAAAAAATAATAAGCATAGTCAGTACATATCACTTTATATTTCACATAAGCAGCAATAAACCCTCTGTGTACAGAAAAAAAAGATCCAAGCCCACGCATTTTTTTTTTAATTGTAAAATATACAGTAAAATCTCTTAAAACCAACTTTTCTGAAACGGAATATTAGGTATAAATAAATGCTATTAGAACACAATGTGTTTCAATATTGATTTTTGTCTCAAACAGTTGACGTTCAACTTTAAAATTGATATTCTGAACATTTTGAAGTTTAGGACTCTGATCGTTTTTCCCCATGACCCTTCAGTTGTTACTTTACCAGAAAAATTAAGGTTTTGCTCATCATCAGACCAATATGTTTACATGGGGGAACAAAACAAAAATATAATACATTACAGGTGACATCAACTCGTCAAAAATTGTGGGGTATTCTAAGGGATTTTAACATTACCTGGTTCAATGGAAAAAAAGACAGTAGACGATCATGGATAAGTCCATCAATGGTAAAAACGAAATGTTATAAACGAGAAATATTAAATAAATCCCACTCGATTCCTCTGTGTTTGTAAAAACTGATCAATCAATCTTTCATGCCGAATTTGTTCAATACTATTGTGTAGAGTGTGAAATAAAAGCTGTTCTATAAAGTTCTTCATTATGACTATATAATGAACTATGACCTCATCTAATGACATTCAACATCTCATACCTACCTACTAGATTCTAGTTTGTAATAAAACATTTCTTTTGGTAATTCAAACATATTACGATTACATAATATGTAATGCTATATTATAGCATAGTTGTTGTAATTTTTTCACCAAACCACTTAAGGTGGAAATCTATTATGAAAATGTTAAACTCCATTTGAAAATTGTTTAAACATACCCAGGTGTGAATGTAATTCTAATAGTACGTGAGTTCTATTAGAAGTGATTCTCAGACGCAACGTTAGAGGGGGACAACTGATAACGCACAGAAAGGTACTTTTCGTTTTACAGGGTGAAACAGACCTAATGTTCAAAAACACAGGATCTTTCACCTGGTCGGAAGGGCCGAACCAACAGATAGTGATGATATCTTACTGCTTGAAGCTTTCAGCTTAAAATTGTCAGTCTGAAAATCCCTAATTTGTCGCGGGAAGATGGCCAAGAGGTGAAAAAAATATTGAATTTGAGAATATAATTGTTATCATATTGACATTTTTGACTGTTTCATTCATATTCAGGATTATGAATACGCTCATCTCCGATGCTAAGGTAGCGTTTCTCAGAAACAATCATGTTCCACCGTTTTTTCCGCGTTTTATTTAGATTGAAGTATTTTAGATTCTTGTTCTTTCGGGTTCACATCTAGCCTACGAAACGCCCAAATAACGAGGCTTTCTATAGTTAGAAGAATTTTCCAAATCGGTACAGTAGATCCAGAGATTATCTGCTACAACGTCACAAACTTTACACATTTTAAATATTAGTGTAGATATAGTTACCAACACAGCTGCCATGTAGGGCGTGTTTCCATACATCAAGATACTGGGAGAACCATCATAATATAGTTTAGAAATTAATAACTGTAGCCCCAGAAAGAAATTATTGGTTTGTCCCAGGTTCTAACAATTAATAAAATTCCCAAAAATCCCTTTAAGGCTCTATTACATGGGGAGAGTTTACTACAAAAATGATACAGCCAAGTTTCTTGTTATTTTCCGACAATATCCTTTATTGTGGAATGTCAAGGACAAAAACTATACAAACTAAACACTGAAGGAGGTCAATTTTAAACGTTTAATCTATGTTTACCACCCAAGTTACAACTGATTATATAGTGCACAGAAAAATATAAGAAGAACATGTTTAATGGATCGTGCGATAAAAGCGTGAATACCTTTCTTAATACAGACAACATATTCGTACGAGCTATTTGTCTTGAAGTATAAATGCTTTTCGTGTTGGTTCTAAAAGTTTAAGAAACACACAACCCCTTCACATAATCCAACAAACTCTTCCAAAATAATGAAGGGAAACTCATCAATTTTGGGGTAAAATTACGCTTGTGCATGCAATGAATCCCAAGGGAATAAATGTAAAGGTAAATGAAAGACCACAAGCACTAAAAAACCAGAAACGTTTCTGGGGCGAAATAAGGGAAGAAGGAAAAGCTCCATGTGTGTGGGTGTGATGTGAAAATGATCGATTTTTCTATCAAATGACGTGATTTTATTTTGAAGATAAAAAAAACTGACGAACATGATTTTATCAAACGCATGCAGCAGGTGGAAATCACATCAGAGAGGTCAGACCAAAACGAAGGACACAAAACCACAAAAAAAAAAAAACCACTCTCTTGGCATTTCCATCAAAATAATTACTACCTGGCTCAGCATAATATACTGGTCTTTGTACTGGGGGCTCGTAAACGGGTTCTGAAAAAAATCCAAATCCTTCAGTACGAGTGAAACCGAAGTTTATTGTAGACCATCCATAGAGAGATGTGAGCTGAAAACTGCAGATTTCCAAGAAAAAGCCCTAAAGTACTCGATAAGAGAATGGTAGCTGACAGTCATACAAGTAGGATCACAACCCCACCAGATATATCACAGACTAAACAATATTTAGTTTTGTTCTGGATAGTTCCCGCTGACTTTGTCCCATCAGTGAACTTACAGTAATTGTAACACACAAGTTGAGAAGTTCTCAAAAATTTGCTTTGAAAAAAGTATGGCAATGAAGACCATTTAAAAAAATTGACAACAAAGATTAAAAAAATAACGTAGGACTTCACTGAAACTCAAAAACAATGCACAATAGCTATTTGAAATATTACATTTATAATACAAATAAATTTACACAGATGAATAAAATACAATGTTAGTGAGGAGAGGGGGTAAGGCATGCAAATACGAAAGATCAAAAATACCAGCTGAGATTAGAACGGGGAAAGGGAAATTTGATTTATACTAAAAGAAGAGAAAATATGGAAATTAAGGAAAGATTGCATTCTTCCATTCATACATCTGAACCCATTTTTACTTTATTTACCGTTCAAGCCAGGGCTGTGAACCCAGTCAAAACTCTTTATTTCCCGCTCATTGTTACGTTTCCAATGCTAAGAAGAAATGTTATTGATCATTCCTCATTTTTCTTCCCGACCAGGTCAACCTTTTACTAATCCTTTTGCCATTTATACCAACTCCTTATCCTATTGTCGCATATAACAATACAACTTGGAAATTCCTTGCGTTCAGTCAAAGCCACTCCTTTCTCATCCATTCCTTGCTGAACCAAAAGCCCAATGAACTCCGGGTTTTTCCCTGTGAAAATTACCTAGCTCCCCTGATCTTCTTAAATCAAACCTTTTTACATTCTTTGTTCAAATTAAAAAGTTGAGTTAATATGTTAATTCAAATAAAGTATTTTCACGAGTGTGTTTTCTACTGCAACTCCACCGCCACAACATAGACACTTTCATGTTAAACCTATATCCAGGTGATGTGCGGGTTGGACTATAGGATTCATAACTTTCATGTCCACAAAACATAATTTTCTCATGTTAAAGTGGTCCGAACTCGCCCAAATTAAGAGGGTAGTCGAGGATATCGGTTTAATAATCTTGAACTTTTCTCATTTCAACAAGATAGTATCGTTGGCAGCTACTGTTCATGAACAAATTGAAGTAGTTGTAACACGCTTAGTTTCTACAATTTTTATCCTATTTTTATGAAAATTTCAAGATATTTGGGGTTTAGTCTCTAGACAGTCCCCTTTGAATTTCATCGATCACAAATTAATAATTCACTCTGCGTATGCGCAAACGTATGATCCGTATATCATAATTTTATCACTACCTATCTAACCGTCTCAAATTGCTCAAATTTAGATTTGATTTGCAGTTGGAGAACTCCAGTTTAATCATTTCACACCTCTTTCTACTGATCTTATCATTATTGCATCCGTAATAGGATCAAACAGAATAGAAATCTGAAATACATCGTGTATTCACCCGTTTGAAGGCGTTAATGACAGCAGGTAAATGTCTCGCAATCCCCTCTTCCTCGACCATGAATCGTTAAAACATTCTTATATTCCACATATTTTAAAATTAAGACTATTTAAACATTAATCTCAACATTTTGATAATGTTGTAATGATTCATGTTACAGATAAAAGGAAGCTATGTGATACACCCAACTTGGCAAACTTTTTTTTTGTTGTGATTATCGCGTTTTTTCCTCTACTCACACAATCAGCTGAGCACCTAGTGAATTCCCTTTAATTGACAACTGAGAAGTACATGTACCTACGGAACTGTACATGTTGGAGCCCCTTTGAGACCAAATCCGTGAAAAATACGAAATATATGTGGTTATGTGTGTTAATATTTCAATTTAGTCTAGTTGAGTAACAAACTTCGGAAATTTTAAATTTAATAACGGACGAAAGAATAATTATCGAAAAAACGTGATTTATTCCACACATTTTGATGACTACCACCCTCACCTTCCATCCGAAAGTATAAGTTTTATCCGATTTTAGTGAATTTTTTATTTTGAAGCTTCATTTTCCCTTTCAGTAGACGCAATTTTTTTTCAAAATTAAAATGTCCACCCTGAATTTACATTGTGACTATTCTGAACAATTTTCGTTTTGTGTCTGTCTGTAGTGACCTTAGTTTCTGCAGTTTATTTGGATTAACAAGTGATGACTGGTGAATGGTATAAAAAAAAGCAATCAAAGTACAAATAAATACAAGAAGAGACAAAGATAAATGGGGAGGAATGGTTCAAGCTAAGAGTTAGTCACCTTCGTACGAAGCATAAGCCTTATAAGAACGTTTCTCAACAACGCTTGTTTCCAAATTAGAGTCCTGTATAGTAGGAAACACCCGATCAGGAGATTCATCTTCAAGAGACAAGGGCGACAATGGAAGATAGGAAGGATCTAGAACAGATCACATTCTGCTTTTTTGCCGTACGCACTATATAAACAGAAGCTGAGTAGAAAGTATTAACAAAAGTAAAATAAGAAAATATTAGTTCGCGAGAATCGTTAATATATTATTTAAAGCAGCAAAGCATAGAGACATTTTTACAAGTTTTGTACATTTGCTTTTGTTCATGTTTGGTAGGATGAGACGTGAGATTGGTAGAGGGAGGTTCTTACCACTTATGCGGAGGTTGCTGAACTCAGGAGTAATGGTTAGAGCCCGTCGAACGTCACCCACGGAACTCAGCAACTGAAACGTAATTATTGTTACACACAAGGGTCGAATCTTCAGACATTTTTTAGCATGGAACATGCTTTAGCCTTGGACTAACTAGCCGAAAAATTTCACGCAGGATGGGTGGAAGTGTCACGTACCAGGGTACCAGGAGCGACCAGGAGGTAAGACCACAGGGGCCCCACCACCAGAACTGACAAAAACTATTATCAGGGTCTTACCTCCTGGTCCCTCCTGGACCCCTGGTACTGGAACCCGTACTAGCCAAGTCTGGAGCCTTGAAAACGCCCCTTCCCCACTCCCCAGACACACTGGTATATAAAGAGAGAAGGTAATGGATGGTGGAGCGGCAACACGCTAGAGATCATGGTATTATTGAGGTCAACAACCAGGGCTAAAGGGAGGGTAGTGTGTGTGGGGGAGTCAACATATTCGATTGTTTTCTTTCTAATGCTAAGTGGAGAGTTCTAGGCAAGCAGCATGGGTATGTGCGTGAATATTAGTGATTATTTAGCGTCTAAACCTTATTTTATCAACTTGATACCCAATTTTACAGAATACGTTGACAATACAGGATTGATTCCGTCCCGTTTCTTGGATAATCGTGTCATGCAATTTTGATTGAGCTACATCCCTTTGTCAGGTTATGAATATGGATAAAAAGTAAAAGTGCGGCTAAAGCATGTACCATGTTTTTTAAATTTCAGTCGCAGGCTCTAAGCAGTAAGAGGGCTTGCCCCCTGGCAAGGCGTGCAGCGCCCAGTTTTTTTCTTCAATTTTTATTGAGTCGCATTTCAACATGAAGGGTCATTAGCAGACTGGAGTTACATCATCTAAGTGAAACAAAGCTAGGTGTATGACTAGGTGGAAATGAACACAGCCATTTAGAAATATCACAGTTAGCAACAGAGACCTGCGGCTCAGGTACGTAAGCAAGGATTGGACCCTACCAAGCTGAAACAGAACATCAACCCACTCAGTTGGTCTAAGCAGAACCCTTATCACTCCTCCAAAATGTGGTGGATAACCCCCATCTCCCACACACAACATCACGAACTAGTGCAATAAGCAGGTGTCCATGAGTAAGATGGGTACGGCCAATACCTGACTGACTGATCACAATGCAGTTCCTCCTTGGGTCACAAAAGGATCAACCAGGCAGAAGGGTGACCTCACCCTTCCATCACTCATGCCAGATAGAGCTGGCTCTGTGTTGCATGTAGGAGATCTGATCCCCAGTGCGCATAGATCTGATCCTCAATGGAGCTACTACCAGAGGCTCTCCTAACAAGCGCATCAGTAGACTCATTACCATAGATACCCACATGGTTTGGCACCCACATAACAGTGGATTGGCGCAGTGAAATATGGGGTCTTTACATCAAGAGAGCATTGAAATATAAGCCCCAGATGCCAATTAGTGAGCCACTGCAGATCATAAAGTACGCTAATCCCAACATCGGGTGTTGGAAACACAGTGTCAGAGTGAATGTCAAATCTAGACGTATGATGAATTAAATTGGTCACTGAATGTTTTACGATTGTGAATATTTTTATTATTAATTTTTACAATGATCTCATCCAACTGGTCTTTCAGACGTAAATCTGTGGGGTCTGGCCATTACATTCTACCTTTATTCTACAACCGGAAACTAGAGTAAGTGAGCTGCTCCAGTTAATCGGTATTAATTTCATAGCTATCCAACATTTGAGAGATTTCATTGGCCCCCCAGACCAGTTTTGATTGGCTCCAGTAGCAGTGAAGTTTATGAAGCAACACCTCATCCTAGGAACGTACATGTTCAACTAGGATTCTATAATGCAGCAATTCTGTTAATTTTAAAAAGAAAAACAGTGATTTTTCGTAATAATTAAGTCACTTACAGCTTTATTTGACTCCCTCCAGCGAGACACAGCTGCGTGATCCAAAGGATTTACAGCAACGGCCTTCGCATCTTGAACCATCCGAGTCACACCTAAATAGAACACACATTATTTTGATTCCCAAATAAGATGAATTGAGATATTTATTAAAATTTCACTGAGTTAAGAAAAGAAAAATTGAAGATATTGGCTTCCATCACAGCAGCAATTCCAACTTGACTGAAGCGCCTCATATAGTCCAGTAAAACCACAACAACAACCAATTGGACCAACAATCCCCTCCTCCCCTCTAGCACGTGTGCATACTTATTGAAAACTTCAACACACTGGTAAATGAATGATTTTGAAAAAAGCTTTACAAATAAATCATTTCAACATTAAATGTATAAGGTAGCCATAAAATATAATAATAAAATTATCCTTGAGTAGTTGCATTCATTTTAAACAAGTAGGTGGTCACAGTAAATGGTTGAACTAGTGTGGTGTTTCTTGGTTCAGAAAATCACCACGTTGATCTAGGGAGCATTATCGCTTTTCAACTCTGAAACTAATTCCACAAGAGTCCACAAGATTTAGTTTCTGTGTTTGCTGTTGGTATAACCGAAGTTGGAAAACTATGCAATAAATACAAAGAACTAGACTTTTCAAAAAAACGGATGCGCATATCCATTGCACATCGGAAATAATCAATTCGATAGTTGTGTACTAACTATTTTGAAGGTGGTCAGCGGTCTTGTTGACAGCAGCAATGAAATGAGGGTCTTCAGAGTTATCAGCTTCCTGCTTGGCTACTTGAAGGACGCGATTGGCCAGCCTGGCAATCGCTGTTGTGTGCTCCACCATCTTTTCAGCATCGATGTTGGCAATGGCTGAATCGCACATAACCGTGTGCTTTTGCATATGCTCCTCTGAGAAATAACAACAAAATTCACATTAATCACAAATTAGGGCATCAATAACATTGGGAAGGCTTGACAGTTTCAACAGAGAAAAATATTCACTACATAAGTTCGAGTGAACTGCTCAGGCAATGTTATTTATTCAACCAGCAAAGGCGGATATTTTGGAGGCGTATATTTTGAATGTACAAGCTCGTCTAGATTCTGTAGAAAAGCCTACTAGGGCAACGAAGAAAATAATCGCACCACACTTTGCACGAAATATAAATATGATGCCGTTAAATCTACGGATTCAACATGGTACTACTGTGATCATAAAACATGAATGTGCCTTGAAATTTAGTGTACATGCCTGACCTTAAATATTAGTGCATGAAAAACTGGGGAAAGCTAGATGATATTATTAGAGCCAATGGATACAGTTCCACAAGCATATATCTAATATGAAGATGCTCAGACATCTTACTGCTACCTACGTTGTTTTATTAACTGAAAATTAACTTTCGGACAATTCTAGTAAGGTACCTAATATTTCATTACTTCGAGCAATCATATCAAAAAATGCAGCCCCTGACTTCGATGTTGAAGTCACAAACATTGAAAAGGGATTTGTATTATTATCGTTTTTTTATTAATAATGTAGGCTTTATTTGTACTATGTACATTTTAGTTTTTTTCATATTGCATATTAGTAGACGAAGTCTAATTCACTCGGAACGTGGCGAGAGGTGCGTGTCCATTGATACTCCTCTCAAAAATTAGGTACATTACGAAACGACATCCTTAACAATATTATAATTAACAGAAGGGATTGTTAATTTTATTTATCAGTGGACTGTGATATGATTGACAACAAACCACTCGTTATAAAACTCTCTTTTAAAAATATGATTTAAATATTATAGTCCCAACTAAGACACTGGCAAACTCCTCGTGCTTACGAGGATATCACCGTTTTTTAAGATAAAACAATTTTTAGCTATTGCCAACACGGATTACTGAAGAATCGATCAACAGTAACAGCTATAAAGAATTTCCTTGTGTCACAATGTACGGATTTGGGGTACCGAAATCCTAGTGAAGTTCATGCACATGAACGGGATTTACCAAAAGTGAATGTGTTTTGTGCCATTTCTCAACACAAACTTTACGATCCATTCTTTTTTGATGGGTTGTCAATCAATGGGGACAGCTATGTCAACATGCTGCAAAAATGGCGATTCTCCCAACTTGAAGAACAGGGCAACTTTGAAAACTTGATATTCCAAAGGTGCGTTTAAACTTCGCGAAATTTCCTCGCGAGGGAGTTTTGCGGCGTGGAGATGCTTCTAGAACCCGAATCACGCCTCTGCGAGGATCCCTTGCGAGACGCGGGAGCGAGCGGTTAGCTTGTCGGTCTCTGGCGCGCAACTAAGGAGTTTCGGCCTTGTTATTTCTCGAAGTGTAGACGTGTATATTTGTTTGTGCGAGGCAGGTTTATTGTCTTTATTCGATTATAATTTTGTAATCAGTGTGATGACAATTCTTTCCTTCACAGTGATCGCTTCTCTCATGTGCGTGTCTACCCGTTCAATTTTGGGTCCAATAACTAACACCAGATGATCGAAGTCAGTCGATTTCATTCGCGTGAAATTCAGTATTATGTCTTCAACCATCTCCATCTGCATGTCCTTTATTAATCTATTGCCATATTGCAACCGTTTGCGAAAGATTTCTCTGACCCACTAACGACGTCGGCGTTGTTGCTGACGTCCTTTCCTCTTTTTGACAGTATGAGCTGCGACGATGAAAGCCAAAACACTGGCTGCACGGGGAGGAAGAGGAACTATAGAAACACTCGCCATGGCCGCCTCGCGAGAACTGACGGCTCACCTCTGCCGTCGTGCCTCGCGCGTCTGTTTCACGGTTTGTTTCCTTGTGTAGTCTCGGGCGAGGGCCTCACCCATCAGTCTCGCGAGGAAATTTCGCGAAGTGTAAACGCACCTCAACAAGATGGGGCACCACCTCATTGGTCTCTTCAGGTACGCGAGTTCTTAAAAGACTTTCTCCCGCACCGATGGATAGGTCGAAGTTCTGCGGGAGTTGGTTCTTCACCCATGGCATCCTCGTTCCCCCGATATGACGACTTGCGATTTCTTCTTATGGGGATACATAAGACACGGTTTTTTTACCTCCTCTAGCCAAGAATTTGGTTGACCTTAAGCCCGCATAGCAGCTGCAGTGGAGAGTGTGACCTCCGACATGTTATCACATGTCACACAAGACTGTGGGATGAACTGAGTTATCGTGTAGATGTGATTGATGCTTCCGGTGGTGGACTTATCAAACATATATGAATACCAAAAAGAAAAAAAAAAAAAAACTGTGGAACTCAACTTTTTATTTATTTTATTTCCAGTTTTTTCATTTTTCAAAGTTTAATACTTCCTTGATTACAGAATTTTAAAGTTCCAATATTCTTCTGTAGACACCCTGTATTTTCCTGCAGTCATACAGGTGCTCAATTCAAGAGCCCCTCGCCATTTTCAAGAAAATAGTGAATTATTTTCTTATAAGGACATTTGTTAAGATTAAAATTACCTATATTACAACTTTGTAGCTGTTGACATCCTATCGACTGCTGTGCGACTGGATTTAATTGTCAAAATCGTAAGAAATCATGCAAGCAGAACAAATTGAACAAGTGGTAGGGCTGATGATGATACATCATGAACGTGAGGATGAACGATAATTCATGGACAAGAAGAGGGTATGTACCTAATTCGAACATAAAAGAGTACGAGTGGTTGAAAGACGAAAATGTGAAGAAACTGCCATGCATTTGTGCTATCGATGTTCTATGTATGATCCGTAAACCAGTTGAAAAGGTACTTTCGCATTTTGCTGTACGAGATCATTAAATGTTTACATAATACATACCGATCACGTCAACGCATTTCGAAAAAGAAAAGAAAAAACGAAGTGTTTCGTATAATTATATGACCCAACCAGTGTATGAACACAATTCATTATTGCATAAAGCTTAAATAAAAATGTTATTGTATGCGTCATCACTTTTTAATAAAAATATATGTTAATGAGATAGTGCAAAACCAACAGAATTTACCTATATTGATACCACACGTACTGTCATACCAACACAGACATGCCAAAATTTATCAGCAGCAACTACGCAACAGGAAAATAAATTATTAATGGCATTGATCCAAGATTGGTCCATACAAGGTGGTTTTCACAGTAATGCAACAAAATTTTGAAGCTCAACTAAAGAAGCACGAATTCAATTTTGAAAAAAAGTATACCCAAAGTGAAATTGCATGCTCTAACTTTAATGCAAATAACTTCATATTATCTTATACAGCCAATTCACAATAATGAAATCATCGTGGAAAGTACCGCAAACACCAATAGAATCGTCATACACCACTCACATCAAGAGAACCTAACATTTTAAAGGAAAATATTTTTCTAATTCTCATCCAACCCTAAAAACCGGATCAGTTATTACGCATAAATGCGCTTAATGCATATAAGATATTGGTATGAAAAAGTGATCACGCAAAACATAATGTACCTAGACTATCTACCAGCTAACACTCTAGAAACTTTGTACAGAAAACATATACAGATAACCTGTTGAATAAAACTTGATTAGCTGTTCAAAGCTAGACGGTTCTTCTTGCAAATTAAAACATATTTCAGCGTGGTTAAAAGATTAAGGTGTTGTAAAATATGAACGATCTTATTTGCCTAATGCATACACCGAACAACATTTATCACTAACTGATTAGTAACTCAATAAGTTTACACATTTCTGAGGAAACTATAGTAAACAATCTGTTGGGTTTACTGAAATCTGGAAATGGAACTGTGCATGGAGTGTTTCACTCTTGCGAACCAAAACGAAACTAGGTTTCCTACCCGAACCAACCTGATATTTTTAATTAAACGAAAGTTGTATCAACAGAAAGGCGAGTGACAGGAAGAAACTAACCTGAGATCTTGCAGAAAGTAGCAGAGTCTATAGCTTCGTCGCAAAGGTGGCGGATGCGGTTGACTGATTCAGCGTATTGTTTCTTCAGATTCTCGAAGTGTTCTTCAGCAGCTTTAGACTGGGCGTAGCTGAGACGGATGCGTCCGGCAGCCACTAGTTGTGGCGTTAAAGACTCCACACGCCCAGCAGCTGAAACTAGAGCTTCACTCAACTTCTTATTGCCTCCGGTTCCTCCAGCAGCGACCAGGCGCCCAGTGCGACCCACACACTTGGACCAAGCGCTGAGCCGGGCAGCTTTGTCATTTAGGTTCGTCTCTCTTCCAACCACACCTACACAGGTAAAATTACCAGAAATCATGTCATTATAATTCACCATGTGACAAAACCAAACCTTGTTGGATGGTTTTTAATCAAGCTTGTAAATTATTTGATTTATAGAACTTCTCCACTATTACATAAGGGACCTATTGCCTAATCCAATGGCCGTGGTTACGCAGGAGAAACGATCCTTTCCGCCACAACAAGCGACATCATTGAGGATATTTTTCGATTCGTGTACATTTTCGACAGTCCACGAAACTCAGGAGCTCCTAATATTGCCTTATCGTCCTGGATTGGTATGGGAGGTAACAGTGATTCGAATCGACAAACTCAGAATCGAGTGGAAGATTCTTTATCTGCTTGAAGTGCAAGTGTGCTAACTTGCTCAAACACCCCAATCCAAAGAGGTATACTATGGTAGATAAAGAGATATATTATGATAGCTTATCAAAATTCCTTTTCCCCAACTTTAAGCCAAGAAAAAATATCTATTTAAGATACACTGGAAATGGGAAAAAAACAACGATAGGCTCAAGGATATTACCTTCAGGCACATGTACTGCTTCAGTGAATTGCTTTAGTGGAGTGTTGATGTCTGAAAAATCTTCCACAACTTTATTCACAACAGCCTTCTGAATGCTATCTTTCAACTCGTGCAGTTTTTCTGATAAGGTTCTGAAAAATGAAAATGGGCAATGAATTTAGTTAGAGACAAGAGTTAACCCAAAAAGGTCTACTTGGTTCTATATTTGATAACGTCTGACCTTGCAACTTGTTGAGCTTGATGAGTGTTGCCCATTCCTCGCCTGCAGAGATCACTCAGTTGACGGGAGATCCTGTCAACCTGCTCACAAAGAGCTATCATCTCAGCTTTATGTACTCCCTGTAGACCATCGGCCACCTATGCAAAAATTATACACATCTGAATAATGCCCCAAACACACTCGTACTTCAGTGATTACGTAAAGAACTCAACTACACAAATAAACAATAGTAACCAACCCTTTTCCCTTCATCAACAATCATGGCGATTGCCCGATGGCCAACTCCATTATCATCCCGCTCAGGGTGTTGCAACCACCTTGTTGCTTGCTCCAAGCGCCCAGTCACTGTGTGGGCTATTTGTTCTCCGCCTAGACGTTCCATATTGTTGACAGCACTACTCACTGCTCGAACCAGCTCACCCAATTTTTCTTGAATGCCTCTCGAGACGCTTTCAGCCTGAGGAAAATTGTGATTTTTGAAAACACAGATGAAAAATGAATCAATTTTATTCTTAAAAGTTTGAATTAATGTAGATACCTGAGGCGATGTTCCTTTGCCATCTTGTCTAAGCTCGCAAACTGTTTCAACCATGGAATTGACTTCAGAACATAGTCGGTGTATAGCATCCTGGTCACCAGGCAAGGCTCGGTCAGCCACAGCATTGGCATGGTCAACTATCTGGCGAACTGCTTTCTCGCCGATTCCACCTCTCATCGCATAAGGATCCTGCAAATAACAATTGGTGGATGCATCTTTGGTTCAAACGATTCTGGAGATCCTAAGGACCCCTTGGCTGCTGTCAGACAGCCTCATTCATGGACTAGGAGACCAGGAGAAGTGTGTTCAATACCTAACAATAGGCAGTTGTTTCATCATTATTCAACTTCATACACCTCCAAGGTCTGGAGCATACCTCAATGAAATCTCTCGCAGTTCTGTACTTGCTCTGAATTGTGCTTATTGCCTTCTTCATGACAGTGAGATTATCCGCATCCCACTCGTCTTCGTCGTACGTCGTCAATTGAAGCACGCGAATAATTTCGTGAAGCTCGTCCGTCATCCGGGATGCAAGATAGTTCCTGTTCTCAGCTGCTTCTTCAGCACCTTTTCCTCCTGTGAACAGCGTATAACAAAATTAATAATGAAATACCATAATATAATAATAGATAACGAATTCACAATTCAAAAAGAAGAATGACAAAAAGGTACAGACATGCGGCAATTCGTGCAAATAGTTAGAGTTGTCTGAGTTTATTCTTTGCTAATTAGCTCAACTAATGGAGCCACTCATGTTAGCAGCTATTTTGAGGATAAACCAATATGTCACGGAAGCTTAAAAGAGAATAAGGTGAATTGGTTCCAATTGCATGTTACATTCTGCAGAGTTCAACTTCAAGAAGCCCTCACAATTCTATCGTTGAAACTAGATAATGTTGATTTTTGTTCGAGTTATCTCTGAATTTTCCTTTTTCAATCATAATGGTTTTTTCGTAATCATGGAAATTACGAGGTTCGTGAACAGAAATGTTATCAAAGTTCCAGTCCCGCATTTGACCCGTCAACATGGGCTAAGTTGACGCCTCATAAAAGGCGTGGAATAAGGTTTCTATTTGTGATAGGGCAAGTATCGCAATAACCAACTTCAAACAACTATTTTTGAGATTTGAAATTACAAAATCGAACAAAATTCAGAACTAGCTATTTATTAAGTCACCTGGACAAGAATGAAGAACAAGTTCCAGTTATGCAGCACGAACGTATGAGCGAATTTTCGAAATCTGTGTGTTATATTTATCATAAATTGAGTTAAAATTTGAGAACATCGTGTGCAAAAAATGTTAATTATAAATTTTATGGCGAAATAAATTGTTTTAAATAATATTCTTCTGTTCAGAAATTTTGAATTTGTGTCCATTTTCAGGATATTTTAGGGTACAACTTTCATTTTAAGTTTGAGCTTCAATTTTTGAATGACTTAATTCATGGTCTACGTTTTTTAGTAATATATATTCAACGATGTTTAGCTGTTTTTTGGAATTTTTCAAAGTACTTAGGTATATATATTTTTTTAAATTTGACCAACTTAATCTGCTAAATAAGTGATGGCCAGCGAGCTCATCTTTTTTTTGGAATGCTTGATTTTTTGGGAAAGGCCTTCGTTTTTATCTGAAATCTATCGAGAGTGTTTGTCTGGAATGACACATATAAAACATCTAGTTTATAAATACGTACAGAAGAAAAAAAAATCCAGGAATCATTTTGGAATGCACAGAACAGATTTCGATAAAGACAATTTTTGAAATGGGCATTTAAAACATTTCGAAGCCACTTCAATAGCTTCATTAATAAAGAAAATCCGCTAAAATGAGATTGGTGAAAAAATCTATCAACATTTTTCGTCAAGTACCACTTCGACACGAAACTTCTACGGTATTCCACACTTTTCCTGCTACCTTACGTGCATTTAATTAAATAGATAAATGTCAAAAAATATTTTGTCGATCTAGGATTGAATAAGGACAAATACGCGCTTATCCACGAACCAATACGTTCGACTTAAATGGGATTCGTGATATAAACTCTGAACAAACAATATGCTAGGATAATATTATTATTATTTTAAGATAAGATTTTCTATATGGTAGCCAACTGTTTCATATTTATTTTTGTGATACATTTCTGAATAAGCGAATGTAATTTAACATTTCAACCTGCCAACAACCATCTTCACTATTGGGAGATCACAAAACCATAACTTTAAATGTGACAGCTTACAATGATATACAATTTAATTATTAAACTTCTCATGTATCCTTGAACTATTCTAGAAGTAGAATAACAATTAAGATATTGATAATATTAAGGGTTGAGGTACTATAAACCTGAGTTCCTTACCTTGAGAGATGATGTGTATGAATATCTTCATACTGCAAATCAGAATGGGAGCGAGAGTCTTGACCTGGTCCAAGCACCTAATCAATATCTCCCTGTGCACTTGATGAGTGAGTTCTTTTTCACGAGCACCAACTTCTTGAGAGACCTGGATAATAACAAAGTCAGCACGATTCAAGTATCTCTAAGCAGGTAGATAAAAGAAGATGGTGGTAGATGTATAAGTGAAATATGCAAGAATTATTTACACACTACAATATAGGGCAAAACAAAAGATATTACATATCAAAATACTATTTAGAAAGCACGTGTCAACTACAATTTGAAAACTGGTGTTTGTGTACAAATGAATTAATCAATGAAAGGTAGACTAAACAGGGTGCACCAGCAAAAGGTTACACCCCCTTCTTTTCTATAAACCATTCATACATTTTTCAATAGAAATCGGGAAAAACAATTTTGCGCAACCATCCGCAATACAAACCAACATCGTTTTTATTTCAAATTAGAACGTCAATCTTAATAGCGAACCGGATTCTACAAAGAAATGCATGAAAATTTGACCCTTCATTCGATTTTTTTGGTCACGCGTAACCCGCTCAGCGAGCGCACAAAGTTGCTACATCAAAAAAACTGCATTGGAAAACTCCCATACATAATACCTCTTGAACATGAGGTTTTAATCAAACAAAACGTTGCTACGAAGCGGAGAAGATAATGAACGAGGGTTAGGTACTTTGCAATGGAACACATGGGAAACTAAGAAGAACGCGTACTTGGCAATGGGCTAGTAATAAAGCATAATACGACACAAACCTTAAGTGGAACACATTTTCATTGTTTTAAACGCTGGTGTAATTTTTTTTCAATTATACTTAATTTGAACACTTTTACAACCGAAAATGTGTTATTCTCAGTGATAAATGTTCATCTTTTCAAATGTGTGTACAGCACACATGAATTTTCATGGGTTTTCAAAGCTGATTACTAAGTGCATCGCGTTTTTACCAAGTTTTAACGGTTTTATTTCCAAATTGCGCTGCGGCTGTATTAAGAGAGAAATAACTCAACTGATGTGAGTGGATGGAGCCTCGACAAACAGTGACGAAAGGGAGACTCATGAAAACGAGATGCACTTCACAAATTAGAGACAATAAAAACATTTTCGCCTTAAGAAGATGTGAAAATAACAAAAAAAAAGTATATATATATATATATATATATCGTTCGCCAGTCGTTTAAAAATTTTCTCTGATACTAATCTACCAAAGTTTAGGAAATTTGCCTCAAAAATCCAAAATCAATCCGGGATGTGCTAGTGATCTCTGCATCTTGGTCAGTCAACTCCAATGGATTATAATTAAGGATTAAACTATAAAAAATCAGAAACTTTTTATGTTCGATTTTTTGTACGATTCAGATAGAAATTAGTTCCAATGAGTTCCATGAATCGAATGCGACCTCTTGGGTTGCTGTACGATCATCCGTTCGCTCATAATTTGAAAATCGGTCAGGTAGATAGTCGAGCTGAAGAGAACTGGCTGGAGAGCCCATTCTATGGGGGATCTGAAGTGGACCACGCGACTGGCGGTAGCCCAAGTATTTTCATCTTGAATAAAATTACTGATTGAAGTTTCGAGTTTAAATAATGTATCACGGGCTACGTCCAATATACTTGAAGCGTTTTAGACAATAAACCTACCTTAAAAGGTCAACTGTGTGCTTTTTAGCGCGTTGAACCAAGTCCAAACTATAGTTTAACAGCAACGAGCTAGTTGCAAAAGACAGCAAAGGTCCTTTCCAGGTTATTAACTATATCAGTTGATTCCAGGAATCAGAAATACAAAAGGAAGCTAGAAGAAACACTTTTGTCGAAGTGGTCTTCACTTCACAATTTGAACTAATTGAATTAGAGTCTCAAAAGCTCGCAATATCTAAGGTTGTCATTAAATTCACCTATGAAACACTCCTATCTTGCAACATGACGGGTGACGCTGTCAGGGTTTTGCATTTATTGATGTTCTTACTAAACTGAAATAGACTCACCTTACTGAGGCAGGGAGTAAGATCTCTAAGGAACTGCACCAAATCTTCCATAGTTTCAATGACTTCGGCAACGGCCAAATAGTCAAGCACCTTCTTGCACTCTCTGATGATCTTCCTCACTTCACTTTCGTCGAAACATAGCAGGAGAGAAGACGTACCTTGGAGGATCCCTCTCGAGCCATCGATCAGCTTTTTCCTGCATTTTATAACGTTTTCATTAACATTCAGACCTGAAGGTTTGCGAATCAATCAGGTTTTTATAAGAAAAGGCTCCCTTACGTCGAAAGCAATTTCATACAGCTATTTATATGCTGAACACATTTGTAGGACGTTCCTCTGAAGAAAGGCTTCATAAAGGGACACCTATCAGAATTGATCCAGGGGCGTGTGGGGGCAACCCAAACATTATAAATACTTAACTGAATACCCCCAGACATGCGTATAAACAAATAAAAGTAATTTTCCTATCTCGAATTATATTGGTTTTTTAACCATTCTCTGGTTTAAAAAAAAAGTTCAATTTACAGTTTTCACAAATTGCTGCCCGACCAACTCGTTCTCCCTTGAAGACAGCTTGATTTTTAGTAGAAGTAGTTGAAAAAGCTCGAGGAGAGAAACCTTCTGGATAATAAAAAAACGTTTAAATTTATTAGGATCCCTATAAGAAAGGTTCAAAATACATTTCCAAGAAGACAATCTATTTTTGAAATTTTTGAAAATATCGCAGTAGCTTTAATTGTTCGAAAATAGGCCAGAGGGTACTGCAATCGAATCGAGCGGGACATATATACATTTAAGATAACGATGATGGTAATTTCAACTCTTTACTCCCAACACCTCCTTGTTATATCACATTTATTCAAATCCTTTTAATAAGTTATTTTATAGGAATACGCTTAGAAATTATAAGCACAATTTACGAGAGCTATTGTTTACGCAACATTTAATCACCATTATGGAACTTTTATTCTATTCGTAAAAAGCAAGGTTGATATTCATACAACTGTTAAGTAAATTTACCTGGCAGGTCCGGAGTAGGGGTCATTTTTCAACATAGCCGAAGCCTCTTCGAGATATTTGGAGGCTTTTTCCACTCTTTCCAGCGCTGAAGGCATGTCGTGCTTGAGAATTGGATCATCGCTGCTGCTGATGGTTTCCTTGCCGACCTGAACAAAGCCAACTTGTTATTTATGGGTTATTCATTAATTTATTCGAAATTTCTTAATAAATTATGCGACACTATACATTAGGGCGACTCCCTCACAGAATCCGACAATATTTGTTAATATAAAGGAACATAGTGGACAACTGCTTTGTAGAAGTGATGAACTAATTCATAGAGATAAGTTTCGCAGTTTACTGTTAACTGAAAATCATTTAGGAATATCCTGAATTCCTACAGGGCAAATTATCATTACACTAAGGTCTAGAAACTACACTCATAAAAAATATAAAGCCTCATATTCTATCTTGCGCTTGTAGTGTGAATTGTTGCAAAAACAGTAATTGCAGTCATAAAATTGTAAAATGAAAATTATTGAGAAAAGAAGACAAAATTAGTCGTAACGTGCAACTAAATCTTCAATTTTTGGAATTTGAGTGGCTTCACTTGAAAAGCAAGTGCCTATACAGAACGACTGAAGGAGTAATTTCGAATGAACAAGATCAACTGGTCGGTACATTCTTAAGTACATCCCTGGAATTTTCAAGTGGGTACAAAATGAAAATTATCGTGAAAATGCAATGGAACCTTCACGACTTGGATTTTGAGAGATGAAAGAGGGTTTGGAGAGTGTTTATTTATTACTAACTTGAGTTACTTCAAATTTTGGCATTAATAACCACTGCCTATTAATAAGTACAGTAAAAAGGAATGATAAATGATGCCTACACATTAAATCTAAATTAAAATTAAACATGATTAGGTCATTCTACCAGGTATTTTTACGTTTAACAACCGAGAATCTGGGCCAAGAGATAACGAATATCGTAAATATTTCTGCGCAACAAACAGCGGAAGAAAACTGAGACATATGAAGTTACCACCAGCTGCCTCTTCCATGAATTATGAATGTTCAAATAATTACCTATTCAACATAAATTAAATTTGCAGTACTGTCATTAAACAGGGCAATATTCGGGCTTGATCTCAACTTTTAACGATAAGACTTTACTAGGACTTCATCTTCGGTTTTTCGACGCTTGGAGGCGTCTATCAAGTTGTTCAAGATGAAAATTCGGTTCGCCTCTTTGAATGTAGGCTCTCTCAAGTATTTCATAATGATAGGACTTTGAATCAGAAATGAGCAAATGACATAACACGAGTTCAATTTTGGACATGTTCAATGGCATCTGCTAACGTTTTCGTCAACCCCATTTTGTCTGGCCTTGATTTTGCCGTCATAAACACCCTCCCTTCTGGCAGTTGGTGAATCTGTTAAAGAAGCAATTTCAACTACAGGATACCGTTGATGAGGTAAGTGAATGGACCAAAAAATGGCGATATCAGTAACCTATGGCGTCTGGACCACCAAACATGAGATTGCTGATAACTTTTTAAAGTGACATTACTTAGGGTTATTCAGCGTGAAAAATTCAGGCGGCTCACAAATTGGACTCATTCTCAAGAATTTCAAATCAATTTTTTGAATCAGAATGAGCCTTGACGTTTTCATAAACAAAAATAGTGAATGGACCAAAAAATGGCGGCTGAAACTGAATGTGCTAAAATTGTCTCACATCAACTTCACAAACAAAAATAACCGCATGGCTTATAATGCTGAATGAACGAGCAATACCTAGAGCTAACACCGGCAAATACTTGGGAATGACTCTTGACAGCAAACTAAAATGGAAAGAGCACGCTCAAATAAGAAAAAGGAAGAACTGAATAAGGAAGTTTAGAAGATTTTATTGTTTACTAGAGACATTCAGAGCTTGTACATAATAATCAAATGATAAAACAAGCAATTCTGAAACCAGTATGGACGTATGCTCTGGGGCTTTACGAAAAAGACCCATATCAAGATGATTCAGAATTTTCAGAATAAAGTGCTAAGGTAAATTCCTCTGTGGTACATTCCTAATGATGACCTCCATCGTGACCTTAATGTGGGGCGAAGTGATAAAGCAGCATGCAACGAAACATGAACAGCGACTTCATGCGCTCATAAACCCAGAAGCGCTTCACCTCCAAGACAATAGCAACATCATCCGACGGCTTGACAGTACAAAACCACTGGACCTTGTGATGTCACGTGATTAGTGATTCAGTGACAGATAGCTATCTAGGATGTAGCCAGTGGGCTATCAACTCTACAAACAGTTAATAAGTGTATGAGTGTTAATTAACTTTATGGGCCTATGCTCAGTTGTTATCTTGACTTTGTCATATCGGCCTGAAAAAACAAATGAATAAAATAAACACTCCAAACTCGTCTAGCATACAAAAGTATGAACTACGATCACAACACTAGACTTTACATGAAATGACGAATTTTTAACATTTTGCGCGCGACTGCAAAAGCGTTTGTCAAGGAAATTCTGTCTGGATTTTTGGATTTGTACTCTCCGAAGTATTGAAGAAAGCACTGATTTGAATTCAGGGCGAACAAATGACTTGACTAAGATCCAAATTTGCACGATTTCAATAGCGTCTGCCAACGCTTTCATCATGCCCAAACCGTCTGACATTAATTTCCCAATCAGTAGAAAACAATGGATAATTTTAATAAGAAATATGAACTCTGAGAAATTAACATGAATTTCAACCTTTACATATAATAAATTGAGTTATTGGTAAGTATGTTTATCACAGTTTTAATTTACACTTCATTTCACACCACTTTCTCGACAGAAGCGAAAGTCTACTCTGCTTCTTTTAGTGTGAAAAAATACATAAAATTGAATAACAAACGTATTTTTGCATGAAAAGTCCATTTTCCGTTGAAAACGACGATTTTCATAGGAAAAGCTTAGTTTTCTCGCATTAAAATGATATTTTCTCCACTAAATTCTAAACCTGAGATTCCGGCGCGTATTTTAGGACTACAGGCTACATTTGAAGAGTAGAATTTTATTAGACCTACAAAGAATGGATAAAGTGGTCATTTTGAAGATTTGACAAAATTCACTATATTTTTTTGGTACACTAGGGCAGGGGTTGCGAACACGCGGCTCCGGGCCAAAATGAATGCGGCTCTTTGCGTCATACATCGTCTTTCGGTACTCATTCCTATGTCACAAATTAGTGGAAAGGGAAACCTCTCTTAAGGTGTAAGTTCTGAGTAGTTTTTAGATTCTAAGAAAACCCCTGCAAAGTGACCTCCTTCACTTCTGGGCAAACCCCTCTGAAAGTCAATGTTCCTTTATGAGTTCGGGGAAACCCCCTCCTTTGGCTCACAAAAGATCCGAGAAATCCCATTGAGATTTTCATCCCATCACTCGAACAAGGTAAAAAAAAAAAAACACCTGACTGAGCATGTTATATTATGTGTTTAATATATTACAGTTAAAATCATATGCTTTTGTGTGGTGCGGCTCTTTCACGTTTCTCACATTGATTTAAAAGTTTAAATTTCAAGAACTTTTCCTGTTGCAAAACCTCTTGGAGTTACAATGGAAAATGTTATGCGCGTAACAAAATTTCTTTCCAACGGTATAATCAAAATTGAATATTCTTCAGTATATACGCGAGTTATGGCCCTTTTAGTAAATTGAAATCGAAAACACGAAAAAAAATCTTGAAAGTGAAATAACTCGAAAAGAAACATCTTAAAAAAAGAAAAAAAATTCTAAGAGGCACTTTTTGTCAGAAATCAGTTGTAGAACCTATTCTTAGCCTATGGCAGGTTACTCAGGTTAACACCCTGTATGTAATGCACAAGGATTCAAATTTCATATGAATAAAACATATAACGGTGCAATCTACTGGTGATATCAAAAGGCGAATTCGGGGCTATTAG
This sequence comes from Creontiades dilutus, assembly GCA_031894815.1. Taxonomy (NCBI): domain Eukaryota; kingdom Metazoa; phylum Arthropoda; class Insecta; order Hemiptera; family Miridae; genus Creontiades; species Creontiades dilutus. The sequence goes on from JAVIWC010000594.1 coordinate 1,395,470, forward strand.
GAAACTCGGTCAGTTGTCTCACTTTAATCGTTCACTTCCCAGACCTCCAGACAGGGTCGATAATATCCATTCGACATCTTCCCAATGAGTTGGAGGCGCTACTTCACAACTAATACAATTTCTGTCAAGGAGAAGATATTAATGGTCTCCATGATTCTTTTTCTTTGAAGTTGGTCCTTCCCATTCGTCTTGGAACTCGAAACCCGTGGCGCCTTTAGTGACGGTTTAAATTTGGACGAACTACGATAAAAAATAACGACCTTGTACAGGATGTTGAGTCACGTGATTCATCACTCTCACTTGAACGGATAAAAATATTAAGCACCTTCAATACAAAGAAAGAGGTTCAAGCTTTCATTCTATAATTTTATAATAAATTACTTCAGCATCAGTGTTATAGTCTATTAGGACTTCAACGAGAAGAAAAGGATCGTAGAAACATGAACAGTGCATAAAACATATCCATCTCACAGTACAGGCGTGTGAAGCGACAATGGAGTTTATTCAACTTATTAATCCATTTATGAGTAGCAATTTATGAAATTGGTCGAATCGCATGGATTTGAATGGACTATTCGTTAAAGCATATACAGGATATGATTGATTGTAACTGAATGAAACGCAACCAAATGATCAATGTAAAACGTGTGACTAGAATTGATAACATAAGAGAAGACGACAGCTTGACGTCAGTTTAGCCTCCTTTTGGCTAAATTGAGATTTTGTTCATATAATTAGACGTGAAATCTTGAAAGTTGTCGACGAATTAAACTTGATGTATTACATTACTGTCCACGAAAATAGACTCTGTTGGGAAAGTAAAACTAGACATTATTTTCCACTGTGTAAAGCAAAACTGGCAGAGAAAGTAAAAGTGGCTTATTAGTTTATATCGATTCCAAAGTGGGGCACATCCGGAACTACACTCTAATTTCATTTAAAAATTTGATAACTTTTCTAAGTCAAATTTGGAATTTTACAAACCAATTTCAGAATTTTCCAAACTATATTCAGCAATTACCAAGCCAAATACAGAATCGTCCATTACAATTTGAGAATGTCACAACTATTTGCATTAAATGAATGATACAGTTCTGACCGTGAAATCAATCATCAATCAATTCATTATGGCAGCAGCTTATAAAACAGTTCTAGGCATGCAGCATGACTGTAAGAGCGAGTTTTCGTAAATTCGCATGTGACGAGTACATTTATGTTAAATTGTATTTACATGTAAGCACTTTGGAGACAAGGCTATGTGAATTATATATTTTGTAACGAATTAATAATCTCTAAAGAATGTTCCAGTCCGAAATTAACTCGTGGGTTTCCGAAATGTTTTGTGTTCTTTTAGATTTTTCGCTAATTTAAATAAATCTTTATGATTTTTTGCTTGAGTTACTAAATGTCCACGTTCATGTTCGACTAAGTATTTCGGATTGGTATTCTTGAAAAAATATTATTTAGCCTTTTTTTTTTTGCATTTTTATTGATTTTTTTCAAGCACGATTTTATATAAACTGCAGCGGGTGTCTACGTTGATACCCTGCGACCCCAAGCCTCCGATACCCGCTACAGAAGGTGGTCTAATGTTGAAACAGTAGCGTTGACAAGTATTCTATAGTTGCAATGACATATGCTGAATTCGGTTTGGATAATTCTGAAATCAGTTCGAAAAATTTCGAACTTGACTTGAAAAAGCTATAAACACACACATAAACATAAATGACGAAAACGAAATCAAATGCTTCACTTACTTTGACCAAGTTGGCCACAGCCCTGCTGACAGCTTGGACGGGCCGTTCGAGATCTGGCATCGCGTTTCCATCTTCGGCTTCCTCGTGGAGAATGACGAGGCGGGAGACCTGAAAAAAGGGAGGACAATACGTTACTGATTGAGTTCGGAGACCGCGAGCCCGCATTCGGGGTTTAGGTTTGTTCAAGTGACTCGAGTTTGACAACACTCCTGTGAAATTGGAAAGGTTGAATAAAGAAGTCTTCCAAAATATCCTGAAATTCAATTGCCTGCCCTTATCCTTATTGGGATGTTTTCTGGAATCTTAAAAACAGGAATGGCATGTCATAATCTCGGGTATCGGACATGCCATGGTATAATCCGAAAATCTTGGCACACGTATTCTACAACTAGTTTCCAACAAAAAGTGCCTCCTAGAGATTTTTTTTAGAGGCTTCGTTTTTGAGTTATTTCACTTTTAAGATTTTTTTCGTGTTTTCGAACTTACGTCACTAAAACAGCCGTAACTCCGGCGTTTTCGAAGTATTTGCAAATCTATGTACGCCGTTGAAAAGAGCATACAATTATCTATCGTCTCAGACTTTAAAAATAATTCGGTTTAAAAGGAATCAGTTCAAAAATGAGACTGAAAAGTAAATTTTGTCACATTTTAAACATAAATGACGAAAACGAAATAAATGCTTCACTTACTTTGACCAAGTTGGCCAATGATACAGCTTGGACGGGCCGTTAAAATCTGGCATCGCGTTTCCATCTTCGGCTTCCTCGTGGAATGACGAGGCGGGAGACCTGAAAAATTTTTAGGACAATACGTTACTGATTGAGTTCGGAGACCGCGAGCCCGCATTCGGGGAGGTTTTTCAAAAACGTGTAGTTTGACAACACTCCTGTGAAATTTTAAAGGTTGAATAAAGAAGTCTTCCAAAATATCCTGAAATTCAATTGCCTCCCTTAGCCTTATTGGAGGTTTACAAGCAGGAATGGCATGTCAAAATCTCGGGTTTCGGACATCTACAGGGTGTACAGCGTATGATCCGAAAATCTTGGCACACGTATTCTACAACTAGTTTCCAACAAAAAGTATCTCCTAGAGATTTTTTTTAGAGGCTTCGTTTTTGAGTTATTTCACTTTTAAGATTTTTTTCGTGTTTTCGAACTTACGTCACTAAAACAGCCGTAACTCCGGCGTTTTCGAAGTATTTGCAAATCCATGTACGCCGTTGTAAAGAGCATAAAATTATCTATCGTCTCAGTCTTTAAAAATAATTCTTTAAAAGGAAGTAAAGGGCAAAAATGAGCCTGAAAAGTAAATTTTGTCAAATTTTGAAAAAAATTCTTTTTTTTTTAATGGCTCATTAGTCCCCCTTAATTTTAATGATACGTTTGAGCCTGTAAGCTTAAAAAATGCGAAAAAGTCTCAACTTTCCAATGGTATATTTAATTTTTAGGTTTTAGGAAATTGAGGTTTTATACAAAAAAACGTGTATTTTCAAGCACATTTGATGTGATCGAACGGGTGTGTGGACCTACCTTTGACCGTTAATCACATTATCATACTCAACATTTTGCTCGTGATGATGTTTCTATCAATGAAAAGAAGAGTAAATCATAAAAAACAACGGGATCAAACCGGATCAACGGGATCAAAATTATAATATTAAAGACTGAGACGATAGATAATTTTATGCTCTTTCCAACGGCATACTTAGATTTGCAAATACTTTGAAAACGCCGGAGTTACGGCCGTTTTAGTGACGTAAGTTTGAAAACACGAAAAAAAAATCTTGAAAGTGGAGTAACTCAAAAACGAAGCCTCTAAAAAAAAAATCTCTAGAAGGCACTTTTTGTTGGAAACTAGTTGTAGAACGCGTGTGCGAAGATTTTCGGATCTTACGCTGTACACCCTGTATATTAAGAACCAGCAAGAATTCCTCTTATATTTCAGAAGTCTTAAAGAATGCATTCTCTTCATTCGATCACTATGGTAAATAATGAGATGAGCATTAACTGGACGAGAGGTTATCGTAACAGGAGATACTCACAAATTCTCTCATTTATCTTGACTAAAAATAGCAGTATGAGTGAGTCATTGTAACAAATACTCGGAGTAAAAACGCTGCCGATTCTAATATAGTTTTTTTGCTAATGCGTGATTGCCGGTGTTGTTATGAGTTCATTTTGGAATGCGATTATCTGCTAAGGGTGAATTTCTTCAGATCTGAAACCCATCGAGTCAATATTGCATTCAAAATTAAACCGCCTTTGCCTATGTCAGTGCATGAGAATTGTTTGAATTTACGACTTCTACAAATATATTTGAATCCGGTATTGACCTGATCATGAGCGCCGACTTGTCCAAAACTGTGGTGCGGCTATGGAATTTAAAGAAATTTCCTGCTAAAAATAGTCATTTTTAGTCCGTTTTGGGTGCCTATAAAGAACACTATTCTATCCTGAAAGTAAAGTAAATTTGCTAAACAGCTCCTTTTGGTTTATTATTCAATAATAAACCATTGTAATCGCTCTGGAAAAAAATTCTAACCCCCCCCCCCCCGAAAATTTCATGGTTTACGTTTCAAAGGGTCTAGAATCCGAATCAGCAATAAAAATTTGTCCGTCCGTCTGCCGTACGCACGATATCTCCCAAACGGCTGGAGCAAAAGATCTGAAATTTTCAGGAAAAATCCATCTTGGTCCGACGACGCCCCAATTCTTGAGCCAGCTCTCTCACTCAATTTAAAGTGCCCTTTAAGGGCTGTCAAAGTTTTGTAAAATCCCTAAAAACCTCAAAACAAGTCGAAGCTGCCTAATTTTTACTCTATTTGAAGAACATACCATGAGGAATCGAATGAGCCCTTCCCCACGTCCGTAGGTCAAACCATTCCCGATGTATGGCCCGATTGGTGCCAACATTTGCGTTTTTTCATTTATTATTGTTTGTTTGTAACCTAGTGATGTTGTAGTGAATAGCGATCGAGTTGTAGTGAATGTGGATACTGGAGTGATAGCCGATGTGAATACTTGTAGTTTATAGCCGATACACGGGTTGAAGCATTCTGATATGCATGAAACGCTGATAATATATAGGTAAATATTATTCAATATTATTACTGGGGTAAATAAGTATTCTTTCATTGAAGTTTATTATTCAATTGGCTTGCGTTCATGATTTGAATCTTACTACGCTTTGGAGTGTGCGTGTTTTACAGGTGATAGAGCGATTATTGAATTTCAGGAGATATGCATAGAGCACGTAAATTGTTCTCAACCAAAATACCTATTTGGATTCATCAGTTGATCATATTCAACAATGCAAATTCTTTCAGTGGGGTTTATTATTCAATTTTATTCATTTGAGTTGCATTCATGATTTGATGATTGATCAATTTCATGAACTGATCAATCCAAATAGGCATTTTGGTTGAGAACAGATTTACGTGCTCCATTCATATCTCCTGAAATTCAATAATCGCTCTATCCTGTGAAACACGCACACTCCAAAGCTTAGTAGAAATTCAAATTATGAACGCAAGCCAATTGAATAATAAACCCCAGTGAAAGAATTTGCAGCGTTTTTTTAAATTTGTGATGAGCTATAAACAACGTTAATAAATCAAAACGAGTATAAAGTTTAATGATACACCAAACAATGAGTACAAGGAATAAATGAAGCCAAGCTTCCCCCCAATAAACAAACAGCAAGGGCAACTGGGCTATTTATTAGCCACTTAGCTGGGGAAGTGTAGCGTTATACCATTAAAATTTTAAGATTTTCAGTAAGAAAAATATTGGTGGGGCCCGAGCCCCACCGTCTCTTATAAAGTCGGAGCCCATGGTCTTGATTACCTACACTAACTTTCGACATCAAATTTTGTTCAAAAACTCGATTTTTTAAAAATTAATTTTACATGGTCCTGGAAAGCCAAAAGGTCAAATAATATGAGAATGAACCAACTATTCTATTCAAATAATAGAGATGAAAAGGAGGCAATAAGTTTTACTTCAGATAGGGGTGATCCGCCGAAAAAGGTCGGGAACCACTGATCTACAAGATTTTATATGATAAAAATCGAAATTTTTCTATCGATGATGGAAGGGCCGATAGTATCGGATATCGATAGTTAGTGACCAATATTTTTTCCGATATTTCAGCCGATATATATCGGCTTCGTCTGATAATATCACATATTATGTTGACTCATAAAATATTATCGATCGTAAGTTCCATTTTTTTCACATCACACCAGTTTGAAGAATATTTTGCCCACAAAAATGAGTTCGTGTAGCTGGAACATCTATATTTATCCATTGCTGATATCCATAGGATATCAAGTAGTGGTTTTGGCTGTGGCCAAGAGTCTTGGCCCAAGACGATAAAAATAGAAGAAGAATAGTGGTATGGAGGTTCCATAGGAAAATTGGAAGATTGGGGTTGTTGAGGTTTTTCAGCAAGTGTTGCGTTGTTCTTTTTGAGATTGTATCTTATTCAAGGTTGATTCTTTTTTGTTTATTCTCAGTTGTTTGAACCATCGGTTCGAAACGTAGGTATTTCCATTCATTTAAGGAAGGACATAAATGCTAAAAGCCCTCTAGAGAACTTGGGTAGCTTATCAAACAATATAATTTGTTACAAAACTACTGGTAAAACAAAATTAAAAATAGTAATACATTAAACTGAACATAGTTTCAATTCAAACATACTTTATCTTAAATCAGAAAAGGCGTATATTTTCAATTTATTGATTAGTATTAATTAACTTTTCTTTTCAAATATTAGCTTCTGTAAACTCAATTGTGGCACCTGGTCTACTAAGTGCATTGAATACATAAATTTTATTCAACTTATTAACCAATATTTTTCTAAAACTATCGATATTTTTTGGTCGATACTATCGGTAGTGCCTTCTATCGATGATTAACCTACGATATATATCGGCATCGATATTTTATGTTTTGATGGCCATCCCTAAAGCATAACGATCCGCCATCTTATAATGGTGCGGGTTCAATCCTAGATGGTCTCCTCTAATGTTCGATCCTAAATCCTTTCCTCAATATCTTAACAGTTCTGACAGATCTGTAGGGAGTTCACAAGATTACAACAGATGGTCCCCAACGAATTGAATCGAGATTAGGTTGACAATGACCGAAAACGTGGTCGTAGCAACCTACTTCGTGCGTGTTGGGAAAGTAAACTAGAAACGATAAAATGTTGACCAGACGTTGACTACTTTTTTTCCTACGTCTCCCATTTAAGAACAAAGATGACGTCAGCTCGAACTTATCACCGTTCCTCTATTCGAGAGAATGACGTCATCCGCCATATCACGATCTGAACTTCGCCTCACTAAGCTGCGATCTTCTTTGTCCACAAGTTGGTTTTTCTCCTTTGATTAAGCCAACTCATCTGTACACTTTTGATTCATTCCCAAACGCAATGACCTCAAAACTTCCACCTTGAGGAAATCAATTAATCATTCACTTCGTGCTGAACTAGTTGAAATGAAATGAAACGAAATGTTTCATTCGTAAAAAGCCTTCTGAAAGCCTTTCATTTGTAAAAGGTTGAGGAAAGGCAATGGCAATTTAAACATACATTCAGTAAAAAATGTCTCCGTACAGCCCAAAACTGTGTGCTTTTTATTATTTATCCAGGGAAGCTAATTTGGATGTTTACACAAGAATACATGAACCGAAGTCTCTATAGGCAAACTGGAGCTCATCTGAATCGGTAGAGGATCAATCAAGACTATTCCCACCCGCGAAAACAACTATCAGAGGTCTAGAATCATGAAAATTGTGGTATCATCATTTTTCCGGAGACGATCACGCAGGTCTCCCAGTACAGGGACGACTATTAGAATTGATCCTAGAGGGTGGGTCACAACCCAAACATTAAAAAAACGCTGCAAATTCTTTCACTGGGGTTTATTATTCAATGATTCATGATTTGAATTTCTTCCAAGCTTTGGAGTGTGCGTGTTTCACAAGTGATAGAGCGGTTATTCAATTTTACAACTTTTAGAAAAGGCAATTCAAAAGTCAGTTTTGGGGGATTTTCTAAGAAAACAACTTTTCCAAATTGAGAAATTCGTCCAAATAAAGTTTTTTTGTTGTTGTTTCTATATTGTAGTAAGACACACTTTTCAGAAGAAGAAAAAATTTCCCCTTCTATATTTCAGACTGAATCAGGGTGATGCAAAACTTTTTTTGATGAGAGTAGTTGAAGAATCAACCTTTGAAGGTTGTCAAACTTGAAGTACGATCACCCTGTAAACAGAACGGTGACAAAACAGTTTGTTGCCGTTTTCTAGGAAAAACACAATATTTTCCCGTCTATATTTCAGACTGAATCAGGGGATGAAATTTTTTGTTGATGTGCGTGGTTGAAGAATCGATCTTCGAAGGTTGTCAAACTTGAAGTGTGTTCACTCTATAAACACACTGGTGATAAGATGCAGTACCTATATTACAAACCTCTAATGGTACCAGTTTTACTACATAAATTGATGATACACCTATTTGATTACTATATAATAAATAATAATTTATCAATTTCTGAGAAATAAGACGACTGTGGTCCTTTTCATAAAAACTCAATTGCTAGCTTTCCTCTACTCGAGGTAGTCATCTACCACCAACCATTAATGGTTGACAGTTGTTAATGCACATCTATTACATCAAAACCGTGGGTTTTTTCCAACCTGAAAATAGCCGAAAGTTAGCAATAAAGTTTTTTTAAGAAGGCCCCAAATCGCTTCATTTACCACAAATTGATAACCCCAAAACTGTCCCATAACTATAAATTAACAATAATTTCGTTAATTCTTTTAAATCCTAAAAATAATAAACCTTTTTTTTCGTAGTTCGGTGCGTCTACTGTAGACAACGCATCTACTAAACGCAAGCCCCGCCTCGATTCTTGGCCTCACAAACTAACTAAAAATAGGAATAGACTGTGAGTCAGATATATCCCCCCAAAACGACTTGAGAGGTGCCGACTTGCCTATGTCATGCTTTACTTGAAAAACCGTTGTCTCCCTGAATAATCCACTAATGTTGTCTCCTTAATAAATCTAATGCCTGGTTTTATACAGGTAAAATTGGATTTTTATAACATTTATATGGAATGATAGGAATTCAATATTAATCGGATGTCTCGACTGAATATCTAATGATTAGAGTTTGGATCGATACAAATATGACATGAAAAAGGACCTAAAACGTTGCTATACGATGCTAACTATGACCACAAGAGAGCCGAATATCTAGGGTACGTTTCAAAACAAATTCAAAATACCTACCCAGGACGTTGAGTTAACCCCGAAACCCCCACATTAGTTCTTTCCAGGACTTTTATTCAAATTTTCTTCAGACATAATTTGAACGAAAACTCGCTCTAAACTAGAGGTTGGTAGCGTACAGAAGATCGGAATCGTTTCATGCAAGTAGAAGGTGATTAGGAGGTAGTAGAAGTTTCTGGGCTGGGTCACCAACTAGCCATCACCCGAAAACGGTTTCCACATCAGGTGTTGGTCGCTTAACGAAAAATAGAAAACGAATGGTCTAAACCAGGGCTTAAGCATTTTGTTGCATGTCTTGTTCAGTCTTCTGTGATACCAGCAATATGATTTTAGTTGACTAGAGCCTGCCACAAATCCCCCAAAAATAGAAGTTATCTACCTTTTACTGTCATTGTTGAAAAGCAAAAAATACTCGGTTGAAAAAAAAAACTTGCGAAAAAGTAAACGTTTTGAAAAATCAAGTCAAATATGACCTAACAACCAAATCATGTTGTAAGAAAAACAAGAAATATGAAGTAAATACACATTTTTGATGACAGAAACCTTCCGCCGTGAATAAATTGCTTTCGGAAACCGACGAATAGGTATTAGGAAAGAAATATTCAAATTTGACCCAATCCAATCTCTATCAATGACCTTTGAGAGGACTGTGCAATCGGTTGTGATATTGAGACATATTAGCCCCATGACCAAAAAAAGTGCTGATCCAGTATACAAAAGATTTCGATTGAACAGGTGAGACGAGAATCTGGGAGCGTTTCATGTGGGGGAACTCGCTGTTCCCGTCTGTCTTGACCTTTTTTGGAATGGTAACCCAGTACCTACCTCGGCACAAGTCGGTGGGCAGACATCCGACCAAATGCACGTCAAATTGTCGAAAACTGACGATTTAGCTCGGACAAGCCACGTTCCCGAGTGGGAACAGTTGGCATTCTACAAAAATAGATTAGAAAAAACAATATTGTTTACATTGGACAACGTTTATAACCACGCCCTCTGCAGATAAATAGGTATAAATAGAGGTGAGTTTAGGTAAATTTAATTTCAAGAAAACGTGTAGAATCTGTGGGTCGAACTAAAGAAATTAGATAGCAGCATGACGCAAAAAAGAAGAAATATCGAGACGGATAAACGCCTAGGCATGTCCCTATAAAACGTTCACAAACTCTCTAAAACTTGGTAAAGACAAATATTAATGACATTTTTTGTAACGAACCTGCTGAGCCACTGGCTCCAAAATGCTTTCGATTGTCTTGGTGTGGAAGACCGGCATTTTTCAGCGATGAGAAATCAACAAAAACGCGAATATCCAATTTAGAAACCGGTCGAATGCTGCGGTTCACGACACATAAAACGTAATAGGAAAAAAAATCAGTGGAATTGAGAGAGGAATAAACACCGACGAAGACAAAAACTCAAGAGCACCCTAGAGCCCAGACGAAGCTCTGGATTTGCTTGTAATATGAAGGCGAAATGCAGAATGGTCGTTTTATCGAAAATATTCCTTATCGGTGAGCTTATTCTTCTTCGTTGTCTTTATTTATCATGGAGCGAACTTTTTCAACCAGCATCCACCCGTCTTCGACTTCGACACTAGCGCCACCTAACTTGGAAACAAACTTGTTGTCATGGTGACGAGCAAACAAGGCGAAACAGCGCCATCTAATCTTACTACTTTCCAAACAGCATTTGTTGTTGTCAGAAATAGGTACCTGTCTCGTCACCAGTTTTCTCCAAGAATGATGGAGTGAAACGTGGTATTACACACATGGCCATTCAATACGAGGTGGGGGTCATACAAGAAAAAAAAGTTCGAACTTCTTATGTGAGTACCTTCCTTCAGTTACAATATTCCTTAGGGAGACAGATTTGGTCCGTAGTTTCTTTGAAACTGTTTATTCCGTTGAAGCTTTCTACAATCTTCTAATTGTCATCGTCAGCTATATCAACAGCAACTAGACCATCTTGTTGCTGTTGATATAGCTGACGATGACAATTAGAAGATTGTAGAAAGCTTCAACGGAATAAACAGTTTTAAGGAAACTACGGACCAAATCTGTCTCCCTGAGGGCCGTATAAAGAATACAAAAAAAAAGTTGTTAATAATTTTTTATTGCTGCTAGAATTTAATCTCTTTAACTCTTGAAATAGCCATTTTAATTATAAGAAAAACTTACATACACTTTTGAGAATTACGTTTAATTATTATTGAGAAGAAGATTATTATTAAGAATAATGATGAGAATATTATGAGAATGGTTAATTGAAAGTGATAAAAACGAATTCAGTTGGCATTTTTTCTCCTTGTTTGACCGCCAAGCAAAAAAAGATGAAAAAGAAAGGGGATGTCAAATCTTGGTTTTTTTTGGTTGTCCTCAACTAAAATCTGATGTTTTTCTAACATTGGTTAACTCAATGGAAACTAGAACTGCAGCTTTGCTTGACGGAATAGACAAAAAATGAATCATTATTTATCTACATACTAATGCATCCAAAGAATATCAGGGTATAATTTTACACTTTAGGAATCAACAGGAATTCGATTTTTATTGAATGTTCTAAAAGCCACTTACAAACATGCAAATAAAAGGAAATAGGATAAACTACAACGAATCTAAATATAATAAAGTATAATTTATGAAGTGTACCTACATGTTTATACTGTTTAAGAACATTTACGTTTCCACCTAATATAGATAGAATGACAGAAGTTATTTCAATTCAGCGCTAGAATCATTCTAAAAGATCTATGTTGTGAACTCGTATACATCTACGTGTGGTTGGTAAGTGAAATATTATTACTCAAGTAAACTAATGTGAAGTACCTGTCTAGTTCATCTTCCACAAAATTCAACAGCATTCTACATCTACCAGCTTCACTATTCTAATGATAAATAGGGAACTATATACTGACAGTTCATTAGGTCAACATTTTTTTTACGCTTCTATTTGTACCTTAGCGCCTATAATTAATTGAATAACAATAGCTACTTGTTGACAAAGTTTAAAATTAAGGGTAGTTGCCCATTTTTGGAACTTATGAAATTGTCTTACAACATAGTCAACTTCATGTTCCTTCCTCATCTCAGGTGTTACATCACCAATTTCCTTGGTTTTGTTTTGTAAATTTGTCAAGGATACTGCCCTATAAAGTTACTCCCGCGGAAATATAGTGTGATCACTAGGGAAATAGAAATTTTGAAAGAAAAAAAATAACTTCAAATTTAGGCTGTTAATCTTTGGTTCGGATTAAAATTTCGTAGAGTTGAGGGGAGAGACAGATACAATTCTTGGGAACGGTTATGCGTCATGTATTCATGTGTATTTTAAAAAATAAATTGAGGCGATAGCTTGTGGAACAATTGAGAAAAAGGAACAACAGCGCTGAAAAACTTGATTGTTCAGGAGGTGAGGTTTTTTTAAAACGACGTTTTTCCGTTTTCTCGTGACCTCTTCCCGTGGCCTTCAAACGCTTGACAACTTAATGCAATACTCTGAACTTTTTTGTCCATGAATTTTATTTGATCCTTCATGATTGCACAAGACCCATACATTTGAATGAGAAGAGAAAGAAGAACTGAGTAGAACGAACTCACTCGCGATGAAGTTGTTGAAAGTTTCAACAACTCATTATTTCCACAGAAATAATGAGTTGAACAGTTACTCATATAACTCCTTTCTCATTCTGTTTTTATTTATTTTTACTGAGCAGAACTTCCACATTCTTCTAGATGTTCTTCTACTGTTGAATCTGTATAATTGCTTACTTTCATTCACCACCGACCTCTCAACTTTAGCGATTTTTTAAAAGCCATTTCTAAGTAATATTTTTTCAAAATCCTTTTTGTGCTGTATTCAGAATTTGATACATTCAATAAATACGTGTTTTTCGAAAAGCGATTTTTTATTGAAAATAAAGTGACAACTACCACAACTTATTATAACTCACACACATTATTTTCTATGACTGGAACAAAAATTGTATTCTAAGTATTCTCAATTAACACTCTAATTGGGGGGTTGGGGTATTTACACAGGAATTACCATTCTTACGCTGGTAAACAACAATAGCCATTCATTATATGCTTAAGATTCAATGGCATAAAGTTGAAGCATTGAACAATAGGCTCGAATGACTCGAGTGGTAACGTGTTTACCAAAAATAGGTAGTGATTGGAACGCATTTGAGGTAAAAGGTGGACATTTGATTTGGGAAAAGTACTAACAAGTATTGAACTTGGGAAAGATTCCATATTGAGCAATACAGTATACAATACATAGGCCTTATTTCAAATCGTACAACGGATTCAAACAATTCAATTACAACTGAATTGCACCGTAAAATTGAATTAAATCGATCTACATGACTAGTTAGTTATTCATTCGATTGTAAAACAATAGGTACTACTATTTTAGAAACTCAAATAACTTTGTCTGTTCCCAACATTGGAGCCACCTATCTCCTGAATTTCTTCTACGGATAGGACCGCAGGTTCTGAAGTACCATTTAGAGGTTATCCATATTTTTTAATGTTCGGCGGGCAGGATCCGGACCGCATTTTCCTGGTGTCGTTGGAATATCCGGAGAGGGAATCCACAAGTTCGCAGACATCCGGGAAAATGTACTTGAAAGTTTTCCCGATGGCGACGTCCAAATGGTGAAACTTGCCCATTTCGCAATGGTACGTTGGGCCTTTAATTTCATTCAACATTTCATGAATTACCTGAAAAAATTAATTTTGTTTAAGAATATCTAAACATTGCAGGTGTAATCTAATTCCTAATTATAAACATTAGGGAGATATAAGGTGCCGAAATAATTATTTTCATTTATAAATAAGAGCTCTTTACATTACAACCGAAGGCAAACTATTGTCTCGTCTGCCCTAAAATTAAATTAGTTAATTAGTGATGGTTTTAGGAGAAAGTTCAGGATTAGATTTTGAAAAATGAGTCCATTCTGAGTGAAAAAATCTGGGTCAGGATTAAATTTTTGAAAATACACAAATGCTTTTCTTGAATAGATACCTAATTGCTAGACCCTAAATAAAGTCTATGTGCGAAAGTTTTGTCCATTCTGTGAGAATCTGCAAAAAATCTGTGACAATGGCTTATTACTGAATATTGTATATCAAAATTGATAGAGTACAAAATGGCGCCCTTATAAATTTGGTTGAAAATACACAATTAGTAGCTTTTCTTGAATAGATACCTAATTGCTAGACCCTAAATGAAGTCTATGTGCGAAAGAATTGATTTTTACATCAATTCTATGATTTTTTGTGGGCCTGTGCGGCCAAAATTTGAATCTGCATACCTCGAAACTTACATTGAGGGGAGTTACATACAAATTTTGCCATACGATGACAATGGCTTATTACTGAAAATTGTAAACCAAAATACTCCGAGTCGAATGAGCCTTAAAAATAAAGTTGAATGACAAAAACATTTTATCCATCTTGGTAAGGTCGTTACTATTAAGTCGTTATCAAATTTATTGTCAGTCCCCTCCTTCAGGGATCTCGGACCCCTCCGGTCAATTACCAACTCTATTCAATTAGGATCTTTCAAGTAAACTCCGAGGATCTCAGGTAAGAAGGGAGGCTAACAAAATCCATGACCAGTTCATCATGTATCTTTAATGCGATCATTCGGGCTATTTTATGTTATGCTGCGCAGATTTGGGGTACCAGGAGTAGCGGGCCGTGGAGAGAGTTTTGTTATTATTTTTGAAGAGGACCTTTCATCTCTCCCAATAGAGACACTTCCGGACTACTTGCTGCTCCTCGAGACTGGACTGGATACCATCTCCTCGTTTACTTTCCGGCTCCAACTGAAGTACATTTTGAGAGTGACACAGATACCAGATCGTCGGTTACCTAGGATTTTAGCCCAGAAAATTATTGAAGCTAATATATACAGGGCGGAGAATTGGAGGATGTTGGCGGTGACAGTCTTGCAACGTTTGACACGGCTACCTTGGGGAAGGATGCTCACGTCATCCTAGAGGGCTTCAATAGCGAGAGGAAGAGTCATTTTTGGCGGAGAGCCCAGACTTCTGAGACTTTCACTCTGTACAGAGAACTGGACCGGAGCGTCAAGTGTGCTGGCCTCACGCACGATAACTCGAATTTGTCACTATATACGTGAAGGTTGATATTCAAGATACGGACTGAGCTTTTGCCTCTAAATGCCAAACCATTCAGCACTGGGTCCAGGGAAGAATGTTCGATGTGCAACCGCCGAGAGAAGGAAGACACATTCCACTTCCCCTGTAGAAGCCCGGCATTGTCGGAGTTTCGCGTTACTGCCTTTGGTCAGCCCTATTTGAGCAATGATGTGGCGATTCGCTATTTGAACGGACCAGATTGGGGTGCCCTGGGTGTTTTCTGTAGGAGTCCATGGCACTATAGAAAATTCCTTGTTAGCAATTTTAATTTTTGAAGCAGGCCTTGATTATATATATATATTTTTTTTTTCTTTCATGTCCTTCTCTCTTATTCAGATTGGCTAATTGTTTTGGTGCTTTAATATAAAATTTATCTTTCTGTTATTTTTGGAATTGAATTTATTTGCTGTTAATGTTTCGCAACGATTCAAGATTATTTTCATGTTCATAGCTTTTGACATAACATGTTGCTAATGACTTTAATTTCAATTTAGCCCTAACCTCCGGCTGACGGTTATTACAACCATGCCGTATTGTTTATTTCGTATAAAAATTGTAAAATTGTTCAGTGTCTTAACTAATAAACCATTTATCTATCTATCTATCATCATGGACAGCCATGTCTTTTATCAATTCACTAGAAGGAACTCAATGTTATGGAATATTATTTAACCCTAGAATGCCAGTATGGAGTGAATTGTACTCCGCCTACTATGTGAACAGATATTTCAAGTGGTTTGTAGACATCTACCACGTTGCCAATCCAGCTATTCATTCTGCTATCAATAGGATTCATTTGATTAAGTCAAATTCACTGTAATGTCTCCTGACCCAGAACTAATTGACTGTATTGCTTGAAGATTAGGAGTGATAATTAAACAATTTTTTTGAAAATTTATTCATCACCCTAATTCGGGTTGAATTGAAAAGTCCTTTATACGTCGATATTATTGTTTTAATGCGATCCATTACTATTGTTTTATTTAACCAATGATTTACACTGAGAAATTTCTTTCATAGCTTGTTTTCCATTAATCCATCCATAAGAAACAAATTATCTGGTGGAGTAAAAGATACTCCTTGTTGGCATTTTCCGTTTGATTGACCACGCTATCATGTTGATATTCTAGGGTTAAGAGAACACGATCGGGGTGCAGGCTATTGGGTAGTTGATGTTTGTTACCTGTGGCGGCGAAAACACGTCTCTCTCAGCGCTGTACATTGCCATAAATGACGTAATTTTTTTGAAGTCGTACAGAGGAGGAAGTTCCGTTCCATAACGCTTCAAATTCTCTGTTCTTCCATAGTTGAACTCGGCAAAATCACCTGAAAGAGTGATAAGAAATCCGGCAATTTATGTGTAGCCCATAACAATGATTACACGTTTCAACATGAATTCGTCAAACGTACAGGGTTGGTTCTAGAGCTCTCTTAGATGTTTTAGATTTGGAGCGGGAACCAATCACACAAAAGAAAACAAGAACGAGTGAAGGATATTCTTTGTAGCATGATTGCCTGACCTAGAGCAACTAACACCATTCTCAAACTATTTCTACCAAAAACTATTAAACCACGATAGGAAACACGAAGTTTTTGTGCAAAAATTTTAAGCTTTTGTTCATACCTGTGTCGTATAGTTGCAGGACGTGATTTAACGTTTTTATTGAAGTTCCTCCCATCGCTAACCCCGCTTGTGCACACAAGAGATTCTGTAGAAAACAAATACAGTTAGTTGTGTACCAACTTAAACACGTAATACCTCAGCAATTAGTTAAGAGAAATATGTCTAGGTATCTATACTTACGTGTAACAATTTTCATCATTATCATGTATTAAATGATGTTGCTTATCACATAATGAAATCAACCAACAGCGAGGAAAACCCAGGGCTCAGGTTCATTGAACGGGGAAGGCCCGGACCCTCTCCTGGTCATTCAGAGGACGAGGAAGGGAACCCTATTTAAGCCCTGAGCACTAAGCTAAGGGCGCTGATCGTTCTCCAGTCGCCTTCCGGTGTAGACGGTCTGGAAATCGGATTCGCTCAAACACATACAAACACTCTTACTTTGAACTACTCCTTGGGCAATTACGTCTAATCCGTCTAGACCCGCGGAAGGATTTGGTCTGGGCCCGCCGCCCGCGGACGCCAATGGAAAAAATTTACCCCTGATCAAACGTCAAATGAAAACATAAAAGACTACTTCTCCGAATGTTACAAAAAGTCAGATCTTCTTCCTTTTGGTTTATCATTCAATAATAAACCATTGTAATCGCTCTTGAAAAAAAAAAAAAAAAAAAAAAAATTTCCCCCCCCCCCCCCCTGAAAATTTCATGGTTTACGTTTCAAAGGGTGTAGAATCCAAATCTGCAATAAAAATTTTTCCGTCCGTCGTACGCCGTACGCACGATTTCTCCCAAACGGATGGAGCAAAAAATCTAAAATTTTCAGGAAAAATCAATATTGGTCAGACAATGAGCCAGCTCTCTCACTTAGTTTAAAGTGCCCTTTAAGGGTTGTCAAAGTTTTGTAAAATCCCTAAAAACCTCCAAAAAAACCAAGGCGGCCTAAATGTGGACTTTTTTTTTAAAAGAAATTTCCATGAGGAATCGAATGAGCCCCTCCCCAGGTCTGTAGCTCAAACCGTTCCCGATTTATGGCATGATCTTATGCTGCAAACATTTGCATCCACATTCACAACTTCACTGCGATCAAAACAAAACAACAGCGGTTTTTTTTTTTTTTTTTTGATCGCAGTAACCTAGTGTTGTAGTGAATGTGGATACTGGAGTGAACTCCTAAAAGGGTTTATAGCCGACACACGGGTTGAAGCATTCTGATATGCATGAAACGCTGCAAATTCTTTCACTTGGGTTCATTATTCAATTTCATTCATTTGGCTTGCATTCATAATTTGAATTTCTACTAAGCTTTGGAGTGTGCGTGTTTCACAGGTGATAGAGCGATTATTGAATTTCAGGAGGCACACAAATATGATCAACTGATCAATCCAAATTAGTATTTTGGTTGAGAACCGATTTAAGTGCTATCTGCATATCTCCTGAAATTGATTTCATTTAAACTATTCTACTAGTAACATTCATGTTAAAACTCACTCACGTAATCAAAATTCACGGAGTCGCCGAAGAGCAATTTCATAATCATGGCAAATAGGGCGGAGTTGTAGCCACACAAAGTTCGTCCTTGTTTCTTAAGCAGGTCCACATCTCTGAAGTAACCAAGCTCTTGTTTCTGGTATGATTTCTGAAAAAGTTAAAAATTAGTTGGTGATGCTGTAATAATGTCCAACAGATTTCTAATGGGTATGTGAACTGTTGGTAATTATTCTTGTTCGGAACAAGTGAAGAAAAGTAAAGGATAATTAGTAAATTTTGCTTTCCAGTCTGTCTGTAGGTAGCAAAAGTATCGTTTCAACTTTCAGGGGATGAAAGAAAAAATGTATTGGGCCAAATCAAAAGTTTCAAGCCAAAAAGTTGGTGTGCTTTTGCAAGAAGTTAATTTACCGACCAAATGCATGCATAAGTAATAGGTTGGATTTAACTTGGAAAAGGTTGAATTTGACTTGAAATTGCTTTATACATTTTATTTTTTTGTACAACTAAATACCCATGCATCGAAAATGAGAGTTTCTCATACCAGTAACAGGTCCACAAACAAGAGAGCAACATGGGTTGACATCGGCAGGTGTGATCTTTCCAAAACTTTCCCCAATGGCACAAAATCGATGCCAGCTGAAAACAGAAACATATTGGTAATTGATGCGTCCGTTACATGGACGTTTGTATATCCGGTTTTTATATGACGGGCCTTCAAATATCGAATTTTTCTGATGTTGACAGTCCGCCCCAAAAGTTGACGTGTGTTCTAACGCCCTTTCAGCTCAGCCAATCAGAGCACCGGGTGCAGTAGAATGAGCCTTTAGGTATGATTGGTTTACAGTTCTGGAGCTTGGGGTCGTACTTCTGCAACGGGTCCTCCTCTCCCTTCCTAGGACATAGTCAGTTGGGACGGGGACAGGTTGTCCGAGCGAGCTGGGGCGTCAGTCCTCTAGCTGTTCACTTTCAGCGGGAGTACTGATTGCCCCAGTTCTAATCCGGCTGGCACCAATGATTAGGGCCAAAATCCTGTCAAGTGTTGTATACCTATCCCGATGTTAGACAGTTCACCTCTGATCTCGATATCACGTGAATCAAAAACGCTCCCAACCCAGGGGCGTGAGGCAATGGGAAGCCACGAGCGAAATCTTTAGACCTAGTTCCGATCCTCTCTAGAGGACGGCTGCCGACGTCCGCGACACCTCCGGGTAGTCGGACGAAAATCCATGTGAAATTCCTTGTTTACTTTACTTTACTTTACTTAGTCAGTTGGGCATCTGGTGTGGAGGAGGATGCATCGGGGATCGGCGTTCTCCTTCCATTCCGCAGAGAGTATCATACTACTAGAATATGCCCTGCCTTTTTGGCACACATCCCACTGCGCAATGTGTACACTTGTGTACTACGAATTGTATGGGGGATTCAGTGCTGAAAAGGCCTGTGTCTCTCTAAGAGTGAGCGTAACTTTCATGCCTAAAAAGCAGATGTCCCGTCAAGTGAAATTATTTCATTAGCGAATTTCCGAAGGAAATACCTCCAACCTGTTTTAAGCCCAAGCTATTTGTTGTGTAGGGCATTCCACATTATTGTTTTTTGTTCAAATTACAGGTTTTATTATCATTGTTGTAGGAAGGGTAATTATGTCTTGTCGTTTTACGACTACTTTTGACTTCCTTTTAATTTCTTTTGACCGTTACAAGGGGGAGATCTCCACTTCGCCAGTGGCTGCAATGGTGAAACCCATTTGTTTTAAAACAAGTTTAAATCTCTCATTCCGTAAAACAATGATCTAATTTAACCATGGTTGGGATCGTTGGTGAAACCGGCCCTTGATCTAACCATTTAGTTGTCCAATCTGTCAGAGCGTATTTTTCACGTTTTCAAATCAAATGGCAACATTTTCTTTAAAATAACTAAGTTCAATACATGGAAAATTCAAGTTTCTAGAAATCCGTAGGATTTCTTTGAAAAGCAGGCCCATCAAATTACCTATTAGTTTTTCGTTGTACTCCGGTTTCTTGGTGAGCAGGACGAAGTGGAAGGTGCAGCCCAGCGACATGCAGCTGTAAATGAGTTTTTTGTGTCCGGTGGATTTCAAAATGAAATCGATGAAAGCGGGCAAGTCATACACCCCTGACTCGTGAAACCTAAGGGAAACAGATACAGTAAAATATACATTGATACTGCGGTTCATTAAATTAATTAATTCTGATGGCACTCGAATATACCTCAGAGCTACAGGACAATAAAAAACAAGTAGTGATCATCTCAGACTCCTTCAGTGTTCTACAGAAACTCCAACATGTTGGGCCATCCTCCAGTTTGAACCACATTGAAGCGTCAATTCTAAAATCAACGTGCTGGAAGATAACGGGAAAATAGTAAAGTTTGTGTGGATAACAGGCATAAATGTATGTATGAGGAATGTAATAGCTGACAGGGAAGCCGCCAATGCTCGCTCTCTACCTAAACGGCTTTTTCAACCACCTTGCTTCCCACACACAGACCTCAAACGCAAATTACACCAAATCCAACTTCTGACCTGGAGAAGATGGCATACCACGTACCCTGCAGGAATCAGATACGTTTCATTGTTCCCACCGCCTTCCACCAAGTCGTGGTTTCATGAAACGAGCTCGTTGTATTCACGCGGGTTTTATACGACCATTTACAGTCTAAGATCAGGCCACTGTCACCGTTTAAGATCAGGTCATTGTGTCTCCAGGGAACGGCTTCAGAAATGCGGTCTGTCGTGTACAGATTTCTGCAGATATTGCAGTGTTAACACTGAATCGACACAACATGTGATCCTCGAATGCCCTCATAATTCTATCCCAAGAATCGATCTCCTCAACTGTGCCATGAACCAAACGACCCTCTCCTTCAATCTGGACTCACTCATAGCTTCTGGAAACACTGTAGTTTACTGTGCCTTATATAAATTCCTATTGGACATAAACTTTCATGTATAATATACATATTTAATCATACTTACCCATATTTTTGTAATCTAACATGAATATTTAGATCTATTAACAAATGCTTTACCATGTTAAGGCTTTATGTATATTGTTTGCATAGCCAATAAATACATAAAAAATTAATTAATAATTACACAGCACGAAATAAATTTCACGTTTTACAGAATATAGAAGGGTTTGTTGAATATACTGATAATCAGAAAAAGGATGAAAGTTTTGAAATTTCAATCTTGCAACAGAGTCACCTCAGATGACAACAGTGCGAGGCCCCAAGATATTGAATTATATTGTTATTTATCATTCGAATTTAAAAGAGGGAGGAACATTACTAGTTTTCTATCTGTATCGGTAACCAATCCTCTCATTCGGTCGTCATTTCGCTGTTATTTCAGTATATTTTAGAGTTAGGGTAAATTAAATTGGTTCATATGGTATTTGTTTTACTGAAAACCTTAAACAAATAGCTACAAATTCTAACAGAAGGGGTTGTTATTATAAGAAAATGCGTGATTGCTCGTATCACTGTGAGGTTTCCGGAGTCACTTTTAGATTCAGAAATAGCTATTATTTATTACGGGTGAATTTTTACGGATATAAAACCCATTCCAGTCGATTTTGCTTCCGAAATTACTGAAAAAACCTTGAAAAACACTTTTTGGCACAAACCATCTATGAGTGTTGAGCGATTGGGTTGGCTAGAAGTTGGGACAAACTACACCTCAATCGGACTCCACGTGCAAAAGAACGGATTCTTTACGTAAATTCTAGGGCCTTAGAGCCCGCAAGGAGGTGGACATTGCAGATTTGTAATTCACGCACCTTAAAAATTCCATTTACATTTAATATAAAATGACGAAATTTGAGGAGGGGAGGGGTGGGCGTAGTTAAAATGTTTGCTATACGATCAAAAAAGGCTTGTTCATGAAAATAATAAACCAATAAATAAGTTGTTTTTAAAAACGGCTTTACTGGTAGGCGTTTTGAATGATTTTTGTTTGATAAGGTAAGGAAGCAAATTCTATCAGACGTAACATAAATGTGGAATCAATCAGAATTTAAAAGAAAATTGTTCAGATGTGTCTGAAATAGTTTTGGATCATGAAGAGTTTTTCGGTGTTTGGGTCCTCACCTCTTGAAAACCACATTTGACTCCTATTCAAGGCTCGCAGGTAACGGTGACCATACTCGCCGCTTTTGGTACATCATTGTTCGATAATCCCGTTTGTATGTGAAAATATTTAAAGCCTTTAATGGACTCCGAATTCCCCAAGCTGCTTTGTGCCGTAGGTTTTTCCCAAGCCACAATTTTTCTGGCAAACGGTCAGTCACCCGTAGTCTTCCCCCTAGCACCCTGGGGTTTCCCGGGGTAGTTGTAACCCCGTCCCTGATTGGTTTCTCTCTCTGCTCCCCACGATTCCCCACTCTAGATTTTCACTTCCCCTCCAAACCAAATTTTCCCGTTTTTTGGTAAGCAGAATTCGGACTCAGTTCTCCCGTTCGTTTTTAGCTTGCTGTTACACCCTTGATAACTTGACTGACTTCATATCATAGATAATTCTTATCAAAGTGACTTCACTTTCCTAACTAAGCAGTGGCAAAGCAGCATGTTTGGTGATATTGTTGACTACCCGCGAAACCTCAACTTCGGCAGAAGCGCCCTAAGGTTTTATTCAACAACACCTGTATCTATTTGATTGGTTCACTGTATCGACGAATACTAATTGAATTATGTATTTCCATACTCGTTGATTGAGCATGTACGCATTGATTTGAAATACAGCCACCATCACTTAACTGCACAACCGTTTATATCTTCCTTGGGTTCACCTTAACAAAAATAATAATTATTATTAACAAGGACATTCAAATATCTTTGCATGCAGTGGTGAGGAATGTCCTTGATTTAATTAAAATGTAAAAGCTATTTGAAACGGCAGAAAATTATTGATGATCGTGAAATTGGTTTGTCTCAGAGAATGACATTTATTAAATTGACATTTTCCGTGTGGGGGTTACGAAGGCAAAATTATCATATAGACTAAATAAAACTACATTAATGCAACGCTTTACAACGAGAATTTGCTCATATGGTGGTGTTTTATCTCAAGAACTTGTGATGCACTTCATTTGGATTGAAAGATACGAACACTCACGAGAAATCCCAAAACTCGGGTTGCCGGTTGGACAACTTGACGTGGCGCATCGAGCGGAGAGTTCCTCGCTGATCCCCCAACCAAACGTCATAGCCTTTTTTCGCCAATTCGCCGGCTTCAAAAGAAATACAACAAAGGAACAATATTTAGAAGAAGGATCGAAACTCATGGAAAGTTGTAAAGTTATTTTGGGTCTTCAAGACCTGTATGTGCATGTAAGGTAACCAGGTGTACCCAGGGCCTGGTGTACCCAGAGACGAACAAAAGTTGAAGCAGAAGAAAAAATCATAACAGTCATGTATCTATCGTGCTGTACAGCGTTTTCCAGGCACATGTAAAAATTCCATATCAAGTGTGCATGATAAAAGCGATAAACCCGTGTGAGAAAGTTTTTGTGTGGTGTCCTCGAATTCCGCTGTAAAAAGGGCAAGTATTTTTGAGCTTGAATTGAACAAGTTAAGTAAAATTACTCATGTTTCTATGGTACTACTCCATGTTTAACATCTCTGTAATGAATTCTGAATCACTTTATAGGGTTTGATCAAGAATTATAGGAGATATGCTACTTTTTAATTTTCGATACATCTTTGTACCCTGGGAATTGTATAGGAGTATAAAATCAAACCAACATAGTCAATTTTGTTATTAACATGAGTAAATCAATCTTTTTCAGATGCCACGAAGTTCTTTACAGTTTACCATTCGTTGCTGCGGAACCGCAGTGACCAAACGATGGAACCATTACATCGCAACCATCAACGAGCACAATCTAACGTAGTTATCATTGGTCCTACCAAGCGGCACTCGTTGGAACTAGTGCGCGAATATCGTTTACGCAAAAAGCTGCTTATGAATACTACATTATCCTCAAATGAAATTGAAATTGGCGAGGTACGTGATACATTTATCGAGACGCCTCGTTCTCTCGCCGACGTTGAATTTGATAAGCGTTTTACATCAAAACTGGCCTCCAATTGGAAGTACGTGGTGTGTGTGCGGGAGGGGGCGCAAAGACATGAAATGTCCCTCGTGGTTGCGTACTTGTACGAAAGTTGTTTGCTCATCAAGGAGGTGCGAGGTTGTTCTGTTACACTTCAACTTCAAACACTGCTTGTAAATTATTCGTGACATCTGATAGAAAAAATTACAGTTTTTATAGATGAAAGACACCTATCCAGTCAACAACATCGCACATAATGATAATTTGGAGGGATCCCAATGGAAAATATAAGCCGAAAAACGCACTTGCCCTACTGCACCAAAATGATCTTCAAGGCACTCCTTCTCGTTTCACGTTGGGCTCAAAATTGCCATTAATTCTGGGATTGCCAAATACGGACCTTTTTATCTGTTTTTGTTTGGAAGATGTGCATTTTTGAACCTTGGGAAAATTTCATTTTTTTCTGTAAAAGCCCCCCTTTGAGTAGCAACTATGACTAAATGAATCTAAGGAAGTGGTGATAACGTAGCGTAGTGTACGCAGTTTACCACCGAGGCTCAATCATCGTTAATTCTACAGAATCTGTCCATACTCCCAAACTTCTTTTGCGGAATGAATTCAGAAGGATTTGCGTCTCTTTTGGACAATAGGCACTCAGCCTCAAAATACTACTACCCTTGAAAAAACTTTATAGGTGTTGACGTAATACCGGTATTATTTAAGTTAGCAAATCCATTGTTTCATTTTCTCACGGTTACTCTATGTAATGCAAATTACCTTTACAATTCATGGTAACCATCTGGAGGATTTCTTTACCCGGTTACTAGTAATTACCTATATGTATTGCTATTATTTGGAATTGGAATGGAAATCATCAACAATCCGACTACCTATTACTATAATTGGAATGCATAATGGGAATAGAATTATACCCATTACAATCTCCCTACAATACTCGTAAATTAGACGTTGAAATTGAAGTCGGTGCTTTTTCATCACGAAAACTTTGGTTTGTTGGTTTTCGCCATTCATTTCTGCTCTTCAAGGGCTGTGCGAAAATTAACTGGGGCAACTTCAAAAGCTCAACAAGCCGATTCTTTTAAAGAGAGAAAAAACATTTATTAATCATTATATGGGGTGGAATTTTGGATTAGTTGGGTTTGTGAAAAGTATAAATTGATATGCCAAAAGCTCAAAGTGGTATGCCAGAAGTTGAAATTGAGTCGCCAAAAGTTTAAATTGAGATGCCAAAAATATTAAAATTGATTTGTGCCAAAGGTTCAAATTAATTTGCCAAAATTTTCAATTTGATAATATGCCAAAAATATATTGCATCACTAGAGAGAACGTAAATAATACTGAACCTAGTAATTAATTTAAATATGGTTTGTTTTTCTATCTGAAAATGTATAAATGACAATGGCAGTGCTCGAAATTGTCCGTGATTTTGGCGCTGGCACGCGGCATGGTTTTCAATACCTTCATAAATCTTCTTTTAGATATACATAAAATCAGGGGTGCTTACGAGTATTTTTTACATTTTTGTTTTGGAAAGGTGGTACCAACTTACATGGTTCTAAGTTTAGGGGGGGTGCGTCATGACGCTTAGGGGGGGGGGGGGGGGCACCCCTGAATTTCTGGTATTTTTCTAACATATTTCCATAATTCAGTGCTTGCTATATAAATGCAAACAACAACGTAGAAACAATAAAATACCTACCTACGCGTCTTGTATACAATGTCAGTGTCTCCAGTGATCTGGAAAGAAATTACCCTCAGGGATAATCAGTAATCGAAGCTCGTGATCATTCCCAAAAGTCTGAAGGACTATCAATTTCAACATGGTACATGCCCGAATCAAAATACTTCACCAGACATGAATTCTTCAGTTAGATTCCGTTTTCTTGTCTGTATAAATGCTAACAGTAAATTGGAGATAATAAAAGACCTGTAGGCTCCGAATAAAATCTATACTTGATCCATGGCAATGTGTAGATTTAAGAGAAATCAGACGTCATTTTTTTAACATAATTTTTTGTAAAAAGTGGACTTATTAGGAACTACTACTAAATTTTCAGACGTCCAGAAATAGGTTCGATTTTGAGCAATTTTTCCGATTTAAAATGCCTCCCAATTTTGAATCTAGCGGCTTTGGAATGGCAGAGCACTCATTTCATGTACAGGTTGTTGTGATTTATAATTTATATAAGACTGATATCAAAAGGTAGACCTCTATGGTTCTACAGCCAGATCATTTAAATGATTAATTTTACACATTTAAGTACCGAAGATGAAAAATTGCCTATGCAACCTACAAATATAGGATTCTAGCTCAGTGGAGGGGAGCTGGTAAACAGAGATGAAAGCTACGGCTGGGGGGGGGGGGGGAGGTGGCAGGCACACGAATGACCCCCTCGGGCGGACGGAAAAGTGGTGATGCCGGGATAACAAAGGGCGGAAGGAGCCCACCCGAAGGTTAGTTGAAGGACTGTTGAGCTGGGGGGGACTGTCGATTCGGTCGCTAAGAACTGGATTGCACTCCTGTTAATCATTTAAATGATAAAATCGTCCGCATTTTCCGACATATTTTCGGAGCAGGCTCCAGGACTAATTGGCATTGTACGAAATGACATCCTGAAACCGTTGTCTGCTTTACTGAATTTACTTCCGTTGCTTGTAACTTTAGAAATGTTTACAGAGTCCTTACCGATGTTGGTGTCGACCATTCCCTGCACCATCCAGGCCTCAGAGTGCATGAAAAGTCCATTGACGAGAAGAATTGGAACGCCCTTGTCTCGCCTGTTGGCGGCTTTGGGAGTGACCAATCTGTTGAGGTTGAGGATGTAGCCGTCCTCCGTGGTCACGTTGTGAGCTTCGTACAGTAGACCCAGCTCCTCGACTAAATCTTTCTGTGGAAATGAGAAAACATACTTCCTTACACACGACAGAAACCATTCATTCTTTCCGTTTACATTAAAATTACACAGTCTAAAGTGTCAAGAGAATAATTATTGTTCAGACTGTAAAAGTTGAGAATGGGCGTCCATAAAGATGAATACTACTTGGTCTGTATAGATGAGAATATAAAATGGGATCGGCAAATCATAGAAACTATTGGTAAACTACGTAATCTTATTTATATATTTGCCAGATTAAGAGTTTTCTTGGACACGAAATTCGTGGAGAAGGTCTACCACGCCCTAGGTATTTCTGTTATTAACTACTGTTATTAAATTTCTGAAATTTGATGTTGCTGAGACACATGAGCACTACTTTAGGGCAGCAAGTTCAGTTTGTTTGGACAAAGGCAAATCAAGAACTTTCACCTTAACTCAACTTTTTATTTAAAAACCTTCTCCTGTTTCTCCATAGAAAAACCTGACATTGTTTCTGCCTCGACCTCCCGCCAGTACCCAACTAGATTTGTTTATGATCAGGGAATCATGAATCCGCGCCCCGCATCATCTCTTACGACCAGAAGTCCTCAATATTTAATTTAAATTATCTGCAATTATCTGCTGGTGTATAGGAATCACCAACTTTATTTTCTTGATCCCTCTACAAACAACGTACATGTTCTTGGCTCATCAATCTAGGCTTTTAGACGATTGCCAAAAACTTCTCTGCAGTGTTAAAGTGTTAAAGTTTTTGTTCCATTTTCCTATTATTATTCAAGATGTGTTAACAAATGAGAGTTATTTTATTTGCCACAATCATGGAACTACTTCTCTTGTCTGGCGACACGGGCTCTGCTTAATGCCCGTGATATTCTGATATTTCTTATATATCTGCCTAATGCCTGATATTTTGTAATCAATCGAATTTGATTCATTTTTTGTTTCTTGAAATATATACCTTCTCTCTCTCTCTCTGGTCTCTTAGAAAAAATGATAAGTAAGTTTATCAATATTTCAGAGTGTTGTCGTAGTTATTGTTGTGAATGACTAGGAAATCTTAGCTTTTATCTTCGAGTCTTACACTGCTGCGAATTCGATTCATTCGATTGAAATGGAATTCCCCGGAACTGCCACAGTACACCCTCCTCCTCAAGTTCTATACGTGTTCCTACCTACAGTGGGGAAAGCGGCGAGAGGCGTTTACCTCAAGTCACGCGATTCCAGCTAAATAATTTATCCCAAGGGTGGAATCATTTCGAGAATTCAAATCTGTCACAACTCTCCCAGGAGAAAAGGAGGTCAGGCTGACCATAAAACACTTACGATTCAAGGTCGCATTTTTCAACGGGAAAAGGTGAAGTTTCGAAGTTGAAATCGCCCGATAGAGTTGTGATCTTTGCGTGTACGCTTCTTACACTCAGACTCTAGAGCTTGATTTTCATATTGAGCAGGACCAAATGAGGGACGGAAAAATAAAAAAATCGGCCAAAAGCCTTCAAATGGCACAATTTTCAAAAATGTTTCTCAGTAGTAATTGTTTTCTATTTATTTTTCCTCGGTAATTTGAATAAAACCATTCCTCAAACTCTATCTCAAATCCTTGACCCACATCTGCCCGAAAATAACCAAATTTTACCGTAAAAATTAAGCTTGGACTAAGTTCATCATCTTCATCCCTCTTTCCCACAACATCGTTTTTGTATATATCTTTAGAAATGCATCTAAAAACAAAAAAGGGTGGCGCACCATCAATTTATTGATAATATTGTTTTGATCGCTGTTACCTAGTGATGTAGTGAATATGGATGCAAATGTTGGCAGCATAAGATCATGTCATACATCGGGAATGGTTTGAGCTACAGACCTGGGAAGGGCTCATTCGATTCCTCATTGAAAGTTCTTCAAAAAAAGTCCACATTTAGGCCGCCTTGGTTTTTTGGAGGTTTTTAGGGATTTTACAAAACTTTGACAACACTTAAAGGGCACTTTAAATTAAGTAAGAGAGCTGGCTAAAGAATTGGGGCGTTTTCTAACCAATATTGATTTTCCCTGAAAATTTCAGATTTTTTGCTCCAGCCGTTTGGGAGTAAATGTGCTTACGGCGTTCGGCGGACGGACGGAAAAATTTTTATTGCTGATTTGGATTTTACAGCCTTTAAAACGTAAACCATGAGATTGTCAGGGGGGCTTAGAATTTTTTTTTTTTTTTTTTCAAGAGCGATTACAATGGTTTATTATTGAATAATAAACCAAAATTTATGGGCAACTAGATTTTTATCTTGCCTTGGTTTCCTAGGTAATCCCTATTCCGTAAAGTGCGCGTGACACTGAGTGGTAATAAACGAAGTAGCTATCACCGTTATTACGAACTCGCTTCCTCGATCAAATTCAAAACAAACATACAGAAATGAAGAAATATTCAACTGCCTCCAACTCTTCCGATCCGATTTCAAATGCAGCTATTACTTCACATACCAGGAGTAATTATTATCACACTAACAAACCAACGCCTGCTGTTCGCGAATTATTTATTAATTATTATTATTGTTTAGAGCAGGTGTTAGCATCTGCAACTAACTTTTTCCTGTAATTGTTTTCTGTAATAAATCGGAAAACGAATAACAATTTTTCTATATTAACTATATAAATATCTGTTATTTTTCAATGCGATAGATCAATTATTACCTAGTTGTCCAAATTTTATAGGGAAATATCATATTATTTCCACAAAAAAATCGAAAACTACACCTACTTGGAAACCGTTCCAATTAACCAGTCAGATTAAACTGATGATTTTAATTTTTCTTCCGTGTCTACCTACAGATAACGGAAGCTTTGTTTTAACTTTGTGGAGATGAACAATTTTGCCGGTGACACTGGCTTTCATTAATCTTGTTGTCTTTTGTTCCGCTTCCCCTTGGAAACCGCTGATGTCATTCCATCTGATGGTACCTACCAGTAATGCATTAGAATCCGATAATCAAGAACGTCAACAGGAAGTTTGTATCCCCATCTGCAGGGTGTAACAGACCTTATAAATTCAGCTATAATCCTCTCAAGATGATAAATCAACATTGTACATTACAATAATAGAACATTCAACATTTCACAACACGTACCAAACTAACTTTTCACAACAGTTAAATCATAAGTTTTTATACGGTAAAATCACGCGATATACGGGGTTGCTTAAGATCCAAGAAAACGAATGCTAAAAAATTCTGGGATGGATTTTAGACGTCATCTTCAACAAAAAATATTTTGTATATTTGCCTTTTTAAAGGCTTCTTTTCCGAGTTACTTCACTTTTAAGATTTCCTTTTTCTACCTTACGTCGCTAAAATGACTATAACTCCCTTAAAATACTCTCTAAAATTAATTTAGAGGACACTGATGAAAAGGTTAACTAATAACTACTTCTTTTTTTATTTGATTTAACTAGGCATTGAAGAAAAATTCATTTTCAAACCTAACGAAAAAGTAACCATTCATTTGTGTTTTCTGTGTTATTTTGAGTTTATCGTGTTATTCATTAATAATTAATTCATTAATAATTAATGAATAACACATTAATTCGTTAGGTTTGAAAATAATTATTATTATCGAGCTATTTGACTATGTAACATTTCCTTTGTCAAAACTATTGATGATACTTCCTACAAATGATGAGTCAAACGTTTTGAAATTACCCTCAATGATATCATCTACCTACTTTGTGGTAAAATTTAAGTATCAGAGGACATACATTATGAGTTTTAACATTCTACATATTGATTTCATTTATATTTCTTGGGACAACCTCTTTTATTCTACCATGAGGCCCCTTTTATTGTTAATGTTTAATATTAATGATAATCGGTCTGGCAAAACTGTACTTAGCTTTATCAATAATGCCTTTGACGCCATTTCTGGGCACAATTTCAACCAACGAACTTCAGATTCGCACGAAAATACCCCAGTATAGCAAATTTCAAGAGTTCTCGACCCCTTATGAGTTTTAGGTTCATAGAACAGCTTTTTCAACGACTGCGAACTCCTCAAAATCGACTTTGTTTACGTGGAATTAATTAATTTTCGTTTTTACTGCCCGCCTCTGACGAATAACCGCAAAAGCAACTTGTATTTGAAACGCAAAGTAACCAACAATATCGAATCAGACTGCTTAACTATTACTACTGCCACTTTGATTGTAACGAGAAAACTGCTGTGCCATCTCTTGGACAGTGTATTTTTATTTAATTTAAGTAGACATCGGAAAAAAATTCACTTTCAAATTTTGAAATTTCTTACTTTGATATCATCTACCTACTTTGTGGTAAAATTTAAGTAGCAGAGGACATACATTATGAGTTTCAACATTCTACATATGGATTTGATTTATATTTCTTGGGACAACCTTTTTTATTCTACCACGAAGCCCCTTTTACTGTTAATGACAATCGGTCTCTCAAAACTCTGAACTTAGCTTTATCAATAATGCGTTTAACGCCATTTCTGGACACAATTTCAACCAATGAAAGCATAGCGAATATCAAGAGTTACGACCCCTTATGAGTTTTAGGTTCATAGAATAGCTTTTTCAACCACAGCGAACTCCTAAAAATCGATTTTGTTTGTCAAAAAATTTGCCCTCTGCCCTTGAAGGAGTAGGTGGTATGAAGCAGTATGGTGGAGTCTACATGGAAATTTTACTCACGATGGCGGTGACGTTTTCATCTCTGGGATAGACGAGTTTCCTCTGCGGAGTCTGCGGGGCGGAGGAGGAGAGGACCGGCAGGAGCGACAAACACGCACAGAGTGAAACCGCCGCGACCAACGCTGGGCGCCTCATGACTCCAAGTTGACTTCAACGACGGGGAACCGAGCAGTTGCACAAGGTAAATACGGAATCGCCGATCCTCGCCAAACCACCTCCAACTCCGCTGTGGGTCGTTCGTGAAGGTCAAGCACTTTTATATGTACGCACCTACTTGTCTGGGTAATTTCGAGGGGATCAACTGTTCCCATCATTTAAGACTGAGGATCATCTGAACGAAGAACCATCGGTATGAAAAACCTGAGGGAGAGTGACAAACGTAGAGCTCCTAACCATGGGCGCCCGCAGGGAGGGGCCAGGGGGGGCCATTGCCCCCCCCCCTGAGAATCAGGATAGTATGCACAAACTTTTGTCAGGTTTTAGTGGTTTGAAAAATTCAGTTTGTTAAAAATTAATAAATATCGGCAATTCCGCATAAACGCCGGGATAAGGTCACGTTAACGAAAAACATGACTACATAAATAACCAAACCCTAGTATTATTATAGCGAAAGAAACAACGTAATTGACAACAAAAAGAATAATAAGCAAGACACTGAAGAGCAAGTGATACTGCCGGAATGCCGAAGAGTACAATTCTTCTTCAAGTCATAATATTTTACTTCCATTCAGATCATATCACACCTAAGTTCATTTTGAAGCAAATACATATTACTTTAAAACATTTTTGACTTTCACTTTTTGACCGCAAAGTTTCATACCCCCCAGACCCCCCGGTGGCCTTGCCCCCCCCCCCCCCCGCCTTGGAAAATATTCTGCGGGTGCCCATGCTCCTAACTGAATCTCATTGTCGCGTTTTAGGTGGTGGTCACTGAAAGTATGTGAATCACGCAGATTCCATAGCGGATGGAATGTTGATAACACCTATTATCATAACAGGTATTATTATCGTAATAGTGTTATGATAATATCATGATTGAGAGGAGGTCTATGAAAAGGCAGAACGCGATCTACGATGGGTGGACACCAACACCGTCAACGCAAATAAATCATTTCACATGACCATCACCAGGAAAGAAGACAAAGTGGAAATTCAGAAGGAAAGATGTCTTCGATACCGTGTGTCCTCAGATCTTTGTGACAAGCCAGATTCCCACAGTTATCATCCGATTTTGATGAAATCTTAAGAGGACGTGTTTTTAAGGCTGTGGATGGTTCCCTTTGATTTTCATCTCTAAAATCGATGCAACAGTCTTCGTTTGCGCTAGCGTGAAATCCACCAACCACCATTTTCTCAGGTTTTAGTGGCCCGATCGCGCCCAAATTTCCAGGGTTGTCGGGGAAGGGCAATCTAAAAACTAGTTCCATTAGTAATTAACTCAACACCTCTCGCCTCCATGTCTTGAAGTTGCATTGATGATTCAAATACTTGGGCTGCCACCAGTCACCTGTTCTAGCTCTGGATCGATATGTATTTGGCATATATCATTACATGTTTTCCAATAGCAGCTGGATTTCGACGTGTTCCTACTGCATTTAGGAAGCATTGTCATTGGTTATCCGGTCCAGTTGTGGTAGTCCGTTGATCCACTTAGGAGGATTGTCTGATACAGTAATAATAAACTCTTGAATAATAAATCTTTAATGCAGTTTCAAGATACGATGGATAACATGTACAATATTTGGCTCAAACATTCAACATCGATCCGGGAATAGCCTGCCGTCTCGACTTCGTGATCAATCAACCTCAAGGGATTATATGGGTCATTCTAAAATGATGGGTGATTTTATGTCACGAGCCTGCCATACTATTTGTGCCATAAATTCGGAATATTTTCGAGTGTTCGGAATAGTTTCGACAGCTTGGCCCCTACATAAATCCACGGATTTTGAGTTAAATAGCTAATTAGGTATTTAATTATATTTGATCAACTACCCAATTTCTCACAACCTACAACTGTCACAAGGTGCTGCTCCAATATTTGGCTTTTCTATATAAAGCCATTGCTCATCTTTTAAAAAATTCAAAAAAATGTTTTAGCCGGAAGATTGGCTCTAAAGAATACATTTTTTCGTGATTTATTAATTGCAACTGAAAAATCAAATACATTTCATTAGCAATTTTACATATCAATACAGGTACACTCCAAGAGGGTAGGTTTACAGCAAAACCTAGCCCTTTATTATATAGCTCGATTAAATAGCACTGAGTTCGATTGCACTTCTATTCACGCAGCACAACTAAATCCAGTGGTTTGTTTCGCTTGAGACGTCGGATTTCACCTTCGTTGTCCAAAACGTAGAGCATCTCCGGGTTCTCAAGTTTGTGGAGTCGATGTTCATGCTTCCTTGCGTATTTTGCAATAATTTCATAGATTGTCTCCATCCTCAAATGTCGATGAATATCATCGTTTCGCATGTACGAAGGGGCTCCAACTATACTTCTCAGTATTTTATTCTGAAAGGTTTGGATTATTATTATGGAGTCTTAATATTTGATTTCTTGGGACAGCCCCAGATCTGTATCCCATAGGTCCAAATAGGACGAAGGATCTGCTTACATGTATATAAGCAGATCCTACGTCCTATTATATTGCTTACAAAATAAGCAGTTTGTTGCGAAGAGAGAGATGGGAATTCCTCCCCATTAGCCAATACATCCTTCTGTACTTGATTTTAAGTTCTTCTTTCTTCTTTTCTATGTGTTTATTCCAGTTTAATTTGGAGTCAAGTGTCAAACCCAAGTATTTAACTGCGTCAGTATGCGGTATTTTATTCGAATTGACCTCAACATCCATGATTGGGACTTTTCGGTTTGTGAAGTTGATGTGGGCTGATTTTGATTCGTTCAGCTTCATTCTCCACATCTTGGTCCACTTAAAAACCTCAGTAGTAGACGTCTGTAGTTTGCGTGTTGCAGCTTCTATATCATCTCCAGCAGAAAGGATAGCCGTATCATCTGCAAAGGTGGCAACAGTTGTGCCTTCTTGTTGGGGTAAGTCCCGTGTGTACAGGAGGTAGAGTACTGGCCCTAAGACACGCCCCTGCGGGACCTCTGCTTTTATGGGCTTCAAGCCGGAGTATTGGTTACAGAATACATGACTGGGAAAAGCAAATTTCATTGTTTCATTCAGTTCTAGGTGTGTCAAAAACTTTCGTCCTCACAACCTACAATTTTTTTCAACCTTTCCCCACACCCTGAGAAAAAGATTTTTGCTTGCCTTAACAATTTTTGGAAACAGGGATGAAACATGGCTTCCCCGGCTTCTTGTTTGTTTTCATCACTTGTGATCTGCGTTTCCGAAAATTCGTTGAGAGTAATAACTCATGTGTGTGTTTTAATACATTCTCACAACCTACAACAGTGATATTCCTAGCGAAGTTGGCTAATTTAGGTGAGACCAGTGAGTTACTATGAATATTAATTTCAAGTTTGATCATTACATTATTTGATATGAACAGTTCATGTTTGTTACTGATGATGACCTAACCGTCGAAATCGATTTAACATTGTAACTCATTACTTTCGTGGAAATATAGACAACGTTCCATCTTACTCCGTTTTTATTGGACACGTTCAGGAATCGGAAGGGACCAATGAAATCATGGAAATCGGAGTTCAATTTAGAGATTTGGTTTTCCCCCAAAATCATCCATAATTTTAGAATGACCCATATATGAGGATCAATCTATCCGATCTACCTATCCAATCGTTCAGTGTAAAAGGTTTGATTCAGGTAGAATTAGCTGAATCGAATGAGACCAATCGGGTCAATGTACGATCCTCCGTTCACTTATCATTTAAAATAAACGATTAGGTAGGTGGTCGATCTGCAGAGTCCGTTTAACGATAGTTCTGAGCTAGATCTCGTGACTGGCGGCAGCCCTAGTATTTTAATATATAATACAATTACAAGATAAGGACGTGCGAGGTGCCGACCTTACCACATCTGATCTACATAGATTGGTGATTTATTTAGCAAAAGGGCTACCTAATATAGAAATGATCAACTCCTGTAATGATATGCATCGTTATCCCATTCCTATTGTTGCGTAGGTATTTGAATATCTGCCCATTTCCTTGGAAGGTCATTTGAATTGTAATTATCCCCGCTGTTGCTGGCCTTGAACCTTAGACAGTGCTGGAAGATTCTGCTTCAGAAAATTACCGACGTTAAATACGTGGTAACTCAGCTGCGGGCTGGATATTTGATTAATCTTGTTGTCCTTAGTTCCGCTACCCCTTGGAAACCGCTGATATCATTCAATTTGATGATAAATACCTGTAATGTATTAGAATCAGGTAATTGGCAAAGTCAACAGGAAGTTTTAATCTCCATATTCGACGTTCTGTTTCTACACGTACCTACAAATGGGTAGCAGAAGTTTTATTCACTTTCGGGAGATAAAAGAGACCAAAATTTCCACTTGCTGTTAAATTCGTAGACCATTCTGAACTATTGTTTTGTCTGTCCATATCTGGCAGCCGGGAGACTACAAATAAAGGATTTTTTGCTCCAGCCGTTTGGGAGAAATCGTGCGTACGGCGGACGGACGGAAAATTTTTATTGCAGATTCGGATTCTACACCCTTTGAAACGTAAACCATGAAATTTTCAGGGGGGTTAGAATTTTTTTTTTCCAGAGCGATTACAATGGTTTATTATTGAATAATAAACCAAAATGTACAAAATCATCCGATCTTTTGGTTTATTATTCAATAATAAACCATTGTAATCGCTCTGGAAAAAAAATTCTAACCCCCCTGAAAATTTCATGGTTTACGTTTCAAAGGGTGTAGAATCCGAATCTGCAATAAAAATTTTTCCATCCGTCCGCCGTACGCCGTACGCACGATTTCTCCCAAACGGCTGGAGCAAAAAATCTAAAATTTTCAGGAAAAATCCATCTTGGTCCAACGACGGCCCAATTCTTGAGCCAGCTCTCTCACTCAATTTAAAGTGCCCTTTAAGGGCTGTCAAAGTTTTTTAAAATCCCTTAAAACCTCAAAACAAGTCGAATCGGCCTAAATATTTACCTATTCGAAGAACATACCATGAGGAATCGAATGAGCCCCTCTGCAGGTCCGTAGGTCAAACCATTCCCGATTTATGGTGCCAATATTCGCGTTTTTTGGTTTATTATTGTTTGTTTGTAATCTAGTGATGCCGATAGCGTCGAGTTGTAGTGAATGTGGATACTGGAGTGATAGCCGATGTGGATACTTGTAGTTTATAGCCGATGCACGGGTTGAGGCATTCTGATATGCATGAAACTCTGATAATATATAGGTAAATATTATTCAATATTATTACTGGGGTTTATTATTATTATAGCTCGTAAATCGGTTGTTAACCAAAATGCCTATTTGGATTGGTCAGTTGATCATACTTGTGTGCCTCCTGAAATTCAATAATTGCTCTATCACCTGTGAAAAACGCTGCAAATTCTTTCACTGGGGTTTATCATTCAATTGGCTTGGGTTCATGATTTGAATTTCTACTAAGCTTTGGAGTGTGCGTGTTTCACAGGATAGGGCGATTATTGAATTTCAGGAGGCACACAAATATGATCAACTGATCAATCCAAATAGGTATTTTGGTCGAGAACAGATTTACGTGCTCTATGCATATCTCCTGAAATTCAATAATCGCTCTATCACCTGTGAAACACGCAAACTCCGAAGCTTAGTAGAAATTCAAATCATGAACGCAAGCTAATTGAATAATAAACCCCAGTGAAAGAATTTGCTGCGTTTTTTCCCAATTTCTCTCTCTCTCTCGCTTTTTAACCCAATTTTTGGACGTACTTATCAAAAAACTTCAACCATTAGATAGTCAGCCCAATATGACAAATCGGTTAGATGCTTTGATTTTCCTTCCCCTAAATCTTTTAAATAATACAGCACCGTACGGAGAAGATTTCTCTAGTCAAATCGGTCACCGATCGCGAGAGCTTTTAGTTGAAAATTGTTCCTGTAGACATTAGATGGGAAGAGACAATGATTATTTTTTTTAACAACAATTAGAACACCAGTAAATCTTTAAAAACCCGTAAATTGTAAATTGAAACAGTTTAGCCCATTCGAAATAAATCTTTCTCACCGTCTGTTAAGTCTGCCATGACGATCTCCAAGCAACTATTCAGATGCCAGGAGAGCTCACTCGGAGAAAGCCGGAAGACTAGGTTTCTTAAAGAAACAGCTGAGGGGGTCATTTTAACATTGGCGGCAATTGGTGGAGATAATCAAAACCAATCTATGGCTGCAAAGTTGAAAAACAAAAACCCGAGAGCGTATATTTGCGTTGCAAAATTGGTAATCAACATTGTCATTCATGTTTTTCTCTCTGCGGTTTGAACTCTGCGTTTTGAATTCTAACGAGGATGGAAAAAACGTGCTTCGTCGGGAGATAAGAAAAATACATCTTCCGAGTGGCAGGGAAAAAAATGAGAGGGAGGCAAATGACCTCGACATTTCGAGGTCCCAACCTTCTGTTATTCAGAGATACCGTGAATATGTTACCTTCCGGGTTCATCGTTTAAGGGGGGCAATTACTTTTAATTTGGGTTCATAATGTAGGTAGTTCCCAGAATTTTCTTGGAAAATGAAGCTATTTAGAATGCATCGAAATTGTCGAAATGGAGGAATTGTGTGCCAACGATAAAATGCCAACGGATATGTTACTGCAGACATTAACCCTCGGCCAGCAGGTTTATGATATTTTTATTATTTAACTAGTTTAATGGCCCTGCTACGCAGGTTAAAAAGAAATAGGTGAATAACACAATTTTTTTTTCCGTGATTTTTTAATTGCGACTGAAAAATCAAATACATTTCATCTAGCAATTTTACATATCAATAAAGGTACACTCCAAGAGGGTAGGTTTACAGCAAAATCTAGCCCTTTATTATATAGCTCAATTAATTAGCACTGAGTTCGATTGCACTTCTATTCACGCAGCACAACTAAATCCAGTGGTTTGTTTCGCTTGAGACGTCGGATTTCACCTTCGTTGTTCAAAACGTAGAGCATCTCCGGGTTCACGTGTTTGTGGAGGCGATGTTCATGCTTCCTTGCGTATTTTGCAATAATTTCATAGACTGTCTCCATCCTCAAATCTCGATGAATATCATCGTTTCGCATGTACCAAGGGGCTCCAACTATACTTCTCAGTATTTTATTCTGAGAGGTTTGGATTTTCTTAATATTTGATTTCTTGGCACAGCCCCAGATCTGTATCCCATAGGTCCAAATAGGGCGAAGGATCTGCTTATATATAAGCAGTTTGTTGTGAAGAGAGAGATGGGAATTCCTTCCAATTAGCCAATACATCCTTCTTTCTTCTTTTCTATGTGTTTATTCCAGTTTAATTTGGAGTCAAGTGTCAAACCCAAGTATTTAACTGCTTCAGTAAGCGGTATTTTATTCGAATTGATCTCAACATCCAAGATTGGGACTTTTCGGTTAGTGAAGTTGATGTGGGCTGATTTTGAATCGTTCAGCTTCATTCTCCACATCTTGGTCCATTTACAAACCTCAGTAGTAGACGTCTGTAGTTTGCGTGTTGCAGCTTCTATATCATCTCCAACAGAGAGGATAGCCGTATCATCTGCAAAGGTGGCAACAGTTGTGCCTTCTTGTTGGGGTAAGTCCCGTGTGTACAGGAGGTAGAGTACTAAACAACACAATGAGGGGGTATAATAACAATATTAAAAGTCAAAAAATCGTATATCCCAAATCCCCGAGGAGAGGAACACGTCGCTTGCCCTGGGAGACGCTTCCCCCCGCTGGGGCCCTCCTTCCTTCACTGGCGGGGTCGGGGGGAGGGGGGAGCAGGTCGGTTGCCCTGGGAGACGGGGGCGAGAATTACCCGCCCAGCGTTACCACCCCCTGAAACGTCGATATACTCTGATAAGCTGGTTTTTATATAGTGTGATAATAAACATTTTTGAACTCCCGAAAGTGAAAACAAAACTTCCATTACCTATCAAAACCTAGAACGCATCCACAAGCAGGTGGGGAGTGTAACGGAAAAGTATCTAGATATTTAATCAGACAATCACAATCAATGAAGACACGAACAACCTCGGAGATTAGGTACGTCCTATAGTAAGGGATTGTGGGGCAGCCCCTGTCAGTGGGGAATGCCGGTCTTATAAGTTTTAGAGGGACGAAACCTTCTATTATCGCTCTTTCTGCTAGAGGTTTTTGTCGGAGTCCCCGCGAACTAAATTCCGGAAGTTGGTGGTTCATCTGTGGTTACAACCGGCGTCAGACGTTCAGAACGTTTTAACCTCATTTTGATGTCATTTTGCTCTGCCTTCAAGGCATAGTAAGTACATTTTCATTATATTTATTCAAAGTTTTTTGTGTATCCTTGGTAAAGGCATGTATTAGCTTTGATTAGTCAAAGTAGCAAACATTGTGTGACTGTAATTGTGGAAATACCATCAAATTTTCGTAAATATGGCTGATGGGGCAGCCCCGGTCACCTACTTGGGGAAATGCCGGCCAGAAAAGGGGTTACCCCGTTACAATTTGACCGACATTACCCCATAACATCCAATGATCTATACCTAGAAAGGTACAAATGGGAGTGAATTGTTTATTAAAATGAATTAGATGGTAAGTATGTTGTTAAAGGAAATGGTCAAGTACGAAGTTTATATCTGTGATTTACATGTGGTTAGAAATCGAGAATTGAACATTTCCCTGAACTCATCGAATCGAGATGTATGCTTTATATGTAGAGACTCTTTTGACAGTGACAATCTCACTTGGCAATGTAATGGATGCCAGCACTTGTCAGTTCTTCAATGAAAATGTTGTACATACCTTATTTGAATCTCAACGAATAGTCATCTGTGAAACACATGTCGCTACTCTATTTCTACTATTGTTCCTATTAGATTACCTAGTGATGCCGTTACCTTTTAAAAGTGGATACAAACAGTTATAATTGATTCGTACCTACGTTCCATTTGATGTTACCATAATTAGATAAGTATATCTACCTAGCAATTAAAAAAAAAAAACTTTTCATTGAATGATGAGTTTCATTTCGTTATTTCCTTTCAAAAGTAAAAAAAGAACCAAATTGACAGGGAATTTACCTGGCCGCTATTCCCCCACGGGTGGGGGAATGCCGGTCAAAGCGGTTTTTCCAGTTTAGAACCAATACTTCTTATATTAGTTGTATTAAGAAAAAAACTAAGGTTGATTGTTAAAATTAGATAGTTTTGGAAGCGAATAGCGTTGGGAGCATTATTTCAGGACCGTTGAGGCCAAACATATGGTACTTAAAAGTTAAGTGACCGGCTTTCCCCCACCCTCCCCTACAGCCACGACGAGGTTGCATGGCGGATATGACCCATTATAAGCTTATAATGGCCCTAAGAATATTTGTAAAATATATTACCCGTTCACTACTGTTATGCGACCAACCGCTCATTCCGCATCCATTGTCCATTCATAACCTAATATTATTTATGTAAGTACACGGTAACTTACATTGGCGCAGTCGGTACTTATACGTGTATCCTTTACTTATTATAATGGACTCGGCCCCGATAAAACTACGGTTTCGTAAGCAAAACGGGAAAACGCAGTTTCAAGCTTTCAAGTTTGCTAACCAAAGTAGTTGGGTATGTCTTCCTTTGGAGTCCAGGGACATCGCTACCCACAGTGAGCTCATTTCTATCGGCGTTATTCGTGATCTGCTTAATCAAGACTTCCATCAAAAGACTATTTCAGTACCAGCGACAAGTGGTCTATTGCAACATTTGCGCGTTTATGGAGAGGTTTTCGACGGAGATGATGAGTGTTCCGATGGTGAGGCTACGGCTATTGGCTGTACCACACCTCCAGGTTCAGATTGTGAACGGGCCAACACGATGACGATTCTCAAGCACATGCTCGATCAACAGCAACAATCAAATATCTGTTTGATCCAAGAAGCTATGAGAACTATGGTAGCAGCATTCAGGGATATCCAGATGGAACCAAAAGCATCCAAGGTAGAAGTTCCAAAATTTGATGGGAAAAATGAAGATTCCAAATCATGGATTACCTTATATGAAAAAGCATGTCAGTCGAATAATTGGAGTACTGACTCACTGAAAATTAATAACCTTGTAGCCAATTTTGAATCTGGTTCTACTGCTCAAAAGTGGTTTTACTCTCGGATGTTGGAAGAAGACCAAGGCGACTGGGAGGGATGGAAATCCTCATTTCTCGATGCCTTTGGGCAAAATCCAATCCGTCTTGCTCAGAAGGCACTTTCATTTAGTTATAAAGGAGGGACACTCATGGACTATTACTATGAAAAGGTACGGCTAATCCGTTTAGCATTTGGAGATCTGTCGGACCGTGCTGTTAACATTATAGTCATGATGAGTCTACCGGATTATATGCAGGACCAATTGGTTATGATTGATGTTTCCTCGAAAGAAGATCTTCGAAAAGGTTTAGAAAAGATGAAGCCATTTAGTACAGCTCCGAAGTCACGAGAACATGAAACCAAGTCTTCATTCTACAGAAACCCATATCATGGTGAGAAAAACAAATTGCCTATAGTTGTTTGTAATAATGATAACGAAAATGTGTCTCTTTCTAACCCTCAAACAAAAGATATAGGTACGTATGTATGTAGCTCCTTTATGGCAGTTCCAATTGTCAAACTAAAGGTTAACGGGGTGGTTATAGAAACTCTTCTTGATACAGGAGCCTCCGTGAATTTGATTAAGGAATCCGTAGTAACCAATTTAAATTGGAAATTTAAAGATAATCCTCAAATTCTTCGTGGTTTCAACAATTCAAGAGAAAAGGTTCAACACTCCGTTGTAGTTGTGTTAGAACATGAGGGACGGAAAATCACCACAGAAGTTTTTATTTGTAACGCCATCTCCTATGACCTCATTTTAAGTTATTCGACAATTCGAAGTTTAGGCTATTCTTTAGTAAATTGCTCACCAGGGATTGGAATACGTTGCGATTCTATTTCTCCGACACAAAATTGCATTTTTGAAAAAAACGATGTAATGAAAATGTTTCCATACTCAGGGAAGGAGGTTCCATCAAACTATGCTGTTTCATTCAAATTGAAGGATACAGCACCTATTGTATGTCGTAAGCCATATCGGTTGTCTCGGGAACGTTTTATTTGGGCCCAACGAAAAATAGAAGAGCTGTTAAACAAAAACATAATTAGAGAATCTAATTCAAAGTACGCATCGCCTTGTGTAATTGTACCCAAGACAGATGGCACATGGCGTTTATGTCAAGATTACCGGGAGATCAACAAGGCAACCGATCTAGATCCATTTCCTTTCCCAATAATCGATGACCTCATTTGTAGATTTGGAGGTTGTACAGCTTTTACGAAACTAGATCTTAAGGATGGATTCTTACAGTTACCCTTGACTGAGGAAACGAAATGCTCAACATCTTTTGTCCTTCCTTTCGGACAGTGGGAATTTAATAAGCTTCCATTCGGATGGAAAAATTCACCTCCCATATTTCAAAGGTTCATGACCTCAGTTTTGGGTACATTATTGAACGATCCTCATATTTGTGTCTACATTGACGATATTTTAATTGGTGGGAGAACTGATACTGAATGTGCTCAAAAAACGTATCAAGTAATAAAACGTCTGAACGAAATTAATATACAAATAAACCTAGATAAGAGCGAGTTTAGCATGCCAAGCGTAACATTCTTAGGCAGGAAAATCGATGGAAAAACTAAAACGACAAGAGAGGAATCCATTGCCAAGGTGAGAAATATGAAAAGACCCCACGATCTTCATAGTCTACGCGTATTTACAGGTCTCACGGGTCACTTCCGAGGATTTATACCTAATTATGCCGCGATTGTCAGACCACTTGATAGACTAAAGAGCAAAAATGTGGAGTTCGTTTGGAATGATGATTGCGAAAACTCATTTCGATTACTAGTTGAAAAAATTTCATCCAATCCGATTTTGCAGCTTCCAGATTGGGAACTACCATTTGAGCTGTGCACAGATGCGTCTCAGTATGGTTGTGGAGCTATTCTATACCAAAGAGACATTCACAGCCCTAAAGTAAGACAACACAGGAACATCTCCCGTTTGGGTGTGAGGACGTGCAGGTCAATGAGACTTCCACAAATTTACAGAGAAAGAGCAAATGTTAAGGATTTGATGAAATACCTATTGATCGAAAGTTAAGAGGTTGAGACGCGATATTGGTGGTCGAAAATACTGTTTTCAATCCACAG
The DNA here is from genome assembly GCA_031894815.1 of Creontiades dilutus. Taxonomy (NCBI): domain Eukaryota; kingdom Metazoa; phylum Arthropoda; class Insecta; order Hemiptera; family Miridae; genus Creontiades; species Creontiades dilutus. Next base: position 1,439,799 of record JAVIWC010000594.1, read on the forward strand.
GAGGGGGGGGTACCCAGAGCGATGAAATTTGATCATGACAAATATTGGTTCGATACTCCCCCCCCCCCCCCCCCACTTTTTTTCATGGCGAATTTGGCTTTTACAAAGTTGTTGCTTCAAAATATGAACACACACATCAAAAAGTAGACGAGCTGAAGTTTCCAAAAATCACCTCAACATCAAATTTTTGTTAGAATTTCATGAAGCGACGAGAGTTTGAAAATGGGGGGAGTAACGAAGAACACCTAATAGGTGTAAATTGGTCTTCATAAGATTTCCCATATTTTAGTTGGACTTGCATAACTTTTGAAAATTTCCCATCATGGTGGCAACTGTCTAACATACTTCTGCTCGAACTTTATTTTTCATAATCATTATTTACCAAGTTGAATAAATGCATTAACTTCGAAATTCTCCCTACCTCACCACGTCACATGAGTACAGACTCTGTATTCAAAGTTTAACAGTTATTCAGGAGATGACAGCATGCGTTTCGGGATTCCTTTAGAGGCTTGGAGCAACGATTTACTATAAAAAATATTCCCCTATGATCACCTAAACAGTATACCCTTAGAAATATAGATGGGTTTCTTCTCATTTTTGTGTGTCACAATAATTTTTTTCCCTCCCTCATGTGAATTCAAGTTCTGGCGCCAAAAGCTTGTTGCGGGTCCAGGCTCTGTTTTGAAGTTTCCTTAAGTTGGTATTAGGGATAACTTTGAGCATCCATAACGGTTATGCCATAACCCTATCTGAGAACACCTTCAGTTTAGTTAAGTAAGGTTGATGAACATCTAGAAAACTGTGATCAGTTTGACATTCCTACCGTACAGTCAACAAAACATGTGCAAATATTCCCTCCCTCATTTCTCCCTACCTCACACCAATCAGAAAAGTGAATTTCTCTATAGAGGAAAATAAATATTATTTATATTAATCTATTTTTATGAGAGTACTACAGTGATACCGTAATGAAGACTGAATTGTTTGGTAGTATTGGGTTTTCTTTGAAAAATATTCTGCTATTTTCGTTTGGCAGGTAAATAGTTCTTTCATTTTCATTAAGAAAGCGTTGATCTCTTTTATTTTTTGATCAAAAAGTCGTCTTGAGTTTACGAAGTTTCGTCTTAACCTACTTTGGATAATAAAAAATTGGATTAGAATTTTATTTGGATAAATACAATTCTAAGAAGCATCATTGGTGCCTCATGGTACATGAGAAACGATGATATTCATCGAGATTTGAAGATAGATGCCGTCAATCAAACCATAGTAAAATATGCACGGAAGCCCGAACGTTGCTTCCACAAACATGAGAACCGGGAGATGTTTAACGTCCTCGACAACCAACATGAACTCCGGCGACCCAAGAGAACGAAACCACTGCACCTAGTTGTGATAATTAAGTAGTGCAATCAAACTAGTGTGTTACTATTTCTGCTACTAAAGGTCACGTTTAAAAACGTGAAAATAATATGAGATAAAATATTGCTGAATGAAATGTAATATTTTCAATTGCAATAAATAAATCACTGAGTTGGAAGATAGGAGGTTCACAAATTTTATTTTAAAGCCGTTTGTCCGATTCAATTGATTTTTTTAAAACCAAAATGGAGATAACAAATTATTCTCTGCGGATGAACCTGGTAACATTGAGTGGCGAGAGTTCATTCAGGGACTAAGCGCAGACATATTCTTTCTGTGTAAGAATCAATCCGTAAGACAACCTACTAAAAACGCCTATGGAGACACGGTGCCTTTAAATTCTGAAAAAAAAAACGCTGCAAATTCATTCACTGGGGTTTATTATTCAATTGGCTGTCGTTCATAATTTGAATTTCTACTAAGCTTTGGAGTGTGCGCGTTTCACAGGATAGAGCGATTATTGAATTTCAGGAGATATGCATGGATCACGTAAATCTTTTCTCAACCAAAATAGCTATTTGGATTGATCAGTTGATCATATTTGTGTGCCTCCTGAAATTCAATAATCGCTTTATCCTGTGAAACGCGCACACGCCAAAGCTTAGTAGAAATTCAAATTATGAACGCAAAATTGAATTATAAACCCCAGTGAAAGAATTTGCAGCGTTTTTATATTGAACCTCAATACCCCCCACAATAAAAACATCTATAATTTATCAAGTCCTTTAGCGCTCGTATTGCGTTAAAACTTCCCCAAACCCAAATTTAGACGATGTAGCCAAAGGTAGACTGATGTAGAGGAGGTACACAAATATCATCAACTGATCAATCCAAATAGGTGTTTTGGTTGAGAACCGATTTACGTGGTCTATGAATAACTCCTGAAATTCAATAATCGCTCTATCACCTGTAAAACACGCACACTCCAAAGCTTAGTAAATTCAAATCATGAATGCAAGTCAAATGATAATAAACCCCAGTGAAAGAATACTTATTTACCCTAGTAATAATATTGAATAATAATCCCCAGTAATAATATTTACCTATATATTATCAGCGTTTCATGCATATCAGAATGCTTCAACCCGTGTATCGGCTATAAACTACAAGTATCCACATCGCCTATCACTCCAGTATCCACATTCACTACAACTCGACGCTATCGGCATCACTAGGTTGCAAACAAACAATAATAAACCGAAAAACGCAAATGTTGTCACCATAAATCGGGCCATACATCGGGAATGGTTTGACCTACGGACCTGGGGAGGGGCTCATTCGATTCCTCATGGTATGTTCTTCAACTAGGTAAATCCGATCGGTAAGGCCGATTCGACTTGTTTTGAGGTTTTTAGGGATTTTACAAAACTTTGACAGCCCTTAAAGGGCACTTTAAATTGAGTGAGAGAGCTGGCTCAAGAATTGGGGCTTCGTCGGACCAAGGTGGATTTTTCATGAAAATTTCAGATCTTTTGCTCCAGCCGTTTGGGAGATATCGTGCGTACGGCGTACGGCGGACGGACGGAAAATTTTTTATTGCAGATTCGGATTCTACACCCTTTGAAACGTAAACCATGAAATTGTCAAGGGGGGGTTAGAATTTCTTTTTTTCCAGGGCGATTACAATGGTTTATTATAGAATAATAAACCAAAATAAGGATATCAAGGAACTGCGGCAGTATATTTTCGCTGTACACCAGGATTTCTGCGAAGAAATTGTGGAATGGCCCACACTGATAATTTTTTCCTGTGTAAATATTTTGCCATTTTTGGGGACCCAAAAATATTGTACAGAATTCAAGCAAAATAAATGGACGATGGGGAAAACCCAAGGGCTAAGTCACGCCGTTACTACCCCTCTCGACCTACCCTCGGACCGGAGGTAGGGAGGAGTAGGGAAGTCCGTCGCCGTGTATATAAACGACGACGGACTAACGTCAAGTCATTCTGCCAGGGCCTTCCCATCGTCACAAACCAAAAACCATTTCTTTCTCCTTTCACGAACCTTAATACTTTAACATATCTTGATTCAGCTTCTGAATTAAAGTGCAGGGGCACTTGTTCGCAAGGACTTGTAAGGATTTGTGTCGAGGTGCAAGGAAATCCTTACACCATTCTTACCATTTTTTTACGGCTTTGTAGTTCTTGTTCGTACCCGTTAATAAATTTTTCTGTCATTTTCGAAATCACACTCATTTTGTTGAGGGTATGCCAGCTTCTACCTCTTATTCATAAAAACTATGATTTAACTAGGTAAATAAATCGTGTTCCTTTACCGATTGACACTAATGTACAAGTTTTAGGTTCCATACTATTCATTTAATATTGTTAAAAAATATATAGAACGTTACTTTATCACTTTATTCAACAATGGAACGTTTTCCAAGCAGTTTTTAGAGCAATACTGACGTACGGGGGCACAAGTTTGGGGAAACGGTAAACGGATCTGGAAAAGTTTTTTCGCTTTTTTATGAAGAAATTATTATGGCTGCCAGAATTGACACCAAATCACTTTATATATTTGGAAACAAACTCTTACCCTTTGTATTTATACTGCTTGAAGCTGCAGGAGGATTATATATATGCTGTTTTTAAATTGCCGGAACATAGAGTCCCCCGTATAATAGCAACTGAGGTTGCGCGTCATCAAGTTTCTTGGTGTAAAGAATGGTTGAGTTTGGAAGGCACGTATGATCACAAGCTAATTGACGACCAAGGAATTCCGATAAGTGGAGGAGGTAAAGACCTAATAAATGAGATGCAGGATGGGTATAGAGAGAAATTCTTGCAGCAGGCATCTTCCGGTGTTGGTATTCGCGTTTGCAACACGATTCACCCAGTGTCGATCTGGCAACAGATGTGACTACATGCCTCTGGATGATAAGACGGATTTTATGGCTGAGAGGTGACTTTCTGGCTTTAAATTACCAACCTTCCATAGACAGGGATAGGGACGAGTGTGCATTATGCAAAATACGAGTAAGGGAGGATACTTTCCATTTTGTGGCGAAGTGTCCTATTCTGATGGAATTTAGGGTTAGGCATCTGGGTTTAAGAGAAATGGGGGAACTAGCCTTCTTGAAAACGCTGGATATCAGGGGGAGCTGGAATACGTTGGCCCCTTTTGCTGGTGTTGCGTGGAAGTACACAAGGGAGTTGATTAGTGAATTTAATTGGTTTTAACTTTGGTTGCACTGTATTTATTATTAGTCACCAGCCTAATATTAGGGTTTTGTTCATATTACTACTTATTTATTATTATTTTGTTTTTTGTGAAGCCTGTTTACTACTACTCATTTGTTTTGTTTCTATGTAGAGAAGAATGTAAATATTGATCAAGGCCTACCTTGGCAGATGGTTTTGACCATGCCTATTTTGCTTAATTTATATTGTCTAATGTAAACAACAATCACGAGTTGTTTGAGAACCTCTGAAGGAGAAACATTGTGCCGACTAACGCTAAACAGTAGCCCGTGACTGACCCGCGGTGCGATGAGCCAAGAAAGCGACGGTGTGACGATCACTGACATTATGTATTGTCAAAACAGAGGAAGCGGTTGCGAAACATCAACAAGTCGCAGCCTGAATTCCTGACCCTTCCATCCGAAGCGGAATAGGTGATCTATATAATCTTGCCTGTACGCTTTGTGGCTACTTGTCCGATCTAGATGATATTGTAATTGAGTTAAAGGGTAAAATAAAAGATCTCTAGCTGGGTAAAATAACGCTTTAAAAGAGGCGGCGACGACCTCTAAAGCAGAGCGTTTCCAACCTACGACTAAAACTATAAACCCGAGGGATGACGAGGATACCGGTACTGCGGATGAAAATGAACTCGCTGACGAGGCAAAGTGGATCAGAATGAAAAATAAAAGAAGGAGAACTTATAAATCTCTTCTTGAGAAGCAAAGTATTCTGCGTGAAAAATCATGTTCTGACGTACGCGAAAAAGAAAAGAAGGTATACCATCCACCTCCTATTGCAGTTTCGGATTAAAGAGTACCCTGTGTTACTATCCAGCCACTGACAAGTCTTGCAAAGTAACAACACTTAATAACGATCAGTGGAAGGTGAATGTGCCTGATGGGAATATTTATCGACTAGTCCCAGCTAAACTGAGAGAGAAGAAAATCCAGTGGTTCAGTTATGAGGACGAAAATACCAGGGCTATCAAAGTGGTTGCTAGAACTTAACTTCCTACTTGCCTAAAGGATGACATTGTATCTGATCTACAAAACCAAGGACTTGAAGTTCTAGATGCCGTAAACTTGAAAAAGCGTGTAGTGATCGAAGAACATGGTACTAAGACAAAAACCATGAAAGATTTCCCTATATATATATATATATATATATATATATATATATATATATATATAAGATATCTATATATATATATTATCTTTTGATAATGGCGAAAATATCAACAAAATTTATGACATTAAACAATTTTAAACTTAGTAGTTAGCATCGAACCGAACTAAGTCACTCGCGACGAAGTTGTGGAAACCCATTTCAGTAAAAACGGAGTAAGATAAAACGTTGTCTATATTTCCACGAAAATAAAGAGTTACACGGTTAAAATCTATTTCGACGGTTAGGTCATCATCAGTAGCAAACATGAACTGAAAGTACATCACAGAAAGCATATCTTATGTAGGATCAAGTGAGAGGAGATTGAATCTTATTGGCTCAAAGAAGTGAAAGGGGCGGGGAGGACCAACCAATGCCACTCAAGGCTTACAAAGTGAAAGGGGGCACAAACAGTATCATTATGGAGAGGCGGAGCCAAACTTATTGCAAGAAAGAACCCAATGATGGTGAAATATTTTGAGGAATGACATCATTTGAACATTTTCCTGACCTATCACTCTTAACAATTTCGAATTTCTCTAGCACATCCAACATACCTCCATTTGGGCAAAAGTGAGGAATTTCTACATATTGCCTGTTTGTCAGATCAAAACTAAAGCTATGATTGGACTCATTCAGATGACTTGCAAAGGCAGAATCACCTTTGTTGTTCCTGAAATCCTTTTCATGCTCTTTTATTCGTTCCCTAAATTTCCTACCAGTTGAACACAGTACTCAAGCCCACATGAACATTTTAGTTTATAAACACCACTTTTATCCTGAACGTTTAACGGAGATTTATAAGTTCTTCTTCTTTTATTTTTGATTGTGATCCACTTTGTCTCGTTAGCGTCAACCATACAAAAACTTATCGTGAAAAAAACCCCGAGGTGCGTGAAATGCGCTGGTAAGTATGATGCGAAAAGTTGTGCCCTTGCAGCTTATCAGCTACCCAAATGTGTAAATTGCGGGAAACAACACCCTGCCAATTATCGAGGTTGTATAGTTGCAAAAGAAATACAAAAACTCCGGTATCATTCCAGGAAACCTGAGTAGGTCTCGAATAATCTAAAGCCAAACAACGCGCCTACACAAGCGAGAAGGGCTGTTGTGTCCTACGCCAGCTGTGTCAAACAGAATCAAAACAAAAATGTGGCGGAAAAAGATCCAAGTGTGGATGAAATTCTCATTAAAATTATGGATTTTATGGAAAAGCATTGTTCCAGCGATAAGACACTGCTTTCACGCTTGGAAAGACTGGAAAATAACCAGGCAAAAAGCAAAATCACAGTATGATGGAACACTGTAACATGGTGCTCAAAGAGAAGGAAGTGAATAGAAGCTGGGAATGAGCCAGGGTAGAAGTAGTGAAGACCAGGAGGAACCCTCACTTGGGTAAAAAGGGTACTGTCCCGAAGTAATGCCAAAAAGCAGTCCCAGAACAGTCCTAAAAGAAGAGAAGCACGATGGCACGATGGAGACTTAGTCCAGTTATGAATTTTTCACCAACCTCTATAATATAGGTTAATGTAGAGTCTATATTGAAAAAAATATATATAAATAAATAAAAATAAATAAATAATAAAGCAAGTTTTTCTCTCTCTCTCTCCCTCCCTCCCTCTCTTTCTCGAAAAACCTCATTTATTTGAGAAAGGGCACTTGTCCACAGATCTCGAGTTACATGTTCTACTTAGCCGCAGGATAATACAATGGTAATGTCACACTGTCATATGACTAGGTGCTTAGAGCACTAAGTTTATAAGGTTGTTTTGGGTGACTTCAACGTATCCTTCAATCTTCGGAATAGCTAGTGAAGACTAATTCTACCTGACGAATAATTTCCAGTAACTCAAAACAAAAATATTATGTTTGGGATAAAAAGATCATAATCATCATCATCAAATATCACATCATATGAAAGGCATGTTCTGTATTATTTTATTTTTGCATGAAAGCCAACATTAGTGATACGTTCGAAAAGAATTTTCGAATTGTAAACTTCACTTCATCAAAGTCAAAAATTTGCGATACAACAATTGTATCCTTTATTGTTCAATGAGTTTCGATAAAATCACAGAAATGGTTTGGTTGGTACTAACGGAATACAGCTAATTCAATAGCTTCTCTCTTGGGTTTAACCAATCATGTAGACAATGGGAATGCACTCTCAGATATAATATCACAGGAGATGTCTGATCCACTCCATCGACGGGCACTTGCCGGACTTGAACTTCTCAGTGTGGTTCCTGCCTGAGAGGGAGTCCAGGAGATCGACGACGTCGGGCAGAACGTACCGGAAAGTCGAACCTGCCGCAACGTCCAAGTGATTCAAGTTGGGGAGTTCACAGCTGTAAGTCGGCCCACTGATTGATGTCAACGTCTTCTGCACCCGCTAAAATCAAACAAAGACGGAAGGCACGCAAATTAGGTGAGAACCAGGTAAAATCGTTGTCATAAGGAGAGTGACGGAATGGTTATACATGGAATGGTTATGTAGTTTCCGCTTCTGAAAGTGCGTTTACACTTCGCGAAATTTCCTCGCGAGACTGATGGGTGAAGCCCTCGCCCGAGACTACACAACGAAACAAACCGCGAAACAGACGAGCGAGGCACGACGGCAGAGGCGAGCCGTCAGTTCTCGCGAGGCGGCCATGGCAAGTGTTTCTATAGTTCCTCTTCCTCGCCGTGCAGCCAGTGCTTTGGCTTTCATCGTCACCGCTCATACTGTCAAAAAGAGGAAAGGACGTCAGCAACAACGCCTATGTCGTTAGTGGGTCAGAGAAATATTTCGCAAACGGTTGCAATATGGCAATAGATTATTAAAGGACATGCAGATGGCGATGGTTGAAGACATAATACTGAATTTCACGCGACTGAAATCGACTGACTTCGATCATCTGGTGTTAGTTATTGGACCCAAAATTGAACGGGTAGACCCGCACATGAGAGAAGCGATCACTTCTTTCGCGAAAGGACTTTCGAGAAAATACAAGGCCGAAACTCCTTTGTTGCGCTCCAGAGACCGACTGGCTGACCGCTCGCTCCCGCGTCTCGCAAGGGATCCTCGCAGAGGCGTGATTCGGGTTCTAGAAGCGTCTACACGCCGCGAAACTCGTTTCGCGAGAATCCTTCGCGAGGAAATTTCGCGAAGTGTAAACGCACCTTGAGGGCTGAATGCGCCCGCAACACCCAGTTGATGTTCCCAGACGCTGGAAGGCGTTCGATATACCTCCCGAGGCGGTGGTTTCAAGAATCGGAAGATGGGAACTAACTATAACCATCACGCTCCTGAAGCTGTATAAAATACCCGAGGTGGGGGGGCTCGCAATTATGGAATTTAGAAAATCTCTAAGGGAAATATTTTAGATAGATAAACATGCTTAACTTATAAATACACATAATTGAACTATTGAACTTCGACAACAAATACAAAAACATGCAATAATCGTGGTCGCAATGACCGTCTGATAAGTACGCCGATTCCGATAACTCTTAAAACGAATCAAAAAAGAAAAATAACAACAATAATAATTTCTGTCTCTTAAAGATTAAACTTGACTTAATAAGTAAATGTTGATGAAATACTAATTATCAGTTCACAGACAATATGACGGAGTGTATTATCCGACAGACTTATCCATTTCAACTCTGTAATCCAATTTCCCCACAATCCTACTTTCATGTTACGTAAATCCATATTTATTCATGGTTTTATATCTTAAATCCCACGCCACCCTACAATATCCACCCTACTCTACAATATTGGATCTCCAGATTTAAGCAGCCCCACATAATTGTCCCAATCCTATTCCAACCTCCCAAAATGCCTCCGTAGTATACTCAGCGATTTATACCTAGCAATGAAGTGGAAAGGGTTCTCAATATTCTCGCTACTGCATATATCGCATTGCTGGCTACTGTTGGTGTTGTAGGGGCGGTACTTCAGTCCCAAGGTCTCCTCTAATCTTGAAAAGCCACCTACAGCGTCGAAAGTCCTTGAATGCCGAAAGGGGTGTCACATCACTCTCTAGTCTGAAAGTCATGTATTGAAGATGCATCTGAGAACGCATTGCTTTTTGGACACAATCTGCATGAATTACACTGGACACTTTGTTCACACTCTCCTCCATCAGTGTTTTCCATTCGACCAAATTTTCCAATTTCATAGCCAGGGTATCCATCATACTTAGCAGAAACATGCTCCCACTCCTTTGCCCAAAACACATCAAGTTCAGCACACTTCTTGGTTAAATAATTCGGAAGGCGGTCACTAAGTAGTTTTATAACCTATAAAATGTAGTTTAAGTGCAATCGAAGATTGTACAAGTGGAGAAGCTGCAACCCAGTTTAGAGCATCAACATGTTGTTTGGGGTACAGCTCGGGAGAGAAAAAACAACTTAGATAAAATAGCGTAAAACTGACTGTACATTATCAAAACCCCACACCTGAGATGACCCTTCTTCTACGTCAGTTCTATGATTTGATTGGCATGCAAAGATTGTAAAACTTCCCAAAATTCAAATTGAAGTCCCAGAATATTGTATTTAAAAATAATTAATTTTTTAAAGGATCTGCTTATAATTAATTTTTTGACACGAGATTATCTGAATAAATTCGATTGCGAAAAACATACTTAGGCTGATTGCCACTGATACTTTTCGTTGGTTTTATTATGTCCATCCATATTATTTTGACAAATATTCAGAATATTGAATTGTACTTCCAGCAATTCAATCCTAACTCAATCGATGTGAAGCTTCTGTTGGTGATACCGCCACTAAGATATAACAGAACTCACACTTGCGATGGATCGCACAGAATCAGTCGTTGGATATCAAATCTGCATTGTTCCAAACGTTAACTAGAATGACTTGATACATTATCCGCTTCCATATTCGAAATCGCTATTCCAAGCCACCTTAGTGTCAACGTGACCTTCCCCCAACCTAATACAAAAGTTACATACAAATGAGTTATGAAGAACTTCGAGTAAAATCTACTGCATAGAAACTGTGAGGGTTTGTTAGAATTCAGGTTGATAACTTACTGCGGGGTCAGCAAACACGTCAGCGTCGCTGTAATAAATTGCTACAGGCGAAGTGATCTTGCTCATGTTGTAGAGAGGAGCCCACTCCGTGCCATATTTCTTCTTGTTCTCTTCTCTGCCGTAGTCGTACTCGGCAAAATCCCCTGACAAGCGTAAAGTTATGGAATTTTTGAGATTTAAACAAAATTTTTAATGAAAATAGGTACGTAATTTCTATTTTAATCATTGCAATTATAACAAATATGTTTCTCTCCATTCATTCAAAAGTGGAATGGTAAATTCCAGTAGATTTAAAATGAATCTCCGAAGGGGAAAATTAGAAGCTTCCCATAAGAATGAAGAGAACTCAACATGAGTGCAAGTCAGAACAGTAGTTTTGGTTGGTATTGAGAGCGAGATCTGTAAAAATTCCCTCTTGAATATCGACGAGTCAAACTTGGAGCTTCTTCGTGAAATCTACATGAAACTCTATTCTCACGCTATCAAATTTCACAGCAGTTTAATTAATTTGCAGCTATCAATCAACGAGAAGTAATTTTGGACTTGCAGTATGTATCAACAGATTAGCCTTTTAGATTTCAAAAAAATCTTTGAAGAGTCACATTGCTAGTCTAAGATATGATCAAGCATTGCAGTGTGTCCCACAGCCTTTCTGTTTGAAACGAAACGACTGTCCAAAAATCACATAGAAATCACATGCTATGAAGTTGTTAGCAGGCGAAGTAAGTACCACGGACGAGAAGGTACCAATTTTTGAACATAATTAAGTATGAATCTTTCACAGGTACAGAAGAGAACGTTATGGGTATTTCTCCACATCCTAAATGCTTAGACGGCAACAAAAATTAATGTACCAACCTGATTCGTATACTTGAAGGATGTGTTTCGTATTTTTGGCGTTCGCTCCTCCGGCACCGGACACGGCGACAAAACAAAGTTTTTCCTAGGAAAACATTAAATTATTCTTTGTATTATCATTAAAATAGCAATACATCACAGGATCGTTTATGTAAGTGCCTACATAAATGCTTGTACTACATTTAGGTACGTCAAAAATTCAGTTAACCAATCATAAAAAAAAATAAAAACGTAGTAAGATAGAACGTTGTCTATATTTCCACGAAAGTAAAGAGTAACATAGTTGAATCGTGTTACTTTCGTGGAAATAGAGACAACGTTCTTTATTACTCTGTTTTTATTGAAATGGGTTTCCACAACTTCATTGCGAGTGACTTAGTCCGTAGCAGAATCATATCGTGCTTTAATTGTTGGGGAAAGGAAAACAATAATTTTTTATCTAGTACTAATATACTATTATGGCGTCTTTTGTTTTTTCATGTTATTATTATTAAAGACAAATAATCCATGCAGAAGATTGAACTCGGTAAAGTTTGTCTTACTGTGGGTACGTGGAAAGCAGAGCCGAAGATAAGTCTGATATTTATGGAAGCGAAAAAGGTCGTGGGGCGACAGAGGTGGAAAATTTCTTTCTTCAGAGTCCCCATATAAGGGAACCAGTCGACGATGCCAGCTTTTTCGTAAATATCCTACGGGAAGACAAAATGTTAATATTTCAGAGAAGAAGGTGAACGAATGCCTGAAGGATTTTATTCGTACAATTGGCTACGTAGTCATTAAGAACATGTGAAACATTTTGGGCGTAAGGTGGATTGTGATTTTCATTTGCTAGAACTTTAGTATAATTTTGATTAAAAACCTGAATGTTACTCAAATTTATTGTCAAATCCAACTTGCCCTCCAGCATTAAACTATTAGAACTATGCACATATAGACCTACGTGTAACTAAATTGAATGAACATGTATTTGGCCTCTAAGCAAACATAATTCTTTGGTAATATTAGACAATATGAAATGGTTGAAAAGCGTCCAATGTCTCGTTTTATTTCATAAATTGTATTTTCCATAGACCATAATTTACATACTTGCACTTATTAAATATTTATATCACAACGCTTTTTAAAATTAAACGTATTCCACTCATTTCAAACATAAAATTCCTATTCAATGACAACTTCCTCTCAGTCTACAGCAATTTTCAAAACTTTCGTCACAGCGTTTGGCTCCCCGAGGTTGGCCACACTAAATCCATCACAGTAAAAAAATATTTACAAAATAAAAATAAAATCTCTACATCTCCCTGAAATGGTTTAAATTAGTCCAACGTATCTTTTTAATGTTATGTTATCAATTGGCTTTGAAATTTTCTATCAGCCACAATTTATTCCAATACTCATATCGCATACATATATCACCATGTTATTTGAAACTCGTTTCAAGCATTTAAAACATGAAGTTCGCATTGTATTTCAAAAATATCAATTTTACCTCAATCTACGGTAATTTTCTGAAGGCCTGTTACAGACATCTGGCTCCCCAACATTCGTAGATGTGTGGAATTCCAAAATCCGTTTGTTCGCCTTTCGGAACTTTTCACCGAAACTATTTGATAAAAATTAGTGAAATACGAGTATATCTCTGCCAAAAATCACAATGTATAGATCATTGGCCTAGAATGTTCAATTTTTAGTGTAAATTTTTGTTACTTGAGAAAATAAAGGTAGGCATGTTCAACTATTGAACCAATAGGAACATCCTGTCAATGAACTGAATGAGCCCTGGAATTTTCATTGGCACCAGTTTACGTTCAAGGATTTGCTGACAGACAGAACATGATCCCAAAATTGTTCATCTAAAGGCTGGAATTTTGATTTTGGAGACAAAACAAATTTCACATTCCGAAAGTGAAAACAATGCTTCCGCTAAGTAGACTCGGAAGCAAACATCACAATGGGCCTAAAATGTTTTTACATTTGTTACCAATAGACATCCTGTCAATGAACCGAATGAGCCCACTGGCACCAGTTTACGTTCATCCCCATCTAAAGGCTGAAATTTTGACAGAAATAACGTTAATGTGAATGTGAACGCGTCTATACATAGTAAATTGTGAAGATCAATTCAACTGGTGTAATTACAGTGGAGCTTTGTATTCAAGAGTTCCTTCTGAAATGGAGTTTTTTCGTAACTTTTATTACATGCGGACGAATGGAGCGTTTTGTGTTACTTTGTCTTGTTAAATGTCACTGTTTCCATCCGTGAGCTTCAATGTCTGCGTCAATGTACAGTACCTATATTGCAACATTGTAGGTATTTAGATATCAACAAAGGAAAAGGGGCTAATAATCGCTGAATTCGAAAGCGTATATTTGAAGAAAAACGCTGCAAATTCTTTCACTGGGGTTTATTATTCAATGATTCATGATTTGAATTTCCACTTGGCTTTGGAGTGTGCGTGTTTCACAGGTGATCGAGCGATTATTGAATTTCAGGAGGCACACAAATATGATCAACTGATCAATCCTAATAGCTATTTTGGTTGAGAACCGATTTAAGTGCTTTATGCATATCTCCTGAAATTCAATAATTGCTCTATCACATGTGAAACAACGCACACTCCAAAGCTTAGAAGAAATTCAAATCATGAATCATTGAATAATAAACCCCAGTGGAAGAATTTGCAGCGTTTTTTTTTCAAATGCGACTACAATGGGAAATATTCTATTTGAAAATTTTAAATTTCGTAAGACGGAGCATGCAAATCAGAATGCTTCAACCCGTGTATCGGCTATAAACCCTTTTAGGATTTTCACTCCAGTATCCGCATTCACATCACTAGGTGCAATCAATACAAAAAAAACCCTTTTGTGTTTTGATCGCAGTAACCTAGTGATGTAGTAGTAGTAACCTATGTGGATGCAAATGTTGGCAGCATAAGATCATGCCATACATCGGGAATGGTTTGTGCTACGGACCTGGGGAGGGTCTCATTCGATTCCTCATGGAAAGTTCTTCAAAATAAGTCCAAATTTAGGCCGCCTTGACTTTTTTTGAAGTTTTTAGGGATTTTACAAAACTTTGACAACCCTTAAAGGGCTTTAAATTAAGTGAGAGTGCTGGCTAAAGAATTGGGCGTTGTCGGACCAATATTGACTTTTCCAGAAAATTTCAGACTTTTTGCTACAGCCGTTTGGGAGAAATCGTGCGTACGGCGTACGGCGGACGGACGGAAAAATTTGTATTGCAGATTTGTATTATAAACCCTTTGAACCGTAAACCATGAAATTTTCAGGGGGGGGGGGGGGTTAAATTTTTTTTTTTTTAAGAGCTATTACAATGGTTTATTATTGAATAATAAACCAAAATGAATTTCTCAAATAAGAAAATTTAAAGAAATAACTTCTAAGGACGTCCACCCATCATTCCCAGAAAATAGAATTTTCATAAATGATCGCTTGACTAAATTTACGTAGAATGGTCATCTAATTCAAAAATAAATAAATCGTTGGGTAACAATTTGCAGCGTTTTGCCCATTGATTCTCATAGTGCTCCAGCCCAGCCTAAGTTATGCAAACCCACAATACTTGCAAGTGTGAGTTGAGTATTCACATTATAGCAGGCGTTATAATTTATTGAATTGAAATGGAGTAAACGGAAATCCCAAAGATCTATTGCAAATAAATTGAATGCTTCCTCTAGTTTTAGTAGAATGAAGGATAGGTCTTCTTCATTGGGCTGACTGTATGACTAAAAGTCACGATATTATTTCAAATTGACACAAACGTAACTTGAGCGAGTAAAAGTATCACAATTAATCACAGCTTTGTCTGAACTTGAGTAGATCTAATCAGTCAAGGAAATGAAGCAAAACCGGTCAATTCATAGACATTTCATCAACATCTGTCGAAGCGCTCCGGCACTGTGGTTATGAGTTTCACGATTGCGCTACTGAAGTTTAGCCAAAGGCAGCAAGTTATTGGTAAGTAATGCATGCACTACAAGGACGTCGCTTTGTCCGGTTTTAGTGTGATTAAATATAAAAATATAATTTTAACCATATGGATATTTTTTTAAACTAGATACTAGTTGGTATGAGGAGAGGAATGGAGAGGGAATGGATCGGCTATTAACCACCCCATCACTCCATGGGCCGATTTAGGCCAAAATTTTTGAGGGTGCCAGTGCCGGGGGGCCTCCCCCGGGAGATTGTTGAGAAGTACCAGCTAAAAAATGTGTTTTCAAGCTATTTGATGCACATTAAACGTTTACTAGTTTATTATTATTTCATGAAAATTTTCAAGAAATAGCTTTTTTAATCACCCAAATAAATTAAACAATATGTGTTATCAACATCAACATCTGGATCACATCTGGATGGGATCAACATCAATCTAACATCCCTCTCGTCTGTACAGTACAGACCAACAGACAGCCATTTCCGCCATTTCCATACAGTTGGGGCTCAACAATTAAGTTAGCCGTTTGTAAAACAGGTGTGTACGTTTCATACTTCTCATTGTTATGGGTTTGAAAACACTCTTAATCAATCATATTGATTCGTTTAGTTCATTTTGGGATAGAGATGTAAAAACTCTATTTAATGCAAGTTTCAATTTCTATAAGTGTTCATTAGACTCCTAATTGCAGAAGGTTAATGTTGATTTCTCATTGTCGTGGCGGTTTTGAACTTCATTGTTGTGGCTACACAAAAGCCGTCATGGCTGTTTGAAACAATTTTGTTTTCAAGGTTGGTATTTGATACTAAATGAATACCAATATTAAAATGTGATACTTGTTCTGGCACAAAGTCAGGAAAAACTGAAATCAGATATCTGTCTCCAACCTTACCTACACATCGCTTACACAATTCTATCGTTATTTGGTTGACAAGGCTCATTGTCATGGATACATACCATTCTCGTGTCCTAGAAAATTTTAAAACCTGAATTTTGAGGAAACAAACGAAAATCATGCGTGCTGGTACATCACGGTACCATTACAGTAACATCTAGATTGTATATTAAAATAATCATAAATTTAGAAGAACAAAATTTTTCAGTCAGAATCAAAACCTCGATTGTCCCGTAGAATGAGAATCACCCATCTACTTCAAGCATGACATTTGAATTCGGATTCTGCGCACAAAATGTTGGAACGGAAACAAGTTTCTCTAATCAAAACAGAAAATTACCCTTAAACTCCAATAATTATGTGCTCTTACTTACCACCGTAATGGGTTGAACCCTGAACCACGTGTACATGAACGAAACCATTTCGTCTATTTTGCGAATGTTGTTGACGAGCGGAACGAAGTATACAGCTCCTCGAAGCTTCTCGTTGTAGGACGGCCTCTTGGTGGCGAGGACGGCGTGAAATGAGCAGCCCAGCGACATGCAGCTGAAGATGAGATCTTTTGAGCCGGTTTCCTTAAGGATGAAATCGATGAATGCAGGCATGTCGTACAGTCCAGACTCGTGAAACCTGAGGAATCGATGGGCGGTTAACGTAGTTGTGGGATTTAAGATTAACCCAGAAGATAAATGATGTATGTATTTAAAAATATCAACTATATTATTATTAAGGCGAAACCCCCATTTGTACAGGTTGCTCAGGGAATATCTTGTCTTGTCCACTTAGATGCCTCAAAAAGAGCCCAATCTGTATTTCAGCACGTAAGGTCGATTAGGAACGAAACTGGCCACAGCAAGCAATTGTCCAAACACCTTCAAATCATCACAGGCTTATTCGATTCTTTGGAGGCACGCTTATCACCAATAGTGTTAATTATTTTGTTTTCCAAAACACCTTTTTTCGAATAGACGATTTCCTGTAATTCAACATTAATTAAACAAATAAATTAATGATTGGTAGGTCTTCCTTTCATGTGGGTTTATTATTCAATGATTCTTTGATTTGAATTTCTATAAGCTTTGGAGCGTGTGCGTTTTAATATTTAATAGAGCGACTTGAATTTGAGGAGAAAAAACGCTGATTCTTGAACTGGGTTTATTATTCAATTGGCTTGCGTTCATGATTTGAATTTCTCAGCTTTATCGTGTTTCACGATTATTGAATATTCAGGAGGCAACAAATATGATCACTGAGGCATCCAAATAGTAGTATTTTGGTTAACAACCGAACATAAAAACAATATTGAATAATATTTAGTGTTAAGTATTTCATGAAAGTTTTCGATGTTCAGCTCACTATTTTTGACTCGACGCTATCGGCCGGACATCAGGTTACAAACAAACAATAATTCGAAAAAACGATGTTGGCACCATAAATCGGGCCATACCGGGAATACGGACCTTTGGAGGGGCTCATTGATTAACGATGTTCTTCAAATAGTGTAAATATTTTGAAAGTTTTCGACTTGTTTTGAGATTTTTGGATTTTCAAAACTTCTGACAGCCCCGAATAGGGATTTTTGAGATCGGTGTAGAGAACGGTACGTGATAAAACGATAAATATTGTCGTATACATTAGATAGTTTTCATGATTGGTCATAAAAAGTCTTACTAACGTAGTGTCCCCTATCTGATGTGTGAGCCTTGTTGTTAATTTCTTTCCGGTTCAAATTACTGTATTTTTTATCAGGAGCGTGAAGGTCTTCTATTTTTGCTGTTTTAATATTTAATTTAAGCAGACAAATACACAATTATGGGTATATTTCAGGAGAAAAAAGAATAACAATACTTCAGCTGGCCTTTTGTATGATAATGATGAGAATGAACTCTGAATCCAGAGTAAGTCCAATAATAAAATTCCATCCGTAACACGACTGAGAATTGTTATTTTGTTTTTGTAAAAATGTGTTAAAAGTTCACGAACATCCCTCACAAACACACAAATGGAAAATCTGTGATACTCACGAAAAGTCCCAAAATTTTTCATCGTCTGTCGTAAGGTTGACATGCCTTCTTGATCTCATTGTTCCTCTTTGATCTCCCAGCCAAACGTCATATCCTCTATTCGCAAAGACGAAAGCTGAAACATTCGACAGGAATGCATTCAGAAGTGATGTTTCATTTCTTCACTTTGTGTCGTCGGCTGCATTGAATCAGGTGTTTTGGGAGCACGCAGGAGAATCATTTCGATCCGCTCTAATAAAACTACATACTTACTAAAAACAATAACGTATTATTACCTATGTTGGAATCCAATCTCTGCTGCACCAACCAGGCTTCGGAATGCATAAAGTATCCATTCAAGAGCAACAGGGGATAACCTCGATCAGACCCTGTCCTATTGGGATGGACAATTCTGTTGAGATTCAGCAAGTATCCATCTTCTGTGGTAACAGTGTAGTTTTCGTATCCGTAGCCATTAGCTTCAACAATGCGTCTCTGGAACCCAATGAAATAACCTATATTGTTAGTTATCTACTAGTTGCCAACCAGCACATGTTAAAATAATATCATAAACACAGCATTTGCTATAAACTTTCATGAGGAATTATTCCTATTTAAATATTCCTTACAATGGCACTCCTCCCAAAAATTAACGGAAATTTCGTCTTGACGGCATTCCTCTCCCAAAAAAATCCCTTAACCTCAACCACTGCCAGGGAAACCGCTATGAAAACGAACCAAACTCCGTTCATACTGAAACTCAACTGATGTTATTATCGTCACCAACTTGTAGAACGATAAGTAAGAAGTCGTAATAGATCTAATCAACCCCCCACTTATAAATTATTGAGAAATGATTGCTGGGATCTTAACTGATGAATTATTCAATAACTCAAAGGTAGCTCGTTTGGTTACCTTGACATTGGTCCTCCTACATGAACTTTAAACTGAAAATTGTTGATGTCCTTGAATAGTTTTTTGCTAACCTGAAGGGCAAAGTAAAGTATGAGTATTTTCATGTGTTCTGATATTAATGTATTCAAACATCTGTGCTAATATACTTCTGTCTGAATTTTGCCTGAATTATACACTAAATAACTGATTTGCTTAGTTCCACTATGAAAAATTTGAGAGTGAATGACTACAAGTTTCCAATTTAGAAAACTAATGATGACCAGAACGTTGTTGAACTATGATTTCCGATTATTCGGATCTTGTTTAACCGATATAACAAGTGAGCGGGGCGCAATACTCACTCACGAGTTGAATGTCCCTTCCTCCGAGGCTAGGATGAGTTCTTAGGATGTCTGGTGACAGTATTGAATGCTTCTGAAAAGATAGTTGATAATGTTAGTTTGGTTCATAAAAAACGTTTCCCATATACTTACTTACAACAATAATATATTATATGTGCCAAATACCGAAGTTTGTTGGGTTTATATATCTGCCGAACCTATTTACTATAAATTCTTCTAAGGTTGTGCCAAGTCCAGTGTAATGGACGTGAGGAAATTACCAATCTAGTCTGGTTTTTGTTTTTTATTTAACCTGCGAAGTTTCTGCCCTGGAGGCTGACCCAGTTCATGCGGTACTAATAACGTTCTGTGGTTGAGAAGAACTGGTATATGATTGACAAACGGTTCTAGAACATACACGTTTTTTTTCTAATTTAATAATTTTTTTATTGTTACAACTGTATACAAATCTAGTAACTTAATTTGATCACTACCTACAACCACTCATAACATGACTCCACTGAGCTGTAACTAGGTCCAAGGATTTGATCCTTTTCAATCTACGTATGTCACCGCTGTTGTCCAGGAGGCTCAATACTTCGATGTTTACGTGTTTGTGGACGGTTTTCATGGCCCGTACATAAAATATGGTACGGAGTACCTTTACGAGCTTTGCCAGGCAAAAAACATTTGTCTGATTAATAATGGAGTTCTTATGGATACTGGTAACAATGCTGTCTTGTAACTACACACATGACTTCGTACATTAGAGGTATCATATAGTAATAATAATTTGATGCGTTTTTTGTTTGATTCAGTTAGAAATGAGACCGCTTGGGTTGCTGTCCAATCATCCGTTCACTCACCAGTTGAGAAATCGGCCAGGTAGGCCCGCCTGCAGTTCTGCTACGGATGACTGGTGAGACGCCCGGTAAGTGTTTTATCCTCGTTAAATTTAGGTTGTTCCACTCGTGGATTTCTAAGGCGTGCCGATATACAGTATATTGCAACGTTGTAGGTATTGACATTGCATGTCCTCACTTCCACCTCCCTCTCTTGTGCCACATCTGTAATCTAATGAAGGGGCACCTGATCAGCTGAGTGATCCTTAAGGCTATTTTCTGTTCTAATCAACGTAGAAAGCTGAAATTTGAATATTAATAATATGATGTGATAATAATGAATATTATTCATAAGAATATATGATGGTTTGAGGTGAATTGAGGGCTTCCCAACATAAAATGTCATACACAAAAGAGCTGGAGCGTGTACAGGTCAGAGCTTTTAAGTCTCTATTGGGGCTTGCACTCTACACGCCCGACTGTGTGGTGAGGGTAGAATTGGGACTCAATCATCTTCACTTCTCAATTCGCAAAGGAATATACGATCACTGGAGACACTGACATTGTATACAAGACGTGTAGGTAGGTATTTTATTGTTTCTACGTTATTGGTTGCATTTGTAATAGCAAGCACTGAATTAAGGAAATGTGTAAGAAAAATACCAGAAATTCGATTGTTACTCAACTTTTGTGTAACAATGATAAATGTGAACCCCTCGCCTAATCAATTGCCTGGTCTGAAATACAGGAAAATGTTGGCAAATGTTCGCAAAGAAAGCACAAACAAAAACTATTCTTCAAAGAATTCTCAATACTTTAATATTCTCATGTTTACCCATGATTAAAAACGCTGCAAATTCTTTCGCTTGGGTTTATTATTCAATTGGCTTGCGTTCATGATTTGAATTTCTACTAAGCTTTGGAGTGTGCGTGTTTCACAGGTGATAGAGCGATTATTGAATTTAGGAGGCACACAAATATGATCAACTGATCAATCCAAATAGGTATTTTGGTCGAGAACAGATTTACGTGCTCTATGCATACTCCTGAAATTCAATAATCGCTCTATCACCTGTAAAACATGCACACTCCAAAGCTTAGTAGAAATTCAAATCATGAATGCAACTCAAATGAATAAAATTGAATAGTAAACCCCACTGAAAGAATTTGCAGTGAACGTGTTTCACAGGTGATAGAGCGATTATTGAACGCACACAAATATGATCAACTGATCAATTGAATAGGTATGAGAACGATTTAAGTGCTCTCTGCATATCTCCTGAAATTCAATAATCGCTCCGTCACCTGTAAAACACGCACACTCCAATGCTTAGTACAGATTCAAATCATGGACGCAAGCCAATTGAATAATAAACCCCAGTGAAAGAATACTTATTTACCCCAGTAATAATATTGAATAATAAACCCCAGCAATAATATTTACCTATATATTATCAGCGTTTCATGTATATCAGAATGTTTCAACCCGTGTATCGGCTATAAACTACAAGTATCCACATCGGCTATCTCTCCAGTATCCACATTCACTACAACTCGGCGCTATCGGCCGGACATCACCAGGTTACAAACAAACAATAATAAACCAAAAAACGCAAATGTTGGCACCATAAATCGGGCCATACATCGGGAATGGTTTGACCTAAGGACCTGGGGAGGGGCTCATTTGATTCCTCGTGGTATGTTCTTAAAAATAAGTCTACATTTAGGCCGCCTTGACTTGTTTTGAGGTTTTTAGGGATTTTACAAAATTTTGACAGCCCTTAAAGGGCACTTTAAATTGAGTGAGAGAGCTGGCTCAAAAATTGGGGCGTCGTCGGACCAACATGGATTTTTCCTGAAAATTTCAGATCCTTTGCTCCAGCCGTTTGGGAGAAACCGTGCGTGCGTACGGCGGACGGACGGAAATTTTTTTATTGCAGATTCGGATTCTACACCCTTTGAAACGTGAAAACTACAGAATGACTCCCGGTCTCGAGTGCAAAGCTTCATAAACTATAAGTTTTGATATCAGATTTTTATTTCTAGTATCATCAGCTCTTTGTCTACCTGAAACAGCGTTCAACCTTAGGTAATCTGACTGATGGAAAAGATATTCACAATGATCCTAATTGTCGAAATATCCGAGTTTCTGGTGATTTGTTTTTAAAGCCTCCCTTGAGTGCGAACACCTACGATTTTTTTGTCAGTCACATTTCTCTCGAACTGTCACAAGAACTGTTCTATTAAATGCCATTCACTGCATATCGGCCTCAGCATTTGTCAAGTTGAGAGCTCATTTCGTTTTTGTACGCTTAACAATTAATCATCATATTGATCACAATTGAGCACCACAATTTATCCCCTCAGTGTGCTATATAGTCCACTATAGTACTCATTATCCCTGACCACAGCTGTCTTTCCTATGGATCACAAAGGTTTGATGAGAGGCTCCCTAAGATGGTAAATGAACGCCAGGTAAATTCTCGTAGTTTTAACATTTATTTTATAATTAAAGTCCACTGATTTTCAATAAGTAAATGTTATAAAATCTGATCTGAAGATACAAAGTCAAAATCCGATGAAATAGCGATGGATAAAAATAATATGATCTTTAGCCCTGAAAGAACCCTACAGTAAGTGAACTCTATAAAGTTTATCGTATAAACCAACCCAATACTACGCTGTGAACACTGGTTGGTGCATTTATGCAGTTACTCTATATGGTAAAGTATGAAGGGATTATTTTATCCTATGAATGATAAAACAAAATTTGTACTTCTTCATGGAACATTTATTATAGAACACAGAATATATTTGTAGAGCTATACGAAAATAAAATACGTTAAATTATTATTGATTCCATTGAGGAATTATCACCAATGAAAAGGCTTCAGATCGACAACCAATAAAAAATTCTTGGGAAAGCGTAGAGTTTTTAGGATTCAGTATTCGTTGCAAATAAGTTGAAGAATTGATTCTTGAGGTGTGAGGAAAAGTCTTGGAATAACAACTATACGACAAACCTAGTTTATTGACTACATATATAAAACAGTTGTTATTCCTAGACTTTTCCTCACACCTCAAGAATCAATTCTTATATATATTATAAAACACTATACAACAAATATGGTAACCACGCAATGGAAACAGAAGTTATATCACTTCTAGAAACTGGAACAATTTATGTCTTAGATCAATTCAGCCTTGTAAAATCAATAATTTCTAAGTGCAAGAAAGTTTAATATGATATGAATTTCATACATGTACAGTTCAGACTGATTTGATTAGCTTCAATTCAGGTATCGGACCCACTCCATTGACGGGCATTTGCCCGACTCGAATTTTCCCGTGTGGTTCTTGCCCGTGAGAGAGGCCAGGAGGTCGACTACGTCCGGCAAAACGTAGCGGAAATTTGTACCAGCCGCGATGTCCAAATGGTTGAAATTGGGAAGCTTGCAACTGTAGCTTGGGCCGCTGATGGATTTCATGGTTCTTTCGGCTCCCTTTAATGAAACAAAAAAGAAGAACTACGTGTTGGTATGACTGAATCAGGCAGAAATATCACCAGAGTTCACGATTAAACTTAATAATCAACACCACATTGGAGGTTCTTTTTGTAACATCAGAAGTTACAAGTTTTGTCTGGCAGTATTAAACTTCTGCTCAATAGCATTCACCCTGAAATCATTGCTAAAAACAGACGCATAGTGTTGCACACAGAAGAGTTCTGCAACTGTACAGCTCGGCCTACTCAGGGGACAGCAGATACCAGTTTGGGATAATTTACTTTAAAATTTGGTTGGTTTAGTTGGCTCCTTACAAGCTTGTGCTGGAGGTTATGCAGGTTTGAAAGGATGGTGAGGTGTGTGTTTGGAAGAAGAGTGCAGACAGCATCAATGGTTGGGCACCATAGTGCCATGTACAGTGATCCTTTGGAGCTGGGTGACATATGTGAGCATGAACGATTCCACTCTCCTGCTCCAATGATACACATGCTGGGCTTGCCCAGTGAGATGGTAAAGTGGGTGGATGCAGAATAGGAATGAGACGGTAATTACTTAACCAGTTATCAGCTTTTGGAGTTAAAGTAATAACCAGTTATTCGAAACAGCCAGTATTCAGAATAACGACTTAACGCAGGCCTTGAGATCACTACAAGTAACCATCAGGGTTTGAGTTTGCCCCTCCGTTTGAATCTATAGGGTATACACTCTCATCAAAAACTTTAACAATAATCAACCCAAAGTGCCTTTCCTTTCACGATTTGTTTTTACATAAAACTACGGACTTTTGTCAAGATGTAGTGGTACCCGTGGATTAATTGGTTTCTCCTGATCACGTTGACAGGATTGGAACTCGTTGATTTGTTATCGGAGATGGTTACTTGATTAGTTTTTGTCAGCTGCATTTCCCGCTTGTAGGCATGGCTCCTCCGCTGATTGAGGTAAGTTTCTGACGTTTATCTATAGAATGATAGTGATTTCTGGCGGACACCCTTTTGGCTCATCACTCTCATGTTCATATACAATCGTCGAAGACCAAAAAGTGAGTTATTCAACCCGTGTTAGTAGGAAAATCTCAAGTTTTCTGGAGGTGCCTTGAAAGGCACTTTCGGCTGTTTTGGTAAAACTTGACCACTACAAGAAGGCTCAACCCCGGATTCCTCATATTGACGAGATTTAGTTTTATTTTTAAATAGTTAGTTAATATATTACTTGCATATTGTGAGAAATGTTTTAGGTACCCACTATCCAATTTTTGGCTAAAGAAGGAAATGTGTCACAAGTGTAGAAAAACTGTACGTTTGTTCCTATCAGAAATTGTTTTGAGATCCATTATGGAACCCTATAAGAATCGTCTAAATTTTTACAAATTCGCCTTTGTTAATTTATTCTTCATTTTAAACAAACATTTCTGAAGTATTCCAATACTGGAATTTCAGTTATTGTATGTATTTTGGGTAATTATTCTCAATGATGAACCTCTGGAAACTCATTCCTAATGCTATCTATTCTTATTGGATTCCCTAGGTTTAGAAAATAGTTCCATTGTGATATTTTGTAACATAACTACCATTCCATGATGTTTCTATAGTGATCTCAGGGTTGATGAACACACACGTGTGTGTAAACTATAAGACTGATTTATTGTAACTAAGGTTGTGAATAGAACTTCTATTGACATTTTAACGAAAGTTTTTGAATGGTTTCGTTATTTCTGCCTCACGTTGTATTGGGATTTGAAAATGAACCATCCTTAGCAAATGCCTCGACACACTTTTACCATAAGAGCCCAAAACAAAAACGTACTTTTTGAACTCCTGAATGCTTGAGCATTTTTTTCTGCGATTCTTCCCATCATAAGCGAGTTATTTTGAAGCTATTCCAACAAGGGAAATTATAAATTTGAGGAACAAATTTTGCTTTGGTTGATTAGACTGACTAAAGGGTTGATCACTTCAATAACCTTCATCAAAGGCTGATGACAACTGACGACAACCTTATTGTTCTCAGTTAAAATGTCCTACATTGTCCTATTTGAGCTAAAATGAAAGCCAATTAACTGATTGTGATCTTATTCAAATGTCATCTACGGAGTAACCAGGAAAACAACCTTCTTTGGCCGATCAACTATTTTGCAACGGTTCAACTTTGTTCCATAATAACACACCCAAATTGATTAGTTTCCTGATGTTTTTGGCGAAAACAAGTAGATTTTCCCTATGTGAGTTTTTAGTGATGTTATTATGAAGCACAAATGAGGAGCTTACTTTCAAACAGGTACATATCCATTCCGACAAAATGTTCAGGAAGTGAAAAAAACGATTTGCAGATTAGTGGAGATGTTTTTCTGCAGTTTCTCATCGGAGTAATGTGTGAGAAGGCATAGATAAAGATGCCTCAGAATATGAATCAATTTTCTCCAAAACGCGAGGCTGTATATCCATTTTCACTTTGGAAATGTGCCCTTTTGATCAAAACTCATGGATTTGTGCCTTTTTAAAAAAGAAAGAATTCATTCTCCATTCTGTAGGTTTTATTGAAAACTTTACCTGACTCCATATTTCCATTTGTCATGCCTGCCATCTATCGAGTCTCGTGTAAATATTCAACGTCAAGACGAAGGCGCAATGCTTCTTTTTGGATATGTGCCTTTTTGAAAACCCACGACTTATGACGAAATTCGGAGGATATGTGCCATTTCGATTGCAAGGCACTGAAAAAAATGAAGGGGACGGATTTGTTACCTTTTGATGCGAACACATAACTTTAGCCCCGGAATTGACGTGGATGTGTTCTGTTTTGTTCGGAAATGATAGGGGGATCTGGTTCAATTCATGTTCAGAGATAGAAAATTGAGAAAAAACGTTTTCTCCCAGATTTGGATATGTGCCTTTTTGAAAGTAAGCTCCTCAAATGTACCGTCTCACACATTTAGTGGGAATCAGCGTGCCAGAAATTTCTCTCTCCGAAATTCTTAGTCTTGTCCGTTGGTGGGCAGCTAAGAATTTTATTTCCCTGTCGTTGGTTATCCTCAACCCTGCACCGAGGATCAACACTCGCAGATCCACATAGATGTTTATCTGGATTGAGATGCCACTTATTCGTCCACTGAATTTCAGCGAACCATGGAGAGTTCAGCCTGAATCCTCCTTACTGTCATAAATTCGTCACATCCTGGCACTGAGTGCAACCAAATCTTTGCATCCCTACCAAATAAACATTTATCGAGTAACTTAGAAGGTCAAAAACCACTGTAACTTACTGCAGGAGACGCAAAAACATCAGCGTCGCTGAAATAAAGAGCGATCGGAGATGTGATCTTGCTCATGTTGTAGAGAGGAGCCCACTCCGTTCCATATCTCTTCTTGTTCTCTTCCCTTCCGTAATCATACTCTGCGAAATCTCCTGTAAAAATATACTTTAAATATTAAACGCATTCGAAAACTTTAAAATGGAATATTCGACATATGGGTGGAAGCGGATGAGTGACGAAAAATTTTGTCTGTTAATTTGCATCAAAAATGTAGAAAAACCCCGCCAACCGCACTTTTAATATTTTAACGTTTTTTTTTCTCTCAGAAAACCACGTTTTTGACATAAAAACCCACGTTTCTCCACTTTAAAACAACTTTTTGTCCATATTTTCAGATTTTGCGTGAAATTTCATTTACGACCAATGTACATTCATAATCATAAACAAACCCCTAAGAACCGCTATTGCAGTTCAAACATTGAAAATTTAAAAAAATTGCTAGTTTTTTTTTGGAAATTTTATTTGGCATTAGTAAGGAAAACTATTAACTATATATATTATATATACAGCCATGTCATGTTGAAGTGATTACAACAGTAAAATCAAATTGGACAATTTCATATACAATGAACCAAATAATATCGTTATAATAAATTAGGCTAATAATAATTAGGTTCTACGAAATTAAAGTTTCAAATAATATCCAGCTTAAATACTACGATTGATATTTTGAAGAAATATATACTCAAATTCATAAATTTTTAGGTTATTCAAAGCTATGAGGTGGCACAGGTTGAAGGGAGAATTTACTTTGGGGGTTAACTTGGTGAAAAGGTCTGTTCTCTCGCAATCATAGGCATTACATGTCAAAATGATATTCTCGATTGTTCCGACTCCTTCACAGTTGTTACATGTGGCAGTTTGCCGCTTTCCAATTCTGAAGAGATATTTGTTAGTTACGGCATGACCATTGTGACCATGACGGCACCTCGTGATTGTTTCATAAAAGCATTTGGATTTTTCTTTCACCGAATTAAACAACGGCAATCCCCTGATCAGAGGAGAGTTCGATCGATACCAACGACCAGATGGACACATTTCAAAAAGTTTTTGCTAAAGTACATGGGAATCGGAAGGGTGTAGAGCTACAATGATGGAATTGTGAGCCCCTCTTGGCCAAACTATCCACATGAGCCTCGACCCATACTAAATACGTCAATTTATATTATAAACGAAGATTGTATATGTGCCTCAACTGAGAACAACTTCGAGAGTGGACTGATATTTTTGAGCTTCTGTAGTACGGTCATGGAGTCAGAAACTATGGCTATTTTTGTGAAGCTATTTAAATTACAATTTTGGACCTACTCGAGGCGCAAAATAGCTAGTTTCTGAATTACTTTTATTTCTACTGCATTTCCAAAAAACGTGCTGGAACTTGTCAAACCTCGGGAAAACTTGAAAATCTAATCAGCTTTCTAATGGTATGGTCAACTTTGCGATTCCGCGTCGATCTCACGGAGAAATTCCAGTTTGAAGGCGAAAAAAACGTTAGGCACTTTTTAAACATCAATCGAGGAATCCCAGGGATAAAGGAAACAGTTCGCGGTATGAATTGGGAAAATGATTATATCCGCAAAATAGGTAGGTTACGAAAATAAAGTGATACTACTTTTCTAGAAAAATGATCGAAAAACATTTCTAGTATTTAGTCTAGTATAGTTTAAAATAAATCAGACTAGTAAAATTAAAAGAAGTCGCGCTCTCAATGTGTTCTCAGAATGACCACCATTGTTTCTTATGCAGGCTCTCATTCTTTTCCGCATGGCTCGAACTGTTATGTCGTGCGTTACCAAGCGACTATTTACGCTAAGCCAATATGTGCAAAAACTTGGTGCGACAAACCAAAAAATCTCAGAAATGACCAAATTGCAGGTTTAGGTTTATCAGGAACAAGGACTATTCTTGCGATGCAGCAAGTAAAGGAATTCGTTTGTGAATGTATCTCGATTCCTTTGGTCCATTTCCGCTGTTTAGTTCTTTAATTTCCAATGTCTTTCTCACTAAATAAGATGCAGTCTAACAAGAGATGTCATTCATTTTTTATTATAGTCATAATGAGAACGATCCACCAAACTCAACTGAACGTGACACCGAGTTGTTTTCAGTTATGCAAACTGGCTTGTACATTCCGGTTTGTGGCTCTAACTGTGATGTCGTGCGTTAGACTGTTTCGCTATGTTGTGGCTGCGACTATACCATTAGAAAGCTGATTAAATTTGCAGGTTGTTTTATAGGTCAGTCTCGATTGCCAAAGCCCATCATGCACACTATTATGTAGGATGTGACATGATACATCCCCCCCCCCTCCTCATAAAATCCTAATTTCTGGGGTAAAGAGAAATTTTTAAAAAACCTTTGTGGCGAATTCGAATTGTGATTTTGTAAAAATTGCAACCGCAAGCTTTGCGCGCACCCCCTACTAAATTCGTAATTTCTGGGGTAAAAATAAATACGTACAGCATTGTGTACCTAAAGTACTAGCTCTTACATTTAGAATACTTATCCTAGGAAATCGTCGGTACTACGGTTTTACTAGATACCTGATTCGTACACTTGAAGTATGTGTTTGGTACTCTTTATATTGGCCCCACCAAGCGACGATACTGCGATGAAGCAAGCCGCGTCCTGCAAAATGTACACAGTTGTTCAGTTTACGAAGACCATCATGTCAAATTTCTGTAGTATTTCCGCAATTCAAGGGATCAATATTGAAAAGGGCAAAGTACATATATGAAATGTTTTTGGCGGAATAAAGTTGCCATAACAAAAGACGATAACTTACTGAGGGTATATGAAAAGCAAGGCCGTAGACGAATCTGGGACCCAATAGATGAACCGTTGGCGTGGGACGACAGAGGTGATAAATTTCCTTCTTCAAATTTCCCAGGAATGGAAATATATCGAGCACTCCGGCTTTTTCATAGATATCCTGGGCAATTACGCATTAGTCAGTCTCACAGCTAGTGGAATAGATCAATTAAAATCTATGTGATTATATAAATATATACTACTGAACATTTAGGTACAATAACTGTGCTATTGTTTAATTAATTGGCACATCCGATTGTAAAGAACCAATGTTTGTCTAATTGGAACCTCATTAGGTAATTTTGTTAAAAGGATCACTACGGACCAGATAGGGTAATTTAAACACAAAGGTGATTTGTTAAACTGCACCCTACCCTAACGTCCATTCAGATTGAGGATTTAGATTAAGGACCTATATTATGATTCAAATTATAGTTATTATGAGTTGATGTTTACTTGAAGACCGTTCCTCCAGTCAAACCTTTGCTGGAACGCAATATTTGTGAGGTCTTGTTTCCTTATTTCTTTGTGAAGGTGTTCTGAAAAATATTGCTAGTGGCATTCTTTAAAAAACGCTGCAAATTCTTTAACTGGGATTTATTATTCAATTGGCTAGCGTTCATGATTTGAATTTCTACTAAGCTTAGGAGTGTGCGTGTTTCACAGGTGATAGAGTGATTATTGAATTTCAGGAGATATGTATAGAGCACGTAAATCTGCTCTCAACCAAAGTACCTATTTGGATTGATCAGTTGATCATATTTATGTGCCTCCTGAAATTCAATTATCGCTCTATCACCTGTGAAACACGCACACTCCAAAGCTTAGTAGAAATTCAAATGATGAACGCAAGCCAATTGAATAATAAACCCCAGTGAAAGGAGCTCACTTCAGTATCCACGTTCACTCCATCACTAGGTTACTGCAATCAAAACAAAAGCAATAATAAACCAAAATAACGCAAATGTAGGCACCATAAATCGGGCCCTACATCGTGAATGGTTTGAGCTACGGACCTGGGGAAGGGCTCATTCAATTCCTCATACAAAGTTCTTCAAAAAAAGTTCAAATTTAGGCCGCCTTGACTTTTTTTGAGGTTTATTGGGATTTTACAAAACTTCGACAACCCTTAAAGGGCACTTTAAATTAAGTGAGAGAGCTGGCTAAAGAATTGGGGGTTGTCGGACCAACAAAGATTTTCCCTGAAAATTTCAGATCTTTTGCTCCAGCCGTTTGGGAGAACTCGTGGTTACTTCGTTCGGCGGATGGACGGAAAAATTGTTATTGCAGATTTGGATTCTACACCCTTTGAAACGTATACCATGAAATTTTCAGGGGGGTTAGAAATTTTTTTTCTAGAGCGATTACAATGGTTTATTATTGAATTATAAACCAAAATGGCATTTTTCTCCAAGGTGATCTTACCACAGTTATAGGTTGAACCCTGAACCACATATACATGTAAGAATGCATATCATTGATTCTTCGAATGTTATTCACGAGTGGGACGAAATAGATGGCAGCCCGAATCTTCTGGTTGTAGGAAGGCCTGTGCGACGCGAGAACGGCGTGGAATGAGCAACCCAGCGACATGCAGCTGAAGATGAGGTCTTTGGATTTGGTTTCATTCAGAATGAGATCTATGAAAGCTGGCAAGTCGTATATTCCTGTCTCGTGAAACCTGTAAGCAGAAGTATGTGCCCAGTTGAAGGCTAAAATTTAGTTATTTGCTTATTTGCAATATCATTTAATGGTATTGTAATGGACGGTGGAAATAGGTGATCTCACACGTAGAGAGAGAAACAAAAACTTAGTTACTGAATTGAAAAACGCTACAAATTCTTCCACTGGGGTTTATTATTCAATTGGCTTGCGTTCATGATTTGAATTTCTACTAAGCTTTGGAGTGTGCGTGTTTCACAGGTGATAGAGCGATAATTGAATTTCAGGAGGCACACGAACTGCAAATAGGTATTTTGGTTGAGAACAGATTTACGTGCTGTATGCATATCTCCTGAAATCCAATAATCGCTCTATCACCTGTGAAACAAGCTCAGTAGAAATCCAAATTATAAGCTCCAAAGCTTAATAGAAATTCAAATCATGAACACAAGCCGATTGAATAATAAACCCCAGTGGAAGAATTAGCAGCGTTTTTTATGGTTATCTGGTTGCTTCAATCCGTGTATCGGCTACAAAGCCTTTTAGGAGTTCACTCCAGTATCCACATTACTACATCAGTACATCACTACGTCACTAGGTTACTGATAGCAACACAAAAACAATAATAAACCAAAATAACGAGAATGTTGGCACCATAAATCGGGCCATAGATCGGGAATGGTTTGACTTACGGACCTGGGGAGAGGCTCATTTGATTCCTCGTAGAGTGTTCTTCAAAAAGAGTCCAAATTTAGGCCGCCTTGACTTTTTTTGAGATTTTTAGGGATTTTACAAAACTTTGACAACCCTCAAAGGGCACTTTAAATTAAGTGAGAGAGCTGGCTCAAGAATTGGTATTGGCGTCGCCGGACCAACATGGATTTTTCCTGAAAATTTCAGCTTTTTTGCTTCAGCCGTTTGGGAGAAATCGATCGTACGGCGCACGGCGGACGTACGGAAAATTTTTATTGCAGATTTGGATTCTACACCCTTTGAAACGTAAACCATGAATTTTCAGGGGGGGTTAAATTACAAAAAAATTTTTTTTTCAAGAGCGATTACAATGGTTTATTATTGAATAATAAACCAAAATCGGTAAAAATCGGTTTTGGTCTTTTGGCTGGAAAGAAACTGGTCTATTAGTTGAAGCGCTCATTTCCTTTCGTGCAGCATTCGGTAATGTGCGTATTGTGTTCGTAGACGAGTGTGGTATGACAGGCTCTGGTCTACTTCAAAAGATGAACCATCGTCTCCAACACATTCTCTGCTACCACAATATGCCATTCGCTGCGATCAATATGTGTGCCCGTGTGACAGACACCAATACATCGGAGGAATAGAGCAAATTTCGGCCAAGAAATTTTATGGCAATCTTTAGAATACTGCCCTCTCGTTCAAGTCATGCGTCAAGCTGACGTTACATTCTCTAGGATCCTTACCAAGGTTGGTAATGGAGAGAGTCTGACGCGAGAAGAAGAAGACGTCATAGAGTCCTGATTTTTTACAAGAAAGTACATTGATGAATTGAAAGTACATTGAGTGATCTTGATGTGAATTTGAATACCACAAAAGATGCAGAATTTGTGACTTTCATGCGTGAAACATTCAATCTAGAGTTGAATAGTGATCCAGCTATCTCTACAACCGAAAACAATACAGTCACTGATGCTGCATTCACACGATGTATAGCTCATATGGAAACAAGGCATTTTATCTCATATTTTTCTTGCCGTAAACCATTATTGAGCATCGCTAAAGCTGCCGCTAATATTTCCAAATTGCATACATTAATGTTCAATGCCAATAATTTGTTCATAGAATATTTGGAGAGTCGATTTAAAGATTTCATCATTTCAATTTTCTAATTACACCTCCAACAATGGACATTTCCACGATCTATTGTTTTTGCCCCCCAAGGAAAAATATCTTCAAAACTTTAACTAGTTTGGATGGTTTCCGCTACCTTTTCACCTTTTCTTGTTGATTTGGTAGCATTCATACTCAGAAAAAGCATGAGTATTCTTCATCTTCCCTCTTCTCATACATTCGGCAATCATCTCACCTGTTGGGGACAACGGGAAGAAGAGAACAACAACCATATAATATGGTATGGTTAATAAGTTTTGAAATTCAAGGGTTGCTGTTGTTGATTAAATTCCTATTTACTCACATGAAGTTATACATATAAGTTTGGTAGGAAAATACCTGATATGTATACCTACTTTGCAAACTGGTTACAATATAAAATTTTAAAAATTAATAGTAGTTAACTCGAAACTGGGTTGGGTTTGGATGGTCGAAAAAACGTATCAACAGGAAAATCAATATTTAGCCAATGTATCGATAAATATCGATGTTTATGGACAGATATATCGTAAGTATCGACATTGCTGGTGCGATATTGGTTTTGATGCCGTATTCGATATTTGGGTAGCGGTATCCCAATGGGATAATCCCACCCCTAGCAGGTACTAAAGGTTAACCACTTGTACAGTGAAATGTTAACTACTTACCTGTTTCCATTAGCATTGTTGAAGTAAATCACAACTGAATAGATCATTGAAACCGTCTTCTCTTTCTTCAATTAAATTACTCTTTACTGCTGTTTATCCTATTGCGGTAATTGTGGGCGTTACGAGCAATTTTACGATCCGCGCTTATTCTAGTGGACCAGACATGGAATCAATTGGTTCACAAGATACTGGAAATGTCGAGAAACTATAAAAACTTACGAGTAATCAAAAAATTCATCGTCATCGGTCGTAAGGTTCACGTGGCGTTTGGATCTCATAGTTCCTCTTTGATCTCCCAACCAAACGTCGTATCCCTGGTTTGCAAAGACCAACGCTGAAACAAAATGTTTGAAGTGCATTGAGCAGGAAAAAACTCATCAATAAATCTTTACTATTACAGGCCGGCCACTATTCAGGCCACTTAATCGTTGATGTATAGACTGAACAGCTGCGTTATTAAATAACTAAAACAACCAGTTAACCCAAATCTTACTAGATGTTTATTGAAAAGAAAAAACAAATTCCTTCTAGGAAATCGTGGGTTTAACAACAACGTCAATATATTGTTTTGCATAAGAACTAAAGTGCAAAACTATTCCTACTTAAAAGGAGATCCTTGGGTTTTCATTTGAAATAAGGAAGTTAGTGTAGACTGAGCACACTGCGCACGTGCGCAAAATTGCGCACACATAATTTGTTGAATCCTCGTCAATAATCACTGGATTTTCAAATATACTGTTTGTATCGAAAATAAAAGTGATAATATGTTCATGTTAGGTGGACCACCCTGTATAAGGTCCATCGAAGACTCTAGGCACTACTATATGATATTTAGTTCTATCACAAACCCTACGTCATTATTTCACTGTCAATAGTACAAACAAACCCTTCTGAAAGAGGCTGAAACAAAATTATATCAGAATGTTAACATCCTCAATGCAGGTACAGTTCTTGAACTACAGATGCATCTACTAACTCCTACTAGAGCAATTCCCGAACTACTTCAATTGCTTACATGGTCGGGTTCGTTTAGGAAGGGGTTTGAGAGGGTACAAAGGTTTCGGAGGGTTCATATAATCACAGATTCATGTTATAGTGTCAACACCTGTGTGAAAGGGTTACATCCAACTTACAAAACTAACCAAATGGCAGTAATTTGAACCTTAAAAAACACCACCTTAAGACGGAAAACGTATCCCGGAAAACGTTGCCAGCAACGAGAGTGTTGATAATGTTGCTGCTTGGATATTGCTGGAAAACTAGGAACTCCCTGTTTTAGATTTGTAACCCATTTCATTCTGAAGATGAGTGTTATTCTCTATGTACACCTAGACAAATCGTTCGGATCCAGTTGGACCACTTGGGTTTTACCTGTTATGCAAATAATTGGAACGTTAATATGAATATCGGAATTCTTCAAATTAATAGTAACTAGTATCACACACATTAAAATATCTCAAAATCAAACACCACGAGTTCTGATTGTAATGGCGTGGTTAAGTCTGTCAAGAGTGTTACCAATGTTCGAATCCAATCTGGATTGCACCAGCCAGGCCTCTGACTGCATCAGGTAGCCGTTCACGAGGAGCAGGGGATATCCGCGGTCAGAGCCCGTCCTATTGGGGTGGACGATCCTGTTGAGATTCAAGATGTAGCCGTCTTCCGTGGTGACTGTGTAGTTCTCATAGCCGTATCCGTTGTTTTCTATGATGTGCCTCTGAAATCACCAGTTCCAATAAAACTGACTGATGATGTTATCTACTAACAGCAGCTACAGATGCAGTAAAGAAATTTATGGTGAAACTGATAGACTTTTGGGTAATAATAAAGATCCTTTTCTTGCCGGACCTGCTGAAACCGGTATCGACTTTTGGGTAAGGCAAATAACAAGATCATTTTTATATATTTCTATTACTATAAAATATTCGAAACAAATGTACTGGTTATATGCTAAAGTTCATAATAAAGCACAATTTCGGTCTTTTTAAAACTTGTTTAGCTGTTTTATTGTTTGCATTAAAATGGCCGAGCACCCGTTTTCGGTAATATTTGAGGAGAAACAGAACTTCAGCTGTACTTTTATTTAATAGTGAAGAGTGTGAACCCGTCGCGTAATTTTTTACCCAAGACCAGGCAACTCCTGGTAAAACAGCTGTTGATCGATGCACCCCGATCCGAGGAACGCCCGGATAATCTGTTAATAAGTTTTAATAACCTGATGTTTCTAGAAAACTTATTGGTTAAGAACAAAATGATTTATCGACTGTTGAATGTACTGGGATAGCCCCGTAAATGAATAAATAGGTATTACTCACAATCGCACTTTTCCCGAAAATTAACGAGTACTTCGTCTTTGGGACTTTCTCCGAAAACCGATTAAATAAAAATCCGTCAACCTCCATCAAGAGAAAGACACTTGCCAAGAAAACGAAGCTGACCCTGTTCATAGTGATTCTCTTCTGATGGATTTACCGTGCTCAACTGGTTCCATCAAAACACGGCTCAAAAAATTGTTAATTGAAGTAATCAACCCCTTCCTCTTGGGTCGATGAGGACAAAACTCATGTCTTATTCATTGGGAGCTCCTTATTTCGTTTCCTTGGCGTCTTTCCTATTGACGTGTAAGTGATAATGATCAAAATCGTTAATCGTTGCTTGAAGGATTGAATTGACATCACACAGAAACAGGGGTTCCCAACCGTTTTGGACTGCCCCTGGACCCCCCCCTGAAGTAGGGAAGGGCAATCTTTAAAAAAATATCGATTTTTAAATCGTTTCTAAATCGGTTCTAAAGAATCACTTCACAAAAAAATCGTTTCTTTTCCGTATCGATTTTTGGAAAAATTGATTATTTTTAATCAATAGGTTCTATCTGTCAACTCAATAGAAAAAATAAACCATAAAAACCATTTCATTCTGAAGATGAGTGTTATTCTCTATGTACCTAACAAATCGTATCGGATCAGTTGGACCACTTGGGTTTTACCTAATGCAAATAATTGGAACGTTAATATGAATATGAATTCTTCAAATTAATAGTAACTAGTATCACACACATTAAAATATCTCAAAATCAAACACCACGAGTTCTGATTGTAATGGCGTGGTTAAGTCTGTCAAGAGTATTACCAATGTTCGAATCCAATCTGGATTGCACCAGCCAGGCCTCTGACTGCATCAGGTAGCCGTTCACGAGCAGCAGGGGATCTCCGCGGTCAGAGCCCGTCCTGTTGGGGTGGACGATTCTGTTGAGATTCAAGATGTAGCCGTCTTCCGTGGTGACTGTGTAGTTCTCATAACCGTACCCGTTGTTTTCTATGATGTGCCTCTGAAATCACCAGTTCCAATCAATACTGATGATGTTATCAACTAACAGCAGCTACAGATGCAGCAATGAAATTTATAGTGAAATTGGTAGACTTTTGGGTAATAATATAGATCCTTTTGACTAAAACTGCCCGTTTATTTCGGTCTTTTACTGTAGCTGTTTTATTGTTTGGATTAAAATGGCCGGTTACCCATTTTCGGTAATATTTGAGGAGAAACAGAACTTCAGCTGTACTTTTATTTAATAGTGAAGAGTGTGAACCCGTCGCGTAACTTTTTACCCAAGA
The DNA here is from genome assembly GCA_031894815.1 of Creontiades dilutus. NCBI lineage: Eukaryota > Metazoa > Arthropoda > Insecta > Hemiptera > Miridae > Creontiades > Creontiades dilutus. The sequence goes on from JAVIWC010000594.1 coordinate 1,477,829, forward strand.
CCCGGCAACTCCTGGTAAAACAGCTGTTGATCGATGCACCCCGATCCGAGGAACGCCCGGATAATCTGTTAATAAGTTTTAATAACCTGATGTTTCTAGAAAACGTATTGATTAAGAACAAAATGATTTATCGACTGTTGAATGTACTGGGATAGCCCCGTAAATGAATAAATAGGTATTACTCACAATCGCACTTTTCCCGAAAATTAACGAGTACTTCGTTTTTGGGACTTTCTCCGAAAACCAATTGAATAAAAATCCGTCAACCTCCATCAAGAGAAAGACACTTGCCAAGAAAACGAAGCTGACCCTGTTCATAGTGATTCTCTTCTGATGGATTTACCGTGCTCAACTGGTTCCATCAAAACACGGCTCAAAAAATTGTTAATTGAAGTAATCAACCCCTTCCTCTTGGGTCGATGAGGACAAACAAAACTCATGTCTTATTCATTGGGAGCTCCTTATTTCGTTTCCTTGGCGTCTTTCCTATTGATGATCGAAATCGTTAATCGTTGCTTGAAGGATTGAATTGACATCACACAGAAACAGGGGTTCCCAACCGTTTTGGAACTGCCCCCCTCCCTGAAGTAGGGAAGGGCAATCTTTAAAAAAATATCGATTTTTTAAATCGTTTCTGAATCGGTTCTAAAGAATCACTTCACAAAAAAATCGTTTCTTTTCTGTATCGATTTTTGGAAAAATCGATTATTTTTAATAAATAGGTTCTATCTGTCAACTCAATAGAAAAAATAAACCATACAAATAGGCAACTGAGTAGTGTATAATAATATATATTTATTCAATAATAATGTAGAGAAATGTAGAAATTACAATGTAGACAAATCATTATCACGCCCTTAACTGTATGAAGGGAGGCCTGATCAAACAGAGACATGACCTCGTCCAAGATGAATGTGCAAAAATAGCGAGCCTTGCATGGAACGGCGTGGTCACAGAACCAGTGCTGATGGCAGCCCCGGCTTGGTAGCGGACATGAAGGTCCATGGCGTGTGGGACCGTGAGAGACCTGCGTTTTTCGATACCCGCGTTATAAACGCTGACGCAGTCTCTTACTCCTCCATGGACTGCCCTACCATCTCCCGGCATGCAGCCCAAGCCAAACACGCAAAATACGACAGAGTCGCTGAAGACCTGAGAAGGTCTTTCACGCCACTCGTCGTTTCATGCGATGGCGCGTTGCATAAAGAATACGAGGCCTTCCTCAAGAACGTTTCCCTACGCCTCGCCAACAAAAGGTCGAAATCCTACTCCCAGGTGATGTGGGCACGAGTGAAAACTCAATACTCTGTTCATCGAGCAGTTTCCATGAGGCTAAGAAGCCCGAGGAAACACGTACGAGGACTGGGACTGGAGGACGGAGCAGCAGTTTGGCTGCTGGAAGAATAAAATCACACACGCACTCACACAATTAATTTTAATATTTTTTGGCATCTCAATTTAAACTTTCGGCGACTCAATTTCAACTTCTGGCATACCACTTCGAGCTTTTGGCATATCAATTTATACTTTTCAAAAATCCCAACTAACCCAACATTCCACCCCATATAATGATCAATAAATGTTTTTTCTCTCTCTCAAATTATTAAATAAAACTCGCCGCTCCGCGCCTCGCCAGGGGGCAAGCCCCCTGGACCCCCTTTTGCTTTTATTTAGAGACTACTGCCGCAAGTATAGGAACGTAGAATACGCTTTAGCCTCGATTGAACGCTGAACGTTCAACGATGATCATCGAACGTTCATTGTCGAACCGAAGGAGGATTCGTGAACGACTGAAACTCCGATTTACATAAATAAAATGACTCACTTCAAACGGGTTTTTCGCAACTACTACACATGGATGTAAATATTCTTATGTTTATTGGTCTCGTGTCACCGTTTTCGTTAAAGGATACCACCTTTTTCGTTCCTGGCTACCATACCCTTTTTCGTACGGGTTTGTCGCAATTACTACACATGGATGTAAATATTCTTATGTTAATTGGTCTCGCGTCACCGTTTTCGTTCCTGGATACCATACTCTTTTTCGTTCCACTCCCGCGTGACACTTTTCGGCTAGTTAGTCCATGGCCAGTGGCGTAACGTTTTTCAGCGGTGCCCTCCCGCAAAATATTTTCGGGGCCCCTCCCCATAATGTTTTATTTTATCATTTTTTTTTTTCGAAGCGTGCACTTTTTTTTTCAACGGTCATCGTCGGTCTCTACGATAACCTAACTAAACAACGCTGCAATTATTCAATTGGCTTGCGTTCATGATTTTAAGTTCTACTAAGCTTTGGAGTGTGCGTGTTTCACAAGTGTTAGAGTGATTATTGAATTTCAGGAGGCACACAAATATGATCGACTGAACAATCCAAATAGGTATTTACGTGCTCTATGCGTATCTCCTGAAATTCAATAATCGCTCTATCACCTGTGAAACACGCACACTCCAAAGCTTAGTAGAAATTCAAATCATGAACGCAAGCCAATTGAATAATAAACCCCAGTGGAAGAATTTGCGGCGTTTTTTTTATATTTTTTTTATTTTTTATTTTTTAATGGTTGTTAGAATGCTTCAACCCGTCTATCGGCTACAAAGCCTTTTAGGAGTTCACTCCAGTATCCACATTACTACATCACTAGGTTACTGATATCAACACAAAAACAATAATAAACCAAAAAACGTCTGCCAAGTACCCACTTGTGTGGCGCATAGCTTCCTCGTATCCATAACATGACTGTATAGATCATTGAAAATTATTATTGACTGAAGAACTTCGTTCAATTAGGCGAAGTAAATATTGAATTAGGGTAAATTTATTGTTATGCAGGAGCATAACTTGGGAAAATAAAGGTAGGCATGTTCAACTGTTGAACAAACTATAAAATATACCTAATAATAAAAATTGATATTGAAGCTGAATGGATAAATGACTGAAGTGATAAATAATTATTATGACATTTCCAAAAATAAAAACGTCTGCCAAAATTTCATCGAAATCGGTCAAGAACTCCTGGAGTTATGCTTCTGGCAAGGATTTCACGTTTGCGCTTGCGCAGAGGCTACTATTGATCCGGTTGTCATGAAACCCATAGGGGACCATCTACACCCCAACCCGCACAATCCCTGAAAATTTCATCAAAATCGGACTATAACTTCGTGTAGTTTTGCACGTAACAAGGATTTGCTGACAGACAGACAGACAGACACGGAACCAAAATTGTTCAGAAAGGTCTAAAACGCAAAATGCGAGTGGAATTTTTGATTTTGGAGACAAAAAAATTTTCACATTCCGAAAGTGAAAACAATGCTTCCGCTACCTTGGTAGACTCGGAAGCAATAACGCGAATGTTGGCACCATAAATCAAGCCATAGATCGGGAATGGTTTGACCTACGGACCTGGGGAAGGGCTCATTCGATTCCTCGTGGAGTGTTCTTCAAAAAGAGTACAAATTTAGGCCGCCTTGACTTTTTTTTGAGGTTTTTAGGGATTTTTCAAAACTTTGACAACCCTTAAAGAGCACTTTAAATTAAGTGAGAGAGCTGGCTCAAGAATTGGGGCGTCGTCGGACCAAAATGGCATTTTCCTGAAAATTTCAGATTTTTTGCTTCAGCCGTTTGGGAGAAGTCGTGCGTACGGCGGACGGACGGAAAATTTTGGTTTATTATTGAATAATAAACCATTGTAATCGCTCTGGAAAAAAAAATTCTAACCCCCCCTTAAAATTTCATGGTTTACGTTTCAAAGGGTGTAGAATCCGAATCTGCAATAAAAAATTTTCCGTCCCGTACGCCGTACGCACGATATCTCCGAAACGGCTGGAGCAAAAAATCTGAAATTTTCAGGAAAAATCCATCTTGGTCCGACGACGCCCTAATTCTTGAGCCAGCTCCCTCACTCAATTTAAAGTGCCCTTTAAGGGCTGTAAAAGTTTTGTAAAATCCCTGAAAACCTCAAAACTAGTCGAATCGCCCTAAATATTTTCCTATTTGAAGAACATACCAACAGGAATCGAATGAGCCCTTCCCCACGTCCGTAGGTCAAACCATTCCCGATGTATGGCCCGATTTATGGTGCCAACATTTGCGTTTTTTCGTTTATTATTGTTTGTTTGTAACATAGTGATGTCCGGCCGATAGCGTCGATTTGTATTGAATGTGGATACTGGAGTGATAGCCGATGTGAATACTTGTAGTGTAGTTAGAAGCCGATACACGGGTTGAAGCATTCTGATAATATATAGGTAAATATTATTCAATATTATTACTGGGGTTTATTATTCAATATTATTACTGGGGTAAATAAGTATTCTTTCACTGGGGTTTATTATTCAATTGGCTTGCATTCATGATTTGAATCTTACTAAGCTTCGGAGTGTGTTTTACAGGTGAGAGCGATTATTGAATTTCAGGAGATATGCATAGACCACGTAAATCGGTTCTCATCCAAAACACCTATTTGGATTGATCAGTTGATGACATTTGTGTGCCCCCTCTACATCTGTCTACCTTTGGCTACATCGTTTAAATTTGGATTTGGGGAAGTTTTAACGCAATACGAGTGCCAAAGGACTTGATAAATTATAGATGTCTTTATTGTGGGGGGTTTTTGAGGTTCAATAAAAAACGCTGCAAATTCTTTCACTGGGGTTTATTATTCAATCGGCTTGCGTTCATGATTTAAATTTCTACTAAGCTTTGGAGTCTGCGTGTTTCACAGGATAGGGCGATTATTGAATTTCAGGAGATATACAGGGAGCACGTGAATCTGTTCTCGACCAAAATACCTATTTGGATTGATCAGTTGATCATATTTGTGTGCCTCCTGAAATTCAATAATCGCCCTATCCTGTGAAACACGCACACTCCAAAGCTTAGTAGAAATTTAAATCATGAACGCAAGCCAATTGAATAATAAACCCCAGTTAAAGAATTTGCAGCGTTTTTTATTGCAGATTCGGATTCTACACCCTTTGAAACGTAAATCATGAAATTTTCAGGGGGGTTAGAATTTTTTTTTCCAGAGCGATTACAATGGTTTATTATTGAATAATAAACCAATATTACACTAACTTCACATTGGTAGGCCCTTCACGTAGGTCCTTTTTTCCTAATACTTGATACTTTCATAATACAGAACTCTTAATGAAGTATGAACACTAAAGTGTTTGGTGAGACGTACATCCACATAGGTATTTAACGTTAGCTATATCCGCCTTCAACTAACTGGCAAGTACCAATATGATTCTTGGACTGAAGGAAAATCGTACCACGCCGCACGATCGTTCTGCCGCAACAAAGCTCGATGCCGCGTTGTCACGTCTGACGATTCTGTATCGTATTGTTTGATCGCACCAACAGATCTCGATGGGCGCCCGCTCGCTCCCGTCGATCGCGTTCGTTTTTCACTTGAGACACGGCGTCGAGGTTGTCATCATGTACCGACTCAGGCGCCAGCCGCCCCGCGCTGAAGGAGAGTTATCTCTCAAGAGGCGCGGCGTTGCAGGCGGCGTAACTAGGTTCCAGCTTCAGTTGGGGGACTACTTACTGAGTCAGTACTTCTGACTCCCCCACTCGTAAAAGTGAAGGGGCGTCTGGGAGGGCAGAACGTACTGACTCCCAGCCAGGGACGTAACCAGCCCGTATTTCACACAGAGCAAGAAATAAATTTGACGCCCCCCCCCCCCCCATAGACCCGATATCTCATGACTCATACCATCTTAATATACCAATGAACCAAAATATTATTATTATTATTACTAGTTTAATGGCCCTGCAACGCAGGTTAAAAAGAAATAGGTGAATAACACAATTTTTTTTTTCGTGATTAATTAATTGCGACTGGAAAATCAAATACATTCCATCTAGCAATTTTACATATCAATAAAGGTACACTCCAAGAGGGTAGGTTTACAGCAAAATCTAGCCCTTTATTATATAGCTCAATTAATTAGCACTGAGTTCGATTGCACTTCTATTCACGCAGCACAACTAAATCCAGTGGTTTGTTTCGCTTGAGACGTCGGATTTCACCTTCGTTGTCCAAAACGTAGAGCATCTCCGGGTTCACGTGTTTGTGGAGGCGATGTTCATGCTTCCTTGCGTATTTTGCAATAATTTCATAGACTGTCTCCATCCTCAAATCTCGATGAATATCATCGTTTCGCATGTACCAAGGGGCTCCAACTATACTTCTCAGTATTTTATTCTGAAAGGTTTGGATTTTCTTAATATTTGATTTCTTGGCACAGCCCCAGATCTGAATCCCATAGGTCCAAATAGGGCGAAGGATCTGCTTATATATAAGCAGTTTGTTGTGAAGAGAGAGATGGGAATTCCTTCCCATTAGCCAATACATCCTTCTGTACTTGATTTTAAGTTCTTCTTTCTTCTTTTCTATGTGTTTATTCCAGTTTAATTTGGAGTCAAGTGTCAAACCCAAGTATTTAACTGCTTCAGTATGCGGTATTTTATTCGAATTGATCTCAACATCCAAGATTGGGACTTTTCGGTTAGTGAAGTTGATGTGGGCTGATTTTGATTCGTTCAGCTTCATTCTCCACATCTTGGTCCATTTACAAACCTCAGTAGTAGACGTCTGTAGTTTGCGTGTTGCAGCTTCTATATCATCTCAAACAGAGAGGATAGCCGTATCATCTGCAAAGGTGGCAACAGTTGTGCCTTCTTGTTGGGGTAAGTCCCGTGTGTACAGGAGGTAGAGTACTATACAACACAATGAGGGAGTATAATAACAATATTAAAAGTAAAAAAATCGTATATCCCAAATCCCCGAGGAGAGGACCACGTCGCTTGCCCTGGGAGACGCTTCCCCCCCGCTGGGGCCCTCCTTCCTTCACTGGCGGGGTCGGGGGGGAGCAGGTCGGTTGCCCTGGGAGACGGGGGCGAGAATTCCACCCGCCCAGCGTTATCACCCCCTGAAACGTCGATATACTCTGATAAGCTGGTTTTTATATAGTGTGATTATTGTTTATTTCCAAGTTAAAGCATGGCGAGTTCAAAACATACTAAGTACCTGCCAAAATAATAAGTATCAAAACATATATCTAATAAGGTATAGATCTATGAGGATGGAAATTAATCTCCAATATGGGCTAACAGCCCGTGTTAGGAGATGAGTCCTAAAATATAAATATAATTAATTTGATTTATTCACAATGCATAAACTCTTCTACTAAAAGGAGGAAGGTTTGGTAAGTAAGTGCTCAATGAAAAATACCATATAATTTTTATTAAATTTAACAAACTAATAGATGATAAATACATTTTTGTACGAAATGGAAGCCCTAAACAAACTTTAAAATGAAAATTGTTGGGCTTTTTTGCTGCAAATGTTTTAATGATACCATCAAAAGATAGTGCAGAAGCCATTTTTTGCTCTATTGATATGATTGCCAAGTTGCTTAGTCGTTGTTGTCCTGTCAAGTTCCCGATGTAGTTTTTTATTATCCTCAGTTTTCTAAAACTTCTTTCATTCGATGCTACACACACGGGTATTGTAAGAAAAATTCTCAAAGCTGTGGTTATATTGGGATAGACGTCTTGGAGGCCGTTTTGGCAAATATAAACCAAAAGTTCGAATGGAGTAGACTCGCCTCGTCAACTGCCCTGCATACGGCCGCTCAAGGCTAGTTCTCGCCTCGCGATGTATACGTTTTTCTATATCCTTTGTCCTTTCTTGTAGGCCTATTGCATTCCTTATTTATATTATTTTTCCTTTTAGTAAATATTTTCAAATTGTCAATGATCGAAACTGAAGGTATTATGTGAAGCTATTATGTTCAGTTTTATTCGTTTAAAATAATGGTATTACTTTGTTATTATTGTTTAATTCAATGGGATTAGCATAATGCAATGAAAGAATAAGAATAATAGCTTCACATTAATAAATCACGTTTCTATAACTGTGACTTTTATTTAGCATCCTGCTTAAACTGGGTCTCGTTATTTATAAGTAATACACCTATTCAGAATTCCGACCCTTCAGGTAAACTACCATCACTAAATCTAGTGGGCAGAGTTGTTAGGAAAGTAATTCGATTACCCATTACAAATTCCAATTACTTTTGAAGACAGGTAATCGCGATTACCATTCCAATTACTGTAATGGTAATCGAAAAAACGATTCCTTTTTCCGATTACAAGTAATGGTAATCGAAAAACCGATTACGATTACTTGTAATCGGAAAAAGTAATCGTCATTCCGATTACCATTACAGTAATCGGAATGGAGTACTGGTAATTCGATTACTTTTTTTAATTCGATTACTTTTTTTAATCCGATTACTCCATAGAATGCGTGGTAGAATGCAAATTTGATGCCACAATGATAGATGAAACAATGTTATCTATTAAATATCGTACGATACAGATGTCATCTATTTAACACTTGCTATTCGCTTTACTTGCTATGCATTATAGGTACATCGATTGTAAAAGTGTAAAAGTCCGTAAGTTGAAATTTTTCGAAAATAGGGTCATGACATATCCTCGTAAATTCTCCTGCAAAATTTTTATTTTTCGTTATTTTCTGTAAAAAGTGTTTTCCGTTCTAAATCGACTTGTTTTTTTAAGGAATTAATTAAACTCGGAATTAATGAAAAGTAATCGGAATGACGATTACTTTTTCCAATTACAAGTAATCGTAATCGTTTTTCGATTACCATTATTTGTAATCGGAAAAAGTAATCGGTATTTCGATTACCATTACTTGTAATCGGAAAAAGTAATCGTTTTAACGATTACCATTACAGTAATTGGAATGGTAATCGCGATTACTTCTGGAGTAATTTCAACCCCAAAACTTCGGATTTTCAATCTCCTTTTTACTGAAATTGTTACTAGCCAAAAATACGTCATTACAATGAAAGTAATCGGAAAATTATTCATTACTCAAAGTAATGATTACATCTCAACTCTGCTAGTGGGTTATTGTGATCACGATAGGAAGAGTCAGTAGGGGCTTACATCTTATACGGGGTATCCCAGGAGTTATGCACAATCCGGCTTCTACGTATTCTACAACTCATTACCGAACAAAAATGCCTCCTAGCCATTTTTTGCCAGAGTCCTCGTTTCCGAATTATTCGCGATTTAAGATTTTTTTTCGTGTTTCCAGTCTTATGTCATTAAAACTGTCATAACTCCCTCAATGTCGGAGATAGCTCAAATTTGATGACACCGTTGGAAAGAGCGTTAAATTGTCTATCTATTTAATTTCAGAAAACATTTTTTTAGTTACATTAAAGATGTGCAATTGCACCGCGAAAGGGTAGTTTTGTCAAAATCTTGAAATCGCCTGTTTTTCATCTCGCCTAGCAACCCCATTAATGCTTGACGCAGAACCGTGCAGACCTGATAAAACGTGCGCCAAAATGTTAGCTTTCCAACGATGTAGTTCTTTTGGTTATTAAAAGTTGTTTTAGTTAAGGAAATGGTGTTTAACTGCAGAAAAACGAGTTTTTTCTGTTAAAATTGCGATTGAGTTGTTTTCGACCTTACGTCACTAAAACGGCCGTAACTCCGGCGTTTTCGGAGTATTTGCAAATCTAAGGATACCGTTGGTTTCAACGGCATTACTTGAGAAATGTATGTTTGAGAACGGGCATCCATGGAATGAATTGATGTTTAATCCATTCTGTGATGGTGAACTCCACCGAAATGACATTCTTCTCCCAGAAATAGAAAAAAAAGTTTTAGTTATGCAGGTTGTTTTTTTTAAATCCCAAATGTGCTTGAAAACACACGTTCTTTCCAATGGGGGGTAAACGCAAACTTTTCAGGGGGGTTAAACTTTTTTTTTTCAAGAGCGATTACAATGGTTTGTTATTGAATAATAAACCAAAAATTACCATATTCTACACCTATGATGTAGAACATTTCAATACTGAATGAACAATGGGGTGTTTTAGTTTCAAACTTGAAGTTGCATTCACTTATGTCGACATTAATTATATAATGGGTAAACCAAAGAAAAACACTGTTGAGTGTGAAATAATTAATTATAGGCAAAGAGGAAAAAGGAGTGGTCAACAACAAATGTTTCAAAACTTGTTCAGATGTATCTGAAATATTTTTGGATCACGAAGAGTTTTTCGGTGTTGGCGTCATTACCTCTTGAAAACCACATTTGACTTCTATTCAAGGGCTGCAGGTAACGGAGACCGTACTTGCCGCCTTTACCTCATTGTCATGAATCCCGTTCTTATGTGAAAGTATTTAAAGCCTTTAATGGGTTCAAATTTCCCCAAGCTGCTTTGTGCCGTAGGTTTTTCCCAAGCCACCCTTTTTCTGGCAAACGGTCAGTCACCCCTAGTCTCCTCCCTAGCACCCTGGGGTTTCCCCGGGGTAGTTGTAACCCCGTCCCTGATTGGTTTCTACTATCCCCCTCTCTGCTCCCCACGATTCCCCACTCTAGATTTTCTTCACTTCCCCTCCAAACAAAATTTTCCCGTTTTTTGGTAAACAGAATCCAGAGTCAGTTCTCTCCTTCGTTTTCTAGCTGGCTCTTACACCCTTGTTAACTCGACTAACTTCATATCACAGCTATCAAAGTGACTTCACTTACCTAACTAAGTAGTGGTAAAGCAGCATATTTTGTGATATTGCTGACTACCCGCGAAACCTCAACTTCGGCAGAAGCGCCCTAAGATTTTATTCTACAACACCTTTATTTATTTTATTGATTCACTATATCGACGCATACGAATTGAATGATATATTTCCATACTCGTTCATTGAGCACGTACGCATTGATTTGAAATATAGCTTCCATCAGTTAATAGCACAACCGTTTATATCTTCCCTGGGTTCACCTCAACAAAACCCATTCCCAAATAATACAAATGCGAGCTTTTGTTGTAGAGAGCCGACCGAGCACGGCCGCGATGTTATGCCTGCTAGCTGCTGCCAAAGTAAAAAAATGTATTTCGCTGTTATTTCTTGCTCTTTCCAAAGAGTGGCAAACTTTCGTAACGTAACATTATGATCAAAAAACTAAAATGCGATGATGATAAATGATAATTGCTCATATACTACATTAAAATTACGAAACTGTTTCATTACGTTCTATCGGCAATCCAATGATCCACAAATAACTTGGGGGTGATAAAGTTTGCGGGGAGGCCCGAAAAAATCGATCCATTTTCCATCGATGCCACACATTCGATAATATCGGTATATCGATGTTTTGGCTCCGATAACATCGGTTTGGTTTACTCTTCACTCACTGAGAACATTCCATCTGGTGTGCTTGCTAACATTCCTAAACTTGCCATTCATAAAAATTGATTTGACCTCAAAAAATCGATTGTAACAAAGTTGAAAATCTGTGGTCAAACATCGATTTTTTGTGCAAATCGATTGCCAACCCTACTTTTGAGTGATTCACGTACTAAGCACGGAAACTTAACTGCACGGTAGGGGTCACCCGCCGACCGTCTCAAACCGGTGTCGTCACTGGTGCTCACCGACCACCGGTCCATCACTCAAATAATGTACCCGTACTCATTCATATCCCGTTTCAAAGTATTTCCCTAGAAGAATGGGTTAGTCAGTTGATCTATTGGTAGATGGATGAATCAAAAATGGTTTAATTCTTCAAATATATACGTACAGTGTTGTTTACAATTATGATTATAAGGTAGGTATATAAAAAAGACAGCAGTTCAACACATTTCAATTAGGCAGTAAAAATAATGTTATCCAACCTTCTTACCACATTATCATACTGTTATTTACAAAGTTCCGTAATTTTGTGTGCATAATATACATTCATATATAATATAGGTATGTACCTACATTAGCATAGGCATTTTCAGTGTACGTAGTAATTTTTTCATTTTCTCAGAATATTTTCTAGTAATACTAGTGCTACGTTTTTTTGATAATTTTTTTCTGTTGCAAGCACATTAAGGCTTTTAATTCGTATGAAATTCCTTGTTCTCACAAAACAAAGGACCACAAATTTATCAATGTCCGGGTATTTACAATTGATCCTTTCCTTCAGGGCTTGCCAAAACATTCTTTGATTTATTTACAAAATTGCCGTGGAACACATCAAAGTCTTCCTCCATTTTTATTAAACATATTTATAAAATCGTCGTTAGGAACTATAAGCCACCCCCGTGATAATTTCTGCAGCCAAGACGTTCTTAACGGTTTGTTGACATCTTTGGAAAAAGAGCCATACAAATGTGCTTTTTCCGGAAATTTTTCCTAACTCGATACACTAAATAACCCGCAAGCATTTCAATGAAATCTCCGTCTTCTTTCAAGTCGTTGAAATTTCGAATAATGTTCTCGCCATTTTCCTCAATACACGGAATATCTAAGGAATTTGCGAAGTTTTCGTTTTCGAGGATGTCTTCACCTTTAATGATAGCGTCTTGGGGTTGCGATGATGATGATCGTGCTCCTTCGCTTGTGTGGTCCCTTCTGTCAGTACAGTTGCTCTCTGATTGCTGAGTGAGACATAGAACCTTGGCACTCAGATTTTCGGCATCTTTATCAACTTGACAATTTGTGCTATTGACTGCTAGGTGGGCGTTATGGCTTAGCATCATAGACTTGATCCTTTGACAAACTGTATTCGGCAAAGGATGGTCATAAAACCATCCCAGCCCACGGAGTTGAGAAAAATAACTCTCAAGAACATCCTGATTGCACCTTGAAGATAGTACGTATGTGTAGCCTTCTACTTTCAATTCATTATATAATCCACGGAGGCTATTTATAGATATAAGAAGTCCTAGTTGGAAAGGAAGAAATGTATATTTTTTCAGAAATGTATAAGTTATTGAGCTCGCGGATGCACATTCAGGAAGCTTGAGACAAACTAATTACTTGAGGGCAGGCCTAAGGCTTAGGGGCGAGTAAAAGAGGTGTGCACCAGTGACGTCAACTCACTCGGGAAATCCCCTAGGCTAGCCGAGTGATTCTACCGTGTAGCAGTTTCACGTGGTACTTAGGTTTCTAAAAACAGCAAATCACGTTGCGATGCTGGTTCTTACAGGTTCAATAAACAAACAGAACAAAGTAAACTGCGGTGTTAAAAGTCGGTTTATTAAGGTTATTACATCACTCAAGTCCCCTGATCCACTCCATCGACGGACATTTTCCGGACTTCAATTTCTCCGAGTTGTTCGTTTTTCCTGAGAGGGCGTCCAACAGTTCCACGACGTCCGGTAAAACATATCGGAATGAAGTTCCAGCCGCGACGTCCAAATGATTGAATTCTGGGAGCTTGCAGACGTAGCTCGGGCCTCCGATAGATTTGACCGTTTTCTCCACGCCCTGAGTAAAAATACATGACGGTAGATTAAAACAAAAGTTGAATAAATGACGATGGAAAACAATTAGGCTTCTTACGATGATGGTTGATTCATTCAAGCGAATTTCATACATCCCGGCTGAATATTCCTCCTTTTTTGTTCAATTAAGAATTTGGTCTAATTTAAAAACCAATTCTCTTAAAAGTTTTTATAATTATTTTCATAGGAAAAAAACAGAGTAAAATTGAACGTTTTCTATATTTCCACGAAAATAATGAGTACATAGTTAATTCGATTTCGACGGTTAGGTCATCATCAGAAACAAACATGAACTGATGCAGGCCCAGGTGAAAGGAGATTGAATCCTATTGTCCCAGAAAAGTGAAAGGGGCGGGGAGGACCAACCAATGCCACTTGAGGCTTACTAAGTGAAAGAGGGCACAAACAGCAACATTATGGGGAAGTGGAGCAAAACCTACTGCTAAAAGAACCCACCAACTGTAAAATATTTCGAGGAATAACTATTTAAACATTTTCCTGACCCATCACTCTTAATAATTCCGAATTTTTCTTGCACATCGAACATACCTCTCTTTGTGCAAAAGTGAGGAAATTCTACGTATTGCCTATTTCTCAGATCAAAAATAAAGCTTGGACTCATTCAGATGACTAGCGAAGGCAGAATCACCTTTTTTGTCCCTGAAATCCTTTTATGTTCCTTTATTCGTTCCATAAATTTCATACCATTATGACCACAGTATTCAACAAGCTCACAACAACATTTTAGTTTATAAACCCCACTTTTATGCTGAACGTTAATTTTATCCTTTACCGAACCGAAAGAAGCTTCAAGATTGTTTTTATTCTTGAACCCAACATTGAAACCTCTGGATGACGGAATTTTACCAATTTTATCTGACATAATGTTACTGTTTGTGCCCCTTTTACCTTGTAAGCCTCAAGTGGCATTGGTTGGTCCTCCCCGCCCCTTCACTTCCCTGAGCCAATAGGATTTAATGTCCTTTCACCTGGGCCTATATAAGATGTGCCATAGGCTATATAAAGTGTGTCCAGTTCATATTTGTTACTGATGATGACCTAAGCGTCGAAATCGATTCAACTGTGTACTCATTATTTTCGTGGAAATATGGACAACGTTCTATTTTACTCCGTTTTTATTGGAATGAGTTTCCATTACTTCGTAAGTGACTTAGTCCTTACGTTCATAGGTGTGATCGTATGAATACCAGATTGGGACGTCCCTGTACAACATGCATTGGTTGACATTATCAAAAATGCCTCTAGCACTCAATCAAATAGCCCTAATCTTCCAAGCAGAATTAGTAAGAAGCCTTTGTTTGATCGACTTTTGTCCGATTTTGGAACTTTGCTAGTCCGATTACCAAGAAAAAGTCTTTTAGTTTTTCGAGTTGACACTAAGCCCATGACACTCACAAATTATGTGGATTAATATTAGGGGGAGAATTTTCAAAATCTCTTCAGTATATCCAGAAATGGCCCACAACAATCTCACTAACTCATAAACTCTATCCCTTCGTAATATTAGTACTGTTTATTCTACCGTTAACCTACTGTGCAGATGACATACAGTTAAGTAGGTGGCTACTTCAGCTTACAGTGGGAGAAGAATAAACGTCGGCGTCGCTGTAGTAAATTGCGATAGGCGACGTGATTTTGCTCATGTTGTAGAGAGGAGGCCACTCCGTGCCGTACCTCTTCTTGTTCCCCTCTCTCCCGTAGTCGTACTCAGCAAAATCTCCTGGAATCAAAACATTCTTCAAGATCTCGAAAAATCGTCGAAAATTACTGAAGTAAGTAGATCAATATATTCGGTCCCTTCTAAATATGAAGCCACTTCCTTTTCTATTTTCTGTAGTACACTTCCAAACATCGCATAAGACAATCCATAAGATTTATGCCTGACAAGTCAAGTATTCGTTTATTGTATCTATAAAATTGTTGAGAATGGAATAAAACTTCATGAATTCCACACTGCGCGTTCACTCAAAAAACAATTATTTGATGAAACGATGTTTCGATCTATTTTTCCAAAATTATGGGATCATTTCTCTCATCGTTCCCTCGCGAAATTGTGTAACAACGACGGGCAATTCAATTTCCTGTTGAGAGGCGGAATGGAGGAGACAATTGATAGTCCTTTCAAGCTCTGCTCATTTCCTTTTTCCTTCGATTAACGTTGCAGAGCGCTTCAGATCGTGAACCTTCAGGACAAATGAGACAACGCGGGGTCGTTTTGACCCAACATAAGGTGGAAGGAGTCATTCAAAACGTTCTGGGAAACAATTTGATTCTAAATCTGTCATACAGCAGTATTTTTAAACCACCACCGACGAATTACGATTCATAACCACATGCAAGTTCGAAATACCTGATAGACTCAACAATCTCACGAAAACAAAAATTAATCAGGTCTACCAAAATCCCAAATTACTAAAGGTCAAAATGCTCACATATCAGACAATTTGTAGAAAAGCAGAACCATGAAAACAGACAGCGTTTTGGCATGTTGATCCCAACAGATCTTTCACCTCTGAATCCGGATTCCACCTGGTTGTCATGTAGAGGTACAATGTTATGACAGCTACTCAAGGCCCCAAGCCCCTCCCTTACCACTCATGAGCGTTTTTACTTATCTCGCGTCATTTTGACCTGCACGTTGTCCCCGAAGGGTTAAGAAAGTTTGAAACATATTTCAGATCTTCCTATTCTGATTATTCGAAGGAGTTCATGGCAATGAATCTTGGTCTAAGGGGGGGGGGGGGGTAGATTCACTCAAGCCTATAATTTTGAACATTAAATAGGTACTTTTTTTCTCTCTCTTTTTAATGGTAACATGGATATATCCACGGATAAATATTTTGTAAGTATGAATATGAGACACCACATGGCATAAATATAATTTTACATAGGAAATAACAATTGACTTCATCCAAACACTTTAAACTATTAACAATAAATCGATTCAAACATAACCAATGATGCAAAAATTATATAATAACAATAACTTATCAGGCGCCAGAGTCGCGAATCCTCCTTCTCGCCCTCAACCTAATTCATCATTCAACCTGATTCATAAAAACTTTTCCATTTCGCTCGTAATTAAACTTTTCCGCCAAAAATGTCCTGTATTTACCTGCTTTCTTGAAGTACAGAACTAAGCCCGACCAATCCACGGAGCAATTCAGAATTTTCTTCAGTTCCTGATTTGTTTGTTTCATAAAGTGAAAAATTGTCAAGTGTGAGAATAGAAAATTCCTGTAATGCTTGCATTACTTATCTACATGTTATACCACAGTAACATGAAGTGAATATGCAATATTTGACAAAGTGTAATTTTTTATTTGAGTTTATGACAAATAGATGATTTGTCGGAAGTAATTTGGAAAAATATCAGAAGAGTCACTTACCCGTGTCGTACACTTGAAGGATGTGTTTGGTGCTTTTCATGTTGGCCCCGCCAAGAGATGCTATCGTGTAGCACATCGAGTCCTAAACAAAATGATTTGAACAGAGCGTTGGAGTAATTGATTTAACTGACGTTGGAGGAAGTGTGGTGAGTAAGCGGTATGGCTCACCTCACATTTTGCAAAGAGAACAAGAAGTGGGATTATAATTAATAATATTAGGCTCTAGATAGTAATAGCAGTAGTCCTTAGTCGTTACTAGTGCCTATTCAATTCTAGATGAAATTTGTTTGAGTAATATGCTTAAAAAAAAAAATTTGAGCTGGACGGTTCAGAAAGTCTCAGAAAGTTTTGTCTAGGTAAACAGAGTTTGTATAAGAAAACGTAGTCTATTTCCACAAAAATTAAAAGAGTTACAGCGTTGATTAGATTTTGATCGTCATCAGTAACAGAAAAACAACTGACTGACGACAATGTTCTCAGTAACAGAACAATAATGTTATTGTTAAAAGCTTTTATTTAACTTGCAACGTATGTTCGGGTGGAATCTTGCAACCCGATATTGAAGCAGATACTCTCAGCCGATTAAGTTGAAATTTTGTATGAACGTTAATATTGGATGACAATACACGATTAGTTGTGTGGCGTCATTCTAAATTCAATATGACGGACGATCCAATATGGAGGAACAGTAATTTTTAATTCATTTTGGTTTATTATTCATTTACAATATGGGTATCAAATGAAAGGGCTTGTTGGATATTGGTTTCAAATGAAAGGGCTTGTTGAGAGGAAGTTTGAGTTGAGAAAAAATTCATGGTAAAAAAGAAGAAGCTCATTTCGGAATCTCCCTGAAATTTGGTGTAGAGACCTCGTTTATTCTTGATTTGAACCTGTGAAATCGGTTGATTAACTTTGAATGGGTGAACAGACTCAGGAACCTAGCTAGCGATGACTAAAAAGTAATAAATAAATGAAACAAAAAAGCTTTTTAAGAAAACCTTTATTTAAACGCCATAAAAAGGAGGAAATAAATTTTTACTTACAAATTTCAACTGTCTACTTATAGCCTATATACACAATCCATAAAATCATAAAAGCTTGTTGCTACGTTTGTGTAAGTAGGTACTAGATGGGTATCTGTAAGTATTTACCTAATTAAACTGAAATAAAAAAATAAACTTATCGGAATAAGTTGGTCAATGAAATAGGTACCTAGGAACTAATTAGTTAATTTACACAAGCCTAAATCTCGCTTAATTTCTTAAAAAGGTTTTTCTGTTAAATTTGACATACTTATGCATCAAAGATGTGTATCTATTAAGAATGAGGGACGATTTACCGATTTTTATAAAAAAATCTCTTTTTATTGGTGAAAAAATCGGTGCTCTTGTTGTCGATTTTTATGTGAATCGATCCTTTAATAACGAGTTTGTGAAAAATCGGCGGTTTTTCTCAAAAGGAACATTTATTTTCGCTTCTCTATCGTCATATAGGGAATTTGAAACACCTGTACAGGAAATGTTTTTCCTAGAAATAAGACACCTTATTCATTTTCAATTTTTCCAAAACAATGAAAAAAAATAAATAACAACTAAAAATCAATTATATGAAAAATCGAGGTTATTTTTTAGAGAAATTAATTTAGGTTTCGATCTTGAATTGAAAAAAAAAATTAATCGACACTAGCACCGATCTCTCATCTTTACAATCTACCTGACTTGAACTTGAACATGCTACAATTATTATTATAATTACGATAATTATTTTAAAAAAATAGTATCCCATTACAAAAATAATAAATGTTTAATACCCGATTTTTCGTATCGATTTCCCATCCTTAGTTTCTACATATAAGCGTTAAACCCAAAAATAATTTATTTTAAAACTTTCGTAGCCATTGCAATAACCTCACTTTTTAAAGAAAATTCGCTAAAAAAAAGTCATGATGCTCAAATTTTAATGACTATTGTGTTCAAATTTATTGTCCTGAACAAACGAATAATTTCTTCCTTGAGTTTCGACTGAATTGACATTAAATGAATTAGATGAAACCAGTTATTGTTAGAACTCACTGACGGTATGTGAAAAGCGTTCCCCCAGGAGAGTCTGAAGCCGAGTCTGGTAATTCTCGAATTTTGGGTGGGCCGGCAAATGTGGAAGAGTTCCTTCTTCAGGGTTCCCATGGGCGGGAACCAATCTTGGACTCCTGCTTTTTCGAAGATATCCTACGCAAATACAGGTGAATCTCGTTGGTTGACTAATGGAGATTTCAATTGGAATAAATAGTCGTATGATATAGGTGCGTAGAGACCAGTAGAGAGAGAGCAAATGACAAGATTATGATGAAATGTAGTAGAAAACCCTATCAAAAGACGAGGCGATTAGCCGGCAACACTCTTGGGTTACCTGGAAGTTTAAAGGCACCGCCCCAGGTTTTACAGAATCGAGAAAATTGAACTGTCCATATCTATCCCACACGTAAACAATTCATTACTGATTAGTTATTTCAGAAATCATAGAAAAACGCTGAAAATTCTATCTCATAAGTTTATTATTTTCTATTCAACGCGTGATTGCTTTTGTCATTGTTAGGTATGAAGTCTCACTTTTAGGTTCAGAAAGTGTTAAATTCTGCGTTGAAGCTTGCACGATTCTAACAGCGTTTGAGGAGTAGATTCCTAATCTATATAAATGGTTTGGGAGAGTCGCAAATTGCGGGAACTAAGATACTGTTTGCAAATGATAATGGAAGCACGTGAGGTGAGACTTTTTCTAGTGAAAACGCTCGGTTGCGTAATGTTTTCTTGTGGTAAATGCTAATAAAGTCAGTCTGAACGTGAAAAGTATGGTAATATGGTGTATTCACTGAACGCAACGGGTATCCCGTCAAATTATGGTCTTAAATTGCACACTGATAAATGCTCTCCCGAAAGCTGCAAGACGACATGTAGATCCTTGGAGATGACCGATAGTGTCCGGTGTCCCAAAAAATAATTTGTACTTGTTTGCTCGTCTGAGATTCTTCCTCTCTGACACACTGCTGAGAGTCGTGTACTTCGCTATGGTTCAGTCGGTGCTGGTTTATTGTCTTCTGTGTTGGGGCGATGCATATCAGACAACGCTCGACCAGTTGATCGCTGCTCAGAAGGCCTTAGTCAGAATAATTTCCAGAAAAAACTCCCTCGAGCCTCTTTTCAAAAAATTCAAAATTTTGCCTTTCTCTATACTGAAAGAGCTCGCATGTGTGAAGCAGTTCTGAAAGTTTAAGCACTATGTTCACCCGTCTTATGACATTAGTACTAGATTTAAAACAAATAGCAACATTGCAGTACCCCATAGAACCACAACACTGGCTAAGAATTTCTTTGATGCTTGTTCAATTGGAATCATAAATGGTTTTCCAGCCGGTCTAAGGACATTTATTTGCTCTGGTTCGTACAATATTGAACAGATCTAAGAGAGGTTAAAGCATCTTATTTTGGCTGGCTATTTGAATCATGATTGGATTGGTTTGTTCAAACTAGGTACATAATGTGTTTAGGTAGGTGGGTACAGTTGTTGCGAGTCTACGAGGTTGAGTAGGGACAGAACTATTGATGGGTTTTTGCGTAATTTGAAAATTTTCGGATTACCTCGCGCTCGAATCTTTGTCGCCGCAGCAAAGTGAACGATGTGAACCGGTTCATCTTGCTTGATGGGAGTCATAGTGGCTGCTCATCTCTGCCGCGGGCATTGTGCCCATATAGGGGATTCATTTCCAAAATTGTAGGCGGCCATCAAATGGCGTGCGACCTGTCCTCTCTTATATTTATACATTTTTTGGAAATTAAGTACAAAAACGCTGCAAATTCTTTCACTGGGGTTTATTATTCAATGATTCATGATTTGAATTTCTACTAAGCTTTGGAGTGTGCGTATTTCACAGGTGATAGATTATTGAATTTCAGGAGATATGCATTGAGCACTTAAATCGGTTTTCCACCAAAATACCTATTTGGATTGATCAGTTGATCATATTTGTGTGCCTCCTGAAATTCAATAATCGCTCTATCACAATCGCTCAAGCAAGCCATGAATCATTGAATAATAAAACCCAGTGAAAGAATTTGCAGCGTTTTTTCAAGAGCGATTACAATGGAAAAATATTCTATTTGAAAATTTCAAATTTCGTAAGACGGAGCATGCATATCAGAATGCTTCAACCTGTGTATCGGCAATAAACCCTTTTAGGAGTTCACTCCAGTATCCACATTCACTACATCACTAGGTTACTGCGATAAAAAAAAAAAACTATGTAGTTTTTGTTTTGATCGCAGTAACCTAGTGATGTAGTGAATGTGGATGCAAATGTTGGCACCATAAATCGGCCCATACATCGGGAATGGTTTGAGCTACGGACCTGGGGAGTGGCTCATTCGATTCCTCATGGACTGTTCTTCAAAAAAAGTCCAAATTTAGGCCGCCTTTGTTTTTTTGAGGTTTTTAGGGATTTTGCAAAACTTTGACAACCCTTAAAGGGCACTTTAAATTAAGTGCGAGAGCTGGCTAAAGAATTCGGGCGTTGTCGGACCAACAGGGATTTTTCCTGAAAATTTCAGATTTTTTGCTCCAGCCGCTTGGGAGAAATCGTGCGTACGGCGGACGGACGGCAACATTTTTATTGCGGATTCGGATTCTACACCCTTTGAAACGTAAACCATGAAATTTTCAGGGGGGGCTAGAATTTTTTTCTCAAGAGCGATTACAATGGTTTATTATTGAATAATAAACCAAAAGCATAGCAAGTATCAGTGGGACACGAAAATTGTATATAATGTGTAAAATCGTATTATAAGATTACTCATCAGCTTACCACCGCAAGTGGTTGGAACCTGAACCACAAATACATGATTGAAACCATGTCCTTCGTTTTGCGGATGTTATTGACGAGTGGGACGAAATACACAGCAGCTCGGATCTTCTGGTTGTAGGAAGGCCTTTCGGAGGCGAGGACGGCGTGGAAAGCACAACCCAGCGACATGCAGCTGAAGATGAGGTCTTCGGATTTGGTTTTGTTCAGTATGAGATCGACGAAAGCCGGGATGTCATACAATCCAGTCTCGTGGAATCTGAAGAGTCCGTTAAAAGTTTTAGCAATTGTTGAGAGATGGATGTGTTCTTAACTCTATTTCTAACATTTATGTTACTGTTTCAGAAATAGTTCCATGTAACTTCTAGCATCCATTTCATATGTTTTCTTGCCTAGTTCAGCCAAAAATCATTAGTTTGGCTTCTCCACGTAAATAGATATGTGCATCAAGATATGTTTGTATTTTAGCGTATAAAATATTAATTCTATTTTGTATCAAGCGAATATCTTAACATAATCATTTATGTAGGTACTAATTCTGTGTCATGATTTTGTTGGCTTAACTTTGTATTGTTTGATTGGCAATACTACGCAATGAGTGTGGCTTGCCGCGCGGTCCATCACTTCGATCCCTACGCTCGACCGTGCCTTAACTGTCGCTCTTACAAAAGTGTATAACTGCTAGTGAACCCAGTTATTTCAAAACATCAGTTCCTTCAACTATTTATCTAGTGTTGTTTATTGGAGAACCCGTTCATCAGAAATCAGGTGAGTTGTATCCGTGAAGTTTATATATGTTACGGTGAAAGCCCGGAGCCTGTCGAAAGCTGAGACTCACCGGTGATTGTTGATATCCACTACAGCTGAGAAAATAATCGCTGTTGAAAGTCCGGAATTCGGACTTTCAGTAGTGGTTGTCGACAATCACTAACCGCGGACGTCCGTATTGTCTTGAGTTCGTCAAGATCACATGACCAAATTTGTCCAACTTAAACCGTTAAGAACTAAAACTGCTGAGGAGGCAGCCCACCATCTCTTGGACATTTTCTTATTGTTTGGGGCTCCATCGGTCCTCCAATCTGACAACGGACGCGAATTCTTCAACCGAGTCCTAACAGAATTGTGCTCTACGTGGTCCAAAGTAAAAATGTTTCACGGAAAACCTCGACACAGCCAAAGCCAAGGTTCTGTGGAACGTGCTAACCGGGAAGTACAGGATATGTTACACGCATGGATGCAGACTAATGATACCAGCAGATGGTCAGAAGGCTTGAAATTTGTGCAGTTCTCGAAAAATACAGCGTACCATGCAGGTATTCGTCAATCACCTTACGAAGCTGTTTTTGGGATGAACAGCGGGCTCTCTTTTCGTCATCACTACCAGTAAGCCAGCTCGCCAACATTAATTCTGAAGAAGATTTTCTACTAAATGTAGCACTAACAAATGCAAAGGCAAAGCCAGCGGGATTATGTGCAACAGCAAATGCCGTAGTAGCAGCGACTGTAAAAACAAATAATGACCACAAACCTCTTTATACCTTACATTTTTCATCTTGTATTTTTGACGACGTTTTCAGAATTAAACGATAAACGGTATTTAACAATGAGTTTTTCCAAGACCTGGCCATCCCATCGGACATAAAGTCCTCTACTTTTCATTTCGGATATCCACCAAGGAGCGTTGGTGACTGCTGACAACCACCGGTGGTTTTCGGGCATTCACCGAGCACCGCACATTCACCGGGACATATATATTTAAAATGAGGTAGTAATTTTGGTTAACAAAGCTAACTTAAACTCAAACAACTTGCGTAATTTGAATTAACAATCAATAAGTTGGAAGTAACATAAAGAGAAGATGCTAACGTGT
Organism: Creontiades dilutus; assembly: GCA_031894815.1. Lineage (NCBI taxonomy): Eukaryota > Metazoa > Arthropoda > Insecta > Hemiptera > Miridae > Creontiades > Creontiades dilutus. Next base: position 1,501,287 of record JAVIWC010000594.1, read on the forward strand.
GAGGAAAGTTCGGAAAACCTCCAACCAGGTATTTCTTCAGAACTTAGCCCTTTATATCAGTCATAAATATTAAATATAGATTGGGATGCGCATGTGATTAATTTTCTCAGATTGACAGAAATGCAGGTTGATCGATTCAATATGACATTTTCTTAGTAATTATAGAACCATCTCAAACCCCTTGGTTTGATACGAAAGGGAAATAAGTGCACAATAAACGTGCCAAAATTCGTTATATCAAAACTAAACGAGATTTGTAAGTGGACTGTAACTCACGAGTAATTCCAAAATTCCTTGTCGTCCGTCGTAAGATTAACGTGACGTTTGGATCTCATGCTTCCTCTTTGATCTCCCAACCAAACGTCGTATCCTTGCTTTGCAAAAACTAAGGCTGAAACAACAATATGAATTGAGAATTGATTTGTTTTGGCGGGTAATCAAGGTTATCTGTTATTACAAAAAAAAAAAAAAAAAAAAAAAAAAAATGAACAAAAAACACCGTTACTCCCTGGAATAAAAGCATTAAAAGAAACTTCTACCGGGAGTCACTTAATGAACGAACCACCATTTCTATTTCCGTTGTTTCTGGAGCTATCAAAAAACTTTTTGGAGTAAACGCCCCTTATTTTTTAGCAAGAAATTCGATATTACACTTCCGCGCGTCACGCTTGCGCGCAAATGCCCGAAACGGGCATTAAGTTTGTTATTTTAAATGAGAACCCCAATTTTTTATTTCAGATTCGGATCCTACCCAAAATCGTATGATAATTTGACCCCTCAACCAATTTTTTTCGGTTGCACACAACCGGTTCAGCGAGCACGCAAAGTTGCGCAACCCCAAAATCGTCAAATAGTGGATGATGGTGATTTCAGACGTGTGGCACATGCAATTTCATCGTTTTTCCACGCTGATCCACGTGATGCTATCCGCTTCTTGATTCGACTCGATTTTTGCGGAATAAAGACCGAAATTCGCTTATTTACTATAGCTGTAGTAATGTACAGGGAGGTACAGGTACTCAATTATTTTGCAGTTATAGTCTTAGGTTTCCTGTTGAGAGAGGAGGGCAGTTTCGGTGTGTTTATTATGAATCATTATCATAGATTATAAATTATTATACTCGTATAATATGAATCATTATTAGAAGCGTACACCTATTGAACTTACCTGAGAGTGAGCATCGCACGTTCTTCAACAGAAATCGGGCGTTGAAAATTTGTTGATGAGTAGTGTGAGAATTTTTATTTTATTCGCTGAATGATGTAATCATAAGTTGATATTGTCAATCCAGAATAAGAAAGAAATAACTCCTCATTTTGACGGTTTTTGATACAATGTTGAAACTTGCCTAGTTTTCCTCGGAATTATTTACATCGTAAGATACATGCTAGGTTGCAGTGCTTCCATTATTTATGATCAGTATTATCTCACTCTCTAGGATGTCCCAGCTTGATGGTTCGAATACAAAACATTCTTCCTGAGATTCTCCCTTACTTTTTTCAAAATACTCGTATGATAGATCGTAATACATCATCATACACTGACGGATTATTGAACATTTCAAATCCAAGCTTGTCAGTCAGTATAAAGTCAGTCTACTTCACCTATCAGTCTGACTTTTTCAGCCATAAGTCGGGCTATTCCAGAAATAATGAACCTTTGTGTAATATTTACCGCGTTTTTGTTTATGTTAAGTGTGATAATAATGTTTGGTTGACGTTCTGCTCTGCCAGGTATGTGAGGGTTGATGGCAATAAATATTTATTATTACTATATTATACTACTATCATTATGATGAATGCAAAAATATGTTTATCAGTGCTCATTACCGATGTTGGAGTCCAGCCTCTGTTGCACAAGCCAGGCTTCGGACTGCATGAAGAATCCATTCACGAGGAGCAGGGGATATCCGCGGTCAGAGCCCGTCCTATTGGGGTGGACGATCCTGTTGATATTCAGTATGTAGCCGTCTTCAGTGGTAACTGTGTAGTTCTCGTAGCCATATCCATTTCCTTCTATAAAACGCCTCTGAAACCAGTACATCAAATAAATAGTACCTCTTATCTACAAAGAAAGACAGCAAGAAATTTGTATTTGCTCTCATACATTTTTTAATTGGAGAATCAATTATTGCCATTTGGGCCGTTCTATTCTGTGCCATTTCTCAAGGATGAGATGGTGTTGATTCATCCCTCCTTTCCTCTTTATTCAACTATTTTCCTTTTTAGCACTTGAGTAATGGGCGTCACTGCAGCATCCCAGTCGTCTCTCCTCTTTAACATTGTACCAATGACGCTTTCAGGGTTGAGCTCTCCCAGGCTGTTGACGAAGATCCCCCTTAGGTGCTTCCATTGCTGGCACACAAAGAAGGTGGGGCACATCGTCGTCTCCTGGCAGCACACACATATCGCGTCTTCTGCTTTCCCAATCTTTTTGATGTAGGATCTAAAATATCGGTAACCTGTCGAGAATTGTGACAGGTAGCTGTATCAGCATGCTTCCTCTCTGTACAAACAATCACTTTGCTGATTAGACGCGGCGTCCATCTACCTCCGGACTTGCTATGGCTCTGGGCAAACCCTTCTTCTTTCCTCCAGTAGAACCTTTGCCTCTCCTCTGCGAGCAGGTCAAGTGGGATGACCCTTGATATGACCTGCACAGTTTGGCCTGACACTGTCCTATAGGCACTGCTTACGCTGAGTGCTCCTCTTCTTTGATTCTAACCTGGCTCTGTCATTTCGGAACTTCAAGGAGTCAGACCACAACTCTGCTCCATACAGCATAATTCCATCAGCTATTTCTTCAGTAGCTTCCGTTTGTTGGGAGGTGGTCCACCGATATTGGCCATTTTATTAGGGCGTTACAAATTGTCAAAACGAGTCAGTAAATTTGTACAAAATCTATAAATATATATCTACTTGTTTGTATCCGTGCAGAGAGAGCATAGTGGATGAACAAAAACTTTGGATAAAATTAGAATACATTAACAATAATAGTGGAACAAAAAACGTTGTCTGGCACGTGAATCCTAGCTGCGAGTCCTCATTTGCATAATCAGTCTAACAGCATTATTACGATGGATATATTCCAGTCAGTAAACCACAGAGATCAGTAATATTAGGGCTCATCCGTCACATACGTAAAGCCGAAATAGCAGACACGAAAATATCAAATTGAAACCAGCTGAATGATAAGAAATTAGCGAAAGGAAAACGCAAAAATATCATGGCTATAACATGTTCCATGTTTTTTGAATTTCAGCCGCAGGCTCTAAGCAGTAAGCATCAGGGTTTCCAGGGGGTTTGCCACCTGGCGAGGCGTGCAGCGCCGAGTTTCTCGTACAATTAATAAATTGGTCTATTTGTGGAACTCATTTCAGTTTTAAATTTCAATATGGAAGAAGATAAATGGAGATGTACTCCGTTTTTTTTTTTTTGTTCCTTTCCTTCTTATAAACGAATTGTAAAAAATTAATGAACGGATCAGATATAAGAGTCATTTTATGAAAAACGGACTCTATGACACCCCTATTATGCATATATTACTTTCAAGTTAAAAAATTAAGTTAAGTTGTTAAGCTAGTTAAATATCAAACTTCTTGATTGGAGATTCGCACTGCTTTCCATACTGTTAGAGCTTTCTTACATCCTTACATAGTTGCTAAGGGTGTTTTACCATGTAACGCCATGGAATCAGTTTAGCTCAAAAACAGGTACCCACTTGATTGGCGACCACAAAATGAGACATCACCCTAGCAAGGGGCTATTTATGCATTTTTTCGAATTTAAATTGAATTGTGTGTCCCTCTCTTATTTGATTCTTTTCTTGAATAATTTATTTCAAGCATATAGGTAAAGAATAAAGATTTCTAACTCAAATGCCTTGGTTGTAGACGAAATCCGTACGTATTCCAAATTTCACGCAAAACCATTATTTAAGATATAATCAATTTATCATCATTTACGTCGAGTATCACCATCAATTGGAACTCGAGTAGCAATTGATTCGTCAAATTGATCAATATTAAGTTTCAACCTGCTGTCATGATTATGCAAGGTTACTTACAATCGCGCTGTTCCCAAAAATGGTTGGAAACTTCGTCCTGGTGAAGGTTTCCGAAGGCTTGCCAAGCCCGAACAAGGCGACCAAAACACTCGCTAAGGAAACGACCCAAGCCCCAAACATTCTCAAGCTCGTCTGAACTTCGTCCTGCGGGGCTCAACTTCTTCACAAGGAAAACTTTAATAAGCCAATCAACCTGATCGGCGAGAAATTACTGAGGTCATGACTAACGACGTACTAACAGTCGCTGCATATTTCGTTACCTTGAAGAAAAGGTCCTTCTGATTTTTAAGTACCTAATTCAAATTTTGTACGCTAATTAAGTTAAAAACGTGCTTTACTAGTGTGATACCCAATTATTAAAAACACGAAATAAAAAAGTCTAGTTAAAAAAACCTGTCAAAAACTTCTTCAAGCTTCTCAAGTTGCTACGATTCCAAGCTATTCCGTTGCCAATAAATTGCCAGCAATCAACCATAATGGTAGTTAGAAAGTCAAACAAATCGGTTGCGAAGGAAAGTACGGTTTTTGGACTAGAGGGATTTTTAGTAGGTTCTGGCTTAGCCTTGTCGTGATTACCCGACGCTAGCACTAGAGATTTTGGAAGTTGAGGAAGATGGGGGTGGGAGAGAAGAATGGAAGGAAGTGCCCGTATGAAATTACCAGCAAGTTAGGTAAGAGCGGGGAAGGAAGCGGCTGGTGACACCACGGAGCACTCCAGCCGAGATGCACAACTCGAATAAAACAAGACTTTCCCACTAAAAGCAGAACAAAAGCAGGACTGGGCTTGGCAAGGGTCTGAAAAACAGTGCTATCCTACCAACAACAGAATGCCTGTTCTTATATACCCGGTACTTGTGACTCCACACACCATTTGACGTGGCCACATCCAGGTTTCACCCTCAGGCAGCGGTAAAAGTTCGAAGCTTACCTTCTCTATCGTGCATTTCCAAGTCTACGAGGTAGATTCGCGAATTCCCCAGGGTCGAGGTTTCACCGTAACATATAAGTTATGTTCGTTCCTCCTGCTGAGGTTACTGTAAGACGAAGCCCTCTGCCGAGTAAGCACCATAGGCTGTATAAGGAGCCTGCGAGCTCCGGATTAGACAGTCTTGACTTTACCATCGTCTGTATCACAGCAGACGTGCTCCTTGTCGGAAAATATACCTAACCTTTTTTAAAAAGTCTTTCTTGGATCGACCGAACCCATCTTATATATACCATCACGTTCAATGAATGCTTTGGGGTTAACGTCTTAAAGAAGATGCCTCATGCAGCCAACGACAGGTTGATGCAACAGGCAGAACGGGCTCATCGGTGGTTACTGGGATCAATGCGAGCTCCTGGTCTAAACCTCAATGATTGAGCATCATGTGGAGCCATGTAATGTTTACATGGTGACAAGCATCCATGGTTCCTCCTCGCTCATTCTCAGAAAAACCAAATTTTCTTCTAATTTTGACAAAGATTTATTATAATCGAATTCTTTCCTCTTTTATCTGTGAAATTTCTTTCTTCTAACCTTTATTTTATCTGTGTAATTTTAAAAAATTTAATACCATTATTGAGAGCCCGTAATTCATGTTCAATTCAAAGTTCTAATAATAATTATTTCTCATAAATAAAAACTGTTTTGGGAGAACGAGGTAATAAATCAACAACACAAGAAATAAAAGCAACCGTGATTTTAAGAAAATTTAATACCATTATTGAGAGCCCGGTAATTGAATGTTCAATTCAAGTGTGACGCTCCATACAAATCGTTATAAATAATAATTATTTGTCTCATAAATAATTAGGACTGAAGCTTCAGTGATAATATTTTAGCTGAAGAGCAAGTTTTATTTTCAAGTTTTTGGATTTTACACAGTTTTGATAATATTCTCTCCTTAGTTTGAATACATTTTGGAGCACCTCAATAGTCAACGATCCAACTGATCAACAACAAAAGAAATAAAAGCAACCGTGATTTTAAAAAAAACTGCGGTAATCCATTATTGATGTTTTCCAATGTTTTCCGTTAAATTCTGTAGCTATAGTAATGAGAGCTTTCTTTTTAGTAAAGAGAAGGTTTTTAATAACCCAAACACTATCGTTTTGTACAAAAATATTATATTTTTAAAATAATAAATTGGATATAATTAAAGCGTATCTTTCCTGAGTGTTATGCTCTTCTTTCAGATCATACATTCCACTCTTGGCGTATTGTTCTTTTTCTATACGCAACAGAAACATCAATCCGGAAGGTTGGCGTACATCTTCTTTTGGCGCATTGACGTCTTTCCTTTAACAAAAATCAACAACATAATTGTTTTAATTGATACAGATTTTGGGGGGAAGGAAAGATTTTTGACTTATATTTGACTTATGGTAGTGTAATGGTGGTGTGTCTTGTGTCGTTTGTTTCGTTTTGGTTATATTTTTGGTTTATCATTCAATAATAAACCATTGTGATCGCTCTTGAAAAAAAAATTCTAACCCCCTTGAAAATTTCATGGTTTACGTTTCAAAGGGTGTAGAATCCAAATCTGCAATAAACATTTTTCCGTCCATCTGCCGTACGCCGTACGCACGATTTCTCCGAAACGGCTGGAGCAAAAAAGCTGAAATTTTCAGGAAAAATCCATGTTGGTCCGACAACGCCCCAATTCTTTAGTCAGCTCTCTTACTTAATTTAAAGTGCCCTTCAAGGGTTGTCAAAGTTTTGTAAAATCCCTAAAAGCCTCAAAAAAGTCAAGGCGGCCTAAATTTGGACTTTTTTTGAAGAACTTTCCATGAGGAATCGAATGAGCCCCTCCCCAGGTCCGTAGCTCAAACCATTCCCGATGTATGGCCCGATTTATGGTGCCAACATTTGCATCCACATTCACTACATCAGGTTACTGCAATCAAAACAAACACGACGTTTTTTGTTTGTTTTGTTTTGTTTTGATCGCAGTAACCTAGTGATGTAGTGAATGTGGATACTGTAGTGAACTCCTAAAAGGGTTTATAGCCGATACACCGGTTGAAGCATTCTGATATGCATGAAACGCTGCAATTTCTTTCACTGGGGTTTATTATTCAATTTCATTCATTTGGCGTGCATTCATGATTCGAATTTCTACATCGGTCTACCTCTGGCTACATCGTTTAAATTTGGATTTGGAGAAGTTTTGACGCAATACAAGTGCTAGAGTGACTTGATAAATTATAGATGTTTTTATTGTAAACCAATCGTATACCAAACCTGCAGGGGTGTCGTTTGGACCATGCAAGTCCTGATGCCTATCCAAGGGGAACCTCCGGTCTTACTTGACGGTACGTACGTAACATGGATTTTGAAAGTACGAAGAGAGAAGGTTGCATTGAACTATCGTCCTGGATGGGATCGTGAGCGTATGGATTGTTCTCTCTGAAATTAAGGCGTGAAGGAGATTTTCCATATTATCGCAGTTTGCCCAATTTCAAGAGAATACAGGGTTAAGTATTTTGGAGCCAGTACAATCGCATTGGTTTTGTTCATCTCTTAAAAAATAGAAATCACTGGATTATGCTGGCCAATTGTGCACCTGATGCGTGGTCTTATCGTAAGGTACTAGTTGATGAATTTAATTGGTCATTAGGTCATTTGTTTGAAGCTTGGGACATAGTTACTTACTTTGTTAAAATTATTTCTAAAAATTAGAATGTAGCTTTTTGACATTTTATGTCTTTACTTTGCTACATAAACTCGAAAATGTAACGCGGACAGCGCCACGAAAAAATCGTCACGAAAATATTTCTGATGGTTTTCGCTTACAACCGATTCGTTGCTACGGATCATTATCTTCGACATTTGTGATCGTACAAAACTCGTTCACCACTCATTTGAAAGCTGTTGATTTACTTAATCTTGTTAACGCCTGGACATTCGGAACCTCAGTGGCCACCCGATGGAACCATATTTTTTGCTAACTGTGACAGTCCTGTGAGTGGTGATGATTATGTCTTTACAGTTTACCATTCGTTGCTTCGGAATCTCGGTGACCGAACGATGGAACCATTACATCGCAACCATCAACGAGCACAATCTAACGTAGTTATCATTGGTCCTACAAAACGGCACTCGTTGGAACTAGTGCGCGAATATCGTTTACGCAAAAAGCTGCTTATGAATACTACATTATCCACAAATGAAATTGAAATTGGCGAGGTACGTGATACATTTATCGAGACGCCTCATTCTCTCGCCGACGTTGAATTTGATAAGCGTTTTACATCAAAACTGGCCTCCAATTGGAAGTACGTGGTGTGTGTGCGGGAGGGGGCGCAAAGACATAAAATGTCCCTCGTGGTTGCGTACTTGTACGAAAGCTGTTTTTTTGACATTTTATGTCTTTACTTTGCTACATAAACTCGAAAATGTAACGCGGACAGCGTCACGAAAATATTTCTGATGGTTTTCGCTTTCAACCGATTCGTTGCTTTTTTTTTGTTTTGATCGCAGTAACCTAGTGATGTAGTGAATGTGGATACTGGAGTGAACTCCTTGAAGGGTTTCTAGCCGACACACGGGTTGAAGCATTCTGATATGCATGAAACGCTGCAAATTCTTTCACTGGGGGTTATTTTATTCCGTTTCGAAATAATTCATTAAATTGGTTAATTTTATATGTGTATACCTTCCTATCATTGGAGATATCTGATCCACTCCATCGACGGGCATTTCTCGGCCGTAAATTTCTCCGGGTTGTCCCCTTTCCCTGAGAGGGAGTTCAGGACATCGATGACGTCTGGTAGAACGTATCGGAAGGTCGTGCCAGCCGCAACATCCAAATGGTTGAAATTCGGAAGCTTGCACACGTAACTTGGGCCTCCGATAGATTTGACCGTTTTCTCCACCCCCTAAAATGAAAAAAAAAAGACAAAGTTATATAAAAACAAATTGGCAACTGCGGCATGCGTTACAGGGAAGTTCCTATGTTCGGTTTTTATATGATCATAATTATAAACACTTACAAATATATTTTTTTAACTGTACGAAATTCTTAATCGGACGAAAAAAGCTGATATTGGCTGAGAATTCTTGTAGGTATGAGAAGTGTTTGAATGGATCGGCCATTACCCTCTCTATCCCTCTTCCCAACATCAAATTCCGAATGTCTGTGATTAATCGCATGTGGGAGATTTGTTAGAAAAATATTGGGATCGTTCAAATTAAAAATAACCATTAGAAATGACCAGAATTCTTCTGTCACATTTTTATACCATTTCGTTTGCCCCCTTCTCCGTCCGAGGAAACTCAAGTAAGCCCCATGTTCAGATGTCTCTGAGATGGTTTTAGATCTTGAAGAATTTTTCAGTATTTAGGTCATTACCTCTTGAAAACCACCCTTGACTCGCATTCGAGGCCCACTGGTAACGGGACGAGCACGGTTAGTAGAAGAAGACGGTAGGGGTCATTAGGAAGCGAGTGGCGGCCTCGTGACGTCACTGGTGAAGACCAGACCAGGCGCTCCGTTTCTTTTGCATTAAACTAAACGTTTTTCGGGAAAGCGCCGTGTGGTTCAACCTAGATCCTCCTTCTGTACTTGTTCTGCTAATTGTATTGTATTATGTTTAGTATACTGTAGTATACTGGCTGCATCCATTTATCTACTATACTCCTTATCAGCAGTCCCTGCACATACCTATGAGGTCCTCTAACTATTTCTTCGGTTGAATCAAAACATAAATCACCATTAATTTTCATCTCATCAAAGCTGATTACTACGTCTTTCTCGAACTCGGAAAACACTTGTGCTTGTGCTTTTAAAATATTCAAACTAAGGTGAATGGAGCCAGGAGTCACTGAAAACTGACGAATCCGCCTCTTGATAGTGCTCTCACTTGGAAGTGGGTAATTCAGTACATTTTTTGCAAAGAGAAATGCTTTATATGACAAAGAGCGCAAAGTAATAGCCTTCGCGATATCATCCGTCGACCAACTCTTACATCTTCGCTTTAACAGCGATTGCTGCTGATTCGATGAAAAATGGCCATCAAAAACCGATGTCATGTTTCGGAACTTAGCTAATTCTTCCGTCAGCTCTTCAAGACGTAGCTTTAAAATTTCATTTTCTTTCTTCAACCTCATATTTTCACTAAAAAGGAACAACATTTCTGACGGCTGTTCGCTGTCACCCGTCTCAATGGATATCGTGGCCACATTTCCGTCTAAACCATTCGTAATCTCATCCATCACATTTTCATTTGATTCTTTTAATGGTGATTTCAAAGATCCTTCAATTCTTTACGCGCATTCCGTTTGTTTGTTCTTACTTTCCAAGCCAGAGAAGAAGGTGTATTTGAATCGCCCAAGTAACTACTTTTCGGCAGGAATAAATGCGGAACCGCATCCGGTTTAGCTCAAATTTAGGATGGTGTTGAGCAGTTCATTTATCAGCGAATGTAGTCCGTGTCATAAAAATGAACAGAACAGACACGCGAATGACCCACCGAAAATGCGTGAGCCCGCTTACAAACGTTCACCCACAATATTTTGATCGCAATATTTTGTCCTTTGGAAAACGGCGAAAATGAAATTCGTACTTTCTTTTAGGTACATTGTAATTGTCACAACCAGCAATTGCATTGCACACCATATCCGAGCTGTAATAAGCAAAAATAACGTTGTTTAAATGAGCTAAAGAACTTAAGACTGTGCCCGGTGTTGGGCGAGGGTAAAATGGAACGGTCTTCACCAGATACGTCACGTGAGTTGTGTTTTCCCCGAGCGTCGAGCTGATGACCCCTACCGCCTTCTTCCACTAACCGTGGGGACGAGTATCGCCTTCACGTCAGTTCAACTCCTGGTGGGCATATTCACTTACGCTACTGAAGGAAAAATTGTTGGATTATGTACGAGCCTTAAAGACGAGTTTCCAGACAAATACTGATATTTCAGGTTGGCCTTAATACGGTGGTTGGGAGAAGACTAGGACACGATAAACGGGAGTCTAATAATTCCAATCGGCGCTCCGCGGAGCCAAAACATATGCAATACTCGTATACCTAAACTCCTATCGGTCTATTTACACTTCTGACATTAGTACGCTGACTTTACCACCACCTAGCTTCAGGTGCGATCTTTCTCACAACGTCTGTGAATGGGCGGATCCAATAAAATCAGTTAGAGATGATGAGGGAGAACATAGATACTCGTGAAACGTTGCCATCCAAACTCACGTTAGAAGCAGAATACACGTCGGCGTCGCTGTAGTAAATTGCGATAGGCGACGTGATTTTGCTCATGTTGTAGAGAGGAGCCCACTCCGTACCGTACCTCTTCTTGTTCCCCTCTCTCCCGTAGTCGTACTCAGCAAAATCTCCTGGAATAATAACATTCTACACGTCATTTTAAATAAATTTTAAATTTAAATGTCCAACAGTGCAATTTTTTCAAGACTACATTCATTCACGTCATTAAAAATAAAGGTTTAAGATGTGTAAAGCTTACTGTTTGTGAAATTAATAGGATATTTTACACGCTGTTAAGAATTGTACCTAATGAACACGACCTACTGACTTACACAACAATCACCCAATTTAATCCCATGCTTTCATCCAACTAGGTTCAAACGTAAAAAAATGGATTTGCTTTGAACAGCATATCCTAAATAAGCTGTAAATGTTTTCTAAGACTGTTGGAATTATTACCCATTTTTATAGGAGCTTTTTAGTTCAGCATTATACTTTTTATCAAATCCCAAAGAATTAATCTTTTCTGAAAGAAGCCTTGAAACACTCGAATGTAAATAATTTTTTGATGCAATAACGATAAAGAAATTGTTTCAGTTAATCAATGAATTTCTGAAAAATGACAAAAGTTTGAGTTGAAAAGAATATAGTTATTTTTGGATATTAATGGGAAAACCAGGTTTTGAGTGTATTGCGAACACTTATTCTTTTAAAAAAATCATAACTTGGCAGTGAATTGAGATTAAAGCAAGTGGTTCTAATTCTAAATTCTATCCCGAATTTGATTTTCTGAAAGGTTGATTTGGCGGCATTTTCTGATACAAGCCATTTTATAGTAGTTCTTGAGTGTACATAAGAAAACACGATATTACCATTATTATTTTTTTTTTTTTTTAGGTTTTAACTAGTTAGTCTTGACTTGCGGGCCCATGTTCACTGTATAAAAGATTAGATCGAACAACATGATTATGATCAGTGATCACGTAGCCTCATAAACAACTACATTCCAACCATTCATCACACTGTGGGCAACATATACCCATTCCGTGCCAATAGAAAGTGGCTCTTCTGCATCGAGAAAATACAGAGCACTGTGCACTTTCGGAGGTAGGTACCGTCAACTGCATGCATTCCAGACGGTCAGCGTGTTCCAGTTAGCCACAGAAGCAGTTCTGAAGCTGTCAGTCAAAGGAACATCCAAAATGCATTTGTGGACCACTATTAGGGCTCTTTACGTATCGACACGTGATGGATATGAAATGTTCTCTCTTCCCATATTTTAAAACTACTATTCCTGATCATTTAACATAACTTGAAGCATTTCTGCTCTAGGGGTACCCTCTGGTTATTGCAGGCTATCACCTCAGGAGGTAAAGGCAACCTCCTTGATACAACGAACAACTAAAATGTCGACTCTCAGGATATGAAAGAAAGATTTGAATTTCCACTGCAAGGGGCAGTGAACTTGGAACTGGACGTACTTGAACCTATTAACTATCATTGCTCTCACCCACGCACAAATGGGATCCACTCTGATGCTGTGCTCACTACCCGCCATTATTATGAACTTGAAATCTATGATCTCATCTACGGATCCTTCAAGAACCCCCAATCACATACTCAACAGCATCACCAAATTCTGTTTGGTAAAGTTAAAGTTTTCTGTTTGTGATATAAACCAATCGTTTCCAAGTGGACAGCATTTGGGAGTCCTGGAGGACAAATTCTGGTTTCTAGTTAAAGGATTTTAAATAAGTATTGAAAGTCTTACTTACCAGTGTCGTACACTTGAAGGATGTGCTTGGTACTTTTCATGTTCGCACCACCCAGAGCCAATATCATGGAGCACATTGAGTCCTAAAATTGTAGAAATGGTTACTTATTGTTGTAATATTGTGGATGCTTCTCAATTTATGCATGCAATATTACAAAGACACTTCATTATTGTGCTATTCCATCCGTAGGTACAACGAAATAATAAATTCTATTTTAAATATTCTAGTTGTTTAGAAACAGTACTAAACTTATTCTATGATAAGTGACGATATTGCACTCACCGTAGGTATGTGAAAAGCGTTTCCAAAAACGAATTTGGCCCCCATATTCCCAGAGTATATCATTGTCCGGCAGAGGTAGAAAAGTTCTTTTTTCATTGTCCCCATGGATGAGAACCAATCCTGGATCCCGGCTCTATCAAAGATATCCTACGTAAAAAAGAGAGATCAGGTTCGTTCAGAATAATTACACAGGCCAACAAATTTGTAAATGCAGTTTTTGAAAAAACGAATGTAGAAAGAAATCTTATTTCGAGATCGAATTCAGCACGGAAAATCCTGCAAGATTTGCTGCCTTTCATTTCACATCTCAAAAAAGTGTTGCATTGTCTCAGTGTACAGTATTTTTCTGTTTTGTTAATCCGCATAGTAGGGTTGTTTAATTTCAGTGTTTGGTTCGAATAGAAATTATGAATCCACTCCGGTTACTGTTCGCTCTCAAGTCGCTGGGATGTGCTTAATGCAAGAGGGGATGCTATGAGGAAGGATGGTGACAGACAGGGGGCAATATGGATAATATACTAATATACCATCCATATCATATGTTTCATAACCAATTTATAGATTTGAGGTCAAGTAAAGCGTTAATGGGTGTTTTATTTGAACTAGTTAAATTTCTGTCGTTCCATTTGTGGGTTTCAACGAAGGGCAATATAGTAGGTATGTTGCACGATTGTTGGCACTTTAACATCTTGTTTAACATTTTGTTTTGTACTAGGAGACTAGTACAGTTTGGTCATTCAAAGAGTCAACTGCAACGTATGGAGACGCTGTGTTCAGCTGATGGATCCTTGTGGCTGATTTCTTTCTTAATCGATGTGCTGTGCTTGATTGGGCTCTTTTTATGGCGCTTAGAATGTAATTACAAGATGTTGAGGAGCAAGAAGCTGCGTCTACATAGTATGCCTCAGACTCCGTGTAATAAACATGGATGAGTTTTTTTTAGAATGGATATCTAATACAGGAACAATAAACATGTATATAATAATTTGCAATGCTCTTCATTTTTCCTTGAATAATCCGTGGAATTTTTGGTGATAGGTTACATTTTTCTTCCTTAATCTACCAAAGTTAAGTACAATGAAACAGCTAATAATCGGTTGCAAACAGAACAAGGTGAACTACCTTCATGTGACGTGCAACAAAGGCATAACTATCAGCAGGTACACCCATGATGCTCAAAAAATTGAGGCATTTTAGCTTGGAGGCTTGGAACTCATCTGACAAGCTTTTTAAACAACGTGGACAGCAACAAGTTACGAATAACACCCCTGACAAAAAAATGTCAAATTCTCTCAGCTTAATTAGCTTTTCTGAAAAATAATGAAACAGTTAAACAAAACCCCTGTTGTAAGGAGACATTCAAATGCACAAATTCGTAGCTTACCACTGTTAGTGGTTGAAACCTGAACCACAGGTACATGCTTGATATCATGTCCTTTGTTTTACGGATGTTATTGACGAGTGGGACGAAATACACTGCGGCTCGAATTTTCTGGTTGTAGGAAGGCCTTTTAGATGCGAGGACGGCGTGGAATGAGCAACCCAGCGACATGCAGCTGAAGATGAGGTCTTTGGATTTGGTTTTGTTCAGTACGAGATCGACGAAAGCCGGGATGTCATACAGCCCAGTCTCGTGAAATCTAAGGAGTACAAATGTGAAGGGTTAGGTAGTTGCCCTAATTTATTTAGTATTTTGCACTAATGCAGAATGTTTGGTGACAAGATTTATGAGGAATTGTTATGTATTATCTTGTCCAGAATCTACTCGTCAGCCCATTTCGTTCCTCAAGTCATTCGAGATGTATGTTATAAAAAGTGTGGCAATTATAAGCTTTGGGCCCTTCCGTTCATGAATAGTCCATGAAACTTGTGTCAAAATCTCGTGGTATCTAGTTGGCCCTGAATCACGACCATGAATAACGTTCAACCATAACAGTAACCATTAAGAGGTGGGATATTAAAAGAGCGAAAACTTTCGAGATAAGAATAGTTTTCGTGTTTTGTTGATGGTAGAAATGAGCGCTCTCCGACCTTTGCTCGATCTTCAGTTTGCTCACAATGTAAGAAAAACACGAGTACGAATGAGAGAAGGCGGGACATGGTAAACATCGTTTTTTTAAACTATGTATCGTATTAATGAATATTATACGTAAATGAATATTTACGTGTAAGTAAATATTTTAAATGCCAAAATACCCTCAAGTTTAGAAGGTTAATCCATGTGTGAATTGCCAAGACCTTCCACAACCACGGTTGCCAACTTTTTTTTCAGAAAACCCCCCCGAGCAGGAAATAAAAATCCCTAGAAAAACTCCGAAGGCATACGTACCTCTTTGCATCATCATAGCCTGGATTGAGGAGCAGTGCGAATTTGGCGGAATATCAGAACAGGAGAATTAATGCACTACATTACATCATGCTGAACGTATATTGTTTTAATGAGCAAAAACTACAGATAAAACCAGGTATCCTCTCCATACTACAACCTACTTCTAATCTAAAATACTAGTGTCTAACCTGTTAGATTGTGACGGCTTTGGATCAATCCCCCACTCTCACCTGTTGCAGGAACAGTTTAATTCCTTTTAAACCTTACCACGTATTTGTGCTGCTCCTCATTAAATCTGATTTTACCATTATAAATCGTGTCCGTTCGTCTATCGGTCCCCTAATTCTAAAATAGTAGTGGACCACAACAAATGGGCCGAGCCTATTGTTGGGGAACTAACCTCAAACGAGTAGCCAAATGTATGTATGTTCCAAATTTTATCATCTGCATGTATGAATTTTCATCAATTTTATTTGATTGAATATATTATCTATCTTTCTTAAAAATAATTCAGATTTTTAATTATCACTAATAAACTTATGTGACTATAAATAAATTTTCTGAGGAAATTTCAAAGATGTGGAAAGAAAAAAAGAAGAAGAAGATGTTGGAAGAATGGTGTTGATGAGATGTTGGTTCTTTTTACGTTGAAAGTTAAATTTCATTTTAATGAGATTTAAATTATTTAAACTTACGAGTAATTCCAGTATTCATCGTCGTCTGTTGTTAGATTCACGTGCCGTTTGGATCTCATGCTTCCTCTTTGATCTCCCAACCAAACATCATATCCATGATTCGCAAATACAAACGCTGGAACAACAGTGGGAAGTAAAACACTGAGAAGTGAATGCCTATTCCTTCCAAAGTTAGCAACCATACCTTCTTGAGACTAGTTGCCATTACTTGTGATCAAATATAGATTTACATTTAGATAGAGTTTACAGAAATGTGCAAATGGCCAACAAATTGGATTTAGTGTTTTGTGTAGAAATTGATACGGGAAATGCATAGAAAAGTGTCTTTCTTTACCTTTAGAGAGTGAGGTTGTGAACGTATCCAAGTGATCGAATTTCCTCACACATTTTACAAACATTTACCTGAATAAACGTAAGTATTTATTGCACTACAATAAGAAAATTGAATCACAACATCATTTAGGTTGTCCGAGGCGGTTGACTAAGCTCATGTTTGACTCCCGGGTGGTGAATAGTATGTATATGTTGGTTACAACCTCTCACAACAGATAAGGACTTACGAACACGGATTTTCATCGTACCTACCTGTTTCAACGCAGTACGACAATAAAATATGTTGTTGTAAGAACTGATTACCGATGTTGGAGTCCAGCCTCTGTTGCACAAGCCAGGCTTCGGACTGCATGAAGAATCCATTCACGAGGAGCAGGGGATATCCCCGGTCGGAGCCCGTCCTATTGGGGTGGACGATCCTGTTGATATTCAGTATGTAGCCGTCTTCCGTGGTAACTGTGTAGTTCTCGTAGCCATATCCATTACCTTCCATAAAGCGCCTCTGAAATCACACCAAATTTGGTGCACATTGGGCCTAAATGTGATAATAGAGGAACAAAAGCCGGAATTGGAAATAGAATCTATTTCCAATGATGTTGGTATAATCCCCAAGTTGCCTGACATTCACAATGGTACAATGGAAAATTTGTTTAGAGGTAAGGCTGAAAAATTGGAACGAAAAATCGTGCCGATTTGACTTCTTCATGAAATTAGAAGCAAAGCCTTCAAAATCCTATGGTTTGATTAATAATTATTAATTAATAAATTATAAATAATTACTAAATTCCAATTTATATTAGTTATGCTAATTCGTTCTGGTTTGCAATAGTTAGAAATGATGAATGGCGAAGCCTCCCTTTTCCCCTTCGAAATTGACAGAAAACGTTTTGAAGGCTGTCATTAACACCATTCGAATAGTCAGTTGTCAATAAAACCTTACCAGAATTAAAGGATTTGAATTCTATTCATCTCGTGAATGAAACGGATTATATATTTATTTCGTGATGTATTCATTTATCAATCAATTTTATGATTTGACAATAAAAAATCTATCTAACTATTAGGAATTAATATTGTAATTTGACAATAAAAAATCGATTTATCTAATAGCCGATGAATCAACCTACTGTTCATCGATCTTTCAAATCACAATATTAATTGTTAAATGAATACATCACGAAATTACTATATACCGTCAGCTTCATGCATGAATTTAATAGAATTCAAGCCCTAAAATTTTCGGAAAATTTATTAGATAGATAGTATTTATTTATCTAACTAACTGAACTTTCGACATATCCCAACTTTCCTCAACGTTTCCAAATTTTGTTTAAAATATCATGTTATGCAGCAAAAAATTCTCCGTACACTCCAGAAATGTGTTAAGTTTTAAATTATCCAGGTAAGCTAATTCGGATGTCAGCTCAAAAGAACTCGAGTCCAACAATGAAAATAGTGAAGAAATATGTTTGTGAAATGATATTTATGAATATGAATCTATACTGCAAAACTATAAGTAACTCTTACAATGTACTGGGTTATATATTTTTAATTTATTTTATCACACCAAGTTTCGGTTGTTCATCGCTTTTGTAGATATTCATTTTTTAACAACGTGAAATGTTCAGTACTTTATGAAAAAGTACTTAGTAACTATTCAGTAATCTGAGTACTCACGATCGCACTATTTCCGAAAATTCTCGGATATTTCGTTCTAGTGAACGTTGGTTGCTGGAAGAACCACCCATCGACAGCCACCACGACCAAGAAACTCGCGATGGAAAAGAACCAAACGCTGCACATTCTGATGCTTATCTGACTTCGTCTGCGAGAGATCAACATGATGAAGTGGAAACTAAGAACTGTAATGAACCAGGTCATTATGCAATTACAGATGTCATACCTGACGACGCCTTCATAGGCGATGCATAATTATTCCATTACTGATCAGAAGTCCTTCTGCGGGGCTAATTCGGATTTAAGTCAGTAAATTAAATTGTTACGTAAATACACAAGAACCAATTGACGGCTAAAACCTGCTACAACCAAGAAAATCTAACCTCGTCTCACCAATATTTGAGGATTCTGAAATGAGGAAATTCGTATGTTGAATGAGCTCTTTCATTTTTCAAGGTTATGAAGAAAAAACCGGAGGGAGAAGATTGAATTTCATTAAAGTTCATCGAAGGGCAAATTGAAATCCAAGTTTAAAACGTCTCTCTTCAAACATATTCTCAATGAAATGTAATGTAGAACAGGGTTTACTGGCACGTGGACTGCTTCCTGAGCCAGTACCAGGAGCGGAATCCTGCATTCCGTTTGACGTTGCGCTTATCCAAAAGTAAACTTGCAGGCGCTTGCAAGAGTAGCCGTCTGGTTTCCTGGCGAAAGTGTCGTGATATCGTGTTGTCGGTACATCTTTAGTACTAGGTGGGGAAAAGATTGAAGACCTGAGACTAATTCTACTGTACCTGTATTAAAAGCAGTAGAGATTCCTTGTAAACTCATGAGGACAGACGGAACTAGGTGTTCGCTCTCTGGAATATAAGGAAAGCTTGTAAGATGAAGAACTGGAGTGATATTGTCCACCAAAGCAAAACTAATAGAATAGAAGAAGAAGAAAGAAGGAAAATGTTTATTGAAAATGAAGGTTACCTGTACATTGAAAAAATAGTGCCTAATAAACATTACGACATGGTTCTGTGAACCGCCTGTCGGAAGCGCCGGGTTTTACATTTTGTTTATACCTACTGTCGTGAACACAAAGGAACTTTACATCTTTTGAAATAGAAGAATAAACAAATTAAAAGAGTAATGGTAAAACAATGTGAAGAGGAAAAAAAAAACAAAAAGGATACAATGTCGTATTTGCACATCGTACGATCAGAAGTTGAACTCCGTGACGAGCATCTTTCTGTATGACCATGCTGAGGCACAGAAACGGACGACTTTTCCCCAATCCTGAGGACTGTTGAGGAAATGCACTGCTTCCTCACGCTCCAATACACCTCTCCGAAATGCGGCCACCCTGAACTCCGCCAGCACCGGGCGCGTGCACAAAAAGTGAAAGGTACTCTCAAACTCTCTTCGATTGCACATTGAACACTGTTCTGCCGAAGAATGGGTGTCAAGGTCTGGCTTGTAGTTCAGATTTAATACCTCCGAGCGCAGTCCAAACAGCCACCTGAGTGTGCTTATTGGGTGATTTGAAGTTTTGAGTAGGCTGGCACCTTTGACATTAGGGTCCAGTTCTCGGTATAGGGTGTACGAGTCGGAAGTCTCCGCCGTTCTCCAGTAACCTGCTATCTTGTCATCAATGAAGTTGGACAAAATTCTTTCCACATCAGCTTTAAGAATCGAGCCATCGAAAGAGATCAAGTTGTTTGGGATGCCATATTTTAAAACAAGGTCTCCCCACTGCTTAGCCCAAAACACTCCTGCACTCGCAACCTCCTTGGGAACGATCCTTGGCAAGCGAGAACTTGGCATATTTGCTACCTTCACTATGTAGTTTAGGTACAGTTGTAAAGTGAACACCGAGAGTGGGTTTAGTTCTGTTTCAAGGTATGCAATATAATTTGGGGCATGCCGGAAAAGTTTTTTAATAAGCAGCAGCTGAACGCTATCGACACAGGCATATTCTCGAAAACCCCAAACCTGCGCAGAATAACACAAAATGGCTCTGATAATGGCTTCAAAAACTTGCATCTTAGCAGTTAAGGGGATTCCAGGATTCCCAAAAGCATCTCTCCACACATAATTCATAGCATTTTTCGCTGATCCAGTCTTCAGCTTTAAGAACAAATAGAATAACGTTGCTACTTTTGTTGGCAGCACTATCTTTCCCTAGAAGGAGCATACAATCTTCTCCCTATTAAACCATTCATTCATATCACGAATGACAGGGTTATTCCCTTAATAAAAGCATAATATCGCCGAGCGGGGACAAACATGCTAAAAAGGTCAAACTTCTCGACGCTCCGCACCTTGTAGCCAATGTGCGGGATACTAGGGAAGGCCGATAGTCGATAGTGAAACACTATCGGTGACTAACTATCGATAGTGACGATAGCATTGATAGTAAGGAATATTAAAAGGAATGCCTGGACCCTATCCCCATCGTCGGCAAATAGATCAGCCTCTTTCAACGTGCATCTATTTGCACGTTCAATGGGGATGGGGTCTACCCTCATGTAGAAAATACCTGTACCTACATTAACTCAGCTCAATAATAATTATTGTTTAGAGTCAAATAGATAATAATTTTTTTTAATCAAATATTGAGTATGTTCCTAAGGTCTACATGAGTTAGGTAAATCATTAATATTTTCAAGTAGGAAAAAGTGAAATATGGGAAAATGTCCTTTTTTTTAATACGGAGAAATTTAAAAGTCAAAATTAAAAAGATCGCGGCTTCACGACCGGCGGACTGCCATTATCTTTTTTCCTACGCTCGATTTCTCTACCTTCTTATACCTTTCGTTATATCTTTATTAAAACCCAGATTTTTGACACCCCCCTGAGGTTTTCTAGACCCATCCACTGTTGTTCCCATTCAATGAATTTGAGTTGTGAATAGGAGGAACCATAGATCTATTGTAGATGCCTTTCAATTCGTAGAATGAATTTACTTTCCTTCAAGTGAAGCTTTAAATTTCAAGGGAAGCGGGCAGAGTTATTTCGTATTCCCAAATATCGATAGTCCTATAGATAGTGTGAAACTATCGCTATATCGATAGTCCTATCGATAGTGTGAAACTATCGATATATCCATAGTCCTATTGACTATCGGCCTTCCCTATGGGATACTGTTTCTACACAAATTAGTCCTCTGGCTAGCTCTGTCAAAAATTGAGCAAATCAAAAAAAGCCTTCAAATTTTGGCCAAGTTGGTAGGAACAGCGAACTTCGCAAACTATCATTTTAATGTCGAAATCAACATTTAATGTCGGTTTGAATTGTTATTAAGACACGCATTTGAGGTTTGAACCTACGTTCATTTAACCGATACATAATATTGTCAGTATTTTACAAGGTCAAGGTTTATTTTTCTAGAAAGCAACTTAGTTCAGACATAATAATAATTATTATTGGCTCGAATTGCTGAAGTTTGACCAATTTCTCAGTTAACTTGTAAAAAAAAAAGAAAAAAATCGCCCAAGTTGGGTATGGCACTTAGCTTTTTCGTATTAGTAACTTGAATGTAGAGATCATTGAATTGTTTTGAATAATTTTATAAGATTCGCAATCTCAATGGATGTGAAGATAAGTTTCTTAGAAAGATTGACGAGACATATTCCCAAGGACATCAACACCTTCAAGTTGGTGGACCGATGTATTGCGGATCTGTAGCAGCTCTAATTCCATTGCGTGTGGAATAACGAGAAGATCGACTTGTAATTGATATGAAGTGATTGATCCATATTTCCTCAACTAGGTACCATCCAAATTTGAGCGAGATCGGGGAACTGGAACATGAGAAAATGATGTTTGATGGATTTAACGTTTGGGCATGAGCAGGCTGAAGGTTTGTTTTGTGAGCAATGAAACTCATCGTGCAATCAGCAGCCAAACCAGCACACGCCTTGAAAGTTTCATCACAATCGAGTGAAAACTAGTTACATCAGAATCATTGAGCTAGATGCAAGGGTTTCATTTGCGCGCAGGCATGTAGCTACTTATGATTGTGTTGGAATTGATAAGAGAGTATTATACTATTCTTCCCTAACAATCCTTCAAATATGAGCTAAGTTTAGCCCCGAGGACTGAGAAAATCATGTTTGATTTTGTAAACAATGAAACAGGTAAGGGGTCATTGGTAGCCTAACCCACACATTCATTGGAAATTCAACAAAATAAGTCGAAAATTGTTGGACGTAAACAGGGCCGTCGCATGGTGTGGCGGCGCCCGGGGCTTGATTCCGGCGACCACACTACAACTTGCACTAAAAAAATAACACAATTTATTCACAATCCACGTACAGTATTGTTGAAAATATTCAAACCAAGATAATATACATACGTACCTACGAATGTCAAAGTTGTACGGAAATGAACCGTAAATATGTACGTTTTTACAATCTTTATCTTGCTAAACCTTCGCTCCGCACTGGCGTGGTTAACAATACTTTCAAGGCAATCCAAAGATTCATAAACAAGTCTTTGCTGCCTGTTCCCTTGATTGTTCGCTAGACTTCGATGGGATGAACTTAAGGTTCTGTCAGTTCCAAGATTTTGTGGATTTGTTGCAGTTCACAAAAAAGTGTATTGCCATTGCGCCGTCAGATATTTTTAACGTAGATTTAAGATTCAAACAATTTTGTTTCAGCACGTCCTTCGTTGAGAGGTTAGCCACATTGTACAAAAAGTCCCATTGTAAATTATGGTTTTCAATTGTAGTTGACCTACTTTTCATTGACGTGCTAACTGTGTTCACCAGTGGATAAAATGTCTCTGTTGCAGATGCTTGCACTTCCTCTTCCTCATTATTTTCATACAAAAATAATCGTTTCTGTTTTCGTATTCATTATTCTTGGAAGATTGGTTCGGTTTCTAGCTCTTCTGCTATATCTTTCGCGGTAATTACCGCGTCAAAGAATCCACTTTCCCGAAATTTTTCCACGAAGTCTAAACAATTACTGATTGACTTAGCAGCATCACTAACACGCTTACGATTCCCTTGAAGAGTTTGCTGATTATGTTGATTTCGTACATCACGTCAAGCCATATGACAAAGCACACTAAGAAAGAAAAATCCTCCATCTGCTTGACCAAAGAAAGGGGCGCTCAACTGCAATGATTGAGTAGGAGCGTGGGGACGCCCGGGCACCCTATAGAAAACGCAAACTAAAAGCACGCATAATCAATTACTAAATTTTGGGAAGATAATGACTTAAGATAGCAAATAGTTTAGTCATTGTTGCAAAATGTGAATTTGTTATTGTAAAAACGACTTTTTTTAATTCTGGTAGTAAAAATTCCGTTTTTCCTGCCGTAGCGGCGCCCCCCTGGCCACGCGACGGCCCTGGACGTAAACGTTGTCACTGAAATATGCGGAAATATAGACATGCACAAAACGCACGTTATTCGGAGTTGGACTTTCTATTTTGACGGGAAAAGAATGTTACATCCCCAACAGTGAAAACAAAGCTCCCACTACCTACTGGTAGACTTGTTAGCAAAATCGTTAGAACGATCTCAAAACCTATCTCAATAAATGTACAAATGAAAAAAACTAAATATCGTTAGCGTTCACTACCGAAAATTACAGTTTCGTGGAATAAAAACGTAACGCAAACGTACAGCACGAAAGAGATGTAAGTTCTGGTGAATCCGTGAACCAAGCGTGACGACTTCAAGGGCAGGGCAGGGCGTGGACATACAAATGGCTAAAAAGCAGGAATATAAAATTTTATTCTTATCACAGTAATATAATTAAAATTTGATAGAATAGGAACGTACAAACGTATTGAAGTATTATAAAGTCTTATGATTTTCAAAAAGTGTTCCAATATCGAGTCTTTTACGAGTATTTATGAAAACAAAGCGACTTACGGCTTGATTATAAAAGTTAACAATTTTCAAATTAAATCATAATACAGTTTCAGATAAAAGATGTTGAAAAACAATGATAACATTTAATGTCAGCAGCTTATGATTATGCTCACAGCCGGTTTAGGAGGAATTCGAACTAAGGAGAAAATCAGTTCGGAAACTCTAACCTAGTCTTATCAAAACATCACTAATTTCAACAAATTCTAGAGCACTAGAACTTTAACTAGGAAGTTGAGCAACGTATAAATACATTTTCTTAGATTTTGTGGGTAATTGTTTTCAACTCCCATCAGAATCAAGACAAGTTGGCAGATTTTCGGAACTATTCAACTTGAACTCACAAAATTACAAAACCTGAGGTACAATTATTTTACTTTTTTGTATATTTTTGGTACAATTTACAATTGATCATCAAACACAGCCATTTCTATAAAAGGCAACTTGTAGACACGTAGAGTCTTTTTGAATCCATATGATCACCCTGACGTGTACAATATCGCTTCATCTTTCAAAATAAGGAACTTAACACACAGCAACAGATCTGAGATTCCACATAAATATAAAAAACCTTTACTATAAATTTTTAAAAACCGTTTAAAAAAATTGTATTACATTCAAATCAGGCACATTTGTCTGACAAAACATGTGGACTCGACATATAAAACGGTAAGTTGAATAAATAAATAAACAGCAAAAACTCGCTCATGTGGTCATACCACCAAGAACATTTAAAACATTACAGTGAATTCCGTGTTGTTAGCAGGTTTTGGATTATAAACTCTACACTACATTGCACTATGGGTTCAGTGGAAGAGCTCCTAATTTGGGATACCAGGGTTTTTATCAAACTGTATCTGCTACATCTCTGATAAGGGAAAAATATTCATTTTATAGCTTCGGAGGACAGCTAACAAGCCACCATTAGCCATGTTTTGTTGGTGTCAGTGCAGTATTATCAAAAAGCGATAATAATTATAGCTTTTTCTAATTATTAGAGTCACTCAAGAGGCAGACCTTCATCGATTCTTTGATGTTCTGAGGTAAAAAGTTTGTTAATTTGGGAATTTCAAGAACTGTATTTATGGTCTTAGATTTTACTTTCTGTAAACTTCAGGATGGCCATGTTGAAAAGTTTGTTTGGCAGATGCTTCAACTTCTTTGGGATATTGAGAGCGTTGCCAATTTGGTTTCTCCAGAAACATTGACTAGTTTAATAACTTTTTCAAGCTATTTTCTCGTTTCTTGCCGCCGGAGGCCAAATTTTAAGAGAATAAAAACATTTGACTGATTTTACTTGACATAAATCTTGTTAATTTAACTGTGCCATTCATTGCTCGTTTTTCAAAGCTTAATTATAGTTGAAGCCTTATGAAACTCCTGCCAAGTTAATTTTGCTAACTCTAGACTGCTGCCATCTCTAGACTGCTAGAAAGTGCGTGCAATTTGGAATTTGGTGACTTTTTCCACTCAAGTTGATTTAGAAAACAATAGGTTCCCAAATTTTTGATATCCAAAATCAGGGGATTATTATCCTAATTTCAGATTCCAAAAGTCTCAAATTAGGCCCGTTTTCAAGGTTCTAAAAATCAAAGTTTTTAGAAAATAGGGAATAATTTGTTTTGAGTGGTTGCTCTCGTTTCACCCATTCAGTGACAGTTGCCTAGATAGTAGCTTTGTTAACGGCTAGTTAAGGGATTTATAAAGATATGCAGGACCTAAGAATATTCGTTTGAAGAGTAGGTATCCCAAATATGGAGCCCTTTTCCTCTAAATGAATACATAAAAGTGAGTACTTAGGTATATGAAAATAATAACAAAAAAGTACAATTCAAACATGACGACGCACAGTCTGTAAGAACCCGAAAACCGTTTAAACATGAATTTTAGGAATATTCCCCCTGTTTAATTAGTGGTAAATATCTGAATTGGACATAGGTATATCTGCGGTGTATGTAAAGAAGACTGAATAGTTTTATATCCGCCTTGTTATATGTTAACCTTTGGTAATCACAGGGAAGCTAACGATTTCACAAATAGTTTGTAATAAACGTTGCCCTCTTACATTTTTCAGAATCTCGCTTAGTTTTCGAGTTACATCACTTATTTTTAGGTTCTTCGAACTTAATATACTAAATTACTCATATATCCCGTAATTGATGGATTAACTTCAAATTTGATTGTTCCGTTGAGAAGAGCGACAAATCTTCTATCCGCCTGGTGGATAACCAAAGTTTTTTGAATAAGGTAAAGGGATGAAATAAAGCTTGAAGAAATAAAATTTTAAACTCTTGAAAATCTCCACTTTTTCCAATTGTCGAAAGGCCCCTGTGATCAAGAGTTGAATTTTAGCCTGAAGACTTTAAATACGCGACAGAATCCCAGCTTTCCAACGGCATAATCAAAAATAATTTACGGTTGAAGATAGTAGAGAAATTCGGAAAATCGTGGCTTTTTACGGTGAAATCTACGTTTTTTAGCCAAAATTGACCTGGCATCGGATTTTATGTACCTCTTTTACCTGAATCGTTTATTGATCCTTTAGGGCCTCCTGGCTCAACAAATAAGGATTTTCAACCCTTTTCCCCGGCCGTAAGTTCTGTGCCAACAGTAGTTATTGTATTGATTGAAATGTTTAACTGTTGCTTCAGAACTTTCGAGCAGAGAAGAGGGCGCGAAAATCTCTCATTTGTTGGGCGAGGAGGTCGAGATACAAAAGTCGAAAAAGTATTCATAAAATTCAATACCAAACTCTTTTCTTTTTTTTTGTGTGTGGAAAATTTGATTTCGGGATTGAATAAGTTAACGCGGGCATTACTTTTCACTTTGTTGGAAAAGTAATACTAACCCAGTATACCGTCATTAATTTATCACATTTATTTCCACTGGTAATATGGAGAAATTCGTGTTTATTAACGTTTTTTCTGGGGGATGGACATGAAGTTGACGGCATTCAAATTCAACTATTCTAAGTTGGGAAATTTGTGTTCGTGTTTCCACTCATGTCAATAAGGGGAAATTATTATTTTCATCAACACGTATACTGTAAAATTCTCGGACTTGAGGGAATTCTTAGTCATTAATTTAGATTTGGCGGAACTCATATTTAAAATGGTCATGTTGAGAGGCTTATAGATACAGATACCCTCCCTGCGAATAAATTCGATGTCATACTCGTGGAACAACAGACAGTTCAACAGAAAGTTGATGGATGGACGGAGTTACCCCTTCCAAGGGCTCGGGCGATTACATCGCAACACACTGTGATAGCTGGAAGATGAAAGTCTCCTCGAGTGTAGAAATTTGACGAAACAGGAATTGGGAACTCTTCATGTTCAACAAACTGTGCACCGGTCATATGCAAAACATTTATAACTCCAGACTGTATTCAACTTATACCATTTCCAAGTCAAATGAACCCTTCTGCAGATCAAATGAAACTGTTTCCAGACCAAAACTCCTACTCTAAACGCGGAGTGTTTCTGTAGAACAAAAAGTTTTTGTAATATGACAAATAAGAAGATATTTGGTAATCAACCAGAATTTGGGGGAATGTACAAGGGCTGCACAGAAGATTTCAAGTAAGTGCAAAGCCACTACCGGTGGCAGCCAGATAAGTGTAGCCACTTCGTATTCCGCAGTTAAAAATGTTCAAATGAACGTAATAGGTTATTCTGCTACCAATCTATTCTACTAAGGTGGGAACAACTTTGATAATCAATTGTATAAAATTCATCTAATTTCATTTTCTAGACTTCTTTCTACAAACCTGCGATTTGCAAGGTTTCATCTCAAGTTTCATTTTTTCAAAAGGTTTCATTTGACGTGGAAAAGCTGTATACAGTTTGCTATAATCATGGCACAATAATTTTCTAAATACTTTTTTAAAAGTAAAAAATGTTATCAATGAGGTATTTTTTGGTATGTTGAAGTCCAGTGCAAGACCGGGCTATCTGGAAAAAATAAAAACAAAACATGTTAATTATTACACAAAGGTTTGTCATTTCTGTATTAGATCGTTTACTAATTTCTGAACATTATTAAAATTCAGCGCTTACATGAATTGTAATTGTATTCCAGGTGTCATAAAAAGAGCCAAATTTATATATTCAGCGGGGTAGATCGATTAGGGAAGAAATTAGCCTCAACAGCCTTCAGCTGGTCAGTGTGTCTTTACACCTTGCAATTGACCGGTCTAGACCGACTTCGTCTTAATTATTTTTAATGCATTTCTACGATATGGGTATCAAATGAAAGGGCTTGTTGAGGTGTTGGGCTTGCACAGTACACAAAATAAAGGTTATTACTGTCGAACACGCCGTTGTTTACTTAGGTCCGAGGCTCTTTGCTGTTGGTCAAGCATACGTGGCCTTAGGTAGGATAAAAACATTAGAAGTTCTACTTATTGAAGAGCTAGACTGTTCCAAATTAACCGGCAAACGACCTTGCAACAATGATTCTTTGAATGAGATGAACAGGCTCAGAAACCTAGCTAGCGATGACTAAAAAGTAATAAATAAATTAAACAAAAAAATCTTTTTAAGAAAGCTTTTATTTAAATGCCCTAAAAAGAAGGAAATAAATTTTTACTTACAAATTTCAACGGTCTACTTATAGCCTATATACATAATTCATAAAATCATAAAGCTTTCTTAAAAAGATTTATTTGTTAATTTATTCTTTCCTAATCAGTCTAGTTGCTGACGTTATGATATATTATACGGTTAGTTACATATATGGATGGTAACATGATGATAAGAATGGTGAACGAGAATTAACAAAATCGTTTTCAGCGATTCGACTTTTGGGTTATTATTTGTTTTACGGGCTGCTGCTGACAGGACCCCCCTGGACAAAATGAAAAGAATACCTGAAAATAAAAATACTATCATTCGGTTTTCCGAATTTTCCCCGTGAATCCTCATTGAAGAGCAGAAGAGTTTCAAATCCACGCGCCGAACAGAGCCTCATAATGGGTGAGAAGATGGTGGATTTGTGAGTTTGGTGAGGGGGGGGGGGGGGCTCGCTGTCTTGTGCCCCGTGCTCCAAATGGAAGGACCTTGCACGGAGAACACAGGTATGATTCCATCCGGATCGAAAGCATGGAACGGTAGAATGTGTGCATCTAATCACCAAAAGACACTCTTATCCTATTATCAGTTGATTGTCCCCAACCCTTACGACCGTACTGTGTTAGCTGTAACAACGCGATGAATACGCTGTGCTATAAAACGAGAGTTCGCTCAATTGTCGGTGGAACAAAAAGTGATTATTCGCAATGCAGGGCTCCCAATGCCAGTCTTCCAACGGATAGTCGAATTTTAGTATATAAGGCACTCGCGCAAAGTATCGCACTCGTGGCTTTGGGATTATCGCATAGGAAGGAGCTGCGGGAACAGTACTCAATCCCTTGAATGTAATGCAGAAATCTATACTTGAAATAATATAGAAAAAAACCGTTTATTTCCCACAGTTGACTCGTAAAACTGCGTTCGAGTATTCTCACTTCATCAGCTTTATATTAAGTCATCCCTCATCTTCTTCCATAAACATCCTGATCTTTTCGATATTTCTAAGGGCACCTCATGTGCTTTCCGCTTAACTTCGCAAGCTGCAGTTACAGCGCAGAAACGAAACTCTGGAGTAAACACCTCCAAACACATATATTTTAGTTTACCCTACTTGATTTGCCAACTGCCTAATAAATTGAAAATGCCATAGAATTTTACTCGAAATAGCTATGAAAAGGAAATCTTTTCGTTTTTGATAAAAGAAGGTACAGATGAATGTCACAACTTGTTCAACAGCATGTACGTTGCCTAGGTTATATTATTTATTTTTATTTTCTTTCACTTCTTTTGTCTTGCCAGTCCCTTCAGTAGCAAATCCATAGTTATTCTTGTTAACATTGATACTCAAGAACATAGTTCGATCGTGGAGCGACCGCAAGACTTTTCGTAAAAACTGGTAGCTTAGTCAACTCTCCCTCACCGCACAGCGTTATGGTTGAGGGTGAAATTCCAGAGACTAAATATGTATACATGTAATATTTAATATATATGGAATAGAATATATAAATATGGAAATCCTCTTCAAGATTGTATGAATAAAGAATTATGTATTCATTCATTGACAGGACTGCAACAAATCTCAAAGGCAAGCAGAAATCGTTCAACGACTCGCAAGTGCAACCCTCAGAACTGTGAAAAGGTAGATTGGCTCTGTGGATGTGAAGTAAGTAAGAATATTGTCTGCTTCCCTTGTTTTCTTCGCTGCAATAATGCGAACGATAGTTGACTGAGAAACCTTGTACAGGTAGTTTCTTATATAACCCATCGCTTAACGTGTTAATTCAGTTGTCGAAAAATTGAATTCAGTTCGTGCAAACACTTACTAGTAGTTTGGCCCTCGCCGATATTTCGGAGGACGGCCGTAGTCTTCAAAAGTGGGGCTTCTCCTTCTATTGGTGCTCAAGTCGAAGCACCTTCCTGGTGGATCTGGCTGGAGTCGCTCAAATCTCGGCTGCAAACAAAAACGAAAAGTTTCGGTTTAGGCGCGTTTACTTATCTTCGGGAATGCTTGAGAACAAAATACATTATGATGAACAACAAGATGATGAGCGACAGCGCTCCGCGGAACGGTCAATTCCTTTGTTGGGGGAACCAGGAATGGGAGGAACGGAGTCTATCAACAGCACAAATCTTCTACCTAATCTGCAATTATAAAAGCAGAAATGTTTGTGCTTTTGAAAGGTCCCGTTTCGGAGCCAGTGGAGTCTCGATCAGGCTTCGTTACTGGGCGTCATAGGCATAGGGTGCGTCGAATATCAACAAAACTACTAGTATTGAAAATGAGAGAGCTGTTCAAGAATATGAACAGAAAGTTGGTTGTTGATCTCGTTATCATTTGCTTCTTGGATCTCACATCCCATGAACCCCTTGCTGTTTTGCATCCGAGTCTGCTGTATAAAGTGAAACCATTACTCCTACGACAGTCGTTCGTTTCGGATCGTCGTATCATGTAAAATGCCAGATAGCACGATCTCCGAGCAAGTGAATGAACGCGTTAGTCCCACAAGGAAGCGTGTGGGGCCCAATTATGTATTTGATATATGCGAGCGGCATTCCAGCGTCACAAAATACCATCTCAGCCATGTTTGCCGATGATCGTCCCATCCTTTCGAGCGACAAGTCCGGTATTGTGGCATCGAATAACGTCCAACATCATCTCGATCAAATCCAACATTGGACGAATGGCGAATTATTATGTGTCACAATTTTTACCGTCAAAACCGACTTCCACAC
The DNA here is from genome assembly GCA_031894815.1 of Creontiades dilutus. Lineage (NCBI taxonomy): Eukaryota > Metazoa > Arthropoda > Insecta > Hemiptera > Miridae > Creontiades > Creontiades dilutus. The sequence continues at coordinate 1,532,819 of JAVIWC010000594.1, forward strand.
CAACCCACTGACGTTCAATGGCACCCCAATACCTAAAGTTGACGCAGTTCGATACCTGGGTACCTACCTTCAACAACGACTCACATATAACCACCATACAGGAGAGCTTGTCAAAAGACTCCGTTCGACACTAAACCGCCGCTAAACCCCCGCTCGGTCGTTTTTCACCTCTGTCACTCGATAGCATTATTGTACCTAACTATAGTACGTCCGATCTGGCAGTATGGCTGCTCCGTCTGGGGTCTGGCTAGCAGAGCCCAAATAAAGTAGGTCCAGATTCAACAGAATAGAGCGCTTCGCCTCATCACGAATGCACCCTGGTATGTCAGAAATGCCGTTCTTCACAAAGACCTCGACATCCCCGAAGTGGAAGAAGTAATAAAACGCTGCAAATTCTTTCACTGGGGTTTATTATTCAATTGGCTTGCGTTCATTGATTTGAATTTCTACTAAGCTTTGGAGTGTGCGTGTTTCACAAGGTGATAGAGCGATTATTGAATTTCAGGAGATATGCATAGAGCAGGTAAATCTGTTCTCAACCAAAATACCTATTTGGATTGTTCAGTTGATCATATTTGTGTCCCTCCTGAAATTCAATAATCGCTCTATCACCTGTGAAACACGCACAATCCAAAGCTTAGTAGAAATTCAAATCATGAACGCAAGCCAATTAAATAATAATAAACCCCAGTGAAAGAATTTGCAGCGATTTTTTTATGGGTTTCAGAATACTTCAACCCGTGTTTAGGCGATAAATCCTTTTAGGAGTTCACTCCAGTATCCACGTTCATTACATCACTAGGTTACTGCAATCAAAACAAAAACAATAATAAACCAAAATAACGCAAATGTTGGGACCATGAATCGGGCCATACATCGGGAATGGTTTGAGCTACGGACCTGGGGAAGGGCTCATTCGATTCCTCATGGAAAGTTCTTCAAAAAAAGTCCAAATTTAGGCCGCCTTAACTTTTTTTGAGGTTTTCAGGGATTTTACAAAACTTTTACAACCCTTAAAGGGCACTTTAAATTAAATGAGAGTGCTGGCTAAAGAATTGGGGCATTTTTGGACCAATATTGATTTTTCCTGAAAATTTCAGATTTTTTGCTCGAGCCGTTTGGGAGAAATCGTGCGTACGGCGTACGGCGGACGGACGGAAAATTTTTTATTGCAGATTCGGATTCTACACCCTTTGAAACGTAAACCTCGGGGGGGGATTGGAATTTGTTTTCCAAGAGCGATTACAATGGTTTATTATTGAATAATAAACCAAAAACGACCATCACCCGCCGCCACGTCTCTATTTCAAACCATCCTACTTCTATTTTCGATAATTTACTGTCATTATGGGATAGGCATCAACCAGAACGCCTGAAACGAAAAACAGCTGATCACCTACTAAACTGAAGTGCATCTCTGTTCTTTAATCTGAACATTATTACCTTACTGAACCTTTACCTCATTTAATCATATTTATTACTGTTTAGAAACATTCATACCTAACAATTGAAGTGGGGCTGTCGCTGGGCAGAAACCCCAACACATGTGCCATTGTACGTCTCGTACTTAATTTAATACTTAAAAAAGCAAAACATATAGTATGTGCTAATGAAAGTCAAAAGTAGAATATTTTTTTCTGGTAGGTAACGCTTGAGTTTTATTTTTCCCTGAATTTGTCAGTATTATAGTGCAATGGATCTCACAAGCTCTACTTTCTGAATAAATTGGGGTTTGGAGCAATCAAAATTGAGACTCCAATTCTTTAACGTTGATTATTTTCGTATGAACGTATCGATTGTTGATTGTATTCCAAATGTAATACAATCTTTTGAATCTGTTGACCTCCAGTGGCGTAACGTACACCCCCGCAAACCCCGCGATGCGGGGGGGCCCGGAAACGGGTCCCCTCTAGCAAAATTATTTTTTTTTAATTTGAAAGAATAAAGTGGAACTAACGATACACAGAAAAATTTCATTATGTAACATCAAGTTTATAAACATCAACGGTAATGTAGGTTCATTAATCAATCGTCTTTTGGTTTTATTTATAACCAGGTGAGGAAGGGTGTAAAGTAGCTAAGGTGTCAGAGTTGCGAAGGTGCGTACTACGTGGGTAGGCCTACCTGAGGAAGTACTGACGCACATGACTTTTGAGAAATAGTGTTAACTTTTGTGATTTAGAGGTTAGTGCGGATTGCGGGAGTTGTTTTTCATCATGTTGTTGATTCGAATCGTTATAATATAAATTGTATATAATTTTGATACTTAAAAAATGACTGAAGGACTTTTATAACACACGGTCATCCAAAAGTTTGCTACGTAGACTTGAAGCCTCGAGTTCGTAAAGGTAGGTTAAATTGTTATATTATATTGTTGTATTTTTAGTTAGGTTATCGTAGCGTATTGTACGATGACCGTTGAAAAAGTTCACGCTTCGCAAAAAAAAAAAAAAAAAAAAAAACATGGGGAGGTTAAAAACATTAACGCTGAAAAACGTTGCGCCGCTGTTGACCTCCATCTATCATCCAATGCTACGAATGTGTGTATTCAATATTTTCGAACTCATCTCTCATTTGTTGTCCGTGCAACTCATGGGAGTTTAGAAAGTTGTGGCAGGTCATAAAATAGTAGGCTTCCTTCAACTCCCACTTTCGGCCAGTCGATAGATTCGTTGGAGGCTTGCACCGCCTACCTCCGCCCTCCGAGCCCGCCTCGTCCGTTTTTATTTTGTTTTCCCCTCAAACGATGGAAGAATCCGACATTGTCAGTCAGGTAATAAGAAAAAAACCTACTTTTCCTTCTGTTTTTTTTTACGACAGCTTATAAACTTTTCCCGAATATGCCTTTCACACGTTTGCTACGTCAAATCTCGCGTAGAAGTGAGGCCCCGGAACACGGGGGTTTGTGATGGAAAGGGATAACAACAGACGGAACCATCGGTAGGTTCTCATCTGCTTCCTGCTCCATCGATACTCCTGTTCTCCAACTCTCCTAGAATTTCCGTCTCTTCTTTCTATCCCTTATCAATAGAATTTTAAAATAATAAAACGCCCTTTTAAGTAGGTAAGATAGTGTTTGTATTTTACTTCTATAGTTGAGTAATACAGTATTATCAAGTTTGTTTTGTTATCGTGCTTTCAAAGCTTTCAAGAGACCTCTGCCCCTCACCAAATTTAATACAGTGCGTCTCGTATTATACCCGTCGAACTTCACCCACGTAATCTGCAACTAATTTCAACCAAAAGTCTCTCTTAAAGTTTGTTTACTCAACAAAAAATGCGACTTTTTTTCGCTCAAAATTTTTTTTGTCGCCTCTTTTCGATTTTTGTTTGCTAAAAAGGCTTCAATTCCCTTGATAAGAAAAATAAAACGAAATCTGAGTAAATCATAGGAAAGAACGTTACATTTACTGTTCTCTTCGTCTCTAACAAACAATTTTTTGAAAGGAACTTGATGGTGAAAAATTACCATAAAAAGCTAATTTCTTCAAATCTGGAGAATTTCAACCTTTTTTTTTTTCAAACCCTTTCAAAACCTTTTTTTTTTCAAACGCTCATTAGTCTCTACAGTTCTGGTGATAAGTGATGCTATCATGATATGAGAGTGATGAGAAGTTGATAAGCTCTGGTGATAAGTCCGCGCTCTTGACAAATGCGGAAACGCCTCAGCTTTCCGATGATATTACCAAGTTTTTGGTTTATTATTCAATAATAAACCATTGTAATCGCTCTTGAAAAAAAAAAATTAAACCCCCCTGAAAATTTCATGGTTTACCTACGTTTCAAAGGGTGTAGAATCCGAATCTGCAATAAAAATGTTTTCGTCCGTCCGCCGTACGTCGTACGCACGATTTCTCCCAAACGGCCTGAGCAAAATATCTGAAATTTTCAGGAAAAATCAATATTGGTCCGACAACGCCCCAATTCTTTAGCCAGCACTCTCAATTAATTTAAAGTGCCCTTTAAGGGTTGTCAAAGTTTTGTAAAATCCCTAAAAATCTCAAAAAAAAGTCAAGGCGGCCTAAATTTGGACTTTTTTTGAAGAACTTTCCTTGAGGAATCGAATGAGGACCTTCCCCAGGTCCGTAGCTCAAACCATTCCCGATGTTTAGCCCGATTTGTGGTGCCAACATTTGCGTTATTTTGGTTTATTATTGTTTTTGTTTTGATTGCAGTAACCTAGTGATGTAGTGAAAGTGGATACTGGAGTGAACTCCTAAAAGGGTTTATAGCCTATACACGGGTTGAAGTATTCTTATAACCATAAAAAAAAACGCTGCAAATTCTTTCACTGGGGTTTGTTATTCAATAGGCTTGGGTTCATGATTTGAATTTCTACGAAGCTTTGGAGTGTGCGTGTTTCACAGGTGATAGAGCGATTATTGAATTTCACTAGGCACCCGAATATGATCAATCCAAATAGGTATTTTGGTTGAGAACAGATCTACGTGCTCCGTGCATATCTCCTGAAACACACTCCAAAGCTTAGTAGAAGTTCAAATCATGAACGCAAGCCAATTGAAAAATAAACCCCGGTGAATGAATTTGCTGCGTTTTATTTTTGGAGGAAACGTTTTTGCAAAAATTGAGTTTGAATGCAAAGAAACATCGTGTTTTTAGGTGCATTTGAAGTGTGTTCTAGAGAAAATATTCGAAAATTGATTGAATTTACCTATTCATGGTAGATTTACCTATTTCTTCAAGTTCAATTCTGCATTTGCTCTCCCTGCTTAGATGCAATCAAGTTTTTGAAGAGTGGATATTTTCAGCAGACTTAATTTCGCCAATTTCAGAATGTTTTGCCCTCGCATAAATATATCCATAACATAATGAGGACTTTGTATCTTTGATGGGACTCGAGGTCGCTATATTTAGTTACTTTCGAACTTCAGCGGTACGAAGAGATTTCTTATCGAGTTTCAGCATCAGCCGTTTGAATAGAAAAGAAAATAGCATGAGAGATCAATCAGCTCGTCAATAGTTACTCAAACTTTCTTACTGTAAACGGATAACTGGGCCTCTCTCATCCTACAGCTCTGTGGAGTTTTGCGCCCCTAGCAGTAAAAGTAGCAGCACAGCTACTCCGTGGATACCACATCGTCATTATAACAAGACAGTATCATGGAGGTTCTAATAAAATCCTTCCAAGTTTCAGCATCAGTGTTCAGTAGATTAGAAAGTTATTAACACAGCTTCTTCAGCTGATCATTTGACCTCCTTTTATTTCCATTAAAAATCATTTTGAAGGGGGTTCAGCATCAATGTTGGGATTGGAAATAAATGAGCAGCACAGCTGATCAAGGGAGGTCCCTCATAATTATAGTTATAGTCCAGCAGCTCCCAAGAGCTTCTACGAGTACGTCCAGGTTCAGCATCAGTGCTTGGATTTGTGAGACAGTAGTTATCATAACTCAATAAGCTGATCTGTGGACTACTCTATATCGCCATCAGAACCCAGATTTCACCTTCTTTGTTTTAGTAGAAAGAATCGCCACTCGTTCAGCTGATATCCTAACATTGATGCTACAAAAACCTCCTTATATCGCCATTATTATTTATCATTTCGAGGAAGATTCTGTATCAGTCTTTGGATAGGAAGTAAAAGAGCAGCACAGCTAATCAAGAGACGTTCCTCATTAATATAATTGCGATTCAACCTTGCCCAAGAGGTTCTATATCAAAGATAGGTGAGAAAGATATTGAGATAACTCAATCAGCTGATTAGTGGACCTTTGTATATCGCCATTAAAACCCAACAGTTCCAAGGGGGTATCGTAAGTTTCACCTTCATTGTTTCGATAAGAAGAATCGCCACTCAAATGGCCAACAACGTTAGGAGAGGAAAGAAGTGAGCTGTATAATATAATGTATACATTATACATAATACGTGGGAAAGACGCCCCACTTACTTTTGTCAGCAAAAACCTCGAAAACCCACGTTTTAGGCAAGGTTTGGCCATCCGAAGAAAAATCCTACATCTGTCCGGAATGTGCCAGTAATCTTGACAATCCCATCAATCATCTCTAGGGAATAATATTATGACTTAAACTGTCAAAAAATCGAAATCTCAAAAACTTGCGATGTGAGAGGGTAGTTTTTTGTTTAATTCAGAGAGGAATTAGTTTTATGAATGGAATGAGACCACTGGGGTTGCTGTACGAATATTGGTTCGCTCAACATTTGAAGAATTGGTCAGGTAGACGGTCGGGGTGCTCAGCCTTGATGTTCAATGGGAGGACAGAGCTAGACAGCGTGGCTGGCGAGAGCCCAAGTACCTACTTCGGTTGATGCTTACGAATATACTATCTATAACTCTATCTCCCAAACTTCAGTTAAAAAGTACAGACAGAAGCAGATTTCTTGCCTTTTTTAAAAATTTTATCTTGTGAAATTTCAGTTGTTTTCGAGTGTATCATTGGTGGTACAGTCCAATTCTGGTAGTCCGGTGATCTGCATTGGAGGGTTATCTAATAAAGAAATAATTAAGCTTTCTAAAATAGTTTGCAGCGATCTTACATTAAGTATGAGCCTGCTATGGGCCCGTTTGCCTTGCAGAAGACGGGCATTGTAGATTTGAAACCTACATGTATTGAAACGTGATATGACAAAAGTTAAGGAGGCTGTAAAAAATGTTTTCTATACGATCACAACGGCTTATTATCGGAACAATAAACCAAAATCGGTGAAGATTTCTCCTTGTTCCCAATTTGTGATACATCCTGCATAATCCGTGTAATCAACAGGTATAACTTCTACTCGTAGAAAAAGATCCTTGGACACAATTTTTTCGTAAGCCTGAAGATACTTCGATCTGACATTTCAACTTCACGAGCTAGACAACTTGAGAAGGCTGTATAACGGTCGGTTTTTCGAAATAATACGAATATCTCTATGAGGTTCGTAAAACGAAGTGTATTCATGGCGATTTGTGAGACTTCCTAGCGCAACTGCCACCAACTTTAGAAACTAACTGTACGTGAAACTTCGTAATCACGCTTCATTAGCATACGCCTTCCCGGGTGTATCCACTACCTCAGCTATATCAGTACTATGTGTGCTGTCGCAAGTGCAGTTTAATCTTAGATAGGGAACAGTGGACTTTGCTATCAGATTCCGTTGATGCTCGTGTTGTCCCTGAGCCATGTGGATACCTGCGGAAGATTCCAGGCATCTTCGTAAAGAAATTTACGACTACCGTATTATCGAAGCGAAGGTAACCCGTTGTTAACGTTAAGATTAATAAACGGCAGAATCGTTAGTTTTTGGGATAATTGTTAACAAACAATTTCTTTACATATGACGGTCATTTTCCCAGAAAGGTACAATCTTTGTCCGGATAGGATTCTGACTTCCCATTAATGATTTGGGGATCAAAAAAATTGTCTCGATACACTAGGTATCAATCTTGCTCTACGATATGCTCTACGACAGGGGTGCTCAAACTTAAACTGCTGGCGATCTACCTAATATTTTTAGACTACTTACGATCGATTCTGAGAGGCTGCAAGTATGTGTGATGCAGGGTTGTTGTACCTAGGTAGGGTGTACCGTAGCAAATATAGATATTAGCTTTCCGCACAATTTACATTATTTTAGTCAAGGTTTGGGTTGTTCTTTCTACAATATCAATGAAAAAACTCCTAATTATTCAAAATTGCGAGTTTATTCGTTGTTACAAAACAAAAGAGTTTATGGTGCAAGGACATGGTTAAATCCGTAAAAAAACTTTGATGTTGCGATAGCAACCATGTCCATTTCATAAGATCAAGTAACTTTCGAGGGGATGAGATTTATCAACAGTTAGTTTGCGAATTTTGACTTAATTTCTTCATTTCAGAATGGATCAGACTTTCACAAGTTTGATGATGTATGCATCAGTTCGAAGGGCGATTTGTTTCGATTTTTCTTCAAAACATCAGAAATTTGTATCAGAGTTTTTGAGATGTATATTGGGTATGTTACTTTAAAAAAAATCAAAAACGTCTGGTGCCAGATTTCGAAGACCATGTTCCCCGTGAAAACTTATGACTCAAAAGTGTAAATACCTGGCTTTTTCTTAAGGTTTTTTCAATTTGGTCAAATATTCGATCAGTTTGTTTTAGAAAATGATAGTAAATACATGAATTTCAGTCAACATTTTTTCAGCATGGATTATGTTTTTGAATACAAGACAGTTTTTTCGTACAGTTAATTTATGATCATTCAGATTTGTGTTGCATTTCCTTGCGTATTTCTGATTCAAGTGTAAATAAATATACTCAGAATTCAACAACAGTTGATGTTATGATTTGATTTTTTTTCGTACATCTTGTTTTCCATTACCTCGACTGTAAAAATTGGCACGTAGTTTGTGAACTGTATGTTTGGCCATCAGGCTGTTATCTTTTGACACCAATTATGCTATCCTCATCATTTCAAATAATCGTTAAGGATCCAAATGCAGAGTTGAAAATGAACCAAAAATAGTTGATTGCAAACAGTTTGTTGGATCAACTTGAGAGATCCAGTTTTCTTTGGGGAAAACATGGCTTGTCGGAACAGAGAGAAGCTTTTTCGTAAGAAAATATATAATAACAGTTGAAGGAGTAAGTTCAAATCGTTTATATCAGAATCTTGGATCTGTCCAAGTTTCAGGCTTGTACTTTTGGAGAAAATTTGCAACATCAAGATTTCTTCATGGTTTGAAGGATGTAAAACATCAAAATTTTCATATCAAACAGTTCGAACCACCAAAAATTAGAAACCCCTGACAACTCAGCTTATCAGTTTTGATATAGATATTAGCTTTCCGCACAATTTACATTCTTTTAGTCAAGGTTTGGGTTAGGTTTACTGAAGTTCTTCTCTACAAATCAATGAGTTATTCAAAATTGCGAGTTTATTCGTTGTTACAAAACAAAAGAGTAACATATGGTGTTAAACTTAACTAAGGAGTGACTTTGGATGTTGAAGCGTGGCACTGCATGTCCTCAGCATACTTTTCATAAGATGGTGCGTAACCACTGAGTGCTAATCGCAAGCGTGATGACATATGATCGTCAGTTAGTCGATTGCGATATTTTGACTTAATTATCTTCATTTCAGAAAATGCAGACTCGCACGAGTAACTTGACCGAAACATTGCCGTCAGTTGAAGGGCGATTTGTCTTAGATTCGGATATTTATCTTCAGATGTAAAACACCAGAAATTTGTATCAGATGCTGTAGCTTTGAGATGTATATCTGATATAATGTGCACCAACTCATTTTCAACAGAACATGAGGTCATATTAAACTGACTTGCTACTTCAGTCGCTAATTCCTCAATGTTTTTACATGAAAAAGGATAACTCATAAATGATGCTATATTCACCAATTTACTGCAATAATATAAACGTTTTTCGAAATGTCCCAAAATATTTGATAATCCAGCCTCATACGAATCATAATTCAACTGAGGAATCCTTGCTTTCAAAGACGGAAAATGTTCCAGATCCCTTCTTTTCAGTTGATCTATCATAAGTTGCAATTTACTTTTGAATGCGTTTACTGAGCAAATTTTTGTTGTTTAGTTACCAACTTATTAAAGAAAATTTTGTTCTCGAGATCTACTCAAAAAGCACTCGCGATGGACCGTTTGAGCACCCCTGCTCTAAGGAATTTAAATTTTCACAGCGAATTGTCCTGTAGTCTGCCTGTCCTAAAATGAATTTTCCAACTTTGCGCGAACATTGTGAACCACTGATTACACTTATTGTCCCGGGATTCTGGGGATTCTTCAATACATATCTAAAGATGAAAAAAATGGGTTGCGGATTATCCAAGAAGCTCACGAAACGAGCCGGAGTTTAAATTCGAGTGTCCGGAGGTTTTTGCCCTTAGTCTGCCTTCTTTGTGTTTTCATATTTTGGCGGCGTATTCTCATCTCCCGTGGTTTTACCTCCACCACACTATGTGTGGTTGTAATAAGATTAAAAATAAAAAGCCGGTAACCCTTGGTTTCCCGAGCAGCATCATTCTTTAGTCTGCCAGCTGAGAAACGTTAAGAAAAATAAATTATTCCTTTTTTCTCGTCTCAAAATGTAGAATTTACCGAGCTTATTCCGTTGGTATAGTGGTTTTGCGGAAAAACATCACTAAAAACCCGAGAAAAGTTGAAAAAACCAAGTTTCCAATCACTGTCTTGTGTCTTTTGCCTGGCCTCAGTATGGGCAGGTAAAAGACTACGTTCAAGTAATTTATTAATAACAGTCTTTTTCATAGGTATAATACAGTCAAGTTAAATTATTAACAATAATGCATAAATAAATCAGAACGTCCTACCTACTTGAAAGGTAATAAAGTATAATTACCAATAGTATCGGTCTGCTGACCAGGGACATCTTTCAAGTTTCATGTAGTAATTTTGCTAAATATTTCTCATTGTTTCCTTTTGTTTTATTATTGTTTTAAATAATACACCTTCGTGATCGTGCAGGTCCGAAAAATTTTTGTTATCAATATATTACATTTGTTGTCTCACAGCCTGCCAGAGGTGTCTTTCGTCTGCCAATCGATTTTCATTATTAATATTTAAATAATTAATTAGGTGCCTTATAGCGCGCGGCCTACCTTTGAAATACAATCCACATAGATGACCCCTGATTTTGGCCAGAACTCAATTTCAAGTTTAGGCTATCTGAAAACGAGAGGTCCAGATTCTCCCTTTCTAGGAAAATGACCCATTAAGTAGATAGTCAAATTTCAAAACCATTTTTTCATAGACATAATGAAATAATTTAGGGAAAGTCGCTCATATGATCAAGGAGTATGACTGGAACTTTAATTTTCTTTGAAAATTTGCTAACTTTAAATGTTCAAGTGCCTCATTTCAAAGCAATGCAAGGTGGGCTTAAGTTATAGGGATTTCAAACACTGATGGGAGTATATATGAATAATAATAGAAATGAAATTCATACATTTTGAAATATGGATAACAATACGAGTAAAGTACCTATTAGTCTCAATTTTTTGGTGAATTTCACATAAATCTACACTTCTTTTTTTTATGAAACCTTCTTGTTTAATTGTTCGTAACGAGATGATTTAAAATTTTTTTGGTTAAAACGCTTTGGTTTTTTTGTGCTCCGCAACGTCAGCACAATAAAATTTCCTGCAAGACACACCGTTCAGAACTTATTTACGAAAAACCTGAAATGCGCTATTTCAGCCATCTTTGAGGCTACCATTTTGAATTCCACCAGTTTTGAGATGGCAAACCAAAATATTCGCACTCAGAATGGGCTATATTTTTAAATTGTAACCTCAAACTGTTTCTTCTTATCAGTAGATTTTGACTGTTCGGGTTCCCTTACTAAAATGAAAGATTATCTTGCTGTGTTGTGAGTATCGAACAGCCACCTTTTGTTTGATCATTATATGAACGAATAATTAGAAAATCCAAACCTCTCAGAATAAAATACTGAGAAGTATAGTTGGAGCCCCTTGGTACATGCGAAACGATGATATTCATCGAGATTTGAGGATGGAGACAGTCTATGAAATTATTGCAAAATACGCAAGGAAGCATGAACATCGCCTCCACAAACATGAGAACCCGGAGATGCTCTACGTTTTAGACAACGAAGGTGAAATCCGACGTCTCAAGCGAAACAAACCACTGGATTTAGTTGTGCTGCGTGAAAAGAAGTGCAATCGAACTCAGTGTTATTTAATCGAGCTATATAATAAAGGGCTATTTTGCTGTAAACCTACCCTCTTGGAGTGTACCTGTATTGATATGTAAAATTGCTAGATGAAATGTATTTGATTTTTCAGTTGCAATTAATAAATTACGAGAAAAAAAACTATATGAACGAATTCGTGGCTGATGAAATTATGAATGAGTGTGAAGAGAAATACGTACGTAGAATGATGTGTAGTGTGATCGGGGTTTCGGGATCTTTCTCTTGAACAAAGGCGGAATCGGTATCCCGACGTGGAACTGCGGCACGTCGTTGGGGATGGGAGGCCTGCCAGGGAGCTCAGTCAGGATGGACACGGCGTCATCGTCAGATCTGAGGCAGCGACCCAGGACGACCAGCAGTTCGACGTCCTCCCACGGAATGAACTCGAACTTCTCCCGAACGAATTCCTCAGGATCCAGAGACAAAGAGTCGACCGCCTCCAACATGATTTGCCCGGCAGCAACGCCGAGGTAAACACCGGACAAACACATGACGACTCCCGTTTTCTTGAAGAACACTGCGACGAACAGCCCGTCGCTTTCTATGTTCGGCGGATCGTCAACAACGTTGATCCTGTACAAAATCCGATGCTCCGACATAATCTTTGTATATTGGCACAAAAATATCACGGCAGATGAGGTGGCTACAAACCGAGATCAATCCTCGATTGAAGCATCCGCTTCGGCTTCTAAGAGATAACTAGCTCCGAATCGCCGGTGCTAGCTGCTTCAGGGTCCCTACCAGTTGGGGAGTCTTTTATCGCATGGTTTCACCTAGCTGGCATATTTGCCTCCTCTTCTCCAAAAAACCTTATCTTCCCGCATCCACTCCACTCTTCAAACGTTGCTTTGATCAAGGATTATAATAGTTCACATATTATTCATTCAAGCATCCAATAGTTGGCAATTTTTCATCCACACATGAAAACTTTATTAACACACGGCCAAATATTGATATCCTTGTTCTGGAGAGCGTTTACGCGTCCATAACCTCATAATATAGATAATTGTAGGTAAAGAGAAATTAGAAAAAATTATTGTACAAATTGTTCTCAGAAACTTAACTACAAAATTGCACTGCCAAGGAGATGGCACAGGAACTTCCTTGTTACAATCAAAGTGACACCATTATAAAATAGAAAATAAAGAAATCTTCAGATGAAAGATGTTGAGGTAATTGGTCAAACTTCCTAAAGATTCGTTGTGGCATTTTACAGACTGAAGTAAATGTAATTACTTGAGATGAAAGGTGATTAGATATTAAAATCTGTTTAATCGTTGGTGAGTGACAGCAAGCCGGAAAATGTAAAGGTGGAAATTATGGCTGTTTCAAGAATTTCATGTTAGCGCATGCGCAGAGCGTACTGCTGGTTATATTGCAATGAAATTCCTATGAGACCTCAAGAGACCTTATCCGCATAATCACTCAACATTTTTCCCTTTAATCCTTTAATTTCCCTTTAGAATCCCTTCAATTTAAGTTACTTAATTTTTTTCTTTTCTGGTAAAAATGTTCAGTCATATTATTGAATTACCTAAACAAAAAAATATTATGTTTAATGTATCTAATCACATTGTTTTGGGATTGCCCGTAATATAAATAAATAAATTAGAGCTAAATAAATTTAATTGAAAAAATGTGGAAATTACGGCTGTTTCGAAATTTCACGTTATCGCATGCGCAGAGCGGTACGCTGATTATATTGAGATGCAATTGGTATGTGGACGTTATGGCTGTAACAAGGAAATGCGGACAGACAGACAGACCGACAGACGTGGAACCAAATTTTTCAGTAGGCTATGAAACGCAAAATGCGAGTGGAAATTCGGAGTACAAATTTGTATTCGGAAATTTGAATTCGGAATACAAAAATTTGTTGGCTCCCGAAAGTGAACACAAGACTTCCGCAGCTTCGCAGACTCGGAAGCAAAAAAAAAAAAAAAATCTTCATTAACCAAAATTAAAAAGAATGAAAGTTTCCTTCGTGCTCACGGTCGTTACATTGGATTTTCATGTTTTCGAATAAAAGATATGCAGGGTGTCCAAAAAGACGTTCTCTCGTGCTAAAATCGTTATTTTTTATTTTTTAAGCCCACAGATGAATTCTATGTTTTTTTTTATCGCTTGTACGGCGAACGGCCGACGGACGTTGCAAATTGGGAATCTACACACTTTGTAACAAAAAATGATAATGTTTGCTGGAGGATTATTAAAGATACCTAATATACGATTACAAAGGCTTATAATTGAAAATTCTTTATCATATGAGCTAAATTGAATCAAAATTGTAAAAGTTATACCTGTTCCAAGAATTTCACGTTAGCGCATGCGCAGAGTGTACCGCTGATTATATTAAGATGAAATTCGTATGGGACCTCAAGAGGCTTTATTCGCATAGTTCCTCAAAATATGAGCTAGATTCATTCAAAATTGTGGCAGTTATGGATGTAACCGACCGACATGGAACCAAATTTGTTCAGTAGGCTATGAGACGCAAAATGCGAGTGGAGATTTTGAATTCGGACAACGAACATTTTTTGGCTCCCGAAAGTGAACACAAGGCTTCCGCTACTTTGCAGACTCGGAAGCAATAATAAGCCATAATGCAAGATTTCCTTGAAGAAACTTTTAGGAGCTATCATTTTCAACAAACATTTGCTAACACTATCTTAAATGATCCCCAAACCTATCCCAATCTACTGTTTTTGATGCCCCGTTCATCTTGGCCCTGTAGTTGGGAAAACATTGCAATCAGCAGGTCTAAAGTTGATAGCCCTGGCCCAACCGAAAACTCATCGTCAACAGTTATCTACAACGTTAAATTCAATCTTGAGATCAAAACTGATTAATTTCGAGTGCAAATTCATGAAGTGCTACTAGTTGTGAATTACCGAATAGCAGCTGCAGTTTTGGTGTTGGGAGCCACCTCGGACGAGTTTCACCTCTCTCGCGTTGTCTTCTCAAATGACTGAAACGGAGGTGTTCGCGTGCTGTGGAGCTCCAAAGCGGATCTTTCGCCTGCCGCCCCCGGAGGCAGCTGGGGGCGGTTGTTGTCTATCAAACGTCACATCAACCCGATAACGCGGGAGCCGGTTCCCTCAGTCGTTCGCCGGCCGTTCAAGATGTTTGTTACCCCGGCCAAACTCGGGGTTGAGGAGGAGTCGGAGGAAGAGGAAGAGAGCACCGTCAGCTTGCTTCAGGTAGTAGACTGGATCGTCACCTAGGAAACATATATATGTATACGTAAATAGACATGTCAAGTACATTGTGCGAGAGGGATATATGTCGGGTCAGCCAAGTTGTGTAAGCAGTGTAGCTTCTTTTCGGTGAACAACACCGAAACCTTATTTGGGTACGATTGATGTCAATACTTAGGGAAGATGGAATCTCAAATTCTTCCAAAAATATTCTCAATATTTATATATTGATTCATTAGGAACGTTCACAGTATGGTTCATTGGTACGTCACAGCCGACTCAGAAATAATTTTTAAGTAACAATATTTAGCTGATCTTGCACTTAGAATGGGTGATTCCATACGTCGTAATTCCGATCGACGTTTCCAACGTCAGCATCTAATGATGTTAGCGAAGAGAAATAAGGTATAAAGGTCAGTCACCTGATTCACCTGTTTCCACAACTTTTGTTCTGTTCTGCGTTCCCTGGAGAAACTTAGTTTCAATTGCCAGAGTCTTACGTACAGAAATAATTTTTCTTGGAGGCAATTATTAGCATCTCAGCTCACTTAGATGATCGGGATGGTTCCACAACTTGCTATTTTGTTCTACGTTCAATACAGAGACGCTGTTTCAAATGTCAACATCCAATGCAAGTAATGAAGAAAAATCACCCCTTAGGCTCAGCCAGCAGATCGAGGTGGTGCCAAAACTTGTAATCCTGTTATTCATCTCCTGGAAGAATTTAGTTTCAAATGTCGAACGTCAGCATCTTGGGGTCTACTTACAGGAATAATTTCTCTTTGATTCCCCTCAAATTATTTCCTGTCTCAAATGTCAGCATTTAATACCGTTTTCGAAGAATAACCAGTCTCAAAACTCACTTACCTGATCAGGATGGTTCTATAGAGCTGGTCTTCTAGAGGAGCTTCATTTCAAATATCTACATCGTCGATCGATTAGGATATACATTATCCTCATACCCCTTCATTATCCTTATACGCATCTCTTGAATGAAGGGACAGGGCTCATATAAACTAGTTTACCTCCAAGAGTTACACAGAACGGAAAAATAGGAAGTTGTGATTTTTTAATTTTTGTAAGAAGCCGTTTATCTGATAATAACAATTTACTATAGTATATTGGATATAATATGAAACTGACTAGATCCGAAACACATTTCTTGTAAGGCTTTAGGGCCGAGTGAGCGTGTACAGATTGCCATCTAAGATTGATAGAATAGGTAGGCACCTAACAGACATCGAAACCTATTTGCGGGTCGATCAGATGTTCACAAGACAAATGGTTGCATTGATCGGTTCGAGGATCACGAAATAGTGTTGTTTTGTGAATTATTGTTGCTAAACGTTAGTACATTTATATATAAATAATAAAAAATACTAATAACTTCACAAACCTAGTTTTAATATTCCGCCTGCCCGTCTTAATATTAAGTCAGGGAAAAAAGGATTTTTGTTGAAAGATATGTTAACAATGGTGGCAAGCTTGTAGATCAGGGTGTTTTGGGTTTCATCCTCCTCAGTACCTTAACCCCGACACAATGATCAAATGACGAATTTTTAGTAGATTTTGTCCTTTCCAACATGAAAGGCGGGGAACTCCTTACAAACCAACTAACATGCACACATATGGAAAGCTTTGCGGTAGAAGAAATATTAACTATTCCGAACGCCAATAAAAACGGAGTACGATAGAGCGTTGTCGATATTTCCACGAAAATAAACAGTTACCTACACAGTTACATCGATTTCGACGGTTAGGTCGTAACAAACATGAACTGAGGGTACATCACAGAAAACACATCTTATGTAGGATCAAGGGAAAGGAGATTTAATCCTATTGGCTCAGGGAAGCGAAAGGGGCGGGGAGGACCAACCAATGTCGCTTAAGGCTTACAAAGCGAAAGGGGGCACAAACAGTAACATAATGAGAAGGGGAGCCAAACTTATTGCAAGAATAAACCCAATAATGGTGAAATATTTTGAGGAACAACATCATTTAATCATTTTTCTGACCTATTAACAAAATCTCATTTTTCTAGCACATCCAACATACCTCCCTTTGGGCAAAAGTGAGGAAATTCTACATATTGCCTGTTTGTCGTTTAAAACAGAAAAAGTTACTAGATACCTTATTATGGGGAAATTTCGGATAAACTCGGTAAAATTCTGTTGTCCAGAGGTTTCAATGTTGGGTTCAAGAATTAAAATAATCTTTCAGCGTCCTTGGGTTCGTTTAAGGATAAAATTAACGTTCAGGATAAAAGTGGGGTTTATGAAATAAAATGTTCATGTGGGCTTGATTACTGTGGTCAGACTGGTAGGAAATTTAGGGTACGAATAAAAGAGCGTGAAAAGGATTTCAGGGACGACAAAGGTGATTCTGCCTTTTCAAGTCATCTGAATGAGTCCAATCACAGCTTTATTTTGATCTGACAAACAGGCTTCTGTGATGTATCCTGAGTTCATGTGAACTTTGTAAGCCTTAATTGGCATTGGTTGGTCCTCCCCGCCCCTTTCGCTTCCCTGAGCCAATAGGATTCAATCTCCTTTCCCTTGATCCTACATAAGATGTGCTTTCTGTGATGTATTTTCAGTTCACGGTTGTTACTGATGATGACCTAACGTCGAAATCGATTGAACTGTGCAGCTCTTTACTTTCGTGGAAATATAGGCAACGTTCTATCGTACTCCGTATTCATTGAAATGGGTCTCCACGACTTCGTCGCGAGTGACTTAGTCCGTATTCCGAACCCCCTTTGAATGTATTACGAGTACATTGATAATTGGTAATAGAAAAATACAGAAATACTCGTAACTGTTTATTCCAAACGCAGTTCCTTAACAGAAAGTCTACCACCTGATAACGAACCTATAGCCCTACATATTTGAGATTATGCAGAAAAAAGTTTTGTTTTCCAATTCGAAGTCTCACGGAATGGTCCGACCACATATCTGCTGGGCCCCTTCCGAGCCTAAAGCGGCACGCATTCGTCCCGTTCTGGCAAAAGTTTCCTCGAGGGCTGGACTCCTCAGTTTCAACTTTGCCTACAGCGAAGATACAACTGACTTTGTATGACTCCGAGGCTCTCGCGGCTTCAACTATGAATTTCGACTTCTACGATACCCTTGAGGTAGGCATCAAAAATATGAATATCCCATCGTTCTGCAAAACTCAAACAAAACTGCAAGACGTTTCCGTTCCATTCGGCTTTGATGGTGTTACAAATTACAACAATTGTGATGTGCTACCATCAGCTCAATTGTAACGAGAAGATTGATTGATGATTATACGCCTTGTAGTGGGAATTAATTTAACTCGTATAACTCAATATAACGTTTTCATTTGGTTAAGACAATGTATGGCGTTTTTGAGAGGGCGTGGGTTGTTCATCACCTTCGTAGTTGATGAGGAGGATGTCATACTGTTGACGCATCCCACGAGAGCTGATGTTTCAGTCTCCACTCAACGATTTGGTTGAGACAAACAGTTTGACGATTTGGTGATTGGTGGGGAGATATTTACTTTGGACGGGGTTTTCCAGCCTACTGGTGCTGACGCGTATCTACTTTATTGCATTTCGCTGAGCACCGATTCGAAGTCTGGTACTAAGTTTTGTAATATTTGCTAAGACACCGACAATGCCGACATGGCATCGTCCAAATGGGGTGTGTTGCTTTCGGCTTTAGGTTTGCCGAATTTAAAAATATAATCCTCTTGTTACATAAGAGACGAAAGAAAACGAGTTAACGATATTACCGAGCGTTGGAATACGCTCGTCACCGAGCTATTTACAAGCTAGTTGATAATCGAACGTCAGCGTCAGCTTCTTCGTTGCCTTCTATTCATTCATGACCTGGTACCCGAAGCAACGTCAATTTGTTGCCGAGGGCTGCAGCCTTGAGTGAGGTAAGGCAACTCCAAGTCAGGTTTGATGTTATTCAGAATTCAGAAATACCCTTTAATGCCGCCTGGCTGTGTGATAGTATGTAAATGCTTGCACCTTTGAGTCGTTTCCTGGCAATCTCTTGTGCACATATTTTTATAGCATGGGTTTCTGCCTGATAAATGGTGGCTACATTGCCCAGAAGTGTCAAAGCCTTGCTTCACAAAGGAAGTCCTGAAAAACCGGACACAGGGACGTCACTGTAATGTTTACCAATATGTTTTGAAATAACAATAAACCGTTGTGATCCACAGTTAAAGATTTCCACGATTTATATATTTCGGGAAAACTCCGATCCTGAATAAAAAGTGGCATTTACTGGGGAATACGCGTGTTGGCCAATGTAGTTAGTAAAAATGTTTTGGTTACTCACAAAATTTATAATCCATCGAACTTCGTGTACATGCAAAATCGAATGCTGATTGTAAAGACCCGGTAGTGGAGTGACATCGGAGTTGTACCATTTGATGTGGCCACACTTAGCTTTTGCCCGCAGACAGCGGTACAATCTCCAATTTCTGACTTATTGTTCTCGGAGTGCAATATTTTATTTATTTATTTCATTTATTGGTTCGGAACTTTTCTAGTTTACCCGTGCACTCTCAAACCTTTGATGTTTAAACTCCCTCGAATCGATTGTACAATTCGTTTGGGTTTTACCGATAGCACATCATTTGTCGTTGTTCTTGCCCTTGCCATCCAAGTTTGCCTGTTCGTGACGGTTTTACATAGGTTGTTTCTGCCGGTCATGCCCCAATATGTTTCACCGGTGAAGTTCAGTCAACTTTCAACTATGAATACTACTCGGAAACCCCATAAATTTCAACTCCCTTAAGATCGATTTCTCACTTTTTTCGTTTGTTCATCTCAGAAGGAAATATGGGATGATCTTTCGCATCGTAGGTACCTACAATTACTAAAAAAAGCAGAGTTGCTAAAGTTGCTTTATGCTATAGATATTGTGAACTTTCTATTTCGAGTTACTGCCCATTTTTCGTCGCTATGAAGAAGATTTGGGTGCAATAAGTTTGAAGTAAGGGTCGCTTCGCATTAAAAGCCATTTTTATCATTCGAAACATATTAATTTAACATTGTTTTATTAACAAATTCTCTTGAAAAATGAGACTATTGCAATGGCTTTGAAAATTTCCTTCGTCGAAACCATTTTGAAATGATCTCTAAATTTTAACGCTTGCTTTAAGGGTTGAAGTGAAAACTTTGTTCTTTCTCCTACAAAATCAAGGACATCAAAAGAAATTATGAGTTCGTTGGACTTTTGAGCACATTCAATTCGTAACATTTCGAAAAATTGACGTAAAACATCAATAAAAATGGCAATAAAAGGTTTCAAATCGACAAATTTAAATTTTTTTCGCGGAATACTACGGAAAAAATTATTAAAGAGGAATTAGAGCATTCAAAAATCAGAATGCCAAATTCAGCAAAATCGTATTCTGCAGTAAGCAGCGTTGTACTGAAAATGTATTTAAAGTTTATTCAAATTGGCTAAAAATCGTTAAGAACACTTGAAGAGATGGGAGTATAGTTGTCTTTGATTTTTGATTTATTATTTGTAATAATACCTGAGCCTTAGTAATTGTACGTCAAATATTTTTAAAACTAAATACGGGTACGAATAATAATAATCAATCCATGTGCTACAGTTGAACGACCACTTTCATTCTAATGATAGCAGTAACTCCTGATGTTATAGTTAAACTCTACAAATTATTACTCACATGTTTATTATTATTGTTATTATCTTCAATCATAAGCTCGAGTTTTTGTTTTTTTATTGGTTGCGTCACATTAAACATTCTGTAACAAATAACCGTTGGTTAACAGGTAAGTACTTAGTTTTCTTCTCAATTAAATTACACGTTAAAAAAATTAATATTAACAACTTTATATTCGATTATTTTATGCCTATAAAACTTGATCACATTTCAATTTTGGAACAAGTTAATAAGACTATTCATAATGGAGTATCACTAAGTTTAATGAGGTAGCGGCTTCGGTTTATCTGACCGTTTCCACACCGAATTCTTACGAGCTGGACCAAATCCTTGCGTGGGAGTTTGAGGTGTGATATTTTTGGTTTTCTTCGCACTCGGGGTTTATTTCATAGTGGTAAACGCCTTTATCCAAGGAATAAGTGTCATACCAGAGTTGCCATTCTAGTTGAGCAATTTGTTTCTTTTTCTTCAATTGGCATTAGCCGGAAGCAACAGCCATGAAGGATTTTATTACAAATACATATTATCTATATACATAATTAATGATAATGATAACAATAATGAACGAGATGCAAATTAAACATCAATTCCAATTTCGATAATAAATTGTTCAATTTATCAACAAATCAATGAGCAATTTTTAGTAGTCCGGGGTCACCTATTCCACTCCCAGCCTGTAGTGAGTCTGGGAGTGGAATAGGTGCTAGAATCCGTCCACTGTTTTCTGATACTCAGACGTACTGATTTGTAACGTCATTCTCCTCTATTGGAATTTAACAAAAAACGCGAAAATCTAAAAAATATTGACAAAATTTGGATGCCTACATTAGCTATGTAGGGATTTTTGTTTTGCTGTTTGTTATGGTGACAGGCAAACGAGTTAAACACTGATCTATACCTATTAAATAATGAATCCTTTCAGATATATATAATGTGCACCCTTTCTACAGTGGGCTAAAATAGGGTTGTAGGAAGAAAAATAATTTTATGACCTATGCTTATATGACCTATACATAAAGTCACTCTTTCACAATGTTTTCTTAAGAATAACACATTTTTCCAATTTTACTGATAGAAAAACTTGTCAAACACAGTTTTGTTACACATAAAAATTGTAGAGTATAAAATTCTGCCCCTATCGGTCACCATAGATTCCTAAATTAATCATAAACTGAGGGGAATTTCATTGTAAAGGGAAACATTTCATTATTACAAATTTTTGTGCGTGAAGGTCATATCTGAATGAAGTTGAGTAGATTAGATGGGTCAATCATTCAAGTCCACTTCGACTGCACATCAAGATTTTGAAGTTACACTGGAAAATAAGAACGTTAAGGCGGTTTTACAGTTCCTCGTGCCGTTTCTTCGACTTTTAAGCCTCACCGTCGGAGCCTCACTTTCGTCCGTTCAAATTTGACGTCCCCATAAATGCACAACAAATACTATTTTGCTTGTTTACTCGTTTAGTTTTTAGAATTTTAACTAAACATTTGATGTATTTTAATGGTTCAGAAACGGCGAGAAGAATGCGAGCGAAAGGCGAGGCGGGGGGAGATGGACCCTCGTCTCGAGTTCACCTTTCAACTCCTCATCGACGCCACTGGCCTCCCCCGCTCGGAGATCATGGATAACGTCTTCGAAGGAAACATGGTTAAACCTTTTATTTAAGCTTTTATTGCACCAAATAATAACTCATTAACAATATTAATCTGACTTAAATTCTCTACATAATTATTTGGACTCAAGATCCAGTCCATGTCCTTCTGAGGTTCGGCACATTCCCGTCCTACACAAGTTCATGTGGTTTGGTGCGCTTAAGGCGCCTAGTTGGGTCTTTCACAGAAAAAAATATCTGGCTCCTACTTCCCCCAAGAACCGCAATAGAATCCCCTCCTCCCCACATACGAGCTCCTTCGATTAAGTTTTAAGTTTGATGTATATTCATAGGTCTTTTGGATCAGTGGAACTGAAAAGACTTCAAAAAAAAATTAAGTGTCAGATATTTTTTTCTCTTAGGATTTTCAGTTTCAGTGACCCAAAGAACCTAAAAATGTACATCAAATTTAAAGTTTTATGGAAGGAGTATATTTGCCCCCATTACGGAGGGGGGGGGGGGGGGGATGTGGAGTTTTGGGGGGAATTTGAGAAGTAGGAATGAGATATTTTTTTCTGGTAGTACTTACAGTTTCACTGACCTAAAAAACCTAAGAATATACATAAAATTTAAATTTTTAATGAACGAGAATATTTTCCCCCTTGGAGGTTTATGGTCTAAGCAGACAATCCAAAGCTTTTTTTTGTCAGATTTGATTTTTATTCCTTAAAATCCATGCTGTGAGCGGAATCTGACCATGTATTTAACTTTTTTTATCAGCTTGTTCAAGTTTTTGTTGAAAAATCGACATTTTTGAAGGGTTATTTTCGCCGTAGCGCAAAATGTTGAGGGGTAAACGGCAATTCTGACTTAGGATTCGTTTTTACCACTTCAAAATACGTACAGCAAACCTAATCAGAATATTAATTTCATCCTACAACGAGTAAGAAACTCGTTTCGATATTCTCCGTGTGACTGACAAAGAGAAACATTTTGAAATAGTCGAGAATTCCTAGTGTATAAGTATTCTATGTGATGGTATACTTCCTTCGCCTAACGTGGGATTCTGTTGCAGCTGGATGAGATAAATGAACTTTTTCTCCCTCACATGAGGAACAAACTAATTTGGTTTTACCAAGATGTCGAAGAGAAACCTGCTGCATCCTCTCAAGAATTGGTAAAACTGATTTATTCATTCAATGGTATTAATTGTATGTACAATAACAAGTATTTGTACACGTATCCAACAATTAAACATTTATCCATGAGTATTCTTGAAGCTGTCTTCCTCCATTTGTCTGAAGCAAATAAAATTTGTTTTGTGCATTCGTAATTTTTCCTGTTCTGTGTAGACAAAAGTTATGGGAGGACTGAGAGCTATGCAAGGGGGTAAAACTCATTTCCAAGCTTCAACGACCATAAAGAAGAAATTATTTTTGACGGATGGCTGGGAAACCCCACTCACAGGGATTTGTATTTATATGTTCCGGCTCAACACCACCAAGCAATTGCCGGAAGAGGGATTTCAAAAGGTTGTTGAAAGCTTTACCTTGAACTTACCTGCTCTAAATTGACTTGCTTCGACATTTGTCTGTTTAGAGTAGCCATTCTATTAATAACCCGATATTTTATGATTCAGGATTTGTTTTGCGGAGTAATAAACTCGGTGAATGTCGGACTCGTGACGACGGTTCAGAGAGTGATGGAATACGTGTTCATGGAGGCTCTTTCTCAACCCTCGATGGAGTCCGAAGAAGAGGAAGTCGGAGGCGCAATCGTACGAGATCAGCTTTTGCCTGGACTGCGGTCATTTTGCAGTGCGCTCAAAGGTAAAAATACCAAACTTTTGTGTCAATGGTGTGCGGAAAATCTGTAGGAGAAAACTGTATTCTTTCTGTCTGATATTGGTTCAAAAGTGAGTTAGGCTCCTGCTCAAGATACAAAGGAACTAATTTCATTCTGTGTTGTTAAAATTATACGTTACGTTTTTCTAGTACTATTTGAAGAGAACAACATAGACTTGGTGAAGAGGAACGACACAATAAAGTTCCTCATTGAATTAGCGGATTCCTACCAGTATTGTCGAAAAACTCGTTTGATATCCCCATTTTTTCGGTAACCGACAGGTTTTGAAGAGAAAAAACACCGATGTGAATACCAATCAGAAAGAGGGAGAGAGGGAGAGAGAGAGAGAGAGAGAGAGAGAGAGAGAGAGAGAGAGAGAGAGAGAGAGAGAGAGAGAGAGAGAGAGAGAATCGATTAGTAATTATTACTAATTTGATGGAGATCATTGTTCAAGGTGTGGATGGTCGCCGTGATTTCGGATGTGTCACAAGATCTTAGATTTGAAAATCACCAGCGTAAGCAATATGCTCAGTACTGCACGAAAGCACTTCTGGAAGTGATCTCATATACAGCACAAAGCATAACGTCGACACCACCGACCCTTGTGGTGTACCAACCTCCACTTTTCTCCAACTCGATCTTGCATCCTGATCTCCTTTGACTGAAAGATATCGGCCAGTCGTATATGATTGAAACCATCTAAGAAGGCTTCCAGACAGTCCGATCGAGTGCAGAACAGCTATTACCACCATCGTCACCATTTTCTTGTCCACAGCTACTCGCACATCATCTAAAAACTTGATTAGAGCCGTTTCTGTGCTAAACCCGGAACAATTTTGTTAGTCTCAATGTACTCACAGAGTTCCTTGTAGACTACTTTGTCTAGAGAGAGAGAGAGGGAGGGGCGGAAGGAGGGAGGGAGGGGGAGAGAGAGTGAGAGAGAATTAATTTAGCTAAATGAGGAAATTAGGGCCATAGCGCCCTCTATACCATCCCCCCTTGAAAATCATACAAAATTGCTTCAAACAATCAACAGAAAATTCAAATTAACAAAATTAAATGTCTTAGCGAAGATTTAGAAATTAATAAAATAAACGTTCCTTCTCACAATGGATTTAGAGCTTAGAAAATTATACGTTTAATATTATCGCCATAGTATCATGATTTCAATCTATTTTAATTAATCTTCTACATAGGTTTTCAGTAATTTAAAGTTTCTCAAAGTTCGTAATTTGTCTACTTATTTCAAAAAATTCACAATCTTCGTTGAAAATGTTAGTCCCCTGAATTAGAAATGATCGTTCAAAGGTATTTGTCCGGTGGGTTGGAATCCTAATTACTGTACATTTTGACTGTACATTTCGGGTTGCTGTATTGTAAACGCTTGACATGAAGATAAATTTTTCGTATAAATAATTTATAACTTTGAGAGAGAGAGAGAGGAGGGGAGCGGGTCGGATTCATAGTTTATAATGAACAGAAAACATCCTTGATAAACTGAACAATAATTTTTATAATTATAATTTCAAACCTAGTTCTTTTCATGGGCTGGACAGTGTTCACGAACTAAAGTTGAGGGTTTATGGAGTACTAGATTCAAGTTGTGTAGATTTATAGTATCTACCAACTACTTTAAAGTTGTAAGTTGGTAACGTATAAATTAACTGTATATTTGGGCACAATAAAAATGTCTTCTTCAGTTAAGTGTAACCATTCTTGAGATGTATGTTCACGATATTCTGGTTGTATGAGTAAACTATTTTTTATTAGATAAAAATTATGATTGGATCAAATATAATTCCTTTTGATTGATTTTTGTAATAATGTGCTCACTCTCTTACTTAAGTTTAGTTATCACTGACCAAATCTGTGGGGAAGTTTCTAGTAAGTAAAATATATATCCACTTGTAGATATGCAAATCTTGTCATTTTAATGTTATAGTTTGCGAAGATGTTTGTAAGGAGCCGAATATTTTCGACGACGGCAAGAATTACATGGAGAACGTCGTGACGTTCGACGACGCAAAATCGTTTTTGACCCCGGAGAACATCGCACTATTAGAAGACAGATTAAAACTGTGGCTTAGACGGATTCACGAGGTGAAATATCACTGTAATGTTTTGTACCTCCTGTATATTTATGATCAAGAAAACCGAATGAACTGTGTTTCATAAATACTATATCACCTAAGCGGATAGTGATTAAAAAGAGACTCATTGTTCTCCTTATCTAGAGAAGCTTTAATTTTAAATTTTTTTGTGTTACAATTTCCGGTACTATATTAGTATGCGCCCCACATCCCTCCGGCGGCCCACAACCCTTGGTTTCTATGGTAGTATGCGCCCCACAGTGCCACGCAGAATATATATGCCGAGAAAAAGGTAATCGTACATAGGAAGCTTTGTGGAAGGTACTTACAAGAAATCCTCATTGAAAGGTGCTTCGTCGAGGCTCTATCACAGTTCAGGGTCGGTATACTTGTTTCATGTCCTTCAGGAAAGCGACGAACAGGTCTGCAGCATTCTTTCCCGACTACGCTTACCAGCAAACCGGGATTCGTCTATTTGAATAGGGTGGTCGCAAGTGCCTATCATTTGAGGACGTTTGTGGACGATTGAGGAACAAACTTCAGGACACATATTGGACCAGTCCGTGATGGTCTTAGTTGATTTTCCGGTCAAATCAGCGGTGGTGGTAAGCGATAGGTCAAGAACAAACATAAACACAGAGCATTTCCGTGTAGGGAGGTACCTAGTTCGTTTGAGAAGTTTCGGTTGACTGAAGGACAAGATGGGATAGGTTGATCATAATGGAACATTCGACTTTGTTCTAGCGATAAGCCGCTTGTCTTGCGACAGTTGCCCAAGATGAAACACAACTTTGCGATTATGTACGAAACAAACACCGCTGAGGGGCACATTGCGAGTACGTAAGTGTGGGGCGCGTACTAATAGAGAATATGAACTAATATCTTAATATGAACTCTTTTTGGCCCAAGACTATTCGAAAAAATACTTCGAGAAATTGTATACTCTTCTTGCATTGCTGTTTCTATCCCTTGAAAACTAGCAAATAAGTGTAAGACTGGAAACTTTCATTACGAGCCTCAAGAAGTAAACCCAGGATTTAACCACTAAACCAAATTTGTTCTTCAAAGAACATGTAATGTATTTTATTAATTTTTCTTTCACAACATCGATCACGAACTATATTACCTAATCAAAATGTCCTCCACCAAATGGGTTACTAAGTTGAGTCAGAGATAGATAGCATTTGTGGGGTACATAATATGTAATAAATATTATTTCATTGGAAGAAGTGAATAAAAACATGTAGGACGTGAACAGATGAAACAGCAGTTTTTCATCATGATGAGAATTCATAAGGATTCCAGAATTATGAAATTACTAAGGAGCTTTATACGTTAATAATAATACATGTTTTAATTTTTACTTTTGGAAATCTGGAGAAACATAACTTATTATTATATTACGTCACTTCATAAATATTACTTCACTGCATTTTGAATTCAATACAAATCCCATTAGAGATAGACATATTATTCACTTTACTGTTAATTCATAATCTTGATTGAGAGGTGTAAGCGGTATTTTCTCTCAAATTTAAGTCGTATTTTAACTGGCACGGTAATTGATAGCATTGTACAACGTTTTAAATGGGACACTGCAAAGGGTACGATTTTGAAGGGAAGCCTTGTTGATCCTCCGGTACTAATGGCTCGTTCCACCTAGAAATACACATATTGAGAAATGATTAAAGGTCCTACCACGAGGATTGCGAATTGCAAAAAAAGCATGAAAATGACCTCCAGCTGAAAATTGTAAATGATTGGGAATGCCACCAAAATGAATGTGTTAGTGAAATACCAACAGAAAAAGTAGCATGAAGTACTCAAGTACTGAGTACCGCTATCAATAGAAGACTGTATCTTGTAAACATAGTGGTGCCAACTCTTTCTGTCTCTGGGGTGCACAAAGGCACTATGTAGGTACTTAATTTGTTTTTACTATTTACGAATGTTTCACGTTTTAAAGGTCATAATGGAAAGCGAGCAATTAAGAAAAGAAAACGATACAAGCGGGCCTCAGGATGAACTTGAGTACTGGAAGAAAAGAGATGCTCAGTTTTCGCAAATAGTCGCCCAAATTTCGGCAAATGAGGTCTGCAAATGAAGCACCTATAACACTTACCTACTTACTTATGATATTCACCATTAAGAATATTCATCATTTGTATGAACGTAATTAATAATTTTACAAGTATATTGTCAATAGGAGAATTTGATAACAAGTCCACAAGAAGCAACATTGCACATATTACATAAAATGTCAGTCAAGTTGGCTTTAGCTTCACTGAGTACTATATTTGCGATTTTAGGTCACAATGACGATCACTTGTCTATCAATGGTGAAATCGAAAATGCTAAAATTGTGGAAAGAAGCCGATGCTAGGATAACGTATTGCTACAACGAAGCTAGAGATAACGCGAAGTACGTCCAAGCCATTGAGAAATCATGCCACGCGCTCTATCTGTATGACCCGGTAAGTTTAAGTTCTCTTATGTTCATTAAAACACCAAAACATTACTTAATTCGATTTTAGACCCTTCGAAACGTCTTAAAATATAGATCTGGTATTCCTTGATAGGGATTCCTTATCTATCAATAACAAATTTCAGGTGAGAATGAAAGGATCTATTCTACGGTTACTGCAAACAGTGAGGCTCATCCACAGCGTTTCACAGTTTTACAACACTTCGGAGCGGACGTCATCACTCATGGTCAAGGTTTGAGATAAATCATATATAGTAATAGGATACTTGTATGCCTTTTGTTCCCCTGGGAACCCACCACTGGTCACTGAGACCACAAGATATATTGAGACACTCTTCCCAATTCAATTCAGAAACCTTTTAATAATATCTTCATTCACAAAATGAAGGAGGTTTTCAGCCGTTTCCGTGGCAATATCGGTGGGTGGTAGGACACCCTTACCAAAACGCCGGAATTTTATTGATGCAGCAGCAGGACAATCAAAAACAGTGTGTTCGGCTGTTTCTGCCTCTTCCCAACAGAGCTGGCATTCTGTTGTCCTGCCCTTACCCATTTGGTTGAGACGGCACTTCAAGGGACAGTGGCCAGTTTGGAAACCAACAAGTTTGCAAAAGGTCTTGACGCCTCAGTGACAATAGAGCATTTGCGAGTTTGCTTGAGATGATTAGGAACCGCTTGGATTGTCTCTACTTTAGAGTATTGTGCCAGTGTTCTGTTCATGTCTTGTCCTCCCATTTTTGAACCTATTGAGTTATATAACTCTTAGTAACACATGGTTAAGATCTCTTTTTTTGCAAGGCGGTCAGCTTCCTCGTTGCCTTCTATTCCGTCAAGACCTGGTACCGCGACGTCAGTTTCTTGCTCTGGGTTGCAGCTTTGAGGGAGCTGTGGCAACTCCAAGTAAGCTTTGAACTTACTGAGAAGGCCCAGATGGTCTTTATCACTGCCTGGGTATCGGACAGTATGTATACTGTTCCACCTTTGATTCGTTTCCAAGCAAACTCTCTTGCACGTATTTCTATACCGTGGGTCGCTTGGTATGGCTGCAGCCGAGCCCAAAATCTTGGTCAGGCTAAAATTGGAACCGTTAATCCCAAAGCCAGCCGCTCCATTCATCACGGACCCGTCTGTGCAGCCACAGGTATGCTCCTTTGCCAGAACTTGCGGTCATTTATAATTACCCTGAATGGAAGATCTAAGCTCGTATTTTCTAGCATTTCGTCCAGAATTTTATGCCTTAGGTACAATCAAGACTTATACTAAAAATGGAACTTAAAATCAATGTATACAATAATCGTAATAACATGTGAAAAATTTGGTTAAAAATACAATAAACTTCATTCATTTGTGTAGACTAGTGGTGCACGTCAAAAATCTCTTCAAATCTACAAAAATAATTTTAAAGGAAGCAGTAATTCATGCTTAATGTTGTCATAGATCACCAATCAGATGATCAAGAACTGCAAGCAGTACATCACCTGCCACGGCAAAGAAACGATTTGGTCCCAAGATCGTGCGGTCACGAGGGAGAAATTGATTCACTGCGTCAAATTGAACAAAGCTTACCACGACTCCTACATATACGTCAAGGAGCACAACTACGTGCCCGATCAACCACCGCTTCAATTTTCCGAAAATTACGTTTTCGGGAAATTCGATACGTTTTGCCGCCGTTTGACGAAGATCATCTCGATGTTCAATTTGGTGGACGACTATAATTCTTTGTTCGAGTGCAGAATGGAAGGTAAATACGTCAACTTAAGTTCTTAAAATATATCCAAGTACTAAGATGTATTTACATGTTGCACTGCCGGGTAATGATTGAAAAGAAGACGAACACGTGTGCAAGTACACCACTAATTACATACCGTAATGTACTTGTTAGAGTACAGATGTACCATCATAAACTCAACTAACACAACACGACTGTATAGGGAGTAGTGGGTAAATGTTGGTGTTCACGGAGTTAACCGGCAGATCTAGAAGTCAATCACAAGGCACGGAGGCACACTGATCAGCTGAAGGATCCTTGTGGCAATTTCGTTCCCAATCGATCTACCGTTTTGAAATATAAATGGAACTCTTTTTATTGAATCAAAAATACATTTATAAGACAAGAAGGCGCGAGGCAACGCATTAGATAATATACCACAGATTTCCTTTGATGCACATGGGACAGTGATTTACTTAGAAGAGTTTTTCAAATAAAGATATCACAATCCTCTTTGTAACAATCTTTTATCGCATGATTTCCTCAATTCCGGTATCACAGAGAATTTTAGAAGTGTTCATATCGAACGAGGATAGGTAAAAATTGCTTCATCCTCTTTGAATAGTAAATGGCTGATTTAATGTCAAGGTAGGAGGGGTAGTGGGATGTAGGTGGATACGTGGAAGGTGTCTCACAGCGTTCCACACCTAACTTTACGATGAAAAGAAATGTCGTTATCTAAACGGTCCATTGTATTCTTTTCAGCTAAGCTCATTTGACTGATTCGAATAATTGCCATGATTGATGAAGAGTTATCTAATCTGTGGGTCGTATTTCTACCCAATAATGGCAGTTAGATGCCTGCATATGAAATAGTTTGTTAACCAGTCGAAAGATATGAATTCCATGTTTGTATTTACGACCACTCCTAATACCGTTTATGAAAAATATTCTCCCCTCAAGGGAGGAAGAAATAAATTAAATAAAAACGCCCAGGTATACCTGACAGCTGGCCCTAGTGATTAGGGACGTTTAGGAAGGTGGAGGAGGGAGGGTTGGATGAAAGGAATTCCCTTTAAATGACTACTAGTTGATGTGAGAGCCCCGAAGGACGCGGGCGGTGAGTACCACGGTGCAATCCTGCCGGGATGCCCAACTCGAGAAGCTCCGAGGCCCTTTCCCCACACCACTCCCAGCGTGGCAATCACCTTGATGTTATTAGAAAACACTACTTTTAGCTCAGGTATCGTTCCTGTCATATTCACTTATTTGAACCCCCCAGGTCTGCTCCAAATCCATGCTTATGGAAGAGCCGTTGGATCTGACAGCAACGATATCGGGCTTCTTGCTCAGGTTACTCGCTGGTAGAGATAGCACCTGCTATCTGATTGGCAACCGCATCGTGCCTTAGAACGCGGCCTCCCTGAGTTCATGGAGCACCATAAGGTACATGTTCTCATTTTTAACCTGGCAGGCGTGGCAAAGTATCTCCTGTCCCACGACTATCTCTAGAACAACTCATTAATGGCCAGCAACCACAAAGAAAATGTCAGTGGGCTTCAATGCCCTCTGAATCCCATTCCACCCAATGGGCAGAGCACTGCAACATGTAGAGCAGCAGCGAACTCAGCAGGCAAGTTAAGTTTATCAGAAGTTCGAGTTGCTCACAACTCTCTTACTCCCAACGATAAATTAACAAATCCCACAAAAGCATTCGAATATTTTCTCGTTTCCTTATTGCTTCCGAGTCTGCGAAGCAGCGGATGTCTTGTGTTCACTTTCGGGAGCCAACAAATTTTCTTTGTCCAAATTCAAAATGTCCACTCGCATTTTGCGTTTCATAGCCCTCTGAATAAAGTTGGTTCCGTGTCCGTCGGTCTGTCTTTCCGCATTTCCTTGTTACACCCCTTACTTCCACAATTTAGAATGAATTTAGCTCATATTTCACTGCCCCCTTCTGAAGAGTAACCGCAAAAGCAACTTGTATTCGAACAATCGATCCAGACTGTTTAGGCAACATATAGCCAATTAATTATGTGTATTCCTAATAATCAACGCTAATGCACCTATTTATTTTATGAATAATACACCATAGTTGCGTTCGCCTACCAAGGTACCAAATTATACATGAAAAGTACTTCGACAAAATGTGCGTTAAATTACGCTAACAATAAGGTTAAGTAAGGGTTAAGTAAGGCTATATTAACGTGTAGCGATAGTGTGCTTGAGTAAAAATGTTATTCCTAGAATGTGCCCATGGTCTTCATATTTTCCCCTTATTAATTCCCCTTTGCTTGACATATTTTTGCTGTCACCAAACATCTATAAGTGCCTACTGGGGAGGGGGGCTGGAATTGTGAAACTATAACCCTTACATTTTCCGCCTTGCTGTCACACACCAACGATTAACTTCAGTCAGTAAAACGTCACAACGAATCTTTAGGAAGTTTGACCAATTACCTCAACCTCTTTCATCTGAAGATTTCTTTATTTTCTATTTTGTAATGGTGTCACTTTGATTGTAACGAGGAAGCTAATGTGCCATCTCTTTGGCAGTGTATCCTTCCTTTGTAACTCACTCGATTCATAGGCTAGCCAGAGACAGACCAGCGAGATCAAGTTTATATATAACTTTCAAAGAAAATTCTTTTCAAAACTCTAAAACACAGTTTAAAAAATTTAAATCTCATCAATATACAATTCGTTTTTTGCAAATTCCAGGTCTGCTCTTAGGAGAAGGTAAGTGATTTTCGCTTTGTGATAGTAATCATGTACTACAACTGTATCTAATTAATTTCAGATCATGTTTACGTATTTCATTTTTACAGCATACAATGTGTTACCAGGATAAATTTTCCTACAATTGTAGAAAACCAATGAAGAAAAACACTTAAATGGAGACGTACTAAAACTGATTTGAATTTCAGAGCTGGAAGACGTTATTAAACAATTCAACGAAATAAAGAAAGGCATCACTTCAAAAACGTACGACTATCTTGACCATAGAAATCAAGAATTCGACAACGATTTTGAAGAAATGATCGCCAATACGAACATTTTGAAAGAAAAAATCGCCAACACGATTGAAGAAAATTACGCGGGTATTTGGGAAACATTGCAAGGAGTGAAATTCCTCAATAGATTTGAAAAGGTACTTTGAAAAACTAGAGGGTTTTCCTAATTCGTCTCCAAGTGTTCCCATACAAACGCAATGATCTCTTACACTCATTTACACACGAGTGCGATTCCCATCTTTGTAGACTTTTTTTCTAGTTTTATGGGAATTATATAAAAAGTAAGTTTCCTTCGGGTGAGGACAATTTATTTGTAGGAATTAAATTTATTTATAGTGTTTAACATTAAACTATTTCCCTGTATTAATCATAATTTTTTCAAACGATTAAAGAGTCCGCCATAAAACCATTCTCTTGGCAATCCAGACCGCTAATTTTCCACCTCTACATTTAGTTATTTGAGCTTCGGATGCCAATTAACATCTTACTCGCCATCAGACTTTCAGTAAACTATTTTCTAAACCTTAAATTGTCCTAATTGCATTTAATGCTATAGAATAATTAGTAGACTCTGTGCATGCGCTAAGTTCAGTTCTAA
Organism: Creontiades dilutus; assembly: GCA_031894815.1. Classification (NCBI taxonomy): domain Eukaryota; kingdom Metazoa; phylum Arthropoda; class Insecta; order Hemiptera; family Miridae; genus Creontiades; species Creontiades dilutus. The sequence goes on from JAVIWC010000594.1 coordinate 1,566,741, forward strand.
TAACAAACTACTTATCCTTGGAATAAAAATAAACCATCTTCGCAGTTTGTGTATTTTCCCCAATTAACAATTTTGGTCTTCCACATACGGAGAGTTGATCCACAGTTAGTTATCGAGAGTAATCGTTCAAAAACTGAAGTGGGATAATTTTGGTTCAACTCAAGCTGATTTTCATCTTGGTGTAAGATTTTCCTATTTTGAAGCTAAAAACAAAAAATCTTTGTTTGGATTTGAGCACATTATTGAGAACAAATTTTGTCGCAATCAAGTTGACAATTATCATGTTGTACAAAAAAAAATTTCAAGTTTCAACTCAATTTAACAGGATCATCAGACGATTATTTTGGAAAATTTGTTCGTAGGACCGTGTTTCATGTTCCTGAATCTTTTATTTTAATCTTACTGAAGGTGGTTCATAATGAAACATAGAGCCGTGGAGCACAGTTCAATTGATTTCACTGTAAACTTAATATGTATTTCATTTTGCTGAAATTCGTGCTTGGTTACAGATAAGTGGGAAAATACCGCTGAAACAGATGTCGGAAAAGTATTCTCGTATTTTGAAGTTCTGCGACAGCCAATTGGATCGAGTGTTGAAAGTTTTCCGAAAACAGAACAATAGACCGCCAGTTCCAAGGGATTTTTGCCCCCTGTCGGGTGAGAAATGTCATTGATATGAGTAGTTCCCCTTTCCGATTCGTGTAACTGCTACACCTGACCATAAACCTGATGCTATTCAGATTAGCAGGCAAATAGCCTCAGTCCTTGGAAGGGGTACCTAACTTATCCATTCCATCAACTCCTTGTTACTTTTCATTTTTGTCGGATTTCACGTTTGTGTGGCTGCAACACAATATTGTACTAACACAAAGTTGTATTGGGGTTCAAGACATTGTAAATCATATCGTTTTCTAGTCATATTGTGTTTAATCACTTGCCATGAACTTGATTGACATCGTATTAGGTGCAACCAATGTACGAGCTATTCATTTATATAATGAATTTTCAGGGAAAATATGTTGGGCGAGATCTTTGAAAGCGAATTTGAAGAGGTTGGTAGATTCTGTTTCGGAACACCCCCTGTTGAAGCCACTGCCGGAAACTGCCGAGCAACAACGAAAATTCGCTTACATCACGAGAGTGTTGGACGACTACGAGAAAGAAGTGCTTGAGAAATGGTTGAATTTAAATGTAAGTGAATTGGTAATCTTTCGAATGGTCGGATTGCATTCCATTTAGGTGTTAAAAACAACTTAATTATATGCTTTCCGCACCGCAGTACCTGCAACACAATCTAAAGCCATCACAGTTCAACTCAGTTTGTTACCAAACAAACTTCAATCTTACTTATGCCATTCGCGATTATGCAAACACCAAGCAGTTACTAAAACTGCACCGTTGCACTTGGCGAAACGTTTCAAATCAACGTTTATCCTATTGATTCTCTAAAAGCATACCACATACCGTTATGAATAAAAACGTAAATTTTATTGAGTTTACGTTCAAATTGAGCGACAGGTAATTACGAATTCATTCAGCACATGATTCTTGCCAATGGTAGTACAAAGTTGTGCCAAGGGTAGACTACAAGGTAGGGCTCACGAGTCGCGGAGGTTACGTCATTACGATGACGTCATTCGGGTGCCCATTTTCTCTTTCATCGTGATTCAAGGATGAGATACAACCCCACTTACTTGAATTACGATTTTTCCTATCATAAGAATGAATTGGAAAATTATTACAATGTTTACAATAATCAAATTAATCAAGCGGTTTTATCATTTAAATGATTAACGGGAGTACAATCCAGTTCTTAGCGACCGACCCGACAGTTCTGCCCCCCCCCCCCCCGCTCAACACTCCTTCAACTAACCTTCGGGTGGGCTCCTTCCGTCCTTTGACATCCCGGCATCACCACTTTTCCGTCCGCACGAGGGGGTCATTCGCGTAGCTGCCACCTTGGTAAGCACTAGCCTCTCTGGTGCTCTGGTTGAATCTACAGATTTTTCCAGGGAATTGGTTAGGCTTAGTAAGTACCGTTTATGAACACAGAATGCGCTCACGTAAACCCTTGTTAGCACCCCCCCCCCCCCCCCCCAGCCGTAGCTTTCATCTCTGTTTACTAGCTCCCCTCCTCTGAGCTAGAATCCCATATTTGTAGGTTGCATAGGCAATTTTTCATCTTCGGTACTTGAATGTGTAAAATTAATCATTTAAATGATACTGTCCCGTGTTTTTTTCCCCCTTTTCTGCCGGTGTGTACTGTTTGACGGTTGTTTGATAATTTCTCCTCCCGACATTGATTTTAAATTTTCAATTCTTAAAAATATCCTTGTTCTGACGTAGCATAATATCACAAACTCGTCGTATGTGGGGGAAGGATTCCTGGATTCGGGTTTTCAACCATGACATAACTTGTCCGTCTTTCTTAACGCTGTTACCATGGTATTCAATGAATTTCTCCTCCATTGTTTTTACAGCGCTTCAACAATTCCTCATTCGGTCGCATGAGCCAGTCTCTTGATAAAGTTTCCACCCAATTTTTCTCGGAGGATGTTGGTATATCTTTTGAACAACTCCCATAAAGAACTACTTTCTCTAGGTTTTTTTTTTAAGTCGATACACAAATATCCTGCTAACATTTCGAGTAGTTCGTTTGTCTTGTCGAAAAAATCATCAATTTTTTTCTTCGAAGTTTTCTTGGAAAAGCATCCATCCTTCCACACACAAAAAAACATGTTTCTTGAAGTCGCTTTTCCCTGGGAAATCGAAATAAGTGGAACCTGAATTCTTATTTTCTCCTTTAGTGGTTATTGCAACCAAAAATGGCACAAATTACCATGATGGGGGGGGGGGGGGGGGCAGGAAACCGGCCATTGACAAAAAGGGGTAGGGAATTAAAAATCAAACAGAATGAACACGCTTCGCTCGTAAGGACACTAGTTAATACGACACGCAATAAACATTTCTCAAAGACTACAAGAAAAGAGGAGGGTCTCACAAGAGTACCGGGTGACCTCACGACCCTTGGGATTCCTCACCGTCGACTTTCAAGGACTTTACCTTCTACATTCTACTACAATTGATTCTTGCATTAATTTTGTCAAATAGTTACCAACGTGTCATAATTTCCAGATTGAACAAAATATTTGTCACTTTTCAGGTGTGGGTTGCTGAGAATTGTTTACGTAAAAAACTGTTGATATTCAACGAAAAGGAAGGTACCCTCGAGATCAATTTCGACTACAGATTGCGATTGTTGATCAGAGAGGCGGAGTGCATGGCGAAGATCGGACTCCCAGTGCCGGTTCTTAACATGACTCTCTTGAATAAAAAAGACCACTTCATAAAAATTGAGGATTCGTTGAATGTAAGTCTTGTTAATGAGCAAGGATCAATGATATATTTAGGTAATTGTGTTTTCCAACACCACTCCATTATGGGAAACTTAAAATTTTTGCTTTGAAGACAAATAAGGCGTTTAAGCTTTGGAGTCACTTTTGAGAAGATGCATATCATAACTGAAAATAATGTACCAAAACCGTCTGGAAAGTTTTGTATATCTTCCTAGTATCCTCGGCTCTTTAAAGTAGAGATAATCAAAATGTTTAAACTAATTTTGACAGATTTCTTTACTGGTTTCTAATAGTAAGGGCATGGTAAATTAAGATGGAGTACACAACTTCCAAGTTTGAGCGAAATCAGAATCTCATTGCGGGTACAACTACGAGGTTCATCCAGAAAGTAAGGTTACAAACTCCCTGGAAGGTGCAGAGAATTTTTTTTTCCGGGGTAGGTATTACTGCGTGTAGGGGGGTTCCTAGTAGTCACAATAAGCACCCGCCCGCATCAGTCCGTTACGAAATGTCGTCACAACAACCTCTGCAGGGACCGTTTGCTCCACCTATAGCCGATGCGAAATTCGAATTCGAAATTGTGACTGGGGACGAAACGTGGGTTTGTCACTATACCGCAGAGTCAAAAAGGCAGTCCCTGCAATTGCGCCATACTCACTCCCCTTCAACGAAAAAATTCAAGGTTCAGCCCTCGGAGCGGAAGATCATGGCATCAGTGTTTTGGGACAGAAAAGGGGTGTTGTTGGTGGATTTCATGGTCAGGGGAACCACCATTAATGCTGATGCGTATTGTGAGACCCTTCTAAAAAATTGAGGAAAAAACCAAAGACAAAAGCAGGGCATTGCTGACTGGTGGTGTGTCCCTTCTTCACGACAACGCCAGACCCCACACCGCTAGCCAGACCCAGGACCTGCTTGTGTCGTTTGGATGGGATGTTGTGACCCATCCACCATATTCACCGAACTTGACGAATCGGACTTCCACCTTTTCACCAAATTGAAGGAGTTCTTGGGTGGAAAACGTTTTTCCAACGACGAGGAGGTGAAGGAAACTGCCGAGAAGTGGTTTTTGGAGTTGGAGCGAAGTGCGTATGACGAGGGCATAAAAAAGCTGGTGCCCAGGCTGAAGAAATGTGTTGAAGTTGGTGGCGATTATGTAGAAAAATAAGGACATATTTTGCTACATTTCCTCAAAATTTGAATAAAATATATGCATTTTTCGATGTTTACCAGCAGTTGCAACCTTACTTTTTGGATGACCCTCGTATTTAAATCATATCGAGCATTGAATAAATAAACAGGAATGTCCAAATCTTTTCCTTTTCCTTTTCAGGATATGCTAGACAGATTTCAAAAGACAGTCAAACGAGTCAAATTGGAGGTGCGACCTTTGTTTTTACCACAACTCGTGAGGCTCACCGCGCTATTGAATCCTGCGCTGCGAGATCTCACCTGGACAGACCCCGAGTGGAAGAATTTCATCAGTAAAACAAATGAAGCTATAGACAACTTTGACATTCTCATAACTCGGTCAGTGATGCTTCAAAATAGATATGGTCATCGTCGATCATTGACATGTTCATTAGTTATAAAATGATATAGTAACTATTATGTGAAAACCGGTGAAATGGGTTACTGTTCACCTGTTAGAACGCCTTAAAAAACGCTGCAAATTCTTTCACTGGGGTTTATTTTTCAATGATTCATGATTTGAATTTCTACTAAGCTTTGGAGTGTACGTGTTTCACAGGTGATAGAGCGATTGTTGAATTTCAGGAGGCACACAAATATGATCAACTGATCAATCGAAATAGGTATTTTGGTTGAGAACCGATTTAAGTGCTCTATGCATCTCCTGAAATTCAATAATCGCGCTATCACCTGTGAAACACGCACACTCCAAAGCTTAGTAGAAATTCAAATCATGAATCATTGAATAATAAACCCCAGTGAAAGAATTTGCAGCGTTTTTCCAAGAGCGATTACAATGGAAAAATATTCTATTTGACAATTTTAAATTTCGTAAGACGGAGCATGCATATCAGAATGCTTCAACCCGTGCACCGGCTATAAACCCTTTTAGGAGTTCACTCCACTATCCACATTCACTACATCACTAGGTTACTGCAGTCAAAACAAAAACAAAAAACAAACAAAAATAAAGACGCTGTTGTGTTTGTTTTGATTGCAGTAACCTAGTGATGTAGTTAATGTGGATGCCATGTTGGCACCATAAATCGGACCATACATCGGGAATGATTTGAGCTACGGACCTGAGGAGGGGCTCATTCGTGCCTTGACGTGATTTTGAGGTTTTTAGGGATTTTACAAAACTGTGACAACCCTTAAAGGGCACTTTAAATTAAGTGACAGAGCTTGCTAAAGAATTGGGGCATTGTCGGACCAACATGGATTTTTCCTGAAAATTTCCGTTTTTTTGCTCCAGCCGTTTGGGAGAAATTTTTTTTATTGCAGATCCGGATTATACATCCTTTGAAACGTAAACCATGAAATTTTCAGGCTCCTTCACTCTGTTGGGGGGGGGGGGGGTTAGAACCTTTCTCGGGTCAATTTTTTTTTTTTTTCAAGAGCGATTACAATGGTTTATTAGTGAATAATAAACCAAACTGAAAATTTATTTGAACATACAGAGAGGATGGATTGGGGGTTAGGGATTCCAAAGAGCGGAGAAACGAATAGGAGCGCGACAACGAAAAACTAAAACCTAGCGATCGGCACCGCTCCGTTCTTCTGAACATATTTGACGTTTTGCTACACGGAGCGGTACGATGTTACGGAACCTTATCGTGGTGGTTTCTTACCAGTGCATACGCAATTTTAGGGATAATTCCTGAAGATTAAACATTTAAAAGTCGAAATCTCAAAAACTTTCGAAGTAACAGAGTAGTGTTTTGTTTCTATTCCGATACAAATTAGTTCCGTGAATCAAATGAGACCATACTGGTTGCCGTACGATCATCCGTTCGCTCACAAACCGCAGGTCGGTCTCTTGATGCAAGAGTGGATGTTATAAATAATGACTGCCGACAGACCCGGTGCAAGATGGATACTGTACGAATATTAGTTTTTCGTAACTTATTTTATACTTGAATGTCAGGTGCTCTATTCGCGGGTTTCTACATCGTGCCGATATTCTCTATATTACACCTTTGTAGGGATTTTGATATCAGCTTTTGTTTTGTAAGAAGGGACTAGTCAAGTTTGGTGATCATGGGGGGTCAAGTTTGGCGATAAGACCAAATCATTTACAAGTTAAGGAGACACACTGATCAGCTGAAGAATCCTTGAGGCTGATTTCTTCTCTAATCGATCCACCATTTTGAAACATAAAATGGAGGTCTTTCTATGCCATCTAGAATACAACTACTATTGATTAAAGCGCTAAGTTCAGATGATGTACCATAGATAATCAGTTATCAATACCGTACAATAAGCAGTTATCTGATACAAAAAATAAACCTTTTTGTAATAATTTGCAGCGTTTTTTAACTGGCATTTTCAGGGTCCACGACGTGTACGCAAATCGGATACTATTCGTGCTATCGAGCATACAAAATGTGAATTTACATGTGTTGCCTTACGAGAAACCGTGGACCATTGAGGAGTTCATTGAAAGAATAGATGAAAACTGCAGGCACGCTGCTGTGGTAAGAATATAACATTGATAACTGATGATAACAGCGAAACCCCTTTTTGTGTGTAGTATGTAATAAGAAATTGGTTTCATCCCGATTTTATATATTATGTAATATATTATTAATTTTAATATCCCCTAAAGATCAAATGAAACACCCGATGTGTGTTACAAAGTTGAAACAAAGGCATGTGACGTCATCAGGGAACTATTCACCTCTCGCTTGCTCACGTCGGCACCGACTGAGAGTTGTGACAGGCTCTGATGACGTCAAGCTATTCAACTACTCCAACTATTCAAATTTGATTCACAAAACTTTTCCAAGTTATCATAGCAACATGAATTTTAACTAAAGTCCCCAATTTGTCCACCCGTTTAGGAGTTGAACAGAAAGAGTTTGATGGTCGAGGAGGCGGTTGAAGAAATTTTGGAACTGGTCAGGAAATCGGCCGAAGAATTCAAAGCGATTGCGCCCAATGATGAGATTGAATTCCTCGCTGAAGGTAAATTTCATGTCATCTGGATACTAATGAGATTAACTAGCTTTTAAAGAAGTGACTAATTTGGGAGAGATAGTGGTTTGTTTAATTTTACTGATCCTTTTGAGTATTTTCACTAAAGGACTATAGAATTCTACAGCATTTAAAAGTTGTTTTACTAGTTACGGGATTCCTTACCTCCCCAGCATAATGTGAAGCTAACAATAGAGGAAATTTTGGAAAATATTAAAGAGCACTGTATGAGAGATTTCACAGGCAGATCAGGCTTCACCTATGACTGTTTCAGTGTTGTTAGACGCAGCTAGAGGTCTTCCTAGTTTTCCGATAAGAAGCCCCCCATGACCAGTAGGATCTGCCAGTATATCTTAATTTCAGTTCAGAATCTTTTGAATAACCTCATCATTCGCAACGTGAAGGATTTCGACAATGTGCACCCTCTCCTAATTTCAGTCTTGATGATATTGTAACAGAACAGTCGCAGAAAATGTTCATAATTCGTAAAAGTGCAGTTCTGCTGTCCTGGCCTTATCCATTTTGACATGCTGGAGGACACCTACAATGTGTAGATTAGTTTTACAATAGAACCTAAAAAGGGATTAAGATGTTAAAAACCTCGGTGAAAAATAGGAATAATCAATACGTTTCTAAAAGGACTAATTTAAGATATTGTTTTAATTTTTGTGATGTGGGCATTCAGACTACCATACTAAACAGTGGGTTAGTATACCACTAAGGGTACAGTTCTTAATAACTTAACCTGCTGGGACTTTTGTCTTTCCTGTGAAGGCCTTTTTCCGGGGACCTTCTTTCATAGATTTCGACAATGCTCCCTGGTACATTCGTAATGACGACCAACATCGGGACCATAATTTGGAAACAATGAGCAAAGTGGTTAAACCGCATGGAATAAATCTCAAACAGCAGCTTCACATTTACAGAAACCCTGAAGAGTCTCCTCCTGGACAACCTCAACGTGAAGACTTGATAAGACCAAACCTTTGGACATTGTGATTTCACGTGATTAGTGATTCGGTGAAATGTGTGCTACTTTAATAATTAAAGAAAATAGAAGTAGAATTATTCACCATTGGGCTATCAACTGTACAAACAGTTGTTGTATTATCGATATTCTTGTAAATTAATATCGATAGAAAAACTCGGCGACGCTCTCCGCGCCAGGGGGCAAGCCTCCTAGACCCCCGGACGCTTACTGCTTAGAGCCTGCGGCTGGAATTAAAAAAACATGGAACATGCTTTACCCACGTTTTTTTCTGTTTGCTGCTTCAGTTTGCTCTTATTTGGCCCGCCATCCTATCCTTTCCGATTTTCCGCATTCAGTGATTCGGAATGTTCGAATTAATAAAAGTTGATAAAATAACGGTTTAAACACAGTAACTACTCTTAAACATTCGCGCACAGACCCATGCTGCTTACCTAGAACTCTCCACTTTATGATGAGATGACGCAATATCGTTTAAAGGAAACAATCGAATATGTTGCCCCCCCCCCCCCCCCTCACACACACATCACCTTCCCCTTAGCCCTTGTTGTTGACCCCCACGATCCCCTGCGTATTGGAGTGGGAAAGAAGTGTTTTCAAGGCTCCAGACTTGGCTATAAATTTTATAGTACGGGTTCCAGGACCAGGAGCTGAAACTACGAGAACTAGCTCCTGGTTGCTCCTGGCACCCTGGTCCGTGTAACGCTTCTGCGTTACCCTCCCACGTCACCCATCCTCGTGACATTTTTGACTAGTTAGTCAAAGGCTAAAGCATGTTCCATGCTAAAAAGTCTGCATTCTTAAGTCGTGCTGCCCACACCAACCACAAGGGGTCTGATTATTAAGTATCATCCAAACAGCCGAAGTCCAAATTTCACCATCCGACTTTGAACATAAGCATACAATATTCATTATACGCAAGTCAGCAAGCGACGAACATTCAGGAGATTTGATTATGTTACTTGTACTTTCTAAGAAATAAAAATTTAATAACTGATTCACAATTTACAATCAATTTCAATTTCAACAGTTGAAGCTGAAGATAAACCCTCGACTCCGGAAGGAGGACAACAGCAGCAGCAGGATTGGAGTATAGTTTCCGAGTGTTTTGAAGATCCGTTTCAGCTGATTCAGTCGGGTGGCGGCCTCTCCAAACCAATGCAGGTGATAATAAATATGCAATTCACACTAATATCAATTAAAGATAGGGAAATAATTGGATGTATTCTTCTTAATGATGAACTTGTGTTATAGACGTAGAAAATAATGATCAACTCCCCTCAAAAATACTTGGGTTCTGTTTCAAAAAGTTAAGAGAAAAACAAAAACTACGGGTTCGTTGTCCTCCATATAGAGTTTTATTCCAAAATACGGACAAGAGTTTATGCAATTTTGATTAAGACTCATAAATAGGCGTTATGAAATCTCGTCTTCATTTTATCAACTTGAAAAGTTGAAATGCAGTGAAATCAGAGGTTTTTTAAACTCATTCGAAAGTGGAATGTTGTTTTCTGATTGTTATTAACAGATGTCACTGGAACCAACTGGAAGTTTCGCATTGTAGTACCCATGTCCGATAGTCCGCTCTCCTTGTGTTGTACCTTAGTTGAGCTATTCATTCATTTCGTTTAGGTAGATGCGCCTACGTTTGAACAGGTACTTTCGGTAATGATGCACATGAGGCTATTACCCTTCAGGCATCAGTATACTCATTTGGTATGCTTAATTGTTATAGGATTTTTTTTAACAAGAAATCTTGTTGGGAATGCCATAAATACATTGATATGCGTAAAGAAACCAACTAATAAGGAACATGTAAGGGTTCTTCTCTACTATCTCCATATACAATTTTCAGGATATGGTGAGGAATGCAGTTGGAGAGATGAGAAGGTACTACAGTAGAAAGGTGGTTGATGTTCTCATCAAGATCACTCGTCAGGCATTGGAAGCTGTACGGCGGCGTTTCACGATGCATGAAGGTAATTTCTGTTCATCTACAAATATTTTCAATAATGAACCTTTGTAACGCATGTCATGGATTTGGGTGATTATCCCATACAATTTCTTGAAAATGCTATGCCGAGCATAAACCTGAAGCTTTTTAGATTCAGGTGTATTCAGTGAGTGTTGCGGGTTTGTATTCTCAGCCTTTGTAAGGGCAACTAGTCCATCCCATCAACTTCTTGATATACGTTAGCCGAGTCTGGTACCTAGCGAACCAGTCACTCTCCGATATTCACTGTCCCGACCACCCTTCCCTCGCACGTACACTCATAAACAGACACCCACAGTTTTTTGCTTCCAATTCCATATATAGGTAGGGAAAACTTTGTTTTCACCCTCTCAAAATGAAAATGTTGTCTCCAAACTTAAAAAGCAAGCGGTTTAGACAATTCTGAACAACTTTCGTTTCTTGTCTGAATGTCTATCTGTCGGTCTGCCTGTCTGTTTGTGTTCGTGTCCGCAGATCCTTAGAACAAACTCGCGTCTTACAGTTTTCATTCGATTTAAAAGACATTTTCAGAGAATGTGCATAGCAGGCTTTACATGGTGCCCAAAGAGTTTCATTGCTCAGAAATCAATATACCAGTCTCCTCGTTCACAAACGTAAAATCCACTATGCATCATTTTTCAGGTTCTTGTGCTCCGGCCGCGCTCCAATTTTAAAGGTAGTCGGGAAAACCTGATCTGATAATCTCATACCAAATTAAACTCGATAATATCATTGAGAATGGATAATATCATCGCATGCGAGACCGTGAAATCCGTATAACAAGTATAATTCAAAAAATTTTGATCCAATTTTGGTGAAATTTCCAGGAATTTTTCTGGGTTAGGCAGTAGATAGTTCCCCCATAAGGATCATTGCTCAAAAATCAATGTATCAATCTGCGAATCTGAAATACACTAAGCTACATTTTCCCATGTTCTATTGGTTGGTCCTTGATGAACATTTCAAGGTAGTCGAGGAAGAACGGTCTAGTAATTATTATAATATTATGATTATAATCAACCACATATTAATTTCTGCACGATCGTATTATCATTCTTCCGACATAAAATTAGTGCGGCAGACCAACAACACGTGAAGAAGAAGCCGTGGAACATGTTCCGCGATATATTTCTCCCGTGAATCTGGTAGCATGCTTATTTTCTACTTCTTTCCAGATTATCTAAACAAATTCAAATTTATAAGTTCGTTCATGTAACCTAGACGAGAAAGCTATGAGCCAGACAACAACTTGGCAGACTTTTTGTTTAATGGATTCAGTCATACTCGTAGTAATGGTCTACATCGTGCTTGGGTAGCCCCACATCTCCTGAATCAATTCAGACAGCTGTCCCTAATTTACGAAGCCTTATTCAGAAAGACGTCCTAAAACTAATAGCTCATGTCAAGATGCAGCTGTGCTTCATCATTTCATGCTTTTATTGATAAACATTTTCATATACCATTGTGGTTGTACCAGGTAACACTCCAGTGTTGATCATCCACGCTCTACTGTACATACCGAACGTGATCGTCAAACCGAGCTTAGACGAAGTCCAAGAGTGTCTCCTCACTATTGGGAAAACCATAACCAACGTCGCCCGAGGTGTATCCCAGTGGACTGGAGGGAAACCACCGGCCGTACGTACAAATCCATTTACCACGTTTAATAATACTACTTGGACGTGTTTCAAGTCTCTTCCTCCTAATTGTGGCTAGGGTTTTTGTACCGATCCTAATTACAGAAATTTGGGGAACCAATATTCTAAATACAGTAACATCATTAGGGGACTTGCCGCCCCTGGATTTGCCTCAGGCCTCTTCTAGCAACCCAGCTGCCTTTCAACGTCAGACGTGCATTTTTGCATTACACATACATTCAAGTATCATAGGCTACAATTTCATCTATTTACCAATCAGTTGATTTTAGACCCAAAAATATGCGTTTTTGGAGAGCGTCTGCCGCAAAGACCCAGCGATGCTAAAGTGGCAGACTTGGATTTATACGTTACCTATCAACCCAAGTATGATTGTCCAAAATGTCACCCATCTACAAATCAGTCGTTTCTAGACCTCCAAATTCGTGTTTTTGACTTCGTCTGCACGTAAGACCCAGCCACTGTGAAGCAGACGAACATGGTTGAGTTGCTCATGGATCAAAGTATCATCGGCCGAAATGGTATTCATCTACCTGTGAGTCGGATTTTCATAGTTTTGACGTCTGTTTCACTGACCGCCATCTTTTAATCCGACGGCTTTAGAATGGCAGACATGCATTTTATATATGTATAACCTCAATGAGTACTATAAAATTCAATAATTGGTACTTTTCTATCGATCGTTTCCTTTTTTCAGCCGGGCTCCCAGACTATCAGGCTTAAACGCCATTTGGTGACAACGACGCTTCTGACATTCCATGCCCTTACTGTCACCCACCACCAGAAAAATTTGTTTTCTCAATAATTATTTATTGCGTCCAGTATAAGCAACATACATTTGGTATTAGTATTTTTTATTTATTCACAGAGAGACTAAATTGAGTACCGTAAACCGGGGTAACTTTGCACTCAAGGTGCAACTTTGCACCTCAGTTGGATTTCAAACTCAAATCGGTGTCCTACCCACAAAAGTAAGGATATCAAGCTCATTCTGGTTCTATCTGATAGATCTGTGTCCACCAATTGATAGCTACGCAATGTAATCTCTTGTTATGTTTCACTGAATTTTTCTGTTTGTTTGTGATAAAGGCAGGTTCAGGGAGTCGTCATGAGGCAAGAGTAGGGGGTAACATGGCACCGCTGCTTCATTTTTAGCTTGTTCAAGGGAAAAACATCGGGTGGTGCCAAGTTGCCCCCGCACGGGGTAATTTGTGCACCACAGAAACCAGCTTATTCGATAAAAACTATTGCACTTTTGTTGAATTTTGAAGTGGGTTGATAACAGTGAATAGGTCAGTTAGGTCGTATTAAAATCACAGCTCGATTGAAAATGCTCAGCCTGAGGAATATCAGAAAACCCCGAAAAAGTGATGCAAAGCAACCCCGGTTTATGGTACCTAACTAATCTCTATTATTTTTATCGTAGCCATTTGACGCAGTTTAGTCTCAATGAGGTTTCACTAGACTGATTTCACTGTGGCTACACTCACTTCCACAGATCATAGGGTTTAAACCTCTTGAGACGTCTGTGTAGGTCGTCAACGTTGAGCAACTGGACCGCCTCTTCATTGACGTGTCCTTGTAACCGCTTTTGGCGGGCTATGGCTTGCTTCCTGATGACTTCATTTATGGTCGGTATTTGAAGCTCTATAAATAGCCGAACATTTCTGGTGTACCGGTATGCATTTACACAGCACCTCAGTACATAATTTTGGAACCGCTGTATTACATCGCAGTTGCTTTGAGCAGTTCAGCCCCCAGTGCACCCCATAAGTCCAAACAGGCTTAAGGACTTGATTGTACAAAGTTAGCTTATTCTGGATTGACATTTTGGAATGTCGACCCATTAGCCAGTACATTTTTCTGAACTTTTGAACTAGCTCTGCCTTTTTCTTTTTGACATGAGCCTTCCACCTCAGTTTCGCATCTAGGGTGATTCCCAGATATTTAGCCTCATTGGTACGTGTCAATGTCTTGCCTTTTAGATAAACTGGAATATGATCGATCTTGCGGTAAGTGAAGTCTACATGAACTGACTTCGTTTCGTTCATCCTGATTCTCCATTTATCTCTCCAGGAAAATGTAAGCTCGTGCGTTATGAAAAACGTCAGGCAGGTTTTAGTAGGTATCTTACCACCTACTAGAAACCTGCAATCTGAAAGGTAGCTTCTAATTGGTGTCTGATATTGTAACAGGAAATGGTATCACCCATAGTCTAACGTGCAGAGAGTGGTAAGCTATTTCACTGGAATTAACATGAAATGTGCATTTCAGTGAAGTCAACGTTTTGTCTCACTAACATTTTATATCTTCTTGTTCAACATAAATGTTAGTTGTACAGTACAGAAGATACGTAAATCCTCCCCTTATCCGAGTACTGTTTAAAAACTTGGAATATGTACGACACTCATTTATAACACTCCTCTCAAATTTGGTGTTTAGTTCAAATCCTATCCTCGCAATTTTCATGTCTATTTAGACTTGTTATCAGTACAATTCCTGTATAATATGGAGTCGGGTTCAAACTTTTGATGTAGTATACATCGAACTACACACGAGTATATGTAGAAACATTTTTTTGGTCTAATAAATTATCATGGCTGGAAGGTTTACTACTGCACCAAAAGACGTGATACGACATTGTCATGTTGAAGGGGACCTCAGGTAGACCCAGGGGCGATGATAAAACGGCATTAATACTGTATTATCCCTCGCTAGTATTAAATAAATTAAATTAATTAGCAAATAAGTACACTGATTGATGACATCAATACTAACATTGATGAATTCGTACATTTTACACCTTGAGATTGACTTTTAAAAACAAACTTTTTTATCTGTGTAGTGTACTCGCTTGTAAACTCAACGTGAATGGTTTATGCATTCTCATAATACAGTAAATAATATTCAGTTACGACAGAGTTTCAGATATTCAGCTAACAAATTTTCAGTGCCACCGAATACACTCTTCTAAAGCTTTGGTTTTCTTGGATAGCATTGAAAGTGACGGAACGACCGTAACAATTGAGTGATAGAGAGCAACTTCAGCTTCAACTGGTTTTGAATGATTGACTGGTGAATGATTTCGTTTACTCGTTCACGTATTCTAATCAAGTTTGACTAGAATCAACTCAACGGTAGAACATACAAAGTTGTAAGGGTACAATGGGTTACAATGAGATAGGTTATTCTCAATTCTATATTCAATTTCATTCAGGATATTGAATTAGCGGGCTTTATTAAGAGAAAATCGAATGGATCCGAAGTTGGTCATATTCCCTCCCTCAACAATGCCTAACAATGTCTTGTCGTCCCCAATATTTAAACAAACCCAAAAAGACTTGATTCCATTATTCACTTCGTAAAGTGTTTAATTTAAGTGGTCGAGTTTGGAAACCTCACAAGTTTTATGTCCTAGGGGTTATTTAGTTATTATGCTTCTACGAGCGTAAGGTTCCTCTTGTAGGGACGATTCTCGAACTCTCGCAGTGAAGAAGAAGAAGAAGAAAACATATTTATTGATCAATATAAGTAACACATGCAAAATAGTTCAAAATACGTTACAGCAATGGACTTGATGTCCGTCTGCCGGAATGACCCGAGCCACCGATCTTATCAACTAAACTTATTTTATTGAATTTATTTTAAGGGTTCACCAGTTAAACACTGTGACCAGTTAAGAGCGGCATCGCCAAGAGTGGAATGCAAAATACGCCACAGCCAACCATTATTCTTTATTGTTCAGTAGCTGAACCATTCGCCCCATGTCCAACACAGTGTCCCCAGAAAGCGCATCCTGATTTCCTGAAGCACAGGGCAGGTCCCGAAGAAGTGCAGGGCATCCTCATTCGCTTTCAAATTGCACATTGAGCACAGCCTCCTTGTGGTACTTGACCGCGAATAGATGCCATCATTCAGCATAAGTAGTACTGCGCTCCTAAGCCTTAAAATCCACCGAACAACCCATAGCGGTTGTTCCACAATCCACATCCATTAACAGGTTTGCGGGTCTGATCTACAGGTTCAGAAGAGGGTAAAGAGGGTTCGTTGAAGTCTGAGCACTTGCTCTCATATCCTTCGTCCAGCTCGACTATCGCAGATTAATTGTCCGTTTAGCGCAATACCCAGTCGGCTTTGAAAGGCATTCACATGAGGTGTTGGTGATGTACCTATATCGGATAAGATTAATCTGGGAATAACCACAACGTGATTGGTTCTTGGTCAAGTTCAGATAGTCAAAGTAGAAACGAAGACGACGTTTCTGCATAAGCTGGTCGACAGCCACCTGGTTGATTCAACCAATATCCCCAAAGTATTCAACCAGTCAGTACAATCTACCTATGAACCTCTACGAAGAATCAAAGAGATCAAGGGGATCGAAACAGTTGTTCGCCCTCTGCAGAACATTGGGCAAACTGGTAACGTCATGTTCCGCTGTTACGGCGGACGCTACAAAAAGGTGGAGTCTACATTGTTGTCCGATGATTTGAACATGGTCAAACCATAGAAATATATCTCCAAACCATATGGTGTGAATGTTTATGGGCCCAATGGTACTTCGAAAACAACCCCCATAATTTATCATTCATTATTTGTAATCATAAATGCCTATCCATATTAGGTTCTTCCTTTCGGTCAACGTTCCTTTCACTGCTGTACCAGGAAACCGTAGCTTTGGACTTTATGAATCATGAAATAGCTTATGTTGTTGAGTTATAAGAGTGGAGACACTCCTTGCATCAGATATAAGGACCATAATTAGCTATAGCTTATATCAATGAGTGGGCAAGGGAATAATAAAAATACAAATCAAAACCTGCCCACGCTTAACCGCAGGTTTAACATAACAAACACAACTTACAATGAATTTCATAGTTACTTGGATTGCTTTCAATAAATAATAACTTTTTCATCATCCTCGGTCAGTTTTCACATCATGCTTATTGGTTATGGCTTTGCGTTTTCAAATGAACAGAGCAATAATTACAGCAATAATCACAAGGGGCATTCCAAAAGTAAGTCCACCCTATTTTTCAAGTATTCAAGAATGGCAAAACAAATTTGGTACAATATATATAGTTATTCAGAAAAAGCTTCTCACTCACTCTCAACTTAAACAATTATAATAAGTGTATATTTTCATTTAAAAATCTTTAGATTTGCCATAAGCTAAGAGAAATTTTAATCGAAATACAGTTGAAAACACTATAATTGATCAGTTATCGAGCGGTATGATATTGATTAAATTATCTACTAAAATGGCTATACAAACATAGGGGTTTTTGATAAAAAAGTAAAAATTTAGGTTTTGTATGACATACAAATGGCACATTGTGCCACATTATAAAAAAGAAAAAACAAACTTAGTCCAAAAATGCAAAAAAATAAAAAAATATATAAGGGTGGACAACCCTTATTACTTAGGGGGATGAAAAATAGATGTTGGCCGATTCTCAGACCTACTCAATACGCTCACAAAATTTCATGAGAATCGGTCAAGCCGTTTCGGAGGAGTATGGGGATTAACATTGTGACACGGAAATTTAATGTATTAGATAAATAGGAAGATTAAAAACTGTACAAGTTATGATATCTGTAAAGGGCTTTCGTATCAAAACTACTCGTAAAAGATAATGAGGAACCAAATTAACTTGTGAACAGCATTAACTTACATTCCAAATAGCGTAAACACTGTTTACTAAACAGTTTGCTAGAGAGGTGGATTCAAACTAGAAGTGGAAAGGTGGTTGTTCAAGTTGATAGCTGACTGGTACACACCGGATTGAAAAAGTTGTTAGCAATGCACAAAAACGTGTACGAATCAATTTTTGAAGCATTTTTGGATTTTAAACAGATGGGATAAACTTACTTCTGGGATGCCTCTTGTATTTATCTATCTCATGAAGCTGACTGCGCTTAAGATTGATTTTCTATACGCTATTACTGATTTTTTTTGTAGCAATTTTTTTAAAATTAGATTAACGTGATTGAATGGAAACTCTTTATTTTGGACAAAATTGATCCAATACCGCCTTACACTTCTCAATGAAATAGTTTTAATGAAAACCTTTTTTTTTTTTTTTAATTCAAAAACAACTTACCTGCCTCTTCCACACTATTTTCACTAAGAGATTGTTTTCTTAAATTTTCTATCCACAGAAGAAACCCAAAAAAGATTTATTTTGGGTTGGAAAATTAATTAATAAAACCACGCCATCCCTGACGAAAGTTGCCGACATGGTAAATGTTCAATTTCTCATTAAAAAAAAAACGTCACCCATTCACCCAACACTCACCACGACACAGAAATATAACAAAGTCCATGACAACATGACGAGTACCTATAAGTATTAGTAGGTGGCGTTAACGTCTTAGTTGGTGACCGTCTTCAACCACTGATATAACAGTCTAGACAATATAGTGATAAGTATGTAGTTAAGAAGATAAAATTAAGAAAAATATCCAAATCACAGCCACGGTAATTGATGAATGTAAAACAAATGAAAGTAACTGCTACCTAATGGGTTTGATCAAAGGGAGTTGAAAATGATACCATGTCGATTAAAACCTCCTATTGCCTTCTCATGATCGAAAACTAAATGAACAATATTAGAGTGGATGAAAAGAATCGGTTAACTGCACAGAAACATATTGGGAACCAAATTTGTTTTTGAACTAATTGTTTTAAACAATTCCTCATGTTGACCTATTGTTTTAATAAACAATCTTTGTAAGTAGGTAATCGAAAATACACTGCCTGGGAGATGGCACAGCAGCTTCCTTGTTACAATTGTCCGTGCTAGTTTAAAGGTGTTTGATTCAATTAGGTATTTAAGGAAAAGTTGGCAATCAAGCTGAATAAAGACTATAATTAACAACTTCGTCTTAATCCCAATTATCTATTAATTAACCCTAAACTAAAGTCTCTCCTCATGTGGTACCTTAACGTCGAGAATGATGGGGCGACCGCTTGTTCCGTACGCGAAGGGGGACTGCTTCGAGCACTGGATACTACGACGGGGCTACTCGTCTTAGGAGTCGTAGATGTGGTAGGAAACAACAGCGAATTGTTTTCTACCGCAGCTTTCTCCGGACTCAATTTTGTGCAGTTCCCTGCTTCCCAAGAAAACTCCTGCCGTCTTCAATTTCCCGGGGGTAGGCCGCCTTGAGCCAGGTGGAGGGGACACTGGACGCTCGCTTCCTTTCCGTGGACCCGACGCAATCAAAGTGACACCATTATTAAATAGAAAATAAAGAAATTAATTAATTCCACGTAAGCGCATGCGCACAACATATCGCTAGTTCGATCATGATGAAATTCATATGAGACCTTGAGGGGCGTTGTGCCTGTAATCCTTTATCGTACGAGCTAAATTGAATCAAAACGTGAAAGTTACATCTGTTTCAAGAATTTCACGTATTTATTATTATTTCACGCATGCGCAGAGCGTACCTCTGATTACATTTAGATGAAATTCGTATGGGACCTCAAGAGAACTTATCCACATGGTCCCTCAAAATTTGAGCTAAATGCATCTAAAAATGTGGAAGTTACGACTGTAACAAGGAAATGCGGTCAGACCGATAGACCGACAGACACGGAACCAAATTTGTTCAGTGGGCTATGAAATGCAAAATGGGAGTGGAAATTTAGAATTTGGACAACAAACATCCCGAAAGTGAACACAACGCTTCCCCTGCTTCGCAGACTCGGAAGCAAAAAAAAAAAAAAATTAAACCCATAAAATTTTGTTAAAATTCAAATTGAATATTAACTGCAAACACTTCCAGTGAGTACACTGTTACTGATAATAAATGCTATACACAGGAAGGTGAAATTAGGATAATTAGGTTTGATAACTGTGGCTGTGATTTCGTATCGTAACATTGTAGACTAGATTGTGTGTTGTCGTTCCCGTACAGTAATCTAAAAATAACACTAATCGGACAAGGTCCCATTTGCTGTGAGCGTGCACCGTTTGCAAAAAAAGCAGCGCTGGGCTAAACGTGTGCTTACTCGGCCCGCTTACAGCCAACGAAACAGTTGACGGTTCGTCAGTTACCGCACAGATCATCAGATCCAGTAACAGAAACTATGTGAACAGGGTTCTCAAACTGTTTGGTGCAGGTTCCAGTTCACACCCTGATCAACTTACTCATGATTGTTTAAGAACAGTGTTTGCAAATGATGTTCGTTTGATATAAACGGGCCTTGGGAAACATAAATAACTTCAAAAACACAAATCCAGAACTCACAACTGAAAACCAACTGATCAGTGGCAGGACTGAGTGGTATTTAATGCACGTTTTGATAACGATAAGATCAAATCAGGCATTGTACACCCGGGGCATCCCAAGCTGAGAGCAACGAAGTTATGCTATACCTTGTTTGGTTTTTAGAGCTCACTGACGGTCAATCACACATGGGCGCCTCAATTCCAACTGCAAATGGTCTGAAATTCCGCCTAATGGGCCTACTATATTTAGTTACCTTGTAGCAGCTGCTCATTTAGCATCTGATTGAATCAGGCGCACCCAATCCTCACAGAGCCCTGGAAACAGCCCTATTTGGTCCTGTCTTGTTTCACAAGCTTGAAATGACGATGATGGGACTTTTCAATTTTCTCGGATTATTGGTTGGGGGCGCACATCCACATGCTATCAGCAGCTACCACTGATTAGTCTCCACGTCCTTGGTTTGACCGAGGCACCCGCATTATCCACGTTGGTTATTTGTGCAGCGCCGGCTGTTCTTTTAATCAGAACTTGAAAAGAAGCGCCGAAGGACAAAATACAGAATGTGGGACTCAGTCCCCTGAGGAGAAGCAGTTACACCCAATTCCTCGCTGATTTGAGAACTGCTGTTGCGTCTTCACAAATTTCACCCACATACCGACTTTGATTTTTTACTAAACATAATTGAAGTTGATGTGTTGAGGAAAAGAACGACCTTCCACGAGAGTATTCGTGTGCCCGTTCAACTTGCTGTCACCCTTAGCTAATGGGGACTCCTTCGCCTGCCTGATGCACATTTTCCAGGTATTATGGTTGGGTTGCGGAAATTATGACTTTTCCTCATAGAGAGCTATGCTAGCCAGGAATCTGTCAACGCCGCACTCGACTATACAATTATAGACACAATTGAAAAAACAATGAAAATTGAAAATCTTATCTCCACCTGTTGAAAGAGAAAGAGATTGCCGGCTGGAACTTGGAGGGTTTCGCTCTTTGTCCTTCTCCGTTGAAAATGGTTTCATAGTCAACATTTTCTAGCCAGGCTATCTTTACTGGACATCCAATGAACTCGAGTATTTGCGGAAAACCTGAATTCGATGGAGTGACCCCGCACACGTACGAACGTATAGTTTGCAAACATTGCTCCCCCTGTTTGCGAACGGTGCGCGCTCAGTATGTACGATCCTGAATACTTCATCATCAACGCCCTACAACACTTGGTATGAATTATCATTAGTCTATCAGCGTAGTATACCCTAGTACAAATAACACTGGTACCAAGAAATTACAAGACTTGAGTGCCTCTTGACCCACACTTCATCTTATACTTGTTTCATAAAACGTACTCCATTAATAAACAATTACGATAATCATATCATTCAACCTTTGGAAATATTTAGCCATTCGTCATCAAACCCTTCAAACAGGACAATCATATAAGACACTAATCACAGTTCGCTTTCACTGAGCAGTATCTATCACTCGACTTCATGACATTTTGAGTATCAAATGCTCTTCATCGTGGTAAAAACTACATACAGGTAGATTAAGCAGGTTATAGGTAGATTGCTGTAAATTGAGCTTAATGTAACATTTCGATATACAATACTTACTAAATATGAGAGAATTTTCAACGTTTCCATATTGCCGACCAATAAAACACGTTAATATAATGTATGGCTTATATTGTGTAGAAAAAATGTTTACAATTTTCTCTTTTTTGGCTTATTGTTTTCAATATGTAACCTTTTTAATCTTCCGAATAGAGGAAAAACGTTTCAAGATTCCTATAAGCGAAAAATTGATTTTCAATAAATTCCAACCATCCGCCGTCCGCCGTAGCTCGTCTAAATACTAAGCTCAAAAATCACAAATTATCGATCCACAACTTTGAATTTAACACTGTTTTTATGTTCGTTATTCATAAGCATTCCTTTGATGAATTGAATCAGTACACCCAAACCGCCCTCCCCTTTGATGGAATACAAAAACGTTAACACGAATGTGAATGTGAACATGCGCAATAAACACCGTCCAGTTTATTTGTGACGATATTATCAGCTGATCTATTTAAGTGGTCTTCTTGAAACTAAGTTTATCATGACTTTTATTATACAAGGATTCTCAAGTTACATCTGTCGAACTTCACCCAATAATAATACTATTTAAATAATACTCATTATTGAGTTTTGTGAGGCCGTCATTCAAAATGATGTTTCCGAAATGAATGTCGTTAACTTGACATTAATACCTTATACCCTTAAATAATAATACTACTGCAAACATGTTTAATACGTGGCTCTGGAGGTCTGGATATGTCACCATTTGTTTCAGAATAAAAAATACGTAAAAAAACTAGGTCTAAAAACACGTTTTTTCGCATTTAAACCCAGTGTTATCGTAAACGTTCCGTCTCTAAATGAAAAACTGGTTGTAACATTGGAAACCTGGTGCTGTCCACCTCCTTTCACCAAAATTATGAGGGCTAATGGGCGCTTGAAAAAAAAAAGTGATTTCATAGTTGACAAAATTTATTTTTTGACTTATTTTTTACCCTCAAATTCCTTTAAAAAAAGTTATTGTTAGAGGCTAAGAAGACAGACAATTTAACGATCTTAAATTCATCTTACCGTGGGTCTGATGGCGCTATTAGATCCAATGGTGTACTGAAAATTGGTTTTTATCATTAACCCTAGAATGCCAATATGAAGTGAATTTTACTCCTCGTACGATGCAAAGAGATATTCAAGCGTTTCGTTGACAGCTACCGAGCTGCCAATCCAGATATTCATTCTGGATTTGTGACCTGGATTTGCGATGTCAATAAGATTCATTAGATACAGTCAAATTCACTCTAACGGCTCATGACAACGAACTAATTAAATTATAATTGAATTGCTTGGAATAATTTTAAAAAATCACCCTCATTAGGTACGAATTGAAAAAGTGCTTTATACTTCGCTACTATTGTTGTTCTGTGTTCCATTGCCATTGTTTTATTGAACCGATGATTTGAAACAGTTAATTACTGAAAATGAAATTACGGAAAATTTCTTTCATAGCTTGTTTTTCATTAATTTTCCATCCATAAGGAACAAAGTGTCAGGCTGAAGTAAAACAATACTCCTTGTTCGCACATTCCGTTTGGTTCAGCGTGCTATCATGTTAGCATTCTAGGGTTAAATTAAGAGAGTTACCTTGGGCCTTTTTAGTGAGCAAAGGTCGGAAACACGAACAAATTTTCAAAAGTGAAATAATTTAGATTTTTAGTTGGAAAAGAAACAACTCTGGGGCTTACTGTCGAATATGCAGGATAAGTTTTCTGGATATGACGCGAGACACCCCCCCTCTTGCACCACTAGTGAAAGGTATGTTATATGTTGTCCCGTTAATTTTCAGTTGTTGGGTCCCTATTATTTGTTTCAGTTACGTGAAATCTTTTCTAATCTACTTAATCGTTTCTGAAATTCGGAATGGAACTCATTTGAGACATTTAGGAATCAATTACAAGGTCTGGAGGCTCACTGATCATCTGAACGCCCCTTGCGGATAATTTCTTTCCTACTCGATCTACGATACTGAGATATATAACTAGATTTACTTTTAAGCAAGGTATGGAGGTGCCAAGTTTGGATAAAGGACCCTTGACCACGTTTAATAAACAAAGGCCAGTGATCTGCGTTGAAAAGATATCTAATACAAAAATATAAACCTTTGTGTAATAATTTTGCAGCGTTTTTTTGGGCATTTCCCATTTTTTTACTATTTTTGATTTTTCTAGTTGACATTTTCATCGTCGAGTGGAATGCGCTCTCGGCGTTTCCACCAGTTGTTAAACCGAGAGAAACAAACGAATGGTAACTTGCAAATTCCTGCAAAGAATGTTTTTAAATTGATCGACGCTGCCCGTAGTTCTCATGTTGACCTTCTCACTTCCGACAATCGGTCTAACTCTTCCAGGGTTACAGGGAACTCGCATCAATCACTAAGTATGCTAAATTGGAAATCGACATTCACCTTAGAAAACCACCGCACAGTGGGCTTGAATGGACTTTTGGAGCGAAATAATTCAAACCGTCTTCTTAATCCGATCATACACTCATTTTGCTTAGGCGGTTGCTGAACGCAATAATTCCTGAGCCGGTAACTTCTCACGTTTTTGAGAAATGCTCAAATTTATGTCCAAAATTGGAGAGAAACACATTTTATCAGTCTTGTGTGTTTCGAATAATTTCTCGTGGACTCCATGAATGATTAACCACCCAGATTGTTTTAAGCTTATAAAAGTTCATTCAATACTATTTGTTTATTGCAGTATTTGCAAAAAGATTAATCGTTAGGATTAGCGTTCTGAGTGTCGAAGTCGTCCTATGATAACAATGATACGTCATCATACTAATCAGATAATTCGTGGATGTTTGCTCGATGTTTTTTGGCAATATTTCATCAAGTCAGTTTGCACTTTATCGTCATCAAAGGTGTGCCTACTTGGCTGAGGAAGAGCTGCAGGAATTTGGTCTACTGCTGCCTCTCTTGTAAGCCCCATGCTACTTGTTCAACAACCAGCCATATTTCACAACACCGAAATTTCCTGTACATAATTCGATACAGTAACTACACTGGAGACCGAAAAAACCGGCGCACTTCAAGATTTGTGTTGTTCTATCTGGTAGAGAAATAAAGTTGGTCTGTCGCCCTTGGACGCCCTGATCCCGGCCTTCTGGTGTAGCTACCAGTTTCACGGTACCTCTGAACTGCCCGTCGAACCGTAGTTTCAGGCAGCCCAAGGGCCCTGGACGCATAACGTTGGCTTCGGACGTCCTCTATCAATGCAACAAGTCTTGCGACCACACACGCGTTTAAAACCATTTAAACGGCAGGTCAACTTTTTAAAAACTTAATTCAAAAGGAAAAAGATCGAGAAAAATGTTTTAAAAAGGCACAATGACAAAAACGGCTTGTGTTGATCGCACTGAAGGCAGACTGTTGAAAAGCCATCTTTCGTCCTTCAGGCTTCTATCGTGAATTCAAGAGAGCATTACAGGAAAAAACTGAATAGTTAAAGAAAAACAGAGATGGACCATGGCACATAATCTCTGTTAATCTTGTTATTGACCTAAATATTGACTCAAACCCAACTGTTCAATGTGGAAACAAGTTTTTTTGGTCTCCAGAGTATTATCCGTGTTTTGGCAAACTGTTTTTCCCGCCATACTCTACCCAGGTACAGTGAAATCCGCTTAATGGCACCACTTTGCGACCAAACCTTTTTTTCCACAATCAACGACTGGAACCAATATACGAAGCCAGAGAAAAAAGCGAACGATTGCATTCGTAGTCTTCCTCATCGTCGGAATCATTTGCAGCACTCGGTTGTGTGTTGATGTTCGCACAAATTTCGTCTTCAGTGATGACTTCAGCAATGCGTACGTCACTGTCTACATCGATCCACCGTTCGTAATCGGGCTCAATGAGATCGGATGGTTTTTCGACTGGTAGAACATCAATTTCCTCTTCTCCATCCACAAACCCACCATGTCTAAAACAATTCCTCACCTTTGATTCGGTGACTATACTCCATGCATTGTTAGCTAGGTAATGCATCCAAGAGACGAATTTGGTTGGCCTACTCGTTTGCGCAAAGGGGGTTCTTAGTGTCAAGAGCATCTCCTATAGCAGAAAGTACAGTTTGCCTCATTTCACGTCTGTAGTACAGATGGGCGATCCTCTCATGAGTTAGTAAAAAGAACTAGCTCTTGAAAGTAATCGATCCAAACTGATTTAATATACAAACCATCGGCAACTTAATTTATGAAAAGTAATATCACTTTTTCATTTCAGTTAGTTCATTATCTAAGACCGGTGACGTCTGGTCACAACAGGTCCACGAAACGTCCGTTCGAAACCGTCTTCGAGGGTACACACATTTCTAGTTTTCCGATCAGTGAACGAGTGATCGATCTCTCTGTTCCACCAACCATTTCCACGATAAATGTCCCTGATATACAGTGCGTTGACAATTCTCCTTAAGATTTTATTTTGGAGTGTCTGGATAGTATTGACATTACTGTTGCTCGTGCAGCCCCATAGTTGGCAGCCATAGGCCCAGACGGGTTTAATCATTTGCTGATGAGTGACCGATGACTCACGAAAAAAGAGCGGTAGCTCTTTCCCCTCTTGATGAACCGAGTGGGATCGGGATCGTTCGTAGTGTTGGAAGGTGGGTGCTCAACGAACTGATCCAAATGAACGGTGAGCAGTATCGCTGGGAACGTTCAGAACAGGGAAACGCGTTCGAGATATCGAGAGCTGTTTCCCGATCGAACGAGCTATCGATCTCTCTGTTCTCGACCATAAAGATAACGATCACTTTCTTATCTACCCGCGTCCGCGTCGTTTCGTTTTAATTTCTTTGGTACTCCAAGCTCCAAGTTGAAAGTATCGAAGCATTCATTGTTTATTGTACCCTCTTAAGGCAGGGACACACATGTCCTACACCTTCCGATCCAGCTCCGATCCGATTTTGCCCCGAAAATCGGATCGGTGCGGGATCGGAAAGGGATGGGCACACTTGTCCCGCCTCGCCGCGTCCAGCTTCCCTCCAACCGCCAGTCGCCTCTCGAATGTTGACAGTGTCCTCTGAATAACAATTTTCCATATTTCACTAGAAAAACAACTTAAAAACAGGAAATAATTCGAAATGTATACTTGTTTTATTGGGCTTTTTTACGTACCTTCGGAAGTTGATTCCATAGCAAGAATGGAGTTGGAACACACGCCTGGATGCCTCGGCATTTGAACTTATAATACGGTAAAAAATATTAAAAAACAATCGATAATGCAGATTCATTTCTCATCACGTACCCCAGTATAAATATTGGGACTCCCTCATTCGAGATTAAGTTCCTCGACAACACTCTCAACCTTACGTATGAAAACATTTTCCCACCGACTTTCAAATCTTGAATTTTTTTCGCCCTAACTATCCATTCAAGACCACTGTGCAGCGTTAGAAAATTCGTGAACACATCTCGTTAGTGGAGAATACACAATGAAGGTTACGAGCTTTTGTTAGAAATTCGTTTCTGAATCGCAAATCAGGCTGAATAGAAAGAAAAGTACAAGAGATTCACCTTTAGAACATTCTTTGATCAAATCATCACCAAATTCATTTGATATTCAAGAACCATTTCATTCTCAAATACGCCCTTACATTTTTTAAAAAGGGATATGATTGAAATTCTAGGAAACATGCACTTTTATGAAATTCAAAAATAAAATAAAAAAGGCAGATGAATGATCAAATAGATTCGTATACTCTTGCAAATACAAAAGGGCCCAACTTTTGTGACAAATCAGTTGTAAAATTCATCTCCGGCCCGATGTCTACCCTGAAGGACACCCTGTGTAATGTAACTAAAAATATAAATTCTGTAAAAACTGAATTTCCCAAGTTGAATTCAATGCCAAACGTTTGAACGCAACAAATACGTAATAAATGTACAAAAAATGCCCTCAGTAATTTCCATTAATCTGTTCTAAAGTTAAATGTCATTCAATCTCAGGCTTCTTTACTGGTTTCTACATCACAATTAAGCAGACTTCAACTTACTTCTTTGAAACATCGACAATTACCTTATTACTGATGCGATACGATGATGTACTGTAGTGAAACAGAAATTTTTTCACGGTATTGATGCAAGTAACCCTGAACTCAACAACTATAGTTTCACTGCTACTGTAGATCAATTTATATCATTCTATCGTAGACTATTTGCAACAACTGTTCACTCGAAACAAGATAATTACAAATTCAAAATTTAGGTACATTTTCGAGTAAAACTGTTCGAAATATTAAGGAACCGCCTAAGCATCTTTTGATGTACTAACTTCTTTATACAGGAACAATCAAATGATTCCTATTTTATACCGATCTATAAAAATCAGTTAGGTGGTGGGATAGGGGGGCTCCCGTTTCGGGGAATGGCCTAAAATTGACAGCCCGTTTGGGCGAAATGAGCGACCGTTTCGGCAACGGCTACAACAGGAAATAGAGCCCCTTAGGGCGAAGGAGCAACATGCAGTATTGGTCAAAATTGGAAGAATGATCACTCACATTGCGGTAAAAACTGCGCGTAGTATTCGCACGTCAATTTAAGAGTTCGTGCGTTGGGTTCATTCAGCATCATCAAGTTCCTCGTTCGGCAAGTTGTCAGTGGGTTTGTAGCGATTCGCAACGTCAGAGAGAAACTTCATCAAATCTATTAGTACGAAAGTTTCCCAGAATTCCAGAAGAAATGCATTGTATTTTTGTACTGTGTCCCTTGATATTACCCGGGAAACAATCGCGTCTGTAACTACGGAAGCTTTACACAGATTTTTCTTCGAGCACCGGTACGTGACTAGCCCGTCCTTATGGACGTAACTACGCGTGAATTTGAACCGATTAATTATTATTGCAGACACTCCGCGGCGACTTTCATATTTTTCGTCAATCACTACTTCCTTTACTAAAAAACAGCCGCGATCTGAACGACGCAATAGTTACAACGACACTACCTATCTAGAACAAAGAATCGACAGGAAATCAAACAAAATGTTGTCGAAGGAGTTTGCACATTTTATTGTTGTCATTCGCCGAAGGGGCTGTCCACCGCTCTATCACATTTGCCGAACGGGATCCTCGTTTCAAGCTCCACCCGTGGGCCATTCGCCGAAACGGGTTACGCCCGTGGGATAATGTTCCCGTTAGATTTTGTTCGTTTATTTTATTCGTATAACTAAAACTTAGGACCAAAATTTAGAAATTTATAAAATGCTGACGAAGGCTCTCAGAACCGAAATGAATAGATTGAATAATAGCTCCTCATGAGAGGTCAGCAAGTTTTGGAAAAGCCAGGACAGACAACTTGTCATTTTCGATTATATTAACCCACCAATCAGAAGAGGAATTACTTTGTGGGCAGGTTTATTTGTTCTGAGAAATCTTGGTTTGTCAAACAGATTTTTATTTGGCAAAAAGTTCAACATTGAACTCAATAGAAGGTTCAATTAAATTACCAAAAACTATAATTATAGAAATTTACAGTCCGACAAATGTTTATCGACTACAATAGTGGATACCTCGAAATTAAAATTGAATAGTATGCATTTTTCAAGGTACTTTTGAACCTAAAACAAGAGAGTTCAATAAAATCTCGTGTAGGTACCATGTGAATTGTGAATAGCAAAATCAACATAAAATACCTCTGCGAGAACAATAGGTGCTGAGGTACTGAGTTATAGGTATTTATTTTTGAAATGAATTAATAAAAGGAATGGAACAGATTAGAAAAGGTGTTGCAATCAGGTAGGTTCATGGTTGTTTACGACGTGCAATTCTATCGCTTAAGTAAGAAGGAAAAAACAAATCACCTATTTGCACAAGTAAAACACAAAATAACAAGAGATAAATGATGTGGTCACACTTTAACCTTCATGGGCCCCATAGAAGTGCATATGGATTGGCATGTGACTTTGTAAATAACACTGTACATCTATCGACTGTGTGATATAGTATGTCCTGTATCATACACTTGTCTAATTTCTTAAGTCTCTTCTAATTTCTTATGTCTAATTGAGCTGTTTTCTTTCTCCTTGTCTTTGTCTAATGTCTTGTGCCTCGTGATCATCAACTTTTCGTTTTCCTCACCATTCATTTCATCTCCCTTATGTGTATATAAACCCCGCTCCGCCGCATTATTTCGTTTCTTTGTTGTCTCGTTGTTTTGTGCTGTCTTTTGTCCGTTGTTTGCCGTGTTGTGCCGTTGAAAAAAAAAAAAAAAAAAAAAAGGCTAAAGGCGTGGGATGGAAGCGTCTAGGTCTCCACGGCAATCGACCTGGACCAAAGTTGTTGGCTAACCTGGTGACCCGGCTAGATCAGGGCGACGTGAAGACGGAGGACGCCAAAGCTCGGAGGAAGCGGCTGTACAGACTCGCGTCCAACGCCAAGCCCCCGTTCCCACACCAGCCGAGGAACTTCCACAATCACATCATGGAGAACAAGGAAGTCGTCAAGACCTTGTCATTACTTTCCACCTGCATCATTCCCATAAAAATGGTAATTACATGCTTAACCTTTAATTTTTTAATCTATATCTACTGTCTACACCTTGTTGGTGGGGTTGCACTGGTAAACATAAATGTGATCCGAATTTCGGTCACATTTGTGTCACTGGTCAGTGTTGCCGTCGAACTCAACTGAATGCGGTTTTGTAAATTTTAAAATTTCTCTTCTATCTGGATGTACTTGTTCCATGGATAAATATGTAAAAGTTGTGCCTAGAGGACCCAGGAGAAAATACCGAAGTGCCGATTTCTCACTCCCTACAGCTGTCACTGGCTAGAGGTATACAACATCCATCATCACCATTCAAAGAAATATTTATTGGGGCTGTTATATCCACTTACACTATGAAAGAATATACCATCTAAATGGATATCCGCCTCAGAAAAAAATTGGATCAAAGCAAGTCGCCTTACCAACCCATCTAATCAATGTCTTAGGGTTTTTCTTCACTCCCTATAATGTTTTGAAAAGTAGAACCCAACTGGCGGGAAAGGGTGTTTATGAAGTTGCTTCTGTTCTGTTGACATCCCTTATTCAAGATGGTCCCATTGCTGGTGGTTGGCTTTTGCCTAGGCCTTCCCAGTCAGTTCTACCAGGAAAACCATCCCTGGACGCAGCAGTGAGGGTTTTTAAACTCCCACTCCCTACTCCAATAACATTCTGACTGTAAGTGAAACTTGATCACACTTGTTGACAATTAATGTAGTTGTTGGAATTTCGTGGACATTTTGGTACAACCAGTTTCAATTGATTTGTGGCCTGTAAAGGCTGTGGAAGACTGTAACCTCACCACCTACTCTTTCACTCCCTTCAATACCCATAGCCTCATAAAGTGTAGGGAGTGAGATGTGCTTGTAGTAAGTTTGCAAAATTTGGCATGGAAACCTTAGTATTTACTGTAGATAAAATTAAGGTAATTTGTGATGTTCCATTCATCTAGCTCAAGAGGTACAAAAGTTTATTTTTTCAAAATGGCTTATCAGCAGTACGGATAGATTATGTGTGCTCACTTAGGTAATATCCCGAAAGAACCTCAGTGACTGATTAGGAAAAGAGAATTGATAAGTTTCTTTTTCTTTTTCTTTTTTTTGAAAGAAAAGTCAATACCGAAATTTTGAAATGACCCAAACTCCATTTTCGAAAACATTCTGTGTAGGCTACATCTTCACAGATTAACTTCACTTAAGGAATTGAAACTAGGGATATAAAAAGGTTTAATTTAAGAAGATCAGATTACAAGGAGAGCTAGGAAGCAATCCCCCTAAATTAATATTTAATATTTCACACAAATTATCACTTCACTATTGTTAACGCCTCCACAAATGTACCGGAGAAGGGGCAGTTGACAGTCAAATAGGGAGCCAATAGAAACTCTTAATGCACAAGGCCAAATCTAGAAAATTTTCCAGGGAAAACCCCGGAAGTCATTGGAGTTTTGGTTTCCCAAGAAATGAATAAGAAAGGAGTGGCTTTGACTGAATGCAAGGAATTTCCAAGTTGTAGAGAATAGGATAAGGAGTTGGTATAAATGGTGAAAGAATTAATAAAAAGTTGACCTGGTATTTGAGGAGAAAAATAAGGAATGACCGGTAACAGTTCTACAGCTACTCAGTATTGGAAACCTAACAATGATGGAAAAGTAAGGAGTTTCAGCTGGGTTCAAAGCCCTTGTTTGAACACCTACTATGCCGCATTACACGCCATAATTCATTGATTAAATTGTTGTTTAATTAATTTTTCTTATTGTTGAATTACATTGTTTTGTTGGGTTTTGGTCCATTGAGTTAAGCATTAACCATTAAAAGGTTCATATATTTGCATTAACTGTATAGGTAAACTAAAGACTGCCCCCTGACCAAGTAAATTTCGTAGATCCTTCCCCAGGAATTGTGACCAGGATTGTCCTCCTGGTCTCTATGGACAAGAGGTAAAGAAAACTTGTTTTTCAAAACCCACTCGCATTCTGCGTTTTAGTCCGTTCTTAACAGCTTTCATTTCGAATCTGTGTGCCTGTCTGTCTGTCCGTGTATCCTCAGGCTAATCCCTTGAATTTCATCTAATTTTGATGACGTTTTCAGGGATTGTGCGAGTTTGAATTTGTATGGTGATCTTTTAATTTCATTGCTCAGAAATCAATACCTAAGTCCGCCCATGCGCAAACGCAAAGTCCTCCATGCACAAATTTCTCAGGTTCTAGAGATCCTATCGCGATCAGATTTTGAAGGTAGCTGGGAAAAACCGATCCTATAATGTTATATCAATTTCGGAGGCACTACCTACAGTTATAACCAATCGCAAACCTGAAATCCCTGGAACAAGCTTAACTCCTCCAGTTTGCATCCAATTTTGATGAAAATTTCAGGAAATGTGCAGATCCTCCTTTTCAGTGTCATTACTCATAAATCAATACATCACTCTATGCATGCCCTAATGCAAGACCAGCCAAGCATTACTGTCTCCGGTTTAAGAGATATAATCGCTCTAAACTTTTTAAGGTAGTCTGGGATGAGCGTTCTAATAATTTCACATTGATTTCAACACACTAATATCATCATTTTGACCACTACAAAATTAGCTGGACAAACCTACAATACATGTCGAGTAACCTTTGACAGGCGTTGATATTTGCCAAGAACATGTCCTCCGGCATCTCTGTCCCATGAACCGTTGGAATTAGCTTACACGCTCCATCTTGCGAGATCATCTAAAACATTTCAAAAGATCTATACATTCATGTTACCAAGACGGGAAAGCTCCACACCCAACCTGGCAGACGGTTTCAATATTCACCTTTAATGGCTGTTATCGATATTACGTTGTGTCAAAACTACATTGTAAGTAGAAATCTCATAAAAGTTTTATCAAAAAAATATTTAAATAAGTATTAGGTTATTTCGAATTTTTGTTTCATTTCGTTACTTCAAGATTCAAACTAGTATGTAGTCAGCGATTCAGACAGTTCTCATCTTAATTCTTACTCGAAATTGATCGTCAGTCAGCAATTTAACTGGGTGCCAATTTATCAATTATTTCTTCTTAAATGGAGAAGGTTTGTTCGCTTCAGCATTCCATTGTTCTCTTCTTATTGACTAGGAAACTAAGTCTGTCAAGACTGAGATTTTAAACATTCGTCATTGCGCCTTATTTAGATTTGAAGGATGCGAGTGGTTTATTTTTTGAAGAACGAAATATTACAGCACCCCGCCTATCTACATTATATATTTATTTCTCTTACAACATTTTCAGCAAAAATATCTCATTACAAGTATTTCTCTTGGTTTGTAATCAGGAACTTCTGAGATATGTCAACCAATGGAAGCCCTACAAAATGTTATGGAGCTCCGACAGCATCTCCACTAAAAGAGACGTTCACAGCGTCAGCCTTCTGGATTGTGAAATGGCTCTTTCAAAACACGTTGAGCTCGATAACAACCTACTCGCTGAAACCGACGTTTTTATTGTGTCTTTGACGATTGCTGTAAATATTGGTTAGTTTTCCATTGTTTGTCTTAATGGCACATTAGCATTTCATCCATCCATTCTTTGGAAATATTTATATTAAGAAGTAAGGGATACAATTGATGAGGCGCTGAGTTGCAAAAACCAAGCTAATCGGTGTTCTTGAAGGGTTTCACAATGAGAAATCGATTAAGAGTCAAAAGCCCCTTTGAAAATGCATCCCAAAAAATTAATTTTGTAGCAAAAGACGTTGAGTCTATGAGATGTTTTGAACTGATGATGGGTATCGATAAATTGTGTACCGAAAGTGTACAAAGATCACACTACCCACCCTTCTACAATGAAGGTAATGCAAAACTAGTACCTTTTGGTATAGTATTTTCAGCAATCTTATAGCAAAATTTATTGCAACCACCTCCTGAAACACTTTCACGTTTCTAGATGAGTACCCTTGAAAGTGTCAATGTCAGTCCACCGTATAGGCTATAAAAAGCCTTGTGAAAAAACCGTTCAGCTGCAAATGAACTCCACTTGGGGTCCAGTAGGCCCTAACCTATTGTCAGTCAGTGCAAAAACTGGACAAAAAGTGGTTTTTCGAGGTATTTACTGACATGAGCAAAGTGGGGTGTCATTTTCTAATAATTTTGATTAACAATCGACTGGAATAGGTGTCAGATCCGCAAATAATCCCGATTTCTACGTGTAATATTAATAGATCAGTAGTTTTCTTTGAAGGGTCATTGTAATAAGGAATTTACCCTCCAATTCCAGTGCACCCCGTTTTTTTAATTTGTTTTATTGCACCAAGTTATAAACTTATCAGCAACATTATTCTAATATTTAGTTGGCGTACACTAAGAAATCTAAGATACATCACTTAGTCCTTATTGTCCTGATATTTGCACTTTATGATACTCACACTAAGTGAATTAAATCGTGTGGCTTGGTTCTCTTCAGTCTTCTAAGCAGATCCTCTCTGTTGAGAGGCTGGACGAGATCCTCATTTACATGATCTTGTAGCCTCAAGAGGTGATGCGTGGCTTGGCTTCGAATGACCTAATTGACAGATTCAATCTGCGGCTCGTAGTGAAGTCTTTCATTTCTAAAATATGTGTATGCATCTACGCAACTTCGTAGGACATTACTCTGAAAGCGCTGAATAATGTTACGGTTGCCCTGGGCCGTGGACCCCCACAGTTGCGCACCATAAGTCCAGACAGGCTTTAGGACTTGCTGTACAGTATCAACTTATTGTGGACTGACAGTTTTGACCATCGGCCCATCAGCCAGTACATTTTTCTGGATTTGATCACAAGCTCAGCTTTTTTTTTTTCTTGACGTGGTACTTCCACCTTAATTTGGCATCCAGTGTCATTCCAAGGTATTTCGCTTCATTAGCATATGGTATATATACATAGTTAGGAGAAAGGCTGGCACTACTTTTGGTAGTGAAATCGACACGTACTGACTTTGTCTCATTCATTCTGACTCTCCATCTCACTGTCCTGTCATGAATGCGGGAGATTGAACGATTTCACTTGGTAGCTGATTCAATGTTTGTTTCCCCATTCGCTATTATTGCAGTATCATCCGCAAACGTAGCGAGGGTCAGTCTATTAATTTGGCTCTGGAAATCGCAAAAACAGTTTTCTACCGCCACCAAGTGATTTGTGCCCTCTTGGCAATATGTTATATTGTGCAGTACAACCATTTTATGGGAGGTGTCGATAGATTAGACGAGAATCTTGCCTCCAAGTGTAAGAAGTGGTGGTACCCCTTATTTCTGTTTGGAATCAATGCTCTTGTTCTATCTTGTCAAAAAGGTTGACAGACGATAAGAAAGATCAATTTAGATGATCCTCAATCATATGTACGGTTTCAACGAGCCGTCGTACAAGCGTA
This sequence comes from Creontiades dilutus, assembly GCA_031894815.1. Lineage (NCBI taxonomy): Eukaryota > Metazoa > Arthropoda > Insecta > Hemiptera > Miridae > Creontiades > Creontiades dilutus. Next base: position 1,602,604 of record JAVIWC010000594.1, read on the forward strand.
TTGCTTCAAGGAAAAAACCCTCCTAAGAGAGCACGCAATTTGTATTCTGTCCCTTCTGCCGTTGCACGTTACCCGGGCAACTCAGGAGCTTCTTCAGGCGATAAAATCATTTCCTGTGCTCATAGAAAACGCAGACTGTGCCACAAAAATTACGAAAAATGTGTCAAACCTGCGTTGTCGGCAATCGCATGCAATTCTTCTATAAATTTCTCAAGCAAACTCGGACATGACGCTTTTGTTATTATGATTCACAATCCTATAAAATAGCCTGATTTATTAGTTTTTCTCCAATTAATACATTTTATTATGATTCGAATTGTTTATTGTTCAAAAACCTGAAATTTCCAAACCACGGATGAGGACGCGTATCCCAGTGCACCCCACAGGGTGCGGTAACATATTTCCCCCTTCCCTAACAAACAAATCTAAAAAATTTGTTGCTGCCTCAATAGGCTTTAAATGATGGAAAATGGTTGGAAAGTTGGATTTTCCACTTGCAGTTTGCTTATAGGAATTGGAGGGTGCAATAAAATACAGCCTTTTTTGTTGGCTGGTATGGCTTTTTATAACTATGCACTTTTATAAAACGACGAAATATAAGCAACGGGTAATTTCAACACGAGTCATAACGAATGCCTGTTTGTCCATTGTTACCGCGACGTAATTTGGGCAATATTGTTATTATACCCGATTCATTAGGTTCTATCTCTTTTTTCATAACGTAGTTACCGACCTAATCTCTGAATTTTGTTCCGTTTTGTTGTTTCGTGTCGTTGTTCGTTTCATCACCATTCTTATTTGATCGACTGTCTCAAGCAACGTGCTTCATATTTTTGATTGAATGGTTATTAATTACATCTTTGATAATAATTAATTTTTAACAGGATAGTTACTATTGACTTTCGTGTTATGATTTGGCTATATATCTTCGTTATTTTTCACTGTTACGAGAGAGGTTTGCTCTCCTCGTGGGAGCAAGGGAGTGACATCATTTCCTACTATACTGGAAGCTTAAACTTTGGAAACCTTGAGCGAAAGTTGCGCTCAAACATTTTCTGGATGTTACCTAAAACGGTTGCATCCCTTCCATCAACAATCGCGATACCGAAAGTAATTATGTCCAAGAAGCATCGAAGAATAAAATTGAAACCTATCGGCGGAAAGATTGAACAGCTGAAGTCATCAATGTCGACCGCTGAGATTTTCATACAGCCGGATCCAGATAATCTGCAAATTGTGACAATTAAATTCAATATTTCCCAGATACGAATGAATTATGAGTTCTTCAGTTCGGATGGCAGAAGTAAACTTGACTTCAAATGGAAGTTAAGTCCTCAGAGCAACGTGAAATTGGTAGCGGTACTAAATTTCACTCAACCTTGTTTAATAAAAGTAAACGGAGGATGTTCGTTTAATGTAATTTCAGAAGCGAAGAGAAAAAATGAAGAAGCTTATCAGTTTCTCAAAATCTATATATTACCTCTCTTGGGTACCAAAATTAAAGATATCATCGACCTAGTAAAACTTATGGTGCGACGCCATATCTGTCATGGCGTCTCAACGTGGATGAAGAGGAAGCGCCAACTACAGAAGGGTGGGTGAGTGCCACTCAATGATTGCGGCTGCTCAGAAAACTGAATCCAAACGAGGGAAATTTGATGTACAATCACCACACTGATGCGAGTCACTACTCATATCTTCAGCATCAATTGAGCTATGTATGTAGCAGCAATAAAATAATTAATTAACGATGCACGCAGTAGCAATTTAATATACCTACCCAGGGACGTAATAACTAGAGGGGGCGTCAGCCTGGGCGCCAAAGTTAGAGGGGCGCCAAATAGGCAAACGCTGCAAATTCTTTCACTGGGGTTTATTATTCAATTGGCTTGCGTTCATGATTTGAATTTCTACTAAGCTTTGGAGTGTGCGTGTTTCACAGGTGATAGAGCGATTATTGAATTTCAGGAGATATGCATAGAGCACGTGATCAGTTCTCAACCAAAATACCTTTTTGGATTGATCAGTTGATCATATTTGTGTGCCTCCTGAAATTCAATAATCGCTCTATCACTTGTGAAACACGCACACTCCAAGGCTTAGTAGAAATTCAAATCATGAACGCAAGCCAATTGAATAATAAACTCCAGAGAAAGAATTTGCAGCGTTTCATGCAAATCAGAATGCTTCAACCCGTGTATTGGCTACAAAGCCTTTTAGGAGTTCACTCCAGTATCCTCATTACTACATCACTAGGTACGTCACTAGGTTACTGCTATCAACACAAAAACAGGTTACTGATATCAAAACAAAAACAATAATAAACCAAAATAACGCAAATGTTGGCACCATAAATCGGGCCATAGATCGGGAATGGTTTGACCTACGGACCTGGGGAGGGGCTCATTCGATTCCTCGTGGAGTGTTCTTCAAAAAGAGTACAAATTTAGGCCGCCTTGACTTTTTTTTGAGGTTTTTGGGGATTTTACAAAACTTTGATAACCCTTAAAGGGCACTTTAAATTAAGTGAGAGAGCTGGCTCAAGAATTGGGGCGTCTTCGGACCAACATGGATTTTTCCTGAAAATTTCAGATTTTTTGCTCCAGCCGTTTGGGAGAAATCGTGCGTACGGCGGACGGACGGAAAATTGTTTATTGCAGATTCGGATTCTACTCCCTTTGAAAGGGAGGTTAGAATTTTTTTCAAGAGCGATTACAACAGTTTATTATTGAATAATAAACCAAAAGTGACAGTTTACCAAGTTCTTTTAGTCAAAGAGTTTATACATTGTGAATAAATCAAATGAATTATATTTATATTTTGTTTCATTGGTATATTAAGATAGTGTGAGTCATGAGGTACCAGGCCTATGGTGAGGGGGATGGCGCCAAATTTATTTCTTGCCCCGGGTGAAATACGGCCTGGTTACGTCCCTGTACCTACCTGTTTGTTCGTGCCAATATTTCAACCGAATCATAAAATCTGCAATAGTTAATAGTAAAATTATTACGGATAGTTTTATCATTTTCAATAATAACCCTATGTAGTGGTATTGCAAAAATGTTATAAAACCCCCACTCAATTTTTGCGTAAGTTACGAACCTGAAATGTCCGTCTTCCGAACGCTAAATTACCGACATTAGGAAAAAACTCCAATAGCAAGAAAATGATAGTTAAATCATCCCATTTCCATATTTTTTGGGTCGCTGAATCCATTGGAACCAAATTTGAAATCAAAAACTCATCATCAAAGGCATAAAATGAAGAAAAGTAGTTAACAATTGTAAAATATTAGAATAAAAAGGTATTAATTAGTCATTTAAGTTTAACAATCAGTAAATGAAATTTTAATTTGGTAGAATAATGTTTAATGACATCTAATAATGAGGAACAATAAATAAAAGTAGATTCGACTAAGTAAGAAGGGAATTAGAAATTAAACGATTATTATCAAACAATTAATTATGATTATTTTCATTCGAGGTTATTAAATAGAGTTGAATTACATAAAGTAATTTCCATTTTTTAAAATAAGCTATCTACAAGTCAATTTAAAGCTTTAGCGACTTGTTCTATTCTTCAAACGAACGCAGCCCGACGAAAAATTGTCCTGACCAAAAACGAACACAACGTCGAGTTCCCAATGACAGTAAAAAATGGTGGAGGGTGTCCAGCAGATAGAGTGAAAATTATCATTCAATGTTCAAACAGACAGAAAATGCCCGAGTTCAACAAAAGATGCACCTATCGCGTATCTGTACTGTTTACTATCAATTCAAAAATTAACTGTGGTCGAATCTGGATCTGAAATTTTCAGGGTACCTTTTGTACTGTCCGGAAGAGAGGTTAGGTGAAGTAACGAGATATTGAACATTTTTATTTCGACATACAATTCAATTACGTGATAAATGTATAGAACTGAACGTGTGTCCCTCACTCAACACGCATTATTGAGACGTCAAGACAAAAATGGGTTCACTTGGCATCTTTTGGTTTCGCCAGGGTCTCTATCAAAAATGAGCTCAAAATTAATGTTTTGACATTATTTCAATAAGGTGGGAAAACATCATTCACGGAATGAAAATGCACGTGAAAACCCGTTAATAACTCCACGCCGAAGGTCCGTCAGTGTTCGAAAATGCTGAAAATTTAAGATTTCTACGACTTGGATACTGGAAGTTTTTTCTTTGTTGACCCCACTGTTCCCCCATAAAAGGGTTTTTGACTACACAAAAATCCGTTGTTTCCCCCTTGGTCTCAACCTGCCGTCTAATTGGTCTTAACTTCTAGCCAGCCCCATCGAATCACACGATACCTAGTGCCAAAAACAAGGTTATAACTGACAGGCAAGTTCACCCATAACAAATAATCGCAATTTCTGAACCTAAAAGTTCACTATGAAACGAGCAATTATCTATTATTATAAAACTAATGCACCTATGTGTGTAATGAATAATTCATGCAGTGTTCATGCATAATTATTATGCAGCGTTTTAATGTGGGTTGATCACGGCATGACAGCTGAATCAATATCCATGACAGTATCATCGAAGACCGAATATCAATCTTCCTCATCATTCATCTGTATTCACGACTGCGAGAAGACGTTCGGCTTCATCTCGTTTCTTTGACTGCCAGCACGTTCATGTGCTGATTGTATCCGTTTCGGGTCAAGTTTTCTTCAACGGAACGTGATCAATGGAAGCAAACTTTTTTGCTCTACAACTTGTATGAATACTAAAAACTTTTTGACAAGTTTTCTGACAGTAAAATGGACAAATATGATGGAAATGTGTTTTTTTTAAGAAACATTGTGAAGGAAGGATTTTAGATGTAGAAACATAGGGTATGTTATGAATCAGTTCATAATTTCCTATAAACTTAACACATTAAATAATTCGTTCCATCTAGACTCGCATTTGACCCCTCTAAAGACGGGCTTTTCAATTGGTCATTCTACACCTTGAAATTTTAACCAAGAAATTTTTCGGGAGGAGTGAGGCGATTACAAAAATTGTTTCTAGTTCGATCACAAAGGTTCTTTATTAAGACGATCGTGATGAAATGAGAAATTATTTGAGACGTATAGAATAGCGCGATTTGAGGCGTTGAGCCTTGGAAAGCTTATCAGCTGAAAGACCTTTCTGGTTAATTTCTTTCCTATCGATCTACGGTGCTGACGTGCAATGGAGAGTCATGTCTTTTTTGAGACTCATTTTATGAGCTCCTTTGAGACATGTATGTAACTATGTCGAAGTCAATTACACAGCTTAAAGACACACTGATCCGCTGAATGGGCCTTGTGGCTAATACATAGCCTCCCTAGTGCTGAAATACAAATGGAGTTTATTTTGTCGCATCTGGAGTGTGGAAGCACGAGGCGCCATGTTCAGATAATGCACATAAGGCCAGTGGTCTACTTAAGAAGGGTTCAAAACTGATGAAGTTGGGGTTATAGTCTCAATGAATGCACATGCCCGTAGTCTAAACCCCGCACCTTCCAGTTCATCAATTTCGGGTGGAACTACCTGTATTTCTATCTACATTCTTGCATGAGACACCTGAGCACTTATCAAAATCTTATTTGTTTTCAGAACAACTAAAATTGGCTTTGAATTTAGAAATAAAACAAAGCACTCACAAAATTGGGCAGATCATAAGGAAGAAGTATCAACGAGAAATGGACTACGTGTATGCGGTAATGAATGAAATGGAAAGAAAGGTAAGCTTGGATTAGTCTATTGCTTACGGCTGGTAGTTTATTCGCATTGCAGTTCGTTCCTTCACTGTACAGTTGAAGTGGAGAACAGTTTGTGGTATTGTGAAGTGGGATATACACATACCTATGTATATAGTGGGAAATTATTCAAAACCCTCCCTAACTAAGAGAGGAGGGATTCCCAGAGCGTTCTAGAGACTAACTCTAACTGCGAACATCCGTAAACAACAGAAATATGGATGCTTGAAAGTCTGGACGTAAAACCATTAGCTGCAGGGCGAATTGGTGCCGAAAATGTTTGAATGATGGCATAGTTTTTGCAAAACGTAGTGAATGGTTCAATCTGGAAGATGGTTATGGAGTGATAATAGTAGTGGATACGAATATATCAGGGTTATTACTGCATTAGTTTATTCTTTAATTTCAGTTGGATCGACCCATTCGTGATCTTGATGACGTCAGGATGGTGATGGATAATTTGAAGAAAATACGTGACCAGGAAGTCGACATTGAGTTGAAAATTGAACCTATTGAGGTAAATGCGCCATATAAATTCGAATATAGATATAAAGATATAGATATAAAAATATAAATTATGTAAATTTAAACTTCAAAAATATTACCACCCAGGGAAAGCGTTTAAATTAGAGTTTTTGACAAACAAATCTTAATTCGAGTGCAAATGATAATAGGTGAATTGATGCTTACCAACCTCTGTCAGGCTGACAGATCGTGGCTGACAATTTTGAGATTTCGTCGGGTTACGATATATGTCATTTTCAATAGTCTAGCCTTTTATGAGGACTAATAACATTTTCACACATAATTGGTAGTTGCATGGTAGAAATAAAAAAAGTAGGTAAATGTGTTCCTCCACGGTAGAGAGGGCAAACCTCTTGAGTATAAATTTGGAGTGAGGTTGCATGACGGAGAAGAAGAAGTTTTCCCGCCTGCTATGTTATCAGTATGTTTGTAAACAAGTGTGGTAATCGCGCTGTGGAGTCATGTGTGGAGATCACGCAGTGGAGTTGAATGTGACAGGTCATTGGGAGCACACAATGTCATGTGGTATGTAGTCAGCTGTATCATATTTAATGTTTATCGCCCCTTATATATTTGTTTTGTATCATGTAGTAGTACTTGGTCCTGGTGCTCTAGTAACAAACCCTTACCCTTACGGTAGGTTGCTGTTACTTTTTTGTAGGAGTGGATTTTTAGGTCTATTTACGTCGTAAATAACATGAGCTGCTGAGTGAACCATTGAATCATTCGTGACGCCACCGTCGCACTGGACTCCCGAATTACTGAATCTTGACGGAGATCCGTTCACCTTGATGGGCTCTCTGACAGGTTCCAACCTAGAGGCCGGTTCACATGGACGCGTCAAGTGCGGCTGGGCCGGTTGCACCGGCTGGTGCGGCTACTGCGGCAGACTGTTCACATGGACGGCAAGCGAGAATCCACGTCCTGTAACTTGATTGGCTCACCCGTTCCCGCGAGTTTCTGACTTGTTCGATAAGACATTCATTAAAACGGCACAAAAATGACAAAAAAAAAAAAAAAAAACTGGAAAAGAAACGATGACGAAAATGAGGAAAACTCGAAATGAAGCAAAACGAAAATGACGAAAGCTCGCGGGTATGTTGGCGGGAATCCTGTTGCGCATGGGCCTAGTGCACAGAATGGCAAGCCCGCCAGCTGCGTCAAATATCTAATTGTTTTTATGTTGACAGTTCGCCTCAGAAGTCGACTTGCGTTTTTGCGCACCGTTTTGGCTCTGCCAATCAGAGCGCCGTTTGCCATTGCTGCAACATTATCAGCTGCACTTGATGCTTCCGTGTGAACGGACCTTTAAGCAGGGTTCACATCCATCTGGCACGTCTTGGAATATTGATAGGGGAAGCTAGTAAAAAGCAGTGGAGGGGATGGAGGGGAATCGGCCAAACACGAGCTAACTACTCGTTTCCTGCACTTCCTCCCACAGCTGTTTTGGTTCCTAACGCCATTCTGTATGCGCAGATGTAGAACGAAAAATATCTGAAAAATCTGATGCAAACAGTTTGCTTCGAAATTGTCCGTTTGGAAAAAATATTCCCCCTCCCAAGCTGATGTCCAACCAATCAGCTGCTTGTAAGAACTTTCCGGATAGCTTTCTGGATGGATCTGAACCCTGCTTTACACATCCGGATATTGCCCTCCAATCCTGCAATCTGGTGGAGAAAATGGAATTCGTCCCCCCCCCCCCACCATGCAAAGTGGCAACAATTTCTCCTGTAGTCATTCCGACATAGCAACTAAATCGAAAATGAGAGGTTTTTGTTCAGATACTTAAAGAAGTTCTAATGAAAAATGGAACCATAGTGACTTGACCATAGTGAACTTGGCATACAAGTCAAGCATGGAAACAAAGTGTACAAACAATGGATGAAAATTGTGTCCAATCAAACAGCAATGACTTATAATCCATCATGAACTTGATCAGAAAAATCTGGTTCCTTCTCAGTACCACTTTCACATTCAGATGGCTGGACATAATTAATTGTTCGTCAAACTGTACATTATTTTGCCATGAAACTACATCTGACTTCAGAGTCAAATAATCAGGTCGTTTGCTTTTCTGCACTCAACTCTATTTTGCATTGGTTAAGGTTTTGAAGGTAACCACACTAGACGACTTTAATAAAATTTAATTAAATTCTCTCTGTTTCTCTCTCTCTCTTTCTCCCTTTCTTTCTCTCTCTTCACCACCACTGTTCTACATTAGGTCTAACTTCAAGTAACACTAAGGCTTGCTGCAAGAGAGTCTATAGACATCTGGGAAGATTAAACTGCAAAAATGATTTTATAGACGAGGTATAATAATATAATTGAAATGTCCCTGTTGTCTTCTCTTCATAGGTTGTGTAAATGTACGTGTCCGGTGGCGTAATGGGGGTAGCTAATAGTTTCTGTGTGGGTTTCAGGAAGCTTTCAACATCCTCACTCGATATGAACTTCCAGTGGATCGTGAAGTTTTGGAACAGGTAATTCCTGTAGTTGGGTCATTTCACAGAAAAGAACAAAAGACGAATGTCCTTTTGAATGAATAAAAATAAAGTATTCTGTGTTGCAATATATCCTTCATCTGGGTGTCCCTCATCAAAACCCTGGAATTGCAGCTCCTCAAACCACCTAGTTTCTAAATTAATATATTTACGTTTTAATAGATCCAGGAGATTGATCATTGCCCAGCGAGCTTGTGGTAAAGAGATTTTTCACAATTTTCTCCAAACCTTCAGGAATAGAGTAGGAAACAAATATTCTGCAAAATCATATTTTATTAAGTGAAAATTGTAACATGGTGAGGTGATGTGATGGAATGTTATAGTTGCCCCTTCCAATGAGCTTAATGCTCCGCCATGCTAAGAAGGATGTCCCAGACGCTTAAATGCGTCTGATTCATCTCCCAAGGCAACGGATTCAAGAACCAGGGTGGGCCAACTATCCGTATCCATCACAAAATACTTATCTTAATTGCTAGTCACTCCAAGTCCAAGCTGTCGAGATCATATTGGGGAAGGTGAATCTATCCCTGGAATGTCTGACAGGGCTCAGCAGTCATCCAGATTTCACCGTAACAACACACTCAAAACGTCTCTTCTTGCAGGATAGGTATACAAAGTAGACTGGATTCTAAGAAACTCCACGTCGTGATCTGAAGCTGAATACTTGATGATTAATTTCCCCATTAGAATGCAATTTTTTTCCTTCTTATGAAAAATTGCAGCTGTACAAAATCAGTTCCATCAAAGAACACAATGAAGGGCCTCCAGTTAATGACTGATAGTTCGACACAAAATGGAAATAATTTGTTTTAAACATTAATTAGGTTACCTACATCATGTTCGTTCAGTAAGATGCAGTGAATTCAACTCCAGGATCTCTGACAAATTTTCTTTGCCAAGAATACGATCCAGGGGAAATTTGGTGAATTGAGGTAATTTCGATGAGACGGGTCATGCAATACAAGCAGCTGAACCGGCTCAATCCTTTTATTTGCTCAATTTTTTTTTATTCCATCTGGTCTTTCTCGCGTGTAAACAGCTTTATGCACCTTCATGGTCCCAGAAAAACTACTGATGGTTTTTTCAAACTCGTGCTCATGAATGCCTTTCAGTAAGATCCAGAGTGAAATGTCTTGAAGAAGCTTGACGAATGCTTCAAAATTTGAATGTCAGTTCTTAGACATACCAGTTGGCCGGCTCTATGTTTTAAGAATTAACCAACTACGTCTACAGCCCCCTTCCCATGACCAATTTCGTGGTAATTCCAGGGAATTGTCCTGAGATTCTCAAAATGAGCGCTCGGTGCAACAGGAAAACAGATTTTTTCATATACTGTTCTTTTTTTATGATGGCTGCTTGATGAGTGGCTAGAAAAAAGGAAAACTACTTTCCTTTAAGGAAGGTGAGTTTTTTAGAGTTTCTAAAGAGTACTCCTGAAAATTGTATGGTCACTAGATTCCCAACAGCTCCCAGCTTCAATTGAAAAGTTTATAAACAAGACAGTTTTGTGGTTCTTTACAGTTCCTGATCCCTCAATGGGCCGCTGGAACTTTCTTAGAAAGGAGGCTGTAATTTTCAGCATTTCATCAGTTCAAGTAATGAGGTCACTTGAGAAAAAAATTAGATATCGTAGCTAAAACTGCATTAAAAAGGGAAAATTATGAGAGGATTGTTATTAATCGATAAGCTTCATGTTAATTATTTGTAAATCCCAGGGGACTGTAGCAGTAAAAGCATACCTTGTAGGATGTACGGATGCATCCTCCCGCCTAGGCCATCAGGGTTGAACTGCAGATCAGCAGCCTTTTGGATAAGTAGTTCAGTGTCGCCAACTGTGAAAGAAGAGATCTCTTCGCAGAGTCTTTGGGTTTGTGCTCAAATGAAAGGTTTGACAAGGGACTGTTTCGAAAGCTTGGGGATAGACCTATTTTGAATGATGCAAACGTTTATAATTCGAACAATGTATAATTCAGTATGAAACGAGGTACCCTCAGATGTACTCGATGGTATCTAAGTCGTGCGTTTCACCAGTCAACATTTTTGAATATTTGTACTTGGGGTCGGCAGGCTATTGTAAAATGGAGCATGCAACCTTGAATTTGAAGGAGTAAAAAAACTGTCAATAGTGTGCACCCCGGATCTACAGTGAAAACGTTCACAATTGCACCTTTGCAACTAAATTTAAAGCTAAATTGGCCAGGAACAAGAATTTTGACTTTTCTGTGGAATGACTCAGCCTATGATTATGTTGAACGCATTTTTATTTCAACCAATCAATGTCACTCTATAATAACATTCAGAATGATCGATTTTAAAGAGATCTACTTGTTGTCATCTAATTAATCATGTAAGCAACCAACTGAATATTTGTAGGTGGACAACTTGCGCTACACCTGGCAGCAACTTCTTGGGAGATCCATGGAAGTCAATACGCTTTTACTGGCTATGCAACCGCATTTCCAAGAAGAGCTGCAGGCTAATCTCACCAAGTTCAGAGAAGACAGTGAAGACTACGTAGAGCAGTACAGGAATTGTGGTCCCATGAGTCCAGGATTATCACCCCGTGAAGCGAGTGATCGGCTCATTCTCTTCCAGGTATGTTTTATCCCAAAAATACGTCTGTCGAAGAAAAATAAAAAGCCCCATTGTAATGTCATATGATTACTTATGTTTTTTAAGTTTGATATTGCTGTTCTCTATGAACCGACAATATTTACCTGTTTGTTTGGTAATTCAAGTTTGAAAATGTACCGTGCCTGTACAATCATGTTGGTAGATAAGCAGAACGCTCTTTAAGTCAGTTTTCATTTTAAAACAGCACACAACCAACTACTGTTTCGGTAGATCGAAACGAAAGAGCTTACTTACTGATTCTTGGAGAGCATGACATTCTTTATTAATTGAAGAAAACTTCCAACTTCGATTCGTAGAGTTAATAGTAACATCCCCCTGGCAGATGGGGAGCTTGTAGTGATGTAGGTACAATATTATTGGTCATGAAACTAGAACAACTTATGTATATTTTGAACAACTGGAAGTTTAAACCTGGTTACCGCATAAACTGTTCAGCAAAACAAATGTGATAGATTCTCTTAAATCTATGAACAGTTGAACGATCTGTCTACTTGACGAGAGTCTACCAAAATGTAATGCCATAACAGCAGATGAAGAAGTCATGGTAAGAAAGATCGAACATCGCAACAAATTGGCTTCAGATACGAAACTATTTTCCCAAATATATCTATAGATGTTTTTGAAAACTTTCATAAACGGGAGCTAAAAAGTGCTGCTTTAAGGCCTTTGGAAATTCAGGTTCGTATCAACGGCCAAACCAAAAAAACTTGGTCGAAAGAGCTCAATAATGGTGCAAGGGGGATCGGAATAATGGTTTAGAGTGAAAGACCGTATGATTGGAGTTGGACAGCATGTTTTTTAAGAAAATATGTTTGTTAAACTTCGTCTTCTCTTCATACAACCGAGAATAGTTGAGTTCAGTTAGTTTTGGAAATAGATTTTGAATAAAAGGTATACTCGTGTTAGAGCCTGCCAAACAAAATTAAAGTAGAATTTTCCAACTATTTATTTGCATTTGAGTGACTTTAAAAAATAAATGTCCTTTCTAGAACCGATTCGATGGAATGTGGAGAAAGTTGCAGACCTACCAAAGTGGGGAAGAATTATTTGGTCTTCCTACCACCGAAAGTCCGGAGCTTGGTCAAATCAGGAAAGAGCTCAATCTTTTGCAGAAACTCTACAAACTTTACAATGATGTTATTGATAGAGTTAGCAGCTATTACGATATCCCTTGGGGAGAGGTGAATATTGAAGACATCAATAATGAATTGATGGAATTCCAAAATAGATGTCGAAAATTGCCGAAGGGCCTCAAGGTAAAGTAGTTATTGCATTACCGATTAAAACTGCCGTTGTTTTGAAATTAATCTTGTGGATTTCACCACATCACAAACTTCTAATATTTTCTGTAGGAATGGCCAGCTTTCCACGCTTTGAAACGAACCATTGATGAATTCAATGATATGTGCCCTCTCCTTGAACTTATGGCAAACAAAGCTATGAAACCAAGACATTGGCAGCGAATAATGGAAGTCACGAAGCACCATTTCGATTTGGAAAGTGAGGGATTCTGTTTGAAGAACATCTTAGCCGCTCCTTTGCTGAAGTACAAAGAAGACATTGAGGTTAGTAGTACTGTACATTAGTATTGAATCTTCATTATCAAACGAAGAAGGTATTTTAGTTGTTTCCCTTTTGTCGCCTTTCAGGATATTTGTATATCAGCAATGAAAGAAAAAGATATTGAAGCGAAGTTAAGGCAAGTGACGAACGAATGGTCCGTCCACGAACTCACATTCATGACTTTCAACAACAGGGGAGAGCTTCTCCTAAGAGGAGACACTACAGCTGAAACTATAGGGCAACTGGAAGACAGCCTTATGGTTCTGGGATCTTTACTTTCCAACCGGTAAGTTTAGTAAGTTCCTACATGAAAATTATCAAATGCACACTTCAATAACCTTGCATTCTAACATGTACTATCTCCCGTTTTCAGATACAATGCTCCATTCAGGAAGCAAATCCAGCAGTGGGTTTCTGACCTAAGCAACACCAATGAAATTCTCGAGAGATGGCTGTTGGTTCAGAATCTCTGGGTGTACCTGGAAGCGGTGTTCGTTGGCGGCGACATTGCTAAACAACTGCCCAAAGAAGCTAAGAGATTTAGTAAAATTGATAAATCTTGGCAGAAAATCATGCAAAGAGCCCACGAGACGCCAGGGGTGGTTTCTTGTTGCGTGGGAGACGACATGTTGAAACAACTTTTACCTCACTTACAAGAACAATTGGAACTCTGCCAGAAATCACTTAGCGGGTAACGGATATGATTCAAAGTTCCGTATTACATATTTACGTTATTTGAAATGTGAGCTGTTTGCATATTTTTCTGCAGATACTTGGAGAAGAAGCGTATGATGTTTCCTCGATTTTTCTTCGTGTCTGATCCAGCTTTGTTGGAGATTCTCGGTCAGGCATCTGACTCGCATACCATCCAGAACCACCTACTATCAATTTTTGACAATACCCGTTACGTCAAGTTCCATGATATTGAATACAATAAGATGACAGCTATAATATCTTCTGAAGGAGAGGCTATTCAGGTTCGCTTCTATATCTTGTTTTTAGTTCAACTTTTTTAATGTCGTAAAGAATTACCAACAATTAACACAGAAAATTGAATTTACATCTAAACAAAACAAAACACAACTAAGTTTTTTTTTGCAATCAACTACTAATCACCAACTTGATCACCTGCTAATTATAACGTTAATTACTAAATAGCACAATGAAATTACTTGTCTTGTTCCATTACAATCCAAGACCAATTAAGATTAGCCAATCACAAAATGGTTACATTTCTTCCAGTTGTAAAATAAAGATATTTGATAAATAGTTCATTGGATGTGTGTGTGTGATATGAAGAATAAGATTTGTTTGTCGTTGCAAATTTAAAGGTCATCAAATTTGAATAGACGACAATTTGGTGTTAAGTAGCGAAATTTTGAACACGCAAATTGAATTTGGATAATAATAGGTATTTGAACATGATGGTGATTTAGTATTTCCCTGAAGGTGTGTCAAAGGGGCCATGGAGCAAGATCACCTGAAATAATTTCAGGCGCTAGCTACAATTCGAGGAGCAAGTAAATCCCTGAGGGGAAATACGGCTACAACTTGTTTGTACAAGAGCCGGGGTTCCGAGGAACCCAGCTGCACAGTAAATATAAGGGAACAAGTAGAGAAGAGTGATTTAGGACGGAGTGACAGAATCAAGAGGGAAGATCTGAATGAATACCCTTGGGCTGGTCCAGGCTTATTTATACGGGTGTTCTGACCCCCATGTGGGATTTCCCATTCCTTCTACCGTGACTGGGGAAAACCCATAATGCTCAACTCTAGGGTCGTCCTTTGTCGGTTTATTGTTATCCACATGTTGTATTACAATTGTTGGGGCTATTCCTAACAGTCGTTAACAATTTGGACTCAAATGCCCTAAGGAAGAACATGAACATTAAAATGAACGCCACATGGCTAATATGGTGATATGCAATAACGCTATATGTTGTAAAAGTGTCTTTCCATCTTGTTTGTAGCTGGAGCGAGCAGTCCGTGCTGAAGGGAGTGTAGAAACGTGGTTGACATCTCTGCTGCAGTCATCTCAGGCTTCTTTGCACGGCATCATCAGGAACACGCATACTGCCATCAATGATCCAAATTTCAATCTCCTAACGTTCTTAGACAAAATACCTGCCCAGGTAGAAAATATACAGTTTTATTATATATTACATCTGGCACATCATATTGTAGCTTTCAAGATTCTGCTCAATGCTGATGCTCATTGAATAACTTGATTATAAATTCATTTACCTTTGTTGATCTTCTTATAAGATTATTGATGATGCTTATTATTTTATATGTCTAGTAATTTTAATGTTATTTTCAAGATTGGAATCCTTGGTATTCAAATGGTCTGGACCAGAGATGCTGAAGCTGCTCTTCTACTGGCTCGAAGCGATAAGAAAATGATGCCAGATACCAATAATAGATTCTTGGAGTTGCTCAACACCCTCATTGATCAAACTACAAGAGACCTAACCAAATTGGAACGAATCAAATTTGAAACCTTGATCACCATTCACGTTCATCAACGTGATATTTTTGACACTTTGGTTCGGCTGTGCGTGCGATCTGTAAATGATTTCGAATGGTTGAAGCAATGCCGATTTTATTTCAAAGAAGACCTTGATAAAACGTGGATCTCAATCACTGATGTAACTTTCACGTATCAAAATGAATATCTGGGATGCACGGACAGACTGGTCATCACCCCTTTAACTGACAGGTACAGTTCTATGGTCTGGAAGCTAATCTCAAAACTGCTCATTCTACCATTTAAATTTATTATTACGAACATGGATTTATTCGTGCGTCCCTTCCGTTTCTATTTAACAGCTATAATTATGTAGTAATCTTACTTTGTGAAATAGTTTGATATACAATTTAGGGCTTAATTTATTCAGGTGTTACATCACATTGGCTCAAGCACTTGCCATGAGCATGGGTGGAGCCCCGTGCGGCCCAGCTGGAACAGGAAAAACGGAAACTGTCAAAGATATGGGAAAAACTCTAGGAAAATACGTCGTTGTGTTCAATTGCTCCGATCAAATGGACTACAGAGGATTGGGAAGAATCTATAAAGGTATATTTTTCAATCTTTGATATACAAGCTGGAATTGTTCTAATGATGTTTTTAGTGTTTTAATTAAATCCAAGTAAATTTAGTGAAATGTGTACAACTTATAACAAAAATATAATTAAGTGCATTTCTTGCTCAAAAAGAATTTGTTTCTCAACGATAACAGCTTTCTAACGGTGTTGAAACTTACTGATCTTATCTTGGGCAATAACAGCTTAAAACAAGTTTTAATATTTGAAAAATCGAGGGTTTTCATGAAAAACTAAAGTGTTACCAATTAACAGTTAATTTTGATCAACCAAAATATGTCATTTTCATCCATGCGAATTAAAATATGTTATTGAAAAAACTGTAATTTTCAACGCTGATTCGACAGGTTACATTTGGCTCCCCAAATACATAAACCAAATTTTACTCCTGAACCACAAAAAATGTCAAGAAAGGTTAATAAAAAAAGCTTTGTAAATTAACGCGATTCCACTTGTGTTTTGTGCCTTCAGAAATAGATGTCAGACGAGTTGAAGAAAAACAATATTAATATTTCTTTTAAATGAATTCAAATGAACAAATAGAGAGAAAATTAAGTTTAGGTAATGACTTATTGATTAAATTAATTATCAATACATATTGTATCAATATTTTTGGGCCGTAAAATACCTTAGTTTTGGATAATCATCCATATTGTTAATAAATTATACTTGGTGTAATGAAGCCTTAATTTAAAAAAACTGAATTCTAACCTTCCAATATTTCATCACTGAATTCCAAATATTCCTTATTCATTTCAGGTTTGTCTCAGTCTGGTACTTGGGGCTGTTTTGATGAATTCAATAGGATTGAACTTCCTGTGCTCTCCGTTGCTGCTCAGCAGGTGGCGGTGGTACTCGCTGCCAAAAAAGAGAAAAAGAAACAGTTTCATTTCACCGATGGTGATTTGATAGATATGTTCCCTGAGTTTGGAATATTTATCACTATGGTCAGTTATTAGTTAATACGCTGGTCTAATAATTATTAATGATTTATTCAGCTTCCACACCGCTTTTTAAATTAATTTTGATGTTCCCAGAATCCTGGATATGCTGGAAGAAAAGAGCTCCCAGAAAATTTGAAAATTCAGTTCAGGACCGTGGCCATGATGGTTCCTGACAGACAGATTATCATCAGAGTCAAACTCGCCAGTTGTGGTTTCCTTGAGAATATAACTCTTGCTAGAAAATTCTACACATTGTACAAGTTGTGCGAAGAGCAACTGACAAAACAAGTTCGTTCACCAACTAACTTTCATACATTAGTCACGAAAAATGTCTCATTGCATGAGTAGGTAGATATGTAAGGGAGACTGTTATTCATAGGGGGAGGTTTTACTTTTTGATTTTCCTTAGTTTTCCAGAATAGAATTTCGGATTGTTTCGAATTTTGTCCGTTTTTATGAGCCAAGAGCTACTTGCTGTAGCCCATAGAGATTCCCTCCTTCCCCTCCTTTAACAGCCCCGTAGAGCATAGAACCTAGGGACGGTTTACAATGGGAGAATGACATAAGTATCACTATTTTCTGATAAAGAAGTATCATTTTTTAGTTTTCACACAGCACATACCTAATGGGGCTAGAGCAACGCATGGCTTTTCAAAACTACTTAGGTACCTATGTGATCTTGATGTTATGGTATAAGAAAACAGTTCATAGATAAGTCGATCTGCCTAGGGACACTCCTTTCATCCGCCTCTATCTACGGCTTGACTTGTCCCTATGCAAAACTGATCTCCATTTTCGGATTAACACCAAACTTACTCGTAATTACTGAGGGTTGGAAAATGTTTGGTAGGAATTACTCTTTGGAAACCTGGTGATTTCACGTCGATGGTCTTGAAAGGCAAGAAAAATCAACGGACTGAGACAAGACTATTTACTTTTATAGGAAAAAATAGAAAACATTCATTTTCTACTTGGCTACTAAGAGTACAGGAGCAACTCGTGTTACAGTTAAAGTAACCTTGTGAGGAAATTTTTCTCCCCGCACCTAATTTTCCCAGCTATTGTCCCTTTGTATAACTGCACCTTAGCACAATATTCTCTCCTACCATGTTCAGAAATATTCATTCATATTGTTGTTACTTTAGGTTCATTACGATTTCGGATTGAGAAATATTTTGTCCGTCCTTCGGTCACTTGGAGCGGCAAAGAGAGTGAATTGCAAAGACTCAGAAAGCACAATAGTTATGAGGGTTCTAAGAGACATGAATTTATCAAAACTTATTGGTAAGCAGTTTTCCCATTAAAGTAGATGGCCTAACATGAATCAAATGTATATAGAAGATATTTGTTGTTTATGATGAAATCCATCGCCACTACCATTAAGATTCCTAGTATCAAATTTAGTTTTGCCGTTTGTGCTGATTCAGTCAACATTTATCTATTAGTGAGTACCAGCACTAATCCATTAGATTCAGTTTGTAATCATTTCTGCCATTGAACGACTTGAGGTCTTATTCAACAATTTTTCCAGACGAAGACGAGCCATTGTTCATTTCATTAGTGGCAGATCTTTTCCCTAATCAAGCGTTGGAAAAAACGCAGTACTTGGAACTTGAAGCTGCCATCCAAGAACATTTGGACGAAACTAATCTGATATTCCATCCTCCCTGGGTTTTGAAAATCATTCAAGTTAGTGTTTCACTTGCTAACTCAAATTTTAATGAAGATGAGCCGTTTTATTTTCAATTTCGTTTTTCTTTTATTAGTTGTACGAAACGCAGAGGGTGCGACATGGCATAATGACTCTTGGTCCAGAAGGAGCTGGGAAAACAGCCTGCATACACACGTTAATGTCATCTTTGACGAAATGCGGTGAACCACACAGGTAACATTTCAAAGTAGTTATTTTATAAAATATTTTTAGGTACTGTTGTAGGGATGGTAAATAACGTTACTTTAATTGAGGATATTCGCTACCCTCATCGAATCCCCTTCACTTGATAAAGTGATAGCTCTTGGAAAGGCTTGTTCCCAGTCGTGGCCTTAGGATGTCACTTGTGGATTCCAAACTGGTAGCGAATCAGGGGCTATCTCTCGTGCCCAACCCCACAATGATTGGACTGCAGATCTCCTCAGGTGAGGACAAGGCACAAGGAACAGAGCAGGCCCTCTGTTCCGGGCTAGTAACCATTCTGGCCTTAATGGAGGGATTTATAAACACCTTCTTCAATAAATGATTCTGCAGAGCCCTGGCTACTGGCGCACAGACTTTGTCGAAGCACTAGCAGCCCCCCCCCCTCCCACTAGTTGAGGTTGGGCTGGAGGGGCCAGTGGTTTGCATATCTCATCAGCTCTGCAATTGGCTCACTGAAGGAGGGCTGATGAAAGCTGCATGTGCAAAAAACTCAGGTAGCAGCTTGCTCTGCTGGAAGTGTGGCTAGATCTTGGACATATGCAAAGAATATGACAGAGGTTCACTCTCTACGGAGGATCTTCCCAAGTGCAAACCTTGGGTTCACATCCTAAATCCAAACTGCCCTTCTCAGCACAACTCCTAATAGGAGATCTGAGTTCAGTATTTTTGCTCATTTTAAATTCTTGGGCTATTGTCATGTAGAAGTGGCACAACTTTTTATGTTATAAGTTTATCGAAATGAAAATTTCACGGTACTTGGACCTGAGTTACAGTATTTAATTTGA
The DNA here is from genome assembly GCA_031894815.1 of Creontiades dilutus. Classification (NCBI taxonomy): domain Eukaryota; kingdom Metazoa; phylum Arthropoda; class Insecta; order Hemiptera; family Miridae; genus Creontiades; species Creontiades dilutus. The sequence goes on from JAVIWC010000594.1 coordinate 1,622,310, forward strand.
AATTCATTACAGAGAAATGAGAATGAATCCCAAAGCTATAACTGCGGCTCAAATGTTTGGAAGATTAGACGTTGCCACTAACGATTGGACAGACGGCATTTTTTCAGCACTTTGGAGGAAAACGTTGAAATTAAAAAGAGGTTAGCATCAATTCACAACATACAGACTCTTTTGAAGTTCTATATTATTGTACGGTATTGTTGTTGTATTAATACGTGTAAAGTTTGTCAAATCCACATTATTGTTTTTAGGGGATCATGTGTGGTTGGTACTAGATGGTCCAGTTGACAGCATATGGATTGAAAATTTGAATTCCGTTCTCGATGACAACAAAACTTTAACATTAGCGAATGGCGATCGTCTCAGCATGGCACCTACCTGCAAAGTGATCTTTGAACCTCATAACATCGATAATGCGTCACCAGCTACCGTGTCAAGGAACGGCATGGTAAGTCATTTAGAAGCAGAGTATAAGGAAGTTAAAAAAAAAAAAACTTAAAATTTAACGTACTAAACAATGAAATTATTAAACAGATAAACAAGTTTAAGTAACTCAAACCTTCAAATGAGCTGTGATGAAACGGATATAGTCCAGAAATCATAAACCTTTGGTTTTCCGGCAGTTTTTGTGATTTAAGGAGAATATTGATAGTATCTCAGTACTTTATCTCCCTTCCATTCAGAACGTACATGAGTCTGTTTCGAGTTATTTAGTTTACTTCATTCCTTACGCTGATATTAAGCATCCTAATTTAAGCTTGCGGTGTGTGTTTTAATACTGGTTTGTCTTAAAGGTGTACATGAGTTCATCTGGGCTTGACTGGGAACCAGTGATTGAAGCGTGGTTGCGGACGAGAAACGAACAGCAGAGCGAGCTGCTGAAGCAGTTATTCTACGAGTCGTTCCCTTTGGCGTACAATTGGGCCACAATGAACCTCAAGTTTGACATGAAGGTTCTTCAATGTAACATCATCCAGCAGGTGCGACGTTATTTAATTTATGTGAAGTTTAAATAGTAACCTCCTTTAGAGTCATCATGTAAATCATGATCATCGTAAATTGTATTAGTTAACTACCACTTGTACTATTGAAGTACAAGGCAGTACCTAAATTTCAAATAGCAATCATGACTACAGTTTGGATCGGTATGATGTGATAAACGTGACTGCACGCCCCTGCTTAGGACCTAATACCATATATGATGCTAAATGTGGTTTTAGAAAGCAGGATAGTGTAAGTTACAAAACGAATTCAAAATACCTACCCAGTATCTAAAGATAAGTCTACTTCTCTATTTTATTTGGTTAATAACTCGTTTACTAGTTCAGTTTTTTCCAATTTGATTACCATCTATTTTGAGTGGAGTGAACGATTACTCTGTTGAAGAATGGAAAGAGTTCAAACCACTTTAATAGGTATACTTAACATAATTACCACTGCTGAAAGTGCTGGTTGGTTTAGGATTTTACCACCATGAAGTGCATGATTTTTTTTAAGTGCAGGGATGTGAAACGAGTTGGTGATAACTCAGTGAAAAGACCCACTAGCAGATGAAAACGTCGCTTTCCCTGTTTTTTCTATCAACTCCACAACAAACTTCCCAAAACACTATGGATCATCACTGTATACGTAGTGTTAAACATGTCCATGGCTTCTTCTGATGAACCAAACTTGATATGTGACATTTTTTACCACCTATAATTCATATTTTTCTGTTCATAACTACATGGTCGTCGTAATTGTAACCTTCATTTTCGCCGATAATTCATTCTGTTCTTTTCCAAGACAGTACAACACAGTGACTACCACAGGAATGAATTAACTCGAAACAACACCTCATTGCAAAATAGTAACCTTTCAGAAATAACAACAACCAGTAAGAAATGGGAAGATTGAATTACCCCGTCCCTTCCCCCCTCTACAGTATGGGTATCAGGGCAGCCAACTTATGGTGAAAATGTGTAGAATTTTCTCTGAGTGGACTGTCACACTCACTTAATCTGAATGCACCCTTAACTGCCGAGTGAACCACATCACTGAACTGTGAATTTTGTACCAGTGAGTGGAGGGTGACTCTCAACTCAGCTGAGTTTTCACGTAAATTCACACTCAGGCTTTGTCTATGAATTCTCCTCTCAGGCACTCGCTGAATGAGTTGGTACTACTGTATAGTAGAGCAGGTGAACATTCCAATCTCTGTTGCCTTTATATTTTTAATTTTTAATTCATAAAAAATATATTAATGATTTGTCTGTTGCTAGATTGTACTGCTGTTGAAGTCACTGATTCCGTCTGAAGAAACTGAGCAAGATCCCCAAGAAGAGAATAAGTCATCTACTCAATCCAGTCCTGAAAGTGAAACACCAGCAGCGCAGGCTCCAGTCGTAAAAGTGTGAGTTATATTCAGGTGTAATTGAAGCTTTTGGGGCCATAAATGTAATAGGTATACATGGATTGATTGCTGTGGGCCTCTTGAAGGGGTGGAAAGTGAACCAAGAAATTCTCGCTCCCCCTCTGTAATGGGGGAAGAAGCCTGTCAACTGTGCCTTTCGACCTTGTTATTCGACACTCCCAGCGCTTATTGCTTCTTTTTGGGTACAGATATCACTTCATATCAACATCAACAAGATGCCATCATAAATAGTTTCTCTGTCATGCCAAACTCCTGCTGCTTCTAAAATTATACGAATACAGCCCCTAAAAACAGTGACCTTTCAGCTCTCAAGTAAATCGCGCCTATCGTTGGAGGGATGTTGCTAAAGACCATGTGCTATGGCACAACAAAAATTACTACAGAGAAAGCCACCAAAATCAAACTGGGACAATTCCAAAAGCTCAACAAGCTGAATCTTTTTAATCATGAGTAAACATAGGCATATTAGAAGATTAGGAAGTTTTTTTTTCTACTTAATGTCTGAACATTTTCATGTATTCCAGGCTAGGTAGTTAAATAGATGAGGGGTTCACATTCATAATTTTACACAAAATGTAAGTCAACGTTGATTAATAACAATAATAATAATTAATTTTCCCTTTTTTCCATACTATCTCGGACTTTTTATGACCAATAATGAGTAGTTTTATCAATAGTTTCGTCAATAGTTGTAGCATCGCACGGAAAATAATGACTTTTAGTGATAATATTTTGATACCATGGGTTATATCCATTTTTTGTAGAGCATTTGTGTTCCATTTTCGGTAGGGATCCCCAATTTTTGGACAGTGTAATAAACTTATTGTAACATATCCAATCGATTCATCAGTCAGTTGGTACTGAAAGATCGGAATTGTAAATGATATTGCCTCAAAAAATGGGCGAATGCATGAGCAGCGCAGGGCTTCTTGCCCCAATGGGATGAGGGAAGACCTCAGAATTTCTTGGCTTGTTTTAGTGTTTGGCAGGTCAATCCAGGTATACTACATCCATCTTTGGGACTTCATGTTGATCTCGTGGTCTAATCAAATCTTCCAGTGTTACAGACGAGTATATTCGCAGAGCCTACGTTTTCTCATTGGTGTGGTCGATCGGAGCTTTTCTAGATATCACCGGACGAGACAAGTTCAATTTTTTCGTTCGTCAGAATTTGAAGACCCTCAGTTTGCCTCGTATACTATCCGAACCAGATGCCTCGGTATTTGATTGCGTCGTTTCTAAGGAAGGTAATTATACCCATTCCTGCCTACACCTTTCCACCAAACCTACGCTTACTTTCGTGAGGATTAACCTAGTGTATTGCTTGACGTTGAAGGAATGGAATAGTGGCTCACTAACTTCTAGAATATATTATAATAAATTCATCCTTTCGGCCATCAACAGGAGTTGTGAACCTACCTGCAAGCTTTTTTATATCCCAGTTATTACAAATTAGGCAGATTTCACACAAACGAATATGAGCCTTGCAGTGCAACCGCTGTAATGGTTGCTGATTTATTAATTCCATTTGGTTAATTACATTATGGAATAATGAAGATATAGGCGGTACCGAAGTATGCACGGCAAAAAAACATAATAATTACAAATTATGATAATTACTGATTATAGTTTCGCAATTAACAAGAACATAATTGCTGATTTTATATGTATTGATTCTTTTTAAAGTTTTCGCCGTTTTACTCATTGTAAGATGGTTTTTCATTATTGAAAATGTGTCATAGATTATGCACAGGAGGGAGTTGCTCACGCTTCGAGAGAGTAAAATATTTTGGAATGCACTCAAAACTCCATTACCAGGTAGATCCGAAGATCCAACTCAGGGGCCTAACTGACTCAAGGGAGTAGGTCTAGGGCAGGGTTATCTCCTGATGTTATCACGAGTATCTCCCCCTCGAGTTCATTACTATGGCTAAGAGTTGTGCTTCCTCCCTTCTCTCCTTAAGCCGTGTTATCTAATGAAACGGTTTTCATTTCATAATGAGTAATTGAATCAAGTCATTTTGGATTTTTCAAACTTTAAGGAAAGCTATTTATAGTGGCATCTAGGGATGGTGTTTGACCTACATTCAAATTGAATCACCTGCCCCATCAATGTATCGTTCTGAGCCAAAGCTGCAGGAAGTTCTACCGAAGTTTGATAGATCGCAGGGTGAGCATCTCACTATTCCCCACCATACATGATTGCTGTTTTCTTTGTACTGATCATGAAAAATACATCTGATCATAAAAATTCAAGTCTGGAAACACTGAAGTTATATTTAATTCTTTGGGAGGCTTCGTTCACAGTTTTCATATTTTTCATTGAGTTCCTGTCAAGTGTCGCCTGACAGCCAAAAAGTTCCATAAAGAACTATCTTCCTTTCCTCCAGCTGTCCTAGCCATCCGAGAGCTTACACCGTCAATCAGAGGGGCTACCCACCGTTCAGAGCAGAGACAGGGTCACCCCTAGCTATGGGGGATAACTTGAGTTCTGGTTACACCTTTTTTTCAATAACGAACCCCTGCCAACCATCCTAGATATCTGCCGTTAGTGTATCATTTTATGAGAAGCAAATCCACATAGATATTGAATTAATTACTTTTTCTAATTGTAGGGAAGTGGGACCCATGGAGCCGTTTAGTCCCAGCATATTCCTACCCAGAAACGACAACTCCTGATTTCAACTCGATCTTGGTTCCCATATTGGAGAACGTGCGAACTGATTACCTCGTCAATAGCATTGCCAAACAAGGTAAAGCCGTTATACTGCTAGGAGAACAGGGCTCCGCCAAAACTGTAATGATGAAAGCATTCACCAAGAAACTCAATCCAGATCTGTATCTCAATAGAGCATTTAACTTCTCTTCTGCTACCAGCCCATACCAGTTCCAGGTGAGAAATTCCACAAACGCCGTAAACTGTCATGCATATTATTGAAATGGTTGGTAATTAATACTGTAATACCATATTTGTCTCTGGTGTAGGGTAATTCCTGCAGCGCAGGTACCTATCCATCATCAGAAAAGCTGCTCTTCGTTTCTCAGGTTCTCATACTGGAATTTCGTATACTTTTTCACTGTCCGTTAACAGTAGTATCCGTTTGTTTTCCAGAAAACAATTGAAAGTTACGTTGAAAAACGAATGGGAAACACTTTTGGACCTGCTAGGGGTAAAAAAATGATCGTTTTCATAGACGATATAAACCTTCCTCAAATCAACGAATGGGGAGATCAAATCACAAATGAAATCGTGCGTCAAACTATGGACATGAACGGGTTTTACAGCTTGGAAAAACCTGGAGAATTCACTACTATTGTCGATATGCAATTCGTGGCAGCCATGGGTTTACCAGGTAAAACCAGTCTGTATTATCTAGATAGGACATTAATGATTAACGTGATGGACACACAAAAACAAATTAATTTGTTAAAATCTAAGTCAATAATTACATTGTAATCAGGTGGAGGACGAAATGATATCCCCGCTCGATTGAAAAGACAATTTTGTATGTTCAACTGCACCATTCCTTCCGACATATCCATCGACAAGATTTTCAAGATCGTCGGAGAAGGCCACTATAACCTGAAGAGAGGATTTTCCCAAGAAGTCCGGATACTGATTAAGAAAATTGTACCATTGACACGAAAGCTCTGGCAAATAACTCGGGTATAGTAACTGTAGGGTTTTCTACCGACTACACGAGATAGAAAACTGTATTAAGATCAGAACGTAACAAATAGTTTGGGGAGAATACGTCGTATTTAGCATAAATTGAAAAACTAATAATCAAATTGGTTTGTCATGATCAATATTAGTGACCGAAACGTATTTGCAGGGGAATCTTCTGCCAACTCCGGCTAAATTCCACTACGTTTTCAGTCTTCGGGATCTCTCTAGGATCTGGCAAGGAATGGTTGGTACACTTGCTAATGTGATTGACACTGAAAGCACACTCATGCTAATTTGGAAAAACGAATGCACCCGAGTATTTGCAGACAGGTAATGTTATATTCAACATCTAGTTCATATGAATCAGGTTGTGTTTAACAGAAAAGTGGTCAAATTCGGTTTCCTTTTCAGATTTACGTTGGAAAGTGATAAACAGTGGTTTGATAATAAATTGCTCGAAGTGGTGGAGACTGATTTAGGGCCTGAATATAGAGAAATGGCCCTGCCGAACCCTCCTTTTGTAGATTTTATGAGGTACGTAGTTTTTACAGTTCGTTATGCCTTAAATCCTAAATATATCATCTTTTAAATTCTGTGGAATCACCGTTATTGCTCATGCGATGCTTGTTTAGAGTCCATTAAGAGGTTTCTATCAGTTAGAAGCTGTAAGACCTTAGCAAAAATCTCAGAGTTCAAAATAATGTTCTCTACCATTGGGAAGTTCCGAAATTAAACGGAAAATCACCACTTATATCACAAGAGTGACCATTTTCACGGATAAGGAGATACGCATTTCACCATATCTTACGTCACTTACTCTGATCATGGAGTGCTGTAAAAGTGAGTTAGAAAAATGCATAAAAGGACATCGTGAAACCGTTTCTTGATGTTCCCATCTAAAATAAACCCTATGATGTTCTCTTGTAAGCATCACCGGACAAATGTTTTACTTGATAATAGCCACACTGGCCAGTTAATATGGCTGAATACAAAAAAACCTTTGGCATAATTTACGTTGCCCCATTATCAACAGTTGTATACAGGTTAGCTCTAGGTTTTAAGATCTGGTAAAAATAGTTCATTTTTTTCACATTGTGAATCTCCCCCTCCTATTAGTTTACTCAATCTGAATTTCAACGTACTAACTATGTGTAATTGAGTTCTTTGCTCAAAAAGCCCATAATAATTTAATTACTTGAATATTAGTAAACCTTGTTATATCTTTTATAACTTCTAAATGACCCAAACCATTCACTCACCTCTCCCATTAGCTTACTCATCCTGAATTTCAACCTACTACCTATATTTAATTGATTTCTATGGCCAAAAAGCCCGTAATAGTGTATTTACTTAAATTTGGTAAACCATTTTATTTCGTTTATAACTTCTAAATGACTCAAACCAATCATTCACAGAGACGCGCCTGAACCGACTGGTGAAGAAGGGGAAGACACTGACATGGAACTGCCCAAAGTGTACGAACCTGTTTGGGATTTGAACGAATTGCAAGAGCGTTTGGACATGTTTTTGGCTCAATTCAACGAAATGGTCAGGGGAGCTGGCATGGATCTTGTATTTTTCCCAGACGCCATGTGGCATCTTGTTAAGGTTAGAATACAGAATTTAATGTCAACGACGATTAACGATTAGGCAAACCACCTTATAAGTTTACTGGTCAATCAGGAAAATCCAGTTTATTCATTTGCACTCTGTCCCTACTCACAAATGTTGACGTATAGTATTTTTTCCATTTAACGTGATTTGTTCATAAATGTATCGTTAAGTATCTAAATCATTAAGGATTTAGCCAGTTTATTGACTGATAGTTGTAATTTCTCATTATAATAATCACTTACACATATAAATATTGCTTACACACATGTGTACTTCACTCAACGCAGTTTAAATTTTCAGGTGTCAAGGGTTATTCGACATCCACGGGGCAATGTGATGCTGGTGGGAGTTGGTGGGTCTGGTAAACAATCGCTTACCAAACTCGCTTCATTCATCGCTGGATATAAAGCGTTCCAAATTTCCCTCTCCAGGTCTGCTAATAACTTATTATTAAGATAATTCAAAATCGTTTATTAGGGTGTTCATCATATCGGAAAGCTTTTGACAAAATTTTAACCCGTATGATTTTTGGTTTATTTTTTCAGATCTTACAATGTTGCTAATTTCCTAGAAGATTTGAAGTTCCTTTATCGGTCTTGCGGTGTGCAAGGAAAGGGAACTACGTTCATCTTCACGGACCTGGACATCAAAGAGGAAGTTTTTCTCGAATATTTGAACAACATCCTCTCCTCTGGTAATTGTTGTGACCATACTTGATAATTCGACCAACGTGTGGAATCAGTCTTTGTAATATAACGTTAATATGGTATTGTACAGGAGTCATATCAAATCTTTTCAATCGAGATGAGCAACAAGAAGTTATATCCGAGCTTTCGCCTATCATGAGGAGAGAAAACAACAAAAGGACTTTGAATAACGAAATAGTCATGGATTACTTCATTCAAAGGACATGCCAGAATTTGCATGTTGTCTTCTGTTTCTCTCCAGTAAGTGTTGACATTTGTGTGGATTGTTACTCATAAACCTCATTTATACTTGAAAAATGTATCTCTATTTCGGAAAACAAATGTTATGACTCCATGTTTCAACTTTGGTTTGCAGGTTGGTGAGAAATTCCGCAGCCGAGCTATGAGGTTCCCTGCTCTAATATCTGGTTGCACTCTAGATTGGTTTCAGCCGTGGCCTAGGGACGCTTTGGTTTCAGTTGCTCGTCATTTTCTCACGGAGTTCAAGATTGAATGCTCCCCCAAAGTCAAATTGGAGCTTGTCGACGCCTTAGGGTACATCCAACACATCGTTTCTACCACTTCTGCTGAATATTTTCAAAGGTAGGAAAAACGCAATTCAACTTCAGATAATGAACTGAATTTTCAAGAGCTTTTTTTACAAAGGATGCTCCTGGGACAGGAAAACGTAGTATATTTCCACAAAATGAAAAGAGACACAATTTGGAATAAAGTTTTCGGAAAAAACATCAAATTTAACTAGGGAAGTAACATTAGAGGAGACGTTATTATGGAAACATTTCAGATAAAGTCGGCAAAATTCTATCATCTAGGGGTTTCAAAGTAAATTTTAAAACTAAAATTGATCTCAAAGCTTCATTAGGTTCTGTAAAAGATAAAAATTAACGCACGAGTTAAAAGTGGGGCTTATAAACTTAGAAGCTCATGCGGATACGAATATTGTGGGCAGACAGAAAATTTATGGTTTATTTTTAAAATAACATCAAGAAGATTTTAGGGATAACAAGGGAGAGTCAGCTTTTGCCCATCATTAATTAGAATCCAGTCATAATTGCAGTGTTGATTTTAAAAATCAACAGTTTGTAGAATTCGTTCACTTTTATGAAAAAGGTAGTGTTCTGAATGTCCTAGAAAAAATTGGAAGAATTAAAAGCCACTCAGCTGGTAAATGTCGAAATCGATTTAACGTCGCCTCTTTTAATTTTGTGGGAATAGACTACGTTTTCTTTTACAAAATCTGTGTTTTTTCTTGACAAAAGTTCCCAAAGTTTCGTTACGTATGATTTAGTGCGTAGTAGCGCCTGGGATATTTATCGAACCAGCTGTTCTGTGTTAATTGCCAAGTTTAGTTTGCTTGCCAAATGTTCCTCCAGTTACGAGCAACTTGCTTGATTGATTATTTTGAGAAACGGTTCCTCTGCACTATAACCTCGTTGTGGTGATTAGGAAAAATTTGAAGTAGGTATTACAACTAATTTCTGATACGGAGACATGGTTCACCTCAAATATAACCACAATAATCAACACCATAAAGCCGGTTTCACATGGATGGAGAATGCAGTAACTTTCTACAACCAATCAAATCGCAGTTTGCATTACGCAAACATGTGAATTGGCTTAACTATTTATAACTATGACATAATCTCAAGGACAGTAATCATGACTGCTTATTCCACCACGTGGCTTAACTATTTATACCTACGACAAACTCTTAAGGACAGCAATCATGACTGCTTATTCCACCACGTGAATCATTTTAGCTCCAAACTCTCTTATTTTATCTTAGTTGTTGAACTTAATTGCCATGATCAAGGTTCGTTAACTGCGTTCCATTAACATTTCTGAATATTTTACAGGTTTCGTAGAGCTACTCATGTAACCCCAAAATCTTACCTCAATTTTATCGGAGCCTATAAGAAAATTTATGTTGAGAAACAAAAGGAATTGGGGGAAGGTGCGTTACGTATGGATACAGGTCTGATGAAATTGGAAGAAGCTTCAGTCTGCGTTGGACTGTTGAAAACCGAATTGGCTGAAATGGAAAGGGAACTAGCAGTGGCGTCCAAAAAGGCTGAGGACGTTCTTGTGGAAGTGACTGATAGAGCTCATCAGGCAGAAGCTGTTAAAAACCAGGTCTGTGCTACTTCTTAATTAGTTTATTCATTTTGCTGATTTCAATAAATATTAAATGTGACTTGCTACGACACTGCAGGTCATGAAAGTCAAAGAAAAAGCTGAAGCCCTGGTGGAAGTGATTGCCAAAGAGAAAGCAATGGCAGAAATAAAACTGGAAGCTGCTAAACCTGCATTAGAAGAAGCCGAAGCTGCTCTGAACACAATAAAACCTGCCCACATAGGTAATTATCATTGTTGGTACATTGTAACTGTATTTTAATCTTCACATCGAATCAAATTGAGGATTTTTGCATTTTACCTGAAAATACAGCACATTACTCATTATTCGATGTATGGAAACCTTTCAAAATAATCCTTTCAATTTTTTCTCTCTGTGAGATAGGAGGTGTTCTAGCGATAGATTTTCGAACCGACTCTCCATTTTGTTTTGCAGCGACTGTTCGCAAACTCGGAAGGCCTCCTCATCTGATCATGAGAATCATGGATTGTGTACTCATTTTCTTCCATCGAAAATTGCACCCTTGCATAGCTGACAGTGCTGCTCCGTGCCCGAAACCGTCATGGGCTGAGTCACTCAAGGTTACATTCATTTCTTTATCAACATTTCACGACGAGTTCCATTTCCCTATTCACAGATTTCTTATATTTTCAAATTACCACCAATTTACAGGAACTTAAAACATGTAGTCGAGTCTGGCACTTTGCACATCTATAGATCCAAAATCACTCACTTTTTGTTTAAGTATAATTGTCACCAGAGAACCATTGTAATCAGCAAAGAACCAACCCATCAAAATGAAATTATGTTAAAATAACGTAAATATCAAAACCTGAACGCACTGGCAAGGGCATTTGAGTATGAGGTCCTTTTGGAGTGGGATCATTCACCAATTCTTGAAGGTTACGCAAGTTCATCATGTTATTTGGATTGCCTGTTCACCATCCTTCATTCCATCAGGAAAAGGTTCATGTATTCACAATTTCAGGAAATTGCGACGGAGAAAAACATAACACACGAATCCTGGGCTCTATTTAAATTCAGTACCCACTTTATTTACAACAACTAAACAATCCCAATATCATTTCAATACACTCATCTGAAATCCAACACAAGACAAAAAGTTTTCCAACAATGTTCCTCATTGTCAACATGTCTTCATTCAGTCACATGACCACATCATGTCTTCATTCAATCACAACTCAAGACCACTGATTGCAAGTCCTATGGAGGAGTGCTCTTCCACATTTGAACTTGAAAAATGACGTGATTTTTCTTCCAAGTTATTACCTAGGGTCCTGTCCATTAAGAGTGCAACTTAGGACATTTTCCAACATTTCATTTACTGTCATCGACCCAAACACATGCCGTTGCTTAGCAGTGCAGTCAAATCATTCTTTTGTCCTTGCATCAAGATTCCCATCTTCTTGTATGCAAGGTCCCGAACCTCCTTCAAATCCTGTAGCTTGCAGGGTGCATAACTTGTTGACATTTGGGGTTCTGTTGGTGCTACTTGGTGCTGTTGGGTGGTGAGAAACCTTTGGTGTTACAGGTGGCAATCTGTGTGCCAACATGAATGATGTCAGCTTTCCACCTCCAACAAATCTTGTTTTTTATTGATGAATATTGACAAGAAGTTCGTCTATTGTTAGACCCATAATAATGAACTGTTGCATTGTATGGTAGCATAAGGCTGGTCAGGTGGGAACCTAACAAAATCTCACCAGCAAACGACTGGCCTGTCTAACTGTCTCTGGAGCAACGCAAGGTGCACCCACTGCAACCATGGTAGTTCTACTGGGATTGCCACCGTTAGAAAACTTCATGAAAGGAGAGGCCATGATGGCCTCCCTAAGACTGGAATGGCTGTTGGCAGATAACTCTTGGCCAAGGACACACTAATATATTGGAACTGATACAGGAACATCCATCAACATGGTGGCCGATATCACGCTCAAAACTCTCACCCAACCACATCTCAACACATTAATCATTGCAAGAGACTATGGGAGAGCGAATGCTGCTTCAATGACATCATCTGGTTCACAGACGGCTCTAAAATGAAAGTTGGAACTGGTGCAGGAATACATTGGGCTAAACCCAGGGGAATGTCCCAATGGCCTAAGGCGAAAACACGCCTGTATCCATAGCAGACATTTTGGTAGGCGAGGAAGGCCCATAGAAAAATCCCACGTTCCCATCCCCGCTGAATGTCAAGCGTCGATAAAAGCACTGACTGCTCCCTGCCGTCCTCACAACGAGTGGTATGGTGCTGTATGCAGACCCTCAATAACCTAGGCAAACATAACCAGTTTCCAGGAGTGGGTGCAAGAGCATAGAGGTACAACTGGTTATGAAAACACTGACGAGCTTGCAAAAAGGGGATATAAACCCCTTTTGTAGGAGCCAAGCCAGTCTACTAAAAAGTACCTTCTGAAGGGCCATCACCAGGTGGGCCTACTAACTAACCACAATAAGACGGCCTAATATTAAAGGACCCGCCCACAGTAAACGTATGGTGGCTGAACCCAACGCCAAAATTACTGAAGGGATACTTAGGGAAAACCGTAGGGAAATAGAAACAATGGTTAGCGTCATTTGCCAATATGATTATGATTTCATCTACACCTCATAGGGGTCACACAAAGTACAACCTAGTGCAGATTATGGGAGGAGATTATTGAAACGGCATCTCGCATAATGTTTGACTGCACATCACCCATCCCAGATTTGAACTCTTTTGGGCACAAACTCCACAGATTCAAAGCGACCAATTAATCAAGGATCTCACATCCCACACCAGGGGCTGAGAAAACCCCGGTTAAAAGAAAAACTGTCGGGAAACAATAAGCCAACAGGCTTCCATGCTCAGGGCCGAAAATCTCCTTCCTATAAGTTTTTCCATACATCCTCATCATCTGGTCTAATGAAGACCTGCTGTTATGGGGTCCACTCTTTAGGCCATGTAGGCATGGATAATGGCTGCTTTTCATCTCCAATCATCTTGTTTCTTATCGTTGATCATTGCCAATAATTTTGTCAGGGTTCTATTTAGTCTCTCTACCATGCCCCTGACGCATTCCCAACAAAGCGCTCATTTAATCTTATAAGCATAAGATGAACTAGATTTTCGTAGAAGGCACTGCTGCCTACTTGGAGCTTAGGAGTGTGGAAAGCAACCGGATCAGTCCATGAACTCGAGCATGTTGGAAAACTTTATAAACCAATTCAGCGGCACACGTACTAGAAACAGTCATAGACATGGGCAATGTGAACATATCCAAGCAAATCATTTCTACGAGACAGAAAAATACTTATCGCCAATGATCCTTCCATGACAAACCTTCAACTTCAGTAAAACTTCATTAAATTCGAAAAATGTTCTTTTAAAACTCTGGATTTTATCTATATTATAAATTTGAAGTTGTTGGTTACAAAATATAATGAGATTCCATCTACAATCATCAAAGCAACGTCGTTACATATGTTGAAGATGTATTTCTGTTGTTTGTTGCATGGAAAACCCATTTTTAAATTTTATACAATTTAACATACTTGAGTCGTTATTTTTGGAGGTATTTGGCGTAAAACTTGTTATTCTCTCTTACCTGTTGAATTTCAAAAATATTGTGCTAAGAGTCGTATCATTATGGCTGATAAGAAGGTAGCTAACAACAGGAGATTGAATAAGGACGTGATGAAACTAATTCAGTCTGATCTGAAAGTCACACTATTGGAGAACATGGCAGAAATGATCGTGGAATTCCCAGGACCAGGAGGGACACCTTACGAAGGAGGGAAATGGGGCGTTCGTGTTCATTTGCCAGAACAGTACCCTTTCAAATCCCCGTCTATCGGTTTCGTGAACAAAATTTTCCACCCTAACGTGGATTTCAACTCCGGCACGATCTGTTTGGACGTGATCAACCAAGCGTGGACTGCTCTATTTGATTTAACAAACGTCTTCCAGTCGTTTCTACCTCAGCTTCTGGCGTACCCCAACCCTGCTGACCCGTTGAACTCCGATGCAGCGAACCTCTACACCCAACACCCAGACAAGTTCGTCGCTAAAGTCAAAGAGTGTGTGAAAGAATTCGCTTCTCCTCATGCAATTGAAGCTATTTCTGATATGTCACTATCAAGTGATGACGATTCATCATTGTCAGAAGCCAGCGATGACTGAATCTTCAAGATGTTGCGTCTTACTCATGCTCAGCACGGTTTGATTAAAATATTGTTATTGTGTTTAAGTTTGAAAACGTTTGTTAATTTTTTTCGATTTTATAAATCAGTGGTTTTAAAGGCCCCACTAACTTCAATGTGCACTTCTGTGTTTGCCAAAGAGATGTTTTCTATTTTGAAAAATCAACTTTTAGGAACAGTTGTAGCTATTTAGTTTTAGCTGTCTAAACTTTGACTTTCCACTCACCAACATTTTTCTTAATCCCTATTTATTCATAAAATATTGGTATTACTGTTTTTGGAATGACGAGTAGTCGAAGGAATAAAAAGTAAGGAAATACAAAATTTGGATTTAATAGGTTGCAGCTTGTGAACCTCATTTACCGATCACATGCAGTAGTGTCGGAGTTTCATGGATGCCAAGAGAACCTTTTACGTTCAACGTGAAACATTGAGACCCACGTTTCCATTAAGCAGTTTTTATTTCAACAAGTAAATTGATTATTTTTACTAACTGCCGACTCTTTACAACACATAAAATTAGCTTTGTTATTTATAGATATTGTTCGTAACGGTGTTTGTAGTACATACTCAAAAAGTAAAACTAAGGAAATAAGGGAAAGATGTGTACTTCTGAACGGTTTTTGAGAAAATGATACGATACTGAATTTTGTCATTTGCCTTATTGCAATTATTTAGTGTTGAAGCTCAAAGGGATCCCAAAACAATTATTTACAGAAGGATTTTTAATATAACAATTAAACCGATTATTGGTTTATTATTCAATAATAAACCATTGTAATCGCTCTTGAAAAAAAAAAAAATGTAACCCCCCTGATAATTTCATGGTTTACGTTTCAAAGGGTGTAAAATCCAAATCTGCAATAAAAATTTCTCCCGAACGGCTGAAGCAAAAAATCTGAAATTTTGTTGGTCCGACAAACATTTGCATCTCACTTAATTAAATTCCACTACATCACTAGGTTACTGCAAATCAAAACAAAAAAAACAATAGCGGCCTTTCTTTTTTGAAGTAACTAGTTTGTAGTGAATGTGGATACTGGAGTGAACTCCTAAAAGGGTTTATAGCCGAACGGGTTGAAGCATTGTGATATGCATGAAACGCTGCAAATTCTTTCATTTATTATTCAATTTCATTCATTTGGCTTGCATTCAAATTTGAATTTCTACTAAGCTTTGGAGTGTGCGTGTTTCACAGGTGATAAACGATTATTGAATTTCAGGAGATATGCATAGAGCACGTAAATAGGTTCTCAACCAAAATACCTATTTGAATTGATCAGTTGATCATATTTGCGTGCCTCCTGAAATTCAATAATCGCTCTATCACCTGTGAAACACGCACACTCCAAAGCTTAGTAGAAATTCAAATCATGAATGCAAGCCAAATGAATGAAATTGAATAATAAACCCGTGAAAGAATTTGCAGCGTATTTAAAATAAATGTCCACTCTTTTCCACTAGATAATAACACAAAAAAAGCCCTCTTCTAATTTATAGTTTGTTCGTAATACTGTTTTTTTTTGGCATTGTATAAATTATACATGTTGCCATGTATAATTTACAGGATTTTAACATTAACACTTTTCAAAACGATCACATTGTTCTGATAGAAACTTAGAATAAAATCTAAATCATTTACGAATTATAAGGGTGTTGAAAAAATCAAATATATCTTGGTGTAAATTTAAATTATTTAGTAAACCATGGTAATTGAACGGATGAATTAGGGAGGGAGTAATATTTTCAAATAGGGTTCTTCTTTCTTCGCTGTAAGTACTCTTGACTATGTGCTCTCGAGTTCCGTCTGCTTCCTCACATGCCTGGCACAACGGAGTGTCCAGGACACCCATTCTATGTTTAAAAACTGAACATATTCCATGATTTGAACGAATTCTATTCATTAAAACAATCAATGCTCTACTCGAGATGTCATTAAACCAGGGCACCAAGGGAGGTGAAGGGTTGATTTGTTTATAAAAGGATCCTTTTTCGGAGTTTTTGTACAAATTTCTCCATTTATTTCGGTAAAATGACTTGAGATAGAAAATTGAATCTCCTTTGGGTATCTTCAAGCCTACAGATGCACCAGTAATCCCCCCTCTTTTAGCTAAACTGTCCACCTTTTCAGTATATCCAATACCACAATGACTTGATCCAGACAAAGTTAACCAATACGTGTTTGTAGTACATACTCAAAAAGAAAAACTAGGGAAATAAGGGAAGGATCTGTTCCCCTAAACAGTTTTTAAGAGAATGGTATGATACTGAATTACGTGTGAATCACCCACATTTGTCATTTTTCTAGGTAAAAAATGCATTTGTCAGATTCCTAAAAAAATTAAATATAGGAGGCTATTTACGGAAGTATATAGTTCGACCATCGTACACTTTTTACTACGTTCATGCACCACCAAATTGACTATGATAAAAATTGGACTGCTGATTGTAATATCATAATTTTAGGGCTGTTGACATCTAGCTCAATATCCCTCCTGGGAGCCAAAATTGATTCAAGCATTTATGCACTCACCGGATCTGTTCAATGAAATAAAAATTACTTCCGAATCTTCTTGAGTATTCTTGTAATCGTGTTGTAAATTTACATGAAGATGTTCGTTCTGGTTGGGTTGGTAGATCACAAAGCTCAGCGTAGAAATCTCGTTCTAAAAATATAACGGAAAATTTATGAGAGGCTTCGCTGGGTTGCTGAAACACTCCACCACTTGCCAAGGATAAACGTATTGGTAATGCACCCATTACAGGGAGATGGCACTTATATACATACAATAATAAACACATACCTAATGAGTATTTTTTTAAACTAGACCAAATCCCTAATCGAAAAAAAGCACGAAAATAGAGTGGGAATTTTGGTAGGTATGAAATCGCTTGAATGAATCGGCTATGCACAGTAAGAGGTCTGTTAGGATAAAAGGAATAGTGACGACTATGATTAATTAGTAAAACCCCCTCCATTCCACCGTTCCATAATGGAATGTTCTATTTTAGGAACGTCACTTGTCCTAACAATTGGATTTTTCTTTTTACGTGGAATCTTGGCCTTCGTAAACGGATACATCTGTTGATGTGAGAAACGTTGTTTATTCAGGCTTCGTCAATGGAATCAAAGATGAGAGGCTCACAAATTTTATTTCAGAAAAGTCGTTTGTCCGGGACAACTGGCCTGAACTAAAATGTCGAAAACAAATTACTCTCTCTGGATAACGCTGGTTCCATTGTGCGGAGAGAGCTCGTTCAGGGATTAAGCGCAGAAACATTCTATCTGTGTAAGACCATTAAGACCAATAAGAAGAAGACTAACTAATGAAAACGTCAATGAAGGCAAGGAGCCTTTAGATGCTGAAAAAATTGAGGATATCATGAAACTGCGGCAGTACATTCTCGATGAACATGAGGATTTCTGGAAAGAAATCGTGGAATAGCCCACCACTGCTGAAGAACTTGAACAACAAAAAAAGTTTTAAATCAATAAAATACATGAAAATAGTGAAGAAATAATTATTTAACACTCTTCTCGCCCTTCTCCGTTGTGAAAATGCTTAAATACTGAACCAAAATCTTAATTGAACAAGAAAAGATTGAAAAGAATCGGTAAATCAATCCTTTTTTAAAAGCTTTTATTTACCTTGCAATGTATGTAAGGATGTTCGGGTGGATTCTTGCGACCCGATTTTGAAGCAAATACTCTCAACCGATTAAGCTGACATTTTGTATGAACGTTTAGATTGGATGACAATACACGATTAGTTGTGTGACGTCATTCTAAATTCAATATGGCGGACGATCCAAGATGGCGGAACAGTAATTTTTAATGCACTTCTACAATATGGGTATGAAATGAAAGGGCTTGCTGAGAGGAAGTTTAAGTTGAGAAAAAATGCATGTTAAAAAAGAAGCTCTTTTTGGAATCCGCCTGAAATTTGGTGTAGAGACCTCGTTTATTCTTGATTTGAACCTGTAAAATTGGTTGACTAACTTTGACTCGTGTGATTTGGCGACCTTGCAAGAATGATGTTTTGAATGAGATGAACAGACTCAGAAACCTAGCTAGTGATAACTAAAAAGTACCTAATAAATAAATTTAAAAAAAAAACCTTTTTAAGAGAGCTTTTATTTAAATGCCCTAAAAAGAAGGAAATACATTTTTAATTACAAATGTTAACTGTCTACTTATACCCTATATTCACAATTTATAACATCATCGACTAAGCTTGTCGTGACGTTTTTGTAAGAAGGTACTAGATAGGTATTTGAAAGTGTTTACCTAATTAAACTGTAATAAAAAACCACTTATCGGAATAAGTTGGTCAATAAAATAGGTACCTAGGAACTAGTTAATTTACACAAGCCTAAATCTTGCGGTCTTGCTTTTTTATAATATAAATATTATGCCACCTAAAATGCAAGTACAAGATGAGGAAGCCGAGTTTACATCATGTACCACAGGCTATTCCTAATATACCTGCAATGAATCAAATAATCAGCTTTCATCAATTCGCTCTCCACCTAAGAGATAGTTAACATAAGAGTAAATGAACATGTGTGAACCTACTAAAAATTCTATTGCAAATTACGATCTAATTGATAATTTCAATAAAATTGAATTTATTTCAAGAAATCGAGTTTGTGAACCATTGTAAGATTCTCATACAGACAATTTCAATTTTTCAATTTTAGTTCTTTTCTATCCATTTAGTAGGTGACTGTTTACGTGTAGTTTCATGTAGATTTTGATGCTCCATTGAACGTGGACAGTGATGGGTGATTCTCATTCTACGGGACAATCGAGGTTTTGATTCTGACTAAAAAATTTTGTTCTCCTAAATTTATGGTTTTTTAATTATACAATCTAGATGTTACTCTAATGGTATAGTGATGTACAAGCACGCATGATTTTCGTTTGTTTACTCAAAATTCAGGTTTTAAAATTTTATAGGACACGACAATGATACGTATCTATGACTATGAGCTTTGCAACCAAATAACGATAGAATTATGTAAACGATGTGTAGGTAAGGTTGAATGAGACAGATATCTGACTTCAGTTTTCCCTGACTTTGTGCTAGAACAAGTATCACATTTTAATATTGATATTCATTTAGTATCAAATACCAAACTTGAAAACAAAATTGTTTCAAACAGCCATGACGGCTTTTGTGTAGCCACAACAATGAAGTTTAAAATCGCTACGACAATGAGAAATCAACATTAACCTTCTGCAATTAGGAGTCTAATGAACACTTATAGAAACTTGCATTAAATAGAGGTTTTACATCTCAATCCCAAAATGAATGCTAAACGAATCAATAGGATTGATTAAGAGTGATTTTCAAACCCATAACAATGAGAATTATGCAACGTACACACCTGTTTTACAAATGGCTAACTTTATTTTTGAGCCCCAACTGTATAGAAATGGCGGAAGCATGGTGTTTCCTCAAAGGGCAGGGTTACCAAAGCTGAAAAAACTTTGAGTTGCCAAAAAATGTCTTCATTTGAGAGAGCTACGATGATTTTCTTCAAACCCACGACAATGAGACAGAAGAACTTGTAAGCTCACTAACATCCAGTAACTAATTCTATAAAAAATATTAGTTAAAATATTTCCGATAAAACGTACTTTGAGCGGATAAAATTTCGGGTTAAGTTCAAATTCTAACTCACGGACAAACCATGACAATGAGATTAGAGGTACACTTCGATCAACTACCGGCATGTAAAATGAAGAGTAGCCGAACTTTATGACAGCCATGAGTAGGCCTAGTTATCACATAAAATCTACAATAATAATTTTTGGAAAAAGTTGAACACAAAATTATTTATCAATGAAGGACAGCGATTGTCCCATATCTCCTTGTTTTCTACTGAAGCATAATAGAATATTTTCAAAATTTCAGTCCATTTTCTGTATTTTAACATAAAGCTGCCAGTTTATCCGTATATTTTCTGCATTATAAGTATTGTCAAAACTCTGTAGGTTTTCATATTATCGATGTACCTATATGTACATTACAATATTACGTGTGAGTACCCAAAAAGTTTGTAAGTCGATTTTATAAAAGGTTTTCCTTTACATTTCGTTCTCCAGACGATACGAATTCCCCAGAACCCCCTTCCAGTCTATTAGGGATTCTAAATAAGTCAACTTCACTGTAATGTATGACACAATATTTATTTTATATAAAACATATTACAAAATAGTGCTAAAACGTCACAGCCTCAAATGTACAACTTCTCATTGTGTTTTAAACACATTTGGCCAGCCCTCTTCAAAACCCTTCATCAAGCCAATTAACATAGAAATTCTCGATCTTGTTTGTTATTTTTTGCTGAGAAGTTGCCATGAGATACAGGTAGCAGAAAATCAAATTTTGTACCGCGAGGCTGCAGCTGAAAGTTGACCTTTTTGTTGCAACTGTTATTCAAAACTCATTATTCTCTTTAAAAATCAATTGAAGCCAAGTTAATTGCTCAAACAATATTAGAACGATAAACATTTCCTCCCGATTTTGAAGTTGAAAGTTCAGGAAATAATAGCGTTTTACATTTTCACCTAACTTGATAATGGTATTTAAATGTTTTGTCACACACTAGGTATTACATAAGGGCTTACAACTACAACCTTACAATTAATAATATTGCTACTTGATATTCACAATATACATCTATTATTCAAAACATGTGCTGGGTGAAGTTTAATAATACAAGTTCGACTGAACGAATAGGCAACATAATTATCCTGGAAAAATCTCATTTTCAAATTTGATTGTATTTGATGAAAAATTGATGTTCATATCGGCGTGAGCAAAACCAAGTAGAACACATTTTTGTTCACGTACATGGATCCAAATTTTTAATCGAGTTTTTCTTCGAGAATTTGATTTATACGTAGAGTCTACATGTACAATATCTACGGTTTTTAAAATGAACGTTACGCTCGTGTACATTGAAAGAAATTCATTAATTTGATAATTCCATTGTTTAACAATATCTTCTTGACTGTTCCTTTGCTGCTTCATTCAAAATCTAGATATATATGTACCAAATGTTGTTTTCTATGACGCCCTCATCGACAATTCTCAATATTTTGGGTCGTTATGGGTATCAGTTTTTTCAAAACTTGATTGTAAAATGTTTCCTTAACTTTTTATTCGTAATGCATTCAAAATAAGTAATAAAAATTGGGCGTTTCTCCCATTTTTTCATTCTTTGTTCTCGCTATTCCGTTAACATTTCTATTACATAGAGACGTTATTACCAATTTTCCATCAAGTATTGATTTTAAAAAGAAATTTCAAATTTTTACGAGTTGTAATTGTTTTCTTATTTTCGTTTTTGACCATCGCCTGTCAATATTTTTATCACGTGAGAACTTTCTATTTTGGTTTTTACGAGCCAATTCGTAACTGGCAAATCACATTTTTACAAGGAAATTTCACAGCAGAACGGGTTTTTATCGATTTAAAAACATTTATTGTTTAGTAGTGACACATTCTAAAGTTATAGAAAAATGCATTTGATTTTCGCTAACAGTAAATTATAAATCGTACGACGTGTTAAGAGAGAAAATAAGCTTTGAAAAGCTACACTTGCTTCGACAACTAGTGATGTTTTTTTTGTTTTAATATAAAATACGAATTACTCATTAATCCTACTCGTGTACTTCGAGAAAAAAAAAATTAGCAATCTTAAAACGTAAAGAGACCAGCAAAAGCTTAAAACAAAACAATTATCCTAAAAAATGGCCCTTGGTGATAAATTTTACTTTTGATACAAAAATAAACATAGATTTTATGAAAATTAAAATTATTGGGAAAATTAAACACTGCATTGCAACTTTGCTGTCATATTCTTATCAATTATTATTTTAAGAAAAAAATAATATAAATCTTTTTCCAAATCTAATAGATACTTAATATAATTTCTGAAGTTATTTATGTTCTTTTTTTTTTATAAATCTTTCTTTTCTTGATAATGATTAATTACAGATATCTCTAAACCTACGAAAATCCATTGTTAAGTGGTGTTCTTTTGGTTGTAGTTAGATAAGAATACACAAGGAAGAAACACATCGTTTACATCTTTTCGCTCTACCACGCATTACAATTTGAATATAGCCACAAATTCAATCATTCTAAAGCTGTTTCAAAACGAGTAGGTAACAATAACATTGTTACACGCCCTTAATTTCAACCAACTACTGCTACATGCTGGATTCTGTTTTTAGTATTTTCATGTTCCAATATTGTCTTAACATTAATCAACGAAAAGAAGACAAGTTTGTTTTGTAAAAAGAATGACAAGATGACAAAAAAGGTAAAAATCTCAAGATCTCTACGCACTCACAGCTATTTACAAGGTGGGACATGGTGAGGGGATGTTATAATTCCATGTCTTGTGCTTCGTCCTCACTGAAGTCTGACATAGAGGATTCACTGTCTGAAGAAACAGCTTGTTGTTCCTGCTCCCTTAACGCTTCTTCTGTGGCGTATTTACGGACGTATTCGTGTACTTTTTTCCTATATTCGTCTGGTTTGTGGAGATACATCGCAGCTGCGTCGCCATTCAGGGGGTCTATGGGGTTCGGGTAGGTGAGCAACTGGGGGAGGAACGACTCGAAAATGTTCGACAAGTCGTACAAAGCCGTCCACGCTTGGTTGATAACGTCCAGGCACACCGTCCCGGACACCTCGTCTATATTCGGATGGTAAACTTTATTCATGAACCCGATCGAAGGCGATTTGAAGGGGTACAGCTCTGGCAAATGAACCCGAACTTTCCATATCCCACCTTCGTAAGGTGTCCCTTTGGGACCGTAGAATTTAACGCAAAACTCGTTCAAACCCCCTAAAATGGTCACTTCGTGTTTGCTTTCGATCAATTTAATTACGTCTGTGTCCATCCGACGTTTGCCAGCACTTGGGGACGACATTACTGAAATCAGCTGATCACCTTACGGGAAAACAATGCGCAAAAATATCACCCACTTTTCAGACGAACATCGAATCCGAGTCCAATTCGAAAAACTCCCCTACGAATCACTTGAAACGCACTAAGTTATATGGGGCACCAGCACAAAATTACGTGTCAAAGAAAAGACGTAGTTGAGATCATTATAGGTTAGACCCCCTTATTCTCTATTTAATCAATATTACATAGCTACCAGAAAGGTGGATTTTCGCCACATCTCGTTCGCTCCGTTTTTCGACGCACTTCACTTCTCTCGCTTTTCCCAACACTTCGCGGTCACTCCGGAGAAACACTTTCGAACTGGAAATACTGTCTAAAACCCTTTTACGAACTATATTTTTAGATTCATAACACTACGAATCAGCAACAGGTCAACAGATGATTTAATAAAATGGTGAAGGAAAACATCTGGCGAGAGTTGAGAAGGGAGCCCAGGTGACTTCAAGGTCTCCTCCCCTCTCTAGGGGAAGCGCTCATCTTCCTTCTTTGGTGACGTCACGAGGTGGCACCCCTGCTATCGAATCGATAGAACTTGACATCGATCCTTCGGCCTTGCGCGCGCCAAAACGTTAGCTTTCAAAATGCCACCAAACTTCAATGCAAACGTGATTTTATATCTGTTATGGGTAATACTCGCTAACTTCACAAATTCAGCTTTAATCTATCGCGGTGGGTAGAGCGAGCGATGAATACATGATTACGTAGTTCGCGGGGTTCACCAGAAAAACCTGTCATTGTGCAAGATGCATTGGATAAAGCTCTCTTTTAGCGGTTTTGGATGTTCAGGATGCATTACCTAGGTATATTGACATTGAAACAGTAATTCTACCATTTCCCAACAATTCTGCAGAAACTAAATTTCTATTTCACCAGCATAAAGATACCTAATACACTTCGATTCTGTCTCATCTGAACAGAAATCAGTGCTTGAACTTGCTAGGAGTCAATCATTTGCGGGCGGCAAGGCTTCAAAAATTTTAATGGCAAGGTTAACTGCAAGTTAAAAATAAAGGTTTATTGTAGAAGCAAAGGAACAATTTTTCAAATAAAAGTCTCTTGATGTCAAATCATAGACAAACGAATGGAGCCTTTTCTTCCATGATGTTGACAAATGCATGCATACGAGTCTGCAACACATTGGGACATTTTCATGTGTGTTTTCTTATTCTATTTATTGACATTTTCATGTCATCGCGAATTTCTGCTTCTTCAGGATGTTTACAGTTTTTGGTGTACTCATGCGCAGTTTCTTGTGTAAACGATATTGACGCGTCCTCCCCGATTGTTTACGTTTTCGTTCGCTCATCGTCAAGTTCTGGTGACGATTTTTCAGTTAATTGGTATCACTATTTCTAGGACTGTAGTTAACAACTTTTGTTTAATAGTATCGCGTGAGCAAGTTTTCGTGACGATTTTTTCAGTTTATGTGCCAAAGCAAAGACATGAAAATGTCAAAAATTTAAGTGTGCCATCTCCAATTTAAAATGCAACTCGAATTGTCATTTTAGTTTGCCATGCGCTAACAAGTAAGCAACATGTTGAACTTCTTTCATCTACATTTGTGGCATCAATATTTAGGACATTTCAACTTGAAATAACATTCAAGTTTGTTGTCAGTTTACTTGGTACCACCTTTAGCCTATCGCTATTTACCTGGATAAATCCAGCAGAATCTACATTTTCCTAGCTTTATCCATCCGTTCTGGATAGTGCTTACTTCATCTTGCTAACGCTGACAGTATCCACTTGCGGCCATTTCTCGTTACATATCGATTTCTATGACCCAGAATGATTCTTCGGCCTTAGTGGGTATCAGATACCTAATTTATATAATTTTTTTCGCTCTATGATGTGGCAAGAAACCTCATCCCCTAAAGTTTACCTTGTCTTGAATTTTTCTTGAACCAGTTATTTCAAAATTGCCTCAAAAACTAGTTTTGCGAAGAAAAAACTTCTCGTTTCATCAGTTTACATTTTCTTCTTTAATACATGACAATATTAACTTATCACGGCAAGTAATTTCTTAATTAAATTCTAGTACCATAGCTTTGGAATAATTTATTCTCTAATTTAGGGAGCAGAGTTTTCTAATTCGATATTTGGACTAAAAATAGTATTTCTAAAGATTGGATGCCATTTAAAACAGTCTATGAACAATATTATACCTACGATCTTTTCGGAAGTTGAAAAGTTTGGAGAGATTTGTGATCGAAAACAACCACAATCGATATATTTTCCGTATGGAAGTATCGATACCGCCTGTAGTTGAAATCAAGTGTAGGCAACTCGCATGAATGGTGGGAGGGCTTGATTATTCCAACGACTTATACTCTTACCCTTGGCAATTGCATAATCCTCATTTCTGGTCGTAGTGGGATTGACCTTAGGATCGCGGTTGACAAGATTCCTCACGGTCTTCTTGCAAAAATGTGTTTTGAATGCAACTTGCTTCTGTCGGTGGCCTCCAACATTTCTTGTCCTACTTCACTCAGTTCCGAGTTGGTTGTTTACCTACCTTACAACTATCTTCGTTTCTTGCTGTGTTTGAGAGCGGAATTTGATGTAAAAGAAATTATAGCTCATAGAAAGTAGTATTTCCTCCCAAAATTCTTTGTTCGAACTTTATCCATGTTCCATATTTATTTTTGAGCGTATAATTTGTACTGGAACACTGAAGCTAATCAGCCTGCAGCCAATTATGGTAGAAAACATAATATAGAAAAATAGACATTAGAAAAATGAATCTCTTGTTTGTTTTCTGCTACAATAAAAACCTACAATTATCTTTAACGTACATACAGGGAGTTCGGTATAAGAACGACGAAACTTTAGAGATCAATTCACCCAATAATTTTCAAACAATTTTACCTCAATTTTTTTTAGTCCGCTCCTATTCTACGTAAAAATTGTCTCGACCTTACTGCACTGAAAAGGCCATAACTCTCTTAAAAAGAACGTTTAATTTTCGTTCCATAGCATTTTCTCCTAACACGGTTTTTTCTAGCCTAAACTTGAATTTTGGTTAACCTTCTGCTTCTTAAAGATTTTCAATGTTAATTGACCACCATACCAACTACTGGAAAATGGATGCGCTCTACGGTTAAAACGCTGCAAATTTATTCAATGATTCATGATTTGAATTTCTACTAAGCTTTGGAGTGTGCGTGTTTCACAGGTGATAGAGGATTACTGAATTTCAGGAGGCACACAAATATGATCAACTGATCAATCCAAATAGGTATTTTTGTTGAGAACCGATTTACGTGCCCTATGCATATCTCCTGAAATTCAATAATCGCTCTATCACCTGTGAAACACGCACACTTCAAAGCTTAGTAGAAATTCAAATCACGAATGCAAGCCAAATGAATAATAGACCCCAGTGAAAGAATTTGCAGCGTCATAAAGGGCATTTTACACCGTCAATAAAGTTCATGGTAAAAATTTCGTGAAGGGAACTTAACGAGATTCAATTACGTTTAAATAGCATCTTCAATTATAAAGAAAATAGTGGATTTCCCATAAAAGAAATTGGGATCCAACTTGGTAATGATTGGTACAGACGACTGAGAGTAGCAGCCCTAGTGAGCTGGTGAGGCATTCAGTTATTCTGCAGAAAATTTCTGTAGTCATGATTATACTAAAATCTCACGAGGGATCCTAATCATGCTTGTAGCTGAAGAATGTGGAGAAGGACTTGTACGGATTCATTGAAAACGGAAGTAGCTTACTTCTTTTCAGTAAACTAAAGAAGGGTTCCATTTATCATCATATATAATAGGTAATATGTCATTTTTATGGTTCATTGCAGATGATGGCGAGCACAACCTTTCTTCTTCAACTCCAAAACTATCCAAAGGATTGCATTACCAATGAAATGATTGATTTGCTCCAACCGTATTTCAACATGGAAGACTACAACATGGAAACTGCCAAGAGAGTCTGTGGTGATGTTGCTGGATTGCTCTCCTGGACAAAGGCGATGGGGTTTTTTCATAGCGTCAATAAAGAAGTACTCCCTCTAAAGGTGCGTTCTATAATTTTATTGTGATAATTTTTTATTCGAAGTTACAGGAAACAGATTCAGCAGTTTTTGATAGTTTTGAAACTCAGTTTGTGAGAGTTGGTCTGTGCTTACCAGCTTGAATGCCCAATGCTAATGTTGATTGGTAAAGAGCTGAGCTAGTGACGCCTTCCTGACTGTAGTACCCATGTTTTTCAGCCAATAACAAATTACTTATCTGACATTCCATTGTACTCCAGGCGAATCTCGCTCTGCAAGAAGCTAGGCTCAAACTGGCCATGGACGATTTAGCTGGAGCAGAAAGTGAACTCATGGCCAGGGAGCAGGCTCTAGAGGAAGTGAAAGCACAGTATGACGGTGCTGTCAGAGAAAAGCAAAGACTAACAGATGCTGCTAATAACTGCTTGAGAAAAATGACAGCTGCCACAGCCTTGATAAATGGACTGGGAGGGGAAAAAATTCGATGGACCCAACAAAGCAAGGAATTCAAAGAGCAACTGGGAAGGTAGGTATTAGCTATTATCCGTTCACGACGAATCTGCAACCATATTTTTAACTATCTCAATCTTAATCTCCCTCTGATAAATGATCTTTTTTCAATCATCCTGATCAATCATGGTATGTATCATACTGATGTGCTGGCATCGAATTTTGTATGTGTCCCAAATGTTCCCACTTCTGGTAGAATGCTGCTCAGCATACTGTTTGCTTTCTGAAAATGTAGGTACACCACCATTATTAAAAATAATATCGTGTAATACTTTCACATTTAATTCTTTTGCACTTTTTGCCCGTAGACTTGTTGGTGACGTACTTTTGGCCACTGCATTCTTATCATACTGCGGCCCTTACAACCAACAGTTCAGGGCCAATTTGTTGACCAATTGGACTGAGATTTTGGAAGGGCATGACATCCCTTTTACCGTTAATCTGAACGTCATCAGCATGCTTGTAGAGTCTTCCACGGTAAGAATTGGCGTCTTTATACGAGGGGCGTCTCGAAAGTAACTTTACCCTACCTATTTGTTTAAAAAACTTGACAAATATTGTATTTACTTTCTCCAATACTATTTTTCTAAGTAGATGCCAATATTTTGTGCAATTTTCCTGTACCATGCTAAGTTTTTTAAATCTGGGGTTGTACCAGTCTGCCGCCAAATTGAACATCCAGCTTTTCTCTTCTAGTTTGAGGTGTGCCTCTGTAGCAAACCGTTTGAGCCCTAGATGCTCTTTGAGACGAGGAAAGTGGTAAAAACTGCTTGGTGCAAGATCGAGTGAATGCAAAGGATATCCCTACCAAACGACTCCAGTAGATCTTGAGTGATCCGTGAAGATATGAGTGGATTGTTGTCGTGGAAAAGGAAAAAATCCCTCGTCGAAGTTTTTTAACGATCTGAGGTAATGGTTGTTCCTCTAGGGAGGTGATCAATCAAAAGAAAAATCATCTAGGGATTAAACGGTTTGCTATAATGTCGAACCTCAAACTGGAAGTCGAAAGCTGGTTGTCCAATTTTTGGCGGTCTGACATAACTACGGATTAGAAAACCGTCAACAAGGTACCAAAAATGTGTACGAAACAGTACTGGATTAAGCAAATATAATTTTTCTTGTGCCTTATTTTTTAAGCATTTTTGAATTTTTTAATAATAGGGTTGAATTTAAAATAAAACTTACTTTTGGGTTGGCTCTCGGAAATACTAACTTAACAGTGTTTCAGCAAATGAACCTCCCTCATTTTGCGCGTACTGTTCCACTGTGGGTTACCACAACATGGATACCCACAGGTATCCTCTCGTTCCTCTTTTCATTGCGAATTCGCATTTTTCGTTAAATTCCATAGGCTAACTATCATCGCTAAAATTTTCGGGTTGGTAGGTACTCAAAATGTGCTCATTTGCGTTGAAAATATAAGTAAATTTTAAGATTTTGAGTTACTGGGAATTCAATTGTCACTAATTGTGGTACATGATTTTGGGGGTTTTATTTTCAGAGTGAATCATATTGTGACGTTCATTTATTGATGTTTGCAACACCTACTTGAAAGAATGCCGTAACTACGACATTTTAGTGTCTCGAACGCTGTTGGGGAAATGGATGTGGAAATGTAAAATTCTGGTCTTCTTTCTGCGTTTTTCCGAGTTGGTGTTGCAAATATAAATGAGTTAGTGTCACCACTCGATTTAGCAAGAAAAAACCTAAAAATCTTGTATCACATGTGGTTACTGAATGAATCCGTTTGAACACTCGATATTTTGATATTCGTGTGAATTTCGTCCATACTCACCCACGTCTATTCTATCTATCTATTCTAAGAATCAAGTGTTCGTCAATGTTCATAAATATTTCACTTAGACTCCGAATCTGCAATGAAAAGTGTCTGTTCTCATTCGAACAAAAGTACATTTAAAACATCACTTAAGTAAACAGACAATTTAGAGGGGTGTCCATTTGAATTGTTCTTTAAATTGCTTCTTAAGGAATTTAATTTTAAAAGGGGGTGTCGTTGAGTCTGTAAAGATATATCCAACCTACCTACATCTGTTTGAAAATGTTATGAGCTTGATCAATTTCTTGAATGACCTTTAGTTTGGTGTTTGAGACACATCATCTTTACATAATACATGAACTTTATAAACTTCATTTTAAATAATTGATGTGGAATCAACTTGTTGACACCGTACCTACTTGATTTATTCATTTATTATATTTGTTTCACATGTGCTTACGTTCTACTTTGCAAGAGTATTTTCTGAATTTTGAATTTCGGGAACATTGCGACTTTGTGTTTCATAGGTTTCAGAATGGACTCTTCAGGGGTTGCCCAACGATGAACTGTCAGTGCAAAACGCTTTGATTGTTACCAAATCCAGCTCTTACCCGCTTCTCATAGACCCGCAAACTCAAGCTAAAATGTGGATAAAGAACAAAGAGTCTACCAATGAATTACAGGTTAGTAATAATCAGTCGATCTCGTGCTAAGTTTTATGGTTATTTTGAGAACCTGGGTCAGTAGCAGGGGTGGCATCTGATAGGAGCAGAGAAGTATTGACACTGATGCTCCCCCTTACGTTTCCTGGTTTCCTGCCTTGTGACAGCAGCACTCTCAGGGGCTGTGGATGAAAAGAAGGGGAAATACTCGTACCTATCAGAACGTGAAGAGCGTCACGCCTCCTATCAACATAATTTTGGTAACAAATCGAGCAAACGTCACAGAATATAAAAAATGATCGCAGGTAGTTTTTATCATATTTGGATACTTATCTGTAGTGTAGAGAAGGAGGTTCAAACATGTGGAGGGAGAGTGGGGAAGGCACAGAGCCCGAGTGCCCCAACTATCCCAGGCCCATCCACCATGGTGGCTTCCAGGGTTGCCCATTCATTTCTGAACAGGTTGCCCTTACGAGTGAAATGATCACTGGTGTAAGTCCCTCCAGTTGTGGTGAGGCAAGAAGAGGTTGAAGCGCTCCTCTCTGATGGGACAGGGGGAGAACATTCTGGACCTAGCTGGAGTGGGGATTTCCAGGACCTTGGCCCTTCCAGACCTTCACTCGCTGCCAGTTGTATCTTTGCCACGAATGAGTTGAAAGCTTCTATGCTAGTGAGTCCAGTCTTTTGGAAGGTGAACTTAGTAAGAACAGTGTTGTCGAAGGTTGTGAACTGTGTCAAAACCGTAAAGAACTCGTGTGGACGGCAGGTGCAAGTCCCTAATATTCCCGAGATAGAGACTCTAATTACCCTCTCCCACGATCGCGACTGCATTTCCCACATATGAACGCCCAAGATGTTATGCTAGCCTGTTACGGCGAAGTACTTATTCTTTAGCACTACCCATCTGCCTTACTTGTGGAATAATCCAGCCATTGTCTTACATCTAATGCGTTCAGGGGAGTGAACTTTACAGTTCTCCTTAATCGTTGGCACGTCGTGCATTTCAAGCCGCTTCACAGCCCTTTCTGCACAGAACTCCCTTCAGGAGCGTCTGAATTGTTGTTTGAATCCACGAGCACAGGGTGAGCTACCTCATACACCAATTGTAAGATTTCATGCCAAGTTATAAGATCTCTTGTTCCTTTATTATTCTCGTGCACTGTAGAGGTGAATTACTTTTTAATTATATGCATCATTCTGAAAGCACTGTGAGATCTTCTTACTTCCCTACTTCCCTCCAGCAATTTCTAGAGGTGAACTCATTGTATTCCCCTTCGACGATCCCCCATTTTGGCGGCAACTAATGCCTTGGTGACAAGACATCTGGGCCTGGATCAGTCATTTTCAAGAAGATTATTCGTGAGTTTTGTCGACGGTGCTTGTGCCCTTCCGACGGTGGCTTTCCCTAAAACATCAACAGACTACTTGAGCGAGAGGGGGGAGCGACCACGAGGTTTCTTTTTCCATTATTCGTGCATCAGGAGACCATCGAAGAAGTGGCGAAACTGCGATGAGCTTATAGGATTTACGGATGGACGAGAGGTTAGCTTAGGTAAATCATAAAGAACAGAAAAGAAATTCACATTTTACCGATTTATTTTCTCCTCAACTCGTTTATTTATTTTATTTCAATTTTTACTATTAGAAATATATTTATATGTGTAATAATTTAGTATGTTTTTAAATGGCAACAATATTATGCACATTTTGAATAGTTAATTCATTCGTACGTTTCAGATCACCTCGCTGAACCATAAATATTTTCGAACGCATTTAGAAGATTGTTTATCTCTTGGGAGACCACTCCTGATTGAAGACGTTGGCGAAGAGCTCGACCCAGTCATTGACAACGTTCTTGAAAAAAATTTCATTAAGTCTGGATCGATTGAAAAGGCAAGATGAAATTCAGTTTCGATGTTCTTTAATTTTTTCAATAGTTTGTCAGTATGTGGCACCTACTCGTTTTATATTCCTATTTTCGGATGAATAGCTAACACTAACGTCGTTTCAATTTGGATTTCAATTTCCAGGTCGTCGTTGGTGACAAAGAGACTGACGTTATGCCCGGATTTATGCTGTACATCACGACTAAACTTCCGAATCCTGCTTATTCGCCTGAAATTAGCGCCAAAACGTCCATTATAGATTTTACCGTGACCATGCAAGGGCTTGAAGATCAGCTGCTAGGTAAAAATTGTTGTTGATAGCACATTAATTAAAATAAATAATAATTCAAATAAATTATGCTTTTCTTCATTATTTTGACATGAATATGTCTTCGCTGGGCTCAATCCAAAATTGTGTTCCCTCAAAAGCGTTAACAATATTTTCCAATAAAAACCGTTACTATGTTTGAGATCGTTTTTGTTTTTATGGTCGTACAGTCAGTATAAAACTGATTCTGGAATTTAGTATGTCGGAGTAAACGACCTTAGGACTTCTACTTGACGAGCATGGGCTCCACATCAGCTGAGTGGCTCCTAAAGCTCATTTCTACGCTTTTCACACTCTAAATCTGTAATTTAATAAGCAGGCTCTGTAGGACTTATGTGTATTTGATAATGCATAGGCTCCATATCAGATGAGTGGCTCCTAAAGTTAATTTCTTCGCTAAGTACACTCCTAAGTAGCCTCCTTAGGATTTTTACTTGGCAATCCAAAGTCAAATTAACATGAGCTGAGAGGCTCCTAAAGCTCAATTTTACGCTGTTTATACTCTAAAGGTTGGATTTAATTAGCAAACTCCTTAGGAATTAAGCTTGACGGTGCATGGGCTCCACATTCGTCAAGTGGCTCTTAAAGCTCATTTTTAAGCTTTTAAACTCTAATGCTGCTATTTAATAAGTTTACTCCTTAAGACTTGTACTTGAAGATGCATAGTCACCCCATCAGATAAATGTCTTCTAAAGCTAATACACTCATTCGCTTCATACACTCTAAAGGTGCAATTTATTATGTAGTAACCTCCTTATGACCTAGACGCAGACTCAGTGCAAAAAGACATGTTAGTGACATATTGTATCCGCGTGAAGAGTTGGTACTACTAATTATGGTTTGTTCTACAGGTCGGGTGATACTAATGGAAAAATCGGAGCTTGAAAGTGAAAGAGTTGCTTTGTTTGAATCCGTTATAAAGAATCAAAAAAGGATGAAAGAGCTAGAGAGCAATCTTTTACATAGATTGACATCGTCTCAGGTCGGTTCATTTTTTAATATACCCTTAGTAATTCCTTGTTTTATGTATGGTATTGAAGAATTGTTGCTAATTTTGTTTTATTAGTTTAAGTAATAATCGTTTATGATTGGTCCAGAAAACAAATTTTACACACCCTCAACATTTGTTGTTTTACGTTCAAAGATGTGTACAATCCATAAATACAATATAAAAAATACCCTTCCGTTCGCAACATATTTCCAAAACTTCTGTAGCGTATGTCGCTTCTGCTGGTACGGCGACCTGCTTTATTTTTAGGGGTGGGAAATTCATCATCTGGTCAGATTCAATTTACATTTCACATCTGGGCCTCCCACCTACAGGTGCATTTCAAGAATTTCCAAAAGTTCCCTTATTATGCTTGCAATCGTATATGTTTAACAAGTTTTCCAAACTTAATTGCTCTAATCATCATCTTGGCTCATTGATTCTAAGGTTTTAAAAACGGTTTAAAATCCTTCCTTAAGGAAACCAAATTAGCCAGCATCTCGAAATATTGAAGTTTTTGCTGTATGTACTCCATTGAAATATTACAATACCTCTTTTCTATTCTACAAGATCAAAATTTCAACAAAATTGAAAGGCATGTAGACTGGGTTCAAATTCGAGTGATCACAGCTATGGGAGCCAAATTCAACATTTGTCTAAGTTCAAATTTCTTCAAGTACTGAGACACCCATCTATTAAACATTATTTTATAAATCCTTACTAACAATGTTTTGTGGGTAGGGATCACTCGTTGATGACGAAGCCTTGATCGAAGTCCTTCAAGTGACGAAAGCGACATCTGAGGAGGTGAACGCCAAACTGGTTGTTTCTGAAGAGACTGAACAGAAAATCATGGTCGCTCGCGAAGAGTTCAGAGCAGTCGCTGGAAGGGGCTCCATCTTATATTTCCTAATTGTGGAAATGAGCAACGTCAATTCGATGTACCAGAATTCCTTGAAACAGTTCCTGAACATTTTTGACAGCTCCATCATAAAGTAAGAGAAACAGTTGGTTTTCAAAGGCTTGGAAATATGTGATAAATATGTTCAACCTCGTGGAACCTTGATTTGTATGTTGGTTACCTATAAACTCTCATGACTTAATTGACTCTCTTCGGGGCTTGAAAATGAACTTACAACGTGAGGCTCTACCATGATCAGCTGATTTATTTTGTTAGCCTAGTTTTCCTCCTATTCACCGGACCACTTCTCTTTGGATTTCTGCCAAAGTCATGTAAACCAATGTAGGTATCCTGTGTTTTTTCCCCTGTCCAAGCCGATCTAATCTTTAATGATTTACTATTGCCGTTTTTGTGCTAGGTCTCCCAAGAGCAAGGACACGCTCGAGAGGATTGATAACATTCTGATGTTTCTAACGTACCAAGTGTGGACGTACACTCTTCGGAGTCTATATGAAAGGCACAAGCCTCTATTCACCCTCATGTTGGCTATGAAAATAGATTGTTACAAAGGGTCTATAACTCACGATGAATTCTTGGCCTTTATTAAAGGTGAATTGCATGCCCGTATAGCAATAAATTATTTTGTACAATTTGCATACTTTTTCTACATTGTCTTGTATCATTTCAGGTGGTGCATCGTTGGACCTAAACGCTGTCACTCCAAAACCGTTCAGATGGATTCTGGATATTACTTGGTTGAATCTAGTTGAGATAAACAAGCTTCCTTCGTTCAGCACCTTATTAGGAAAAGTGAGACACCACACATTTACATCCATACGTACATTTCCATTGATCTTAAGCATTAAACCCTACTCCTGCTCCGAGTTTGAGGGTATTTTCTTTGGTTAGATCAAGCAGAATGAAAAGGATTGGAGAGTGTGGTACGAAAAAGAAAAGCCCGAGGAAGCTGATATCCCTAGTGGCTATCAGAAATCATTGGACGTTTTCCGTAAACTACTCTTGATTAGGTCATGGAGCCCTGACAGAACGCTTTCTCAAGCGAGGAACTACATTATTGGTACAAATAGCGTTTTCAATTTCTTGATGCACGGATATCTTTTTCTAGGGTGCTAGGGTGCATTACTCTTTGCTATGCTCGAAGTTGCATTTCTTAAAGTGCTTTTCACGCTATACAACATCACAGTTTACTCAAAACACCAAAATTAGATTGAAATTGCACTTGGATGCCTCATGCAATAATGATGTACAAAATGTATAGTTCGTGAAGAACATAATTTTTTTTTTTTTTTGCAAATACTCTTGCCAGTTTCAGACTTGTTACTGCTCTTACAGTTAAATTTACTGTAACCCTGGAACATCGACAAAATGCAATTGCTTCCCAGATTGAGACAACTTCATCTGTTGGTACATCACAGACCGACAGTCGCCAGGGACTTTCATCAAATGGTGACGAACCCCACACCTGTTCTTCAAAACCCCAGCTGCTCTACCGACTTTGAACGAATGTTCTTCAATTTCAAGAACGATCCCTCTAATGTTACTATAGTCCAACGGTCCCCGATCAACTTTTGGCTCTGAAATCATAAGGTTATCTACAACTTCTATGGCTTCATGGAGTGTGGAACATGTTTCCTTCATTTTGGACGCTGCGTGTTCTGGCTTCCAGTGACATTCAGCTTGAACCGACGCTATTGTTTCTTCTCGTTCGCACTATTCGCCAATTGAATCTTTTTCATCGAGTTTGGTAGTTTGAGATGGCACAACGTACAACGCAAATTCCGGGGTTCTTGCTGTCCGCGTTGATGATATCCTGTTCATCTTGGAGCTGCCCCAATATTTCTCGAGGAATCACTGACGAAACCCCACCCGGTTCACATCCATTTACTGCTTGATACGGACTGTACATGACATAATCAAACACCAACTAAATAACCTGCGTAGAACCTGAAAAGATCAATTCCTTCATCTGCCTTGTCAGGCATATGCAATGTGCCTAGGAATTTTCAAAAGTGCCTAGGAAACTACCTGATTTCCCTACAGTTAAAATTTTAACGTGTTTCAGCACATTCAATTTTCATTTCGAAAGGCCATGATTGGAGAGGGTAGTTGTGATAAATCTTTATTGATTTACTATTTTAAATGTGTTTCATTGACTATTCCAAATAATGCTTTTACCATGGAACATGCTTTAGCCTTGGACTAGCTAGTCAAAAAATGTCCCACAGGATGGGTGATGGGTTTACGGTAATGTGGAAGTGCCACATGTACCATGGCACCAGGAGCGACCAGGAACTAAGACTGCAAAAAGAGTGGGGGCCACACCACCAGAACTGATAGAAACTGTTTTCACAGTCTTAGCTCCTGGTCGCTCCTGGCACCCTGGTACTGGAACCCGTACATACTAGCTAAGTTTGGAGCCTTGAAAACAGTCCTTTCCCACGCCCCAGACGCAATATTGTTTATGAAACGATCCCTGAACGAGAATCAACGTTTATCGATCGATCCATGAACCATTCAGAATTTGGACTATGGAATTCGAACCTTCCGAATTACTAAATGCCGAAAATCAGAAAGCTTAAGTAGCAGGCCGAGTAAGAGCAAGCTGAAGCAGCAAACAGAAAAAAAGCGCGGCTAAAGCTTTTTTTTTTGTACTTCACTTTTAGTCTAGTTGTTCAATAAACCTCAGAAATTTTGAATTTTCTGTCCAGAGGGGGGATCAAGGGGTAATACTTGGTGAATCCATTGAAGTGCTACTCATACCAATTAGAATTCTCAGCCAATTTTCATGCTTTTTTTGCTTGACCATACAAAAAGTGGAAGAACTTCTTCCCTGTAATGCACAACTTATCACTGTATTTTTACACACACCTATGCAAGCTGTCTCTCCGTACCATTCGTATATATATTACCTACCTCCTAATCATCAATGCAACTTTGTATCTTGGGCACTGAAGCAAATTTTCTATTGCAGATTCTTTAGGTCCTGAATATGGTGAGGCATCAATCCTTGATTTGGAAACCACATGGAATGAGTCAGAACCGAGAACACCTCTTATCTGCATACTGTCAATTGGTTCTGACCCTTCTCCCCAGATTGCTGTTTTAGCGAAAAACAATGATATCGGTATGTAAGACACCGATTGGTTGCTGCACTCTTGAAGAAAACGCGAGATTTTGTCTGTTGAATGTGTCTGTCTTCTAATATCAATGACAGTTGTTTGACATTTTACTTTCAGTGCTAAGGGCGGTGTCAATGGGGCAGGGCCAAGAGGTTACTGCCAGGAATTTGATGAACGACGCCATGAACAATGGCGGGTGGGTTTTGCTTCAAAATGTCCATCTTTCCCTTCCGTTCTGCTCAGAAGTGATGGATTTCATGGCAGATGCTGACACAATAGATCCAACGTTCAGACTTTGGTTAACAACGGAAGTTCACAACCAGTTTCCCATTGGTCTGTTGCAGGTTAGACTCACGATATTGCATTTACTTTAGCTTACTCCTTTGATTTTTCAATCAATTCATAGCCAAACAGTGCTGCAGGTACCCAACAACCTATGTTCAAGGGGCATCCCAAATGTAAGTTTGCCGTGTTAAAAAAAATTCAAATATGCTTCCGAAAATGGAGGTCAAACAACTTTCTAATAGCTTACTCGAATTTTATTTCTCCACTTAGTCGCCATTATTTTGCACACATTTTTTTCTACCCAGTGAAGTTTTTTAAATCTGGTGTTGTACCAGGCTGCCACCAGCGAAGAACCAGCTTTCCACTTCCAGGTCCATCTCTGTAGCAAACCGTTTACCCTTTAGATTATTTTTTGATTGATTACCTTTCTAGAGGAACGACCATCATGGCATATTATTATTTTGATTTTTGTAAAAAGTCCCAGCGATCCAGAACAAACGTAGAGAGTTGTCGCGCAAAGTCCACAACAACCCCACTTTGCTTGGATCACTCAAGATCTACTAGAGTCGTTTGGTTGGGACATTTTTGGCCATCCACTATGTTCTCCCAATCTTGCACCAAATGATTTTAATCTCTTCAGTGAAACGGTTTCTCTATAGAGGCGGTCCTCAAACTGAAGGCTTGTACAACACTGGATTGAAAAACCTTTTAACACGGTATGAAGAAAGTGTAAAAACTAATGGTGTTACGTGAAGAAATAGTATTTGATTGAATAAGTACACATATTTTGAAGCATTCGTGAATTGTTTTAAAATAGGGTAAACTTAATTTTGGGATCCCCCTCATAGTTCCAATGCCCAATCCTGTCCTTGTCAGTTTTAGGGTGTTCCGCTGCATTTGACAATTTTAGCATAGTTCATGCTGTAGCCATTACCTACTGCTTAAAAATATTGCAAAAATGTGGCAACATATAAGGCTTTGTCGAATGATCCTTAGACTTACTTTATGTACACTATTCTGCAGATGGCGATCAAATTCACGAATGAACCCCCTCAAGGAATAAAAGCGAGTTTGAAACGTACTTACCAAAACATAACACAGGTTCGAAAAAATTATATGAAATACTGATTTATATTTCCAATATCTCTATAATCTAGTTGGTATACTTATTATTAACGATAATCCATTATAAAATAGCGGTGGTTACTATTTCAGGACTTTCTTGACTACTCTTCGCAACCTCAGTGGCCACCTTTGCTGTATGCAGTTGCTTTTCTACACACAATCGTTCAAGAACGAAGAAAATTCGGTCCTCTTGGGTGGAATGTTCCTTATGAATTTAACCAAGCAGATTTTGCTGCTAGCGTGCAATTCGTGCAAAACCACCTGGACGATATGGATCCTAAAAAAGTAAACCTTGAATGTCTTTCAGCGCTCTGATGAGGATATAATATGTATCAATAAAGGACGCACCTTGAGTAGATGCGTGTAATATTAATAATAATACACTATACAGATGGAAACCGGCATGATGGAATTCCTCTTGAAAAACGCTGCAAATTCTTTCACTGGGGTTTATTGTTCAATTGGCATTGGTTCGTGATTTGAATTTCTACTAAGCTTTGGAGTGTGCGTGTTTCACAGGTGATAGAGTGATTATTGAATTTCAGGAGATATGCATAGAGC
This sequence comes from Creontiades dilutus, assembly GCA_031894815.1. Lineage (NCBI taxonomy): Eukaryota > Metazoa > Arthropoda > Insecta > Hemiptera > Miridae > Creontiades > Creontiades dilutus. The sequence continues at coordinate 1,662,211 of JAVIWC010000594.1, forward strand.
ACGTAAATCTATTCTCAACCAAAATACCTATTTGGATTGATCAGTTGATCATATTTGTGTGCCTCCTGAAATTCAATAATCGCTCTATCACCTGTGAAGCACGCACACTCCAAAGCTTAGTAGAAATTCAAATCATGAATGCAAGCCAAATGAATAAAATTGAATAATAAACCCCAGTGAAAGAATTTGCAGCGTTTTTTATGGTTATCAGAATACTTCTACCCGTGTATCGGCCATAAACCCTTTTAGGAGTTCACTCCAGTATCAAAAAAAAAAACTCAAAATTTAGGCCGCCTTGACTTTTTTTGAGGTTTTTAGGGATTTTACAAAACTTTGACAACCCTTAAAGGGCACTTTAAATTAAGTGAGAGTGCTGGCTAAAGAATTGGGGCGTTGTCGGACCAATATTGATTTTTCCTGAAAATTTCAGATTTTTTGCTCCAGCCGATTGGGAAAAATCGTGCGTACGGCGGACGGACGGAAAAATTTTTTGTTGCAGATTTGGATTCTACACCCTTTGAAACGTAAACCATGAAATTTTCCGTGGGGGTTAAGTTTGACAAACAAACAAACAACATGATGTTTGTTTTAAAAAATCGAATCATTTAAATCAACTCAACTTTATGAGTAAAATACTCAAGCCATAGGCTTTATGAGCCTATGAATAATAAGACAACAGGGGTCCACTCACTAACTAGTTCAACCTGCTACTTTCATGACAGCAAAATTACAGCATTCAGAATTTCACTTGATTTGTTGGCTTAATATTTTAGGGAATTTCTTGGGCTACGGTTTGCTACATGCTGGGAGAGGTGCAGTACGGAGGCAGAGTCACTGACGATTTCGACAAGCGTCTTTTGACTACTTTTACTCAGGTTCGTGTCATTCATGTTGATAATCGTTATCTGTATCTAACGCAGCCATGATATCGATAAATGTTCAATACATTATTGTCACAATGTTCGTAGGTTTGGTTTTGTGACGTCCTTCTGCGACCTGGGTTCGAATTTTATCATGGATATAAAGTGCCCATCACGAGAAACATTCAGGGATACATAGATTACATCAACAGTTTGCCTCCAACTGATTCTCCAGAAGTGTTCGGTCTTCACTCAAATGCAGACATCACGTCAGTAGACCATACCCATTTTGTATATTAAAAAAAGTACCTAAATATTTCATTACTGTCAAAATGTACAAACATCTCCGATATTTAAGAAACTTGTACCTTTTTTTGTCATTGGATGGCATCTTCTTCCACATCATACAATTCGCTCACTGCCGAATTACGTTTTAATTTATTCCAGGTACCAAATCAACACTGCTAACGGAATTCTGGACACCATTCTGAATGTACAACCAAAAGAAGGTGGCGGAGGAGGTGGTGAAAGTAGGGAAACCATGGTGTACAGGTTGGCTAATGACATGCTCGAGAAGTTACCACAGCAGTATAACACGTTCGAAGTAAGTATGAAATATTAATCGAACATCAGCATGGCAATTATTTTCTTGGCTATACTAGGTTTGCTCAATCGAAATTCTCATAAATGGTAGGAATTGCGGATATCTATAAAATACCAATGTTGGTACGAGCCTTGAGCAACTAGTGCTTGTGGTATGAAAGGTAGTAGCGTTTACTGGGGCCTTGTATTGTTGTTTTATTCATCAATGATTTGGCCTATCAGTTTGACGAAGGCAATTTATATCTCTTCGCTGATGACATCTCGACTGTAATGACTGGATCTTCCATCGAGACTCTTCATAGTGTTGTCACGGGTGCTGATGAAGTTATTAAGCAGTGATGTTTGGCCAATTCCATGGTACGAATGAGGAAAATCTAGATCCTATGTTGCACCTCCGACTGAATGGGAAAATCGAGCAGCATGTTACCTTCTTGGGAGTGATAATCGACAATAGATTGTCTTGCGATTTTTCCATTATCTTGGAAGATAGGAGCTGTCAATGGCAAAAAAGCAGAATAAGGAAGGCAAACGGTCCATTTGTACAGCTGCACCCTGTATGCCAAAATTGAAATATTCCACAAGGGACAAGGGTCAAGATTCGCCTATTCCGCACGAATGTAAAGTCAGTTCTTCTTTTGGGGATTGAAACTTGGGAAGCCACTAAAACTCTCACCAGGAAGCTCCAAGTTTTTGTAAGCCGCTGTTAAAGGCGAATCCTACAGACATGGTGCCCAGAAAAGATCTCTAATGATGAGCTAATGAGTCGTACCACCAAGATACCAGTAGGGACAGAAACAAGGTAAAAGAAGGGATGCTGGATCGGGCATACTCTGAGGAAAGCTGGAGGAGCCATAGAATGGTTTGCCCTGGACTAGAATCCACATCATTTCGGGCGACCAAGGACAACATGGAGACAATCCGTACAGGTAGAAGCTATTCGATTAGGAGAAACATGGCAAGAAAGGGAGGATATGGTCTTTTCAACCATATTGAAAATTTGAAAAAAAATTACTAAATTTTGTTCATTTTGAATGAACTGTGATTTTTAGGTCAAAGATTTAAAATCAATAAATATTTGACTAAGGAACGCAAATGTCAAACTGCGTCCACATTTTTTGGTTGACTTGTCAAATCTAAGAGACGAAAGTCACAACTGAATGATACTTATGGTCTATGGGATGGAAAAGGGAAAAATGGTCAACACGACTGTGAACAACAAGGGACTTTTGTTTTCCAAAGTACCAGGCTGAACTACTGCTAATGCGGCTCGATATTGATTTCCTCGTTATTACTATCTATGTACGTGCTATGCTGCATAAACAATAAACATTTGTTTAATAATATGAGGCATCCTTTTATTTGTCAAATTAACTTGTTACTGTTTAGGTAAAAGACGCCTTACAGAGGATGGGATCGCTGCTTCCAATGAACATATTTTTACGTCAAGAAATTGACAGGATACAGAGAGTGATTGGTGAAGTTAGAAAAACCCTATTGAACGTCAAACTGGCTATTGATGGCACCATAGTGATGTCCAACAGCCTCCGTCAGTCTTTAGATTCCATGTATGATGCCAGGATTCCTACTTCTTGGTTGAAAGTGAGTTCACTTAGCTTGATTTACTGTCATTCATTATCATTCCTTCAGAAGCTCATTAAATAATTAATGTAAAGAAATATCCGCTTTTGATGTGTTAATCTAAATTTTAATTGAAAAGCAAAACATTTTAATTGAAAGGTAAATAAATAGCTAATTCCAGAGTAAGTGTGTTTTATTTCGGGTTGTCTTACAAATTATGCAATTTTGAAGAGTTTGCATGAACGTGCCTGTGATGTTTTGTGATTGGCTGTGAAAAGAATTGATGAGGACTTCCCATATTCAACATTTTTCACTTCCAAGTTCTGTATTTCAGGTTTGGTATTTTGAAAAAATTAACGAATGCAAAAATACAATAATTGTATTTGTGTTTAGTTATTTAACCCCAAACGATAATGTAACTTGAATTCTTTGACATTTTCAGATTTCTTGGGAATCGGCTACACTAGGATTCTGGTACACCGAACTGCTGGAGAGAGAAATGCAATTCAACCGATGGTTGTTGAATGGACGGCCTAATGTGTTTTGGATGACTGGGTTTTTCAATCCCCAAGGCTTCTTGACTGCTATGCGACAGGTGAGGAAAAACAATATGTTTTCCCAAACGAAGGTTTTCCCAAAACCTTCTCCCAACCCCCATCTCTACACATCAACCATAACAAGAGATGGGCAATGGGAGAACGGATGCTGCTCCAATGACATCATCTGGTTCACAGATGGGTCTAAAATGAGAGTAGGAACTGGTGTGGGGCAAAACCCAGGTGGAACTTTTCAATCGAGGCAGCAGCTGCTGAGAGCATTAGGAGGGGCCACAAAAAGGCCCACGTCCGCGTCCTCTCAGACAACCACCAAGCTTCGATAAAAACATTAATTGCACCAACCATCTCATCACGAGTGGTTTGGGGCTACATGCAAACCCTTAACAACCTAGCCAAACACAACCGGGTTCGCCTGGAATGGGTGCCAGGGCATCAAGGAGTGCCTGGTAACGAGAAGGCTGACGAGCTTGCAAGAAGGGACTCCCAAACTCCGCTTGTAGGCCCTGAGTCCGTATACCGAAAACCGCCTTCAGAGGGACCATCAACGTGTGGGTCAACCAACAAACCACAAGTAGATGGCTCAATATTAAAGGACCCGCCCTCAGTAAACTCATGGTGGCAGAACCTAACACCAAAATTACTGATTGGCTACTTGGCAAAAACTGTAGGGAATTAAAAACAATGGTCAATAACCGGCTTTGTACCCCTCAGGGTACCACCTACACCACATTGGGGTTACGCAAAGTTCAAACCTATGCAGGATACGTGAAGAGACTGATGAAACGGCATCCCACATAATATTTGAGTGTTCGGCACTCGCCTATTGCAGATTTGAAGTCTTTGGGACACAAACCCCAATGAGTTCCATTCAGACCAAACAACTAATCAAGGGCCTCGAACCCCCTTACCAAGGGGCTGAACCTCCTTGATTAAATGCAAAACTCCCAGGAAAGTACAATAAGCCAACAGGCTTCCATGCTGGGACTCTTAACCCCTGCCCTGAGAGTTTAGTCCACATCTACATCTACAGTTAACAGTGCACAACCATAATCAAGAAGAATGTGCACTTTTGCACTGATGTCGACAGATATTGAATAGCATCGTTTTTTGTTGGAACAAACTAAAATAGGAAAAACGAATAAGCTGACGGAAGACTACAGAATACTTGATGCTTTGATTCTGCTTAACCAACTCAACGCAGAAGGCACTGCACCGGTGCCAAACGGGTTTTCCCCTCACGGAGGGCACTGGGGCAGTGCCCTGCTGGGTAAAAATCCCTCTGTAAAAAATTTTCCCGTCTGGGGCTAATGTCTTGGTTTTTAATCCAAGTTGTTGGACAGTGTTGTTCCACCAGTTCATCAGTTTGATACGTAGGATTTGCTTTCAGGAGGTTACCAGAGCGCATAGAGGTTGGGCCCTGGACTCAGTTGTTCTTCAAAATCTAGTGACCCGCCACAATAAAGAAGAAATCACCGACAATCCACCAGAGGGCGTTTACGTGCACGGCCTCTTCCTTGAAGGCGCCAGCCTCGATCGCCGCACGGGAAAATTGATTGAAAGTAAACTCAAAGTTCTTTACGAACAGATGCCCGTCATTTACATCTACGCTATAAACACAACTGCCGGCAAAGATCCCAAACTGTACGAATGTCCAATTTATAGGAAACCGCAAAGGACGGATTTGAAATACGTTGGCTCTATTGATTTTGAAACTGATAACAATCCTAGACATTGGACGCTTCGCGGCGTTGCCTTGTTATGCGATATAAAATAAAAACGTTATTTAATGTAGGTACATTATGTTGTTCTAGACACTTCCATCAATTCTTTATTCCTTTCGCTGCTGCTAATTAGTAAGTCTCACATGTTAGTTGACTGGTGAAGTCAGGATATAAATCACAAGACAAAACCAAATATCGATCAAAAGCATTTTTAAATACTTAAAATTAATATTTACAAACATAAAAGTTGAGTTTTCAGTTGAAAATAACAAAATTTTACAAACAAAAAATACTTACTCAATCTTAATTTTCATCAATTTTTTTTTTAGTTTCATCACTTAGCAACGTATTATTTTTACACAAATTTATCACAATCAGTCGCATCAAAGCCTTAAAAATAAAATTCTGACTGGTTGGTCAACCTTCTTTTTCGACGAGGTTGCAACTAATTAACTAGCAAAAGTAGTCAACATACAAAAAAAGAAAAAGGAAAGTATTCTTACAAAAATACAAAAGCTTAATCGAGACATTACTAAGCTTTCAAAACGAAGATTTAAAATTCTATATATACATCACCGGTTTTAAATATGTATATGGCAGCATGAAAAGAGAACTTTTGATCATTAGATCAGACAATCAGGACGATGTTTTACGCGCACACGGGGCAACATTTTCCTTCGTCAGTTCTTTTGAATTCACAGCTCAACACCGGGCATTGAAGTTTAGTGCACTTGAGTTGCGCCTCCTGGGAAGAAATTGACAATTAATAGGTATTTAATGAAATTTTGGTTTTATTCTAACAATTTGTTTTCCTGGGAGTGTTTTTTTAACTGGATGGCTCAAAGTTATAAATTTGTTTTCAAGCAGAACAAGAATCTACGGTTCAAAAAAATTTCTGCTATTAAAAAACAAACAAATAAATTTAAAAAATTATACATTCGTATGAAAAAACGCGAAGAGCCAATGTTGCAGAAAAAACTACTGAACTCCATACATTTCGGTGTGCTGAAATCCAAAAATGATCATATTTTTTTCCAATGATGTTCTTTGTTTGAGATTTGAATTTTTTTTTTTTTTAAATTTTCATCTAATTGCATTCACATACATTAAAATCAGTAGAAATAGAAGTGAATGCGAAACTCGTAGGAGTTGTTCAATACATAGAGTACTACCCAGGAAGAATAGATCCTGACAGGCTAGGTTGACAGGCTGACTGATATAGATTCAATTGACCTTCAGAGATCCATAATTTCTTGAAAAAGTGGCAAATCCAACAAAAAAACAGCCGCTGATACAGGTAAAACTACTCCTTTGATTTACAATAATGTTGACAGTGATGTGGAGAAGAAATGGGCTTCTAGGAATGGGTTACCGGCCAAAGTGATTCATGAGGAAGAAGGATCAACTCTTACGGAATCCCAACATCTGAGAGAGTTTGGTGTAGGAGAAACTCAGCCAAGACAGGAGCGCATTGGAGAACAAATCCAAGGTTTGCCACCTGCTCCACAAAGCCACAACGTTCTTCAGCTGAGCCTATACAACTTCCTGCATCCCCTAGAAGGCAAAGCTAGTCGCCGAAAATAGCTACACCTTGTCATGGGATTTCCCATTAGCTTCTGTTGTCTCTGAAAACTGACCTACACAAGATGTTATCTCCAGAGTACCTATCTGGCGAAAACCCGCAGATAATTAAACTGATTCCTTCTCTGATTTTCCTTGTGGAATGTTCGTGTAGGTAACGGCAGCTGAAACTGATTCGTGGCTGTATGGTCCTGTAAGGAGACCTCATGGCATCCAAACTGGAAATGAATTGGGTACTCGTCGCTTCATGATCTCATTATGCTTGGGCTATGGAAAGCCCTCAGATGAAGACAAAGCGGAAGGTGCAGTGCCTTCTCCTCTGTGTAAGGCCAGTGACCATTCAGACCCTAATGGTGTGGCACTTGCAACATTACAAAAAATGGTACCATGGGTGGGAAGCCCCAGGCTACAGACTTTGTAAAAAAGCCCCAGTTGAGGTTGGATTTGTGGTGACAATGATTTAACTACCTCATTTTGTCATCCAATGTGCAACAAATATAGGAAGGAATGGTGAAGCTGTGCGCACGGTGCTAAAACCCTGGTACCAGCCTGCTAGATGCCTCCCACTACCTGTGTGCTGATACATGAACTTAGGTAGATGCAAGAGCCTTGTCTAGGTTATAAGTATCCTCAGAGGATCTTCCTATGTTCAAACCTAGGGAGAGACCACAAGGCAAAGTGGCCTCAGGACTCTCAAACACGACTTCTGTTCTTTTCTCTACAGTTCAGATGACTAGAAACCTTTGTATAGCAATTAGTACCTAAACGGTTTTGATGGTGACATTTTTCGAAAATACCTACCCAATTTGCTGAAAGGTTTCCAGTTATAAAACTCTTTGTTGGGTCAACTATATCCATTCAGCTTTATATCGATATTCCTGTTTGTTTTGAATTTTGAAAATTGAGGAGTAACATGAAGACGAAAATAAGAAAGAATGTCACATTCATTAACAGTCAATTAACCGTGTGATGTACGTGTAGTGTAGTACCCATGAAAGATAATCTTGATATTTTCGAGATAATTCTACTTCAGCTTTGCGGATCTAGTCACCCAACATTTCAATATTCACTCAAGTACTATTTTTGACATGATGATAATGGGATCGTCCTTGGTGTTGATTGATACTCATCATTCTTAATTTACAATTTAACACATCTCCTCATTGAGATTAAAATAAGAGCGTTATGGTTTCAAGAAAAACACAGAGGTTGTAGGAAAAATTTAGTCTGCTTCCACAAAATTGAAGGGTTTGATACGTTGAATCGAATTTGAAGCGTTAGAAACGTTGAATCGATTTCAACGGTTAAGCCATCATCAGTAACTGTAAATAACTCAAAGCTTCAAAGCTCTTTCGCAGATTTGAGCATTGTGGGCAGACAGGTTGAACATTTAGGGAAAGAATATCAAGAAGGTTTAAGGGATAACAAAGGAAAGCCAGCATTTGCCAATCATCTGTTAGAATCCAGTCACAATTTTAGTTTGGTTTAAAAAATGAACAGTTTTTGGAATTCGTTCACTTTTGTTCAAATGGAGGTGTTTTGAATGTCCTACAAAAATTTTAGATAATTGAAAGCGGTAGAGTTGGTCTATGTGCTACATGAGGATATTGATGAATTCCCCCATTAATAGGTTCATTTCTAAAATAGTTTCTTCTAAAACTTTTTCTTTTTCTATTTTTATGGTATTACTTTAATCTACTTTACCAACCCTCTATTCCCTACCATCAATATTATTCGATTCTCCCTTCCTGGCCAATAGAATTGTATCACCTTTCACTCAAAAACCATATGATTGGATGTTCTCTGACACCACTTGACTAATGTCATTGAAGCTCCCTTTCACCTGTCATGGTCTAACCACTGTTTTCTCCAATGTAAGTACCTACATGCATACCTATTCTTCTGTTACTGATGATGACTTAACTGATAAAATCGATTTAACGTTGATAATTCTTCGATTTGGTGGAAATCGACCACATTTCTTTTAAAACCTCCGTGTTTTTCTTGACATGCGCTTCCATAATTTCGTCTCTTGTTATTTAATACGTACTTTGTGGCCTCAATAAAATGTCTTACTATTACGTATCACAGATAATTTTGATGCCTGGATTTTCATTAATACCTGTCATATTGAACCAAAACTCACTTGACATTCGCAAGCTGTGCAAGGGTTTGCTTGCCAAGACTCTCCGTCTTTCCTCAATCTTCCTTGCTCGTCTTTGCAAGTACCTTTGGTCGTGATGCTGCGAATCCTTCGTCTCAAATTGTTGACCGTTTTCTGTAGTTTCTTCACCATTCCTTCCAGCTCCTCCATTCTGTCTTCCATCGTGACCTCCTTCCCTGAATGTCTTCTGCTTCTCGAGTCGTTGCCACAATCTAAAAGTTGGAAATTGAACGAAGAGATGAATGAAATAGTAGGATAGGAGAGGGGGCAGTGGCCCACATGGGGCAAAGACACGCAGAGGCTTTTTGGAGGGAATCCGTGTAGTTAACATTTTGGCCACCAGGCAGCAGCTCCTTCTTGATAGAAGTCAGCTGCTCTACAGAACTCTAGCGGTTTTGCTGTCAAGGGGGGAAAATGAGTTTAGTTCTACATGTTTTCATGTAATATTTCCTATTCAATTAACTATTCCAATGATGGTTTGAGTTTTTTCAAAGTACGATTTGTTTAGCCTCATATACCTGTACCATTCCAATCGTCCGTTAACTCTTGTTTACCTTAATGGGGGTTTACCGTTTTGAAAGTATGAAGATGGGGCAAACCCTCGCACCCTAAAGGGGGCAAATTTCTGTAGCACTGTAAGTTCGTGGACTGGCAACTTTACTAGATGACGGACATCTCCTATAGGTGTCCTAAGAAAGTAAATGATTGGGTCGTTTACGGGAGAGCTAGAATAGTTGAATAAAAATTAAATGATATGACAGCGAGTTACCAGACTGTGATCTTATCGTAAGTGTTATTGCCTATTTTTTCAAATCCAAAATTAGAGAAGCGGGTTATTTTGTCTAATACAGATTATCTGAAAAGTTTGCTAATTGGTTTTTTATTCTACTTTCCCATAACCTTTAAGTGGTGTGAAACTGTCTTGGGGACAAGACCCAAATTTCGTTCTAACTTGAAATTGAATTCCCAAATACTAATCAAGAGAATTTAATGCTCAATTTTCTACTTTCAAGTCCACTATTCTGTTTATTTTACCACTATTTCTTAGAAAACTGTAGACACACAATGAAGAGTGATGCATCTAAATGTCACCCATCTTTGGAAGTACTTCCTCTAGACCAAGAGTGATTTAAAAAATATATATTTTCGTAACAGGCGCTCTCTTAGCAATTAACATCTACGCCTCCACCTTAGCACCCAAGCGACAAACCCCAATTGTGAAGAAACACAAAACAGAGGATCCCTTAATTATAAACACATATTTCAAAAACCGGTTGTTTTTCAGTAAGCTTTTGATAGTGAAACCCTAAATAATGGACCATCCTTTAACAGTTTTCCTCGAATCGTTCAGCGTGAACTCATCAAAGTTATACAATTTCGGCAACCCTCGGAAAAGACCAATTGCTTAAAAGCAAGAAAATCGATTTTTGACGAAAGGTGTTCTTGGTTTACTTGGGCCTGGACAATTCTATACAGCTGGGATTTATCGTGAACTCCTTCTCGAGATCTCTATTTACCGAAAAATAAGAATAAGAATTTATCTCAGTAGTTGTGTATTTTATGATCTGCTGGCAAAAAAACCCGAAACTGAGTTTTCTCGCCAATAATCATTTAATTGTTTACTTAAAAGGCTTTGCAATAAATAAATTTTGTCCACAATTCGCTAAAAAGAACAAGGCTAAGTTCCATTAAGTATCCATTGTCAGTCATAAGTTGTTGGTAATGTTAAAACAGAAGGCTGATTTTGAGGTGTTTTTATTTACCTGCACACTCATACCAAAACCTCAGATCCATTTTCGGTATGTCCTGGCAGCTTATCACTCCTTCTGCTTGCAGTTGTGGCAATAAGAATACATTTGGTGTCACTCTTGTCATGTTGTCCCCGTTATCGCAAAGTACTCTGGCCAGGGAGCTTTGAGTGATCTGAGTGAGTTGCGCTGGCGTGAAAGTTGCCGGGCTCTCGTACCAAAACCTGTGAAACGATGGAGCGGCTTTATAGATCCTGAAGACTGGAATACAACCACCATTGTGGACCATGCCTATTCATCTCTAAGTAGTTATTTGTGGTATTTTGAAGCTCAGGTTCGCGTTATACACCTGCCTACGTACCTAACTGGTATTACGGACTTTATTCGCCACTTCTTGTTGGACAAGCAAGTTCTGAAACCAGTGTGGACGTATGGTTCACAGCTCTGGGGCTGTACGAAGAAGTCTAATATTAAGATGATTCAGACTTTTCAAAACAAAGTGCTAAGGGGTATCGTCAATGCCCCCTGGTACATTCGTAATGACGACCTCCATCGCGACCTTAAAATGGAAACAGTCTGCGAAGTGATTAAGCAGCAAGCAGTTAAACATGAACAGCGACTTCACGCGCACATAAACCCTGAAGCGCTTCACCTCCTAGACAACAGTACCGTCATCCGGCGGCTTGATAGGACAAAACCCTTAGACCTAGTGATGTCACGTGATTAGTGAGTCAGTGTAGTGAATGGGTGCTATCCGGAGTATAGCCATTGGGCTACTAACTCCATAAACTGTAAATTATTGTAAGAGTGTAAATTAACTTGATGGGCCTATGCTCAGTTGTTATATTATTGATATTCTTGTAAATAAATATCGATTTGGAAAAACTTCTTGTTGGAAATTGGTTTAATACTTTTACTAAACCAAAGAAACATTTTATAAATTCAACTTAACTTTTCATACAAATTCAATAAACTTAGTGCAAAGTGCAAACATTTTGATTGCCAATTTTCGTCACGCAAGTCCATAAACTCGCCCAGCGACGCTGGGCCAGCATCAGTAGGTGCTTAAAAACGGTTGGTAAGGAACATTGATCAGGTCCATCTACCAGTCGCCTAAAAATTACAACTCTTTCTGCATTCATTTATTACTTTCCATGTCTTCCAGAAGAGAAATGAAATTAATTTGTCAAAAGTTGAATGAAATTTGTAAATTACGATATAAAATCGATGGGTAGTTGTTGACACGACTCACCTGTCACCATCTCGTATCCTCTTGAACTGTTCCACCAATAAGCATCTGAAGGTTGGACCGAATCGCGCACCATCAACTTGGTCTTCGAGAATCCCTCCAACGAAAATGTCGATATTTCCTATCAACGAACAATATAGGTATTATCCATAACGCAGTGTATACGAAAATAAACATACGTAAGTTCCATATACTGATTAGACATTGGGTCCAAGTGAATTAAATTTGCGAAAGCCCTGTTGCAGATTTCGTTCAAATTTTGAAAACACCACTTTCATATAAATCACAGACCTTCCAGAAAAATGTTAGTTGATGTCATTTCAGTTGCTCTTCCTGCGTCACAGATCCTGTTACTTCCATTATCATCACCTGATTTTTAAGATATTTTTAGAGTTTTCCCGTTATCAGTTGAGTAAAGATCTAGAAAGCCCGATACATGTTCCGATTTTCGTCAAATTTGTAGGATAAGTGAGAGTCCAACTTTGAATAATTATCAAAGCTCTTCGAATGCGCATGCGTAAAACCCTTGCAACATGCAATAATTACCACAATTTGTATGAAAATTTCAATGTTTATGAGATCTGGGCAGTACATAGCCATTGCCGAATTACTAAAAATCGTACTGCATACAAACTATAAATACCTACTTACGACAACCAACAACTTCCACGGATTAGTGTATTAGTCAAAACATTTCACTCAAATCTGAACGTTTGTCATATTCAAATCAAGTAATAGCCACTGCGAGAACATACGAAAATCCTTACGGCCTGAATTTCCATTCAATTAATGTTTTTGACATTTTGGAGTCAGCCTCTACTGGCAGTTCCTATTCAGTCACCTCCACATCTTGAATACAGAGTATACCGTAAAAAAAACTCTCTACTTCTAACCACAATTGTCATCAAATTAATGAAAATGTCATCCTTTATGCGAGCTAGGCTGTAAATTTTTCCTAGTGCAAAAATCATGGAAAATCCTTCAAAGGTCAATTTGCAGAGACCTGATGGCCCGATTTTCCTTTAGGAGGGTAGATGAGAGCTTAAAAATGTATGGCGTATGAATGTCTATCATTCCCAAATTTTAATTTTTCTTACGATCCCCATACAACTTCCCTGTATTAGTCAAATCAGACATTTCTCAAGAGTTATTGGTCAGATTTCGCTCAAATCTGAATGTTTGTCATATAGAGACCAATCCTGTCAATGTTCTGTCAATCCAGAACAAGCTAACCCTGTACAACCAGGTCCTGAAACCTGTTAGGACCTGTGGAGCCCAGCTGTGGGGCTGCACAGCTCAATCAAATCGAGATATCATCCAGCGTTTCCAAAATAATGTGCTACGAACTGTTGTGAATGCACCATGGTACTTTCTAAATGAACGTCTCCATCACGAACTTCAGGCTATAAAGCGACAAGCTGTGAGTCATCTCCAACGGCTAAGATATCACGTCAACGAGAAAGCTGTCCATCTCCTTGAAGCAAGTGACATCACCAGAAGACTAAAGCGTACCAAACCACTTGATCTTGCCTATTTGTGAAGCAGTTGAGTGGAACCATCAGTCAGAAAGGACAAAACTCAGTGATGTAACCTTAGTTTTGAATATTTATCCCTATTTTCAATATATTATTGTTAATAAATTATTACTTGGTACTTACAATAAAAAGAAAAAAAAGTGAGATCAAGAATAATCACTGCGAGAACATACGAAATCCTTACGACGAGAATGACTTCCTCAATTTCCATTCAATTTTTGTTTTTTGACATTTTGGGGTTAGGTTCGGCTGTCAGTCCACATTCAGTAACCTCCACATTATGAATAAATAGCACCTATGCCGTAAAAAACTCTGCTGCCTATTGTATTTATCCACACAGCTGTGTTAAGGTCCACGCCAGGTAGACGCTGCTATTAACTATTGCAATCTGGTATTTTGTATCCAAGACTTGGCCTACGAACCTGGATGTCCATAAAGTTCTTGCAGTTTCCTCAACACTTCGGGATCGCTTATTTCCTGGCGCAAATCTTCGAAAGTCTCCGCGCTCCTGAGCCCGCATTTTTTCCTGTATTCGTTGTAAAAGGGGATCCCGTGATCTCTCGAACGCTGGACGTTCATCGATGCCAAATCCAGTGCCACCGCGTGGAAGGAAGTGAAGAGATGTTCGGTCAGCTGGTTGTTCAAATTTTGGAGCGGCATTTTCCGTTTGGCCGGAGTCATGAACATTCCTCTCATGAGAGGATCGATCCCTCCTTCATCGACGATCCTCCACGGCGCAAAGAACGCTTTACCCAGAGGTAGATCTCCCTTAAAATAACACGGAATTTATGTTAGCGTTACCTTCTGCTAAGACACGTTATGAAATAGCTATACACTATCTCTACTGCACGGAAATCATTCTCCAGTCATTCGAAATTGAAAAGCACCTTATTTGGCAAACTTTAAGTTATGGATGCACGCTTGATGATCTCAAATCCCCATGTTATCCAATGCGAATTCGGACTGGTGTCTGATAATAACTTGGTGAAAATCGCTCTTACCAACGCGTTTCATATTGCAGCTATGATAGCTACAATCACATATAAATTATTTATGTGAAGTTTTTAGGTTTGCATGGAATCAGGAGTAGGTAAAAGTTATGGTAACCATTATGGGACACCCTCACCAGCACCCTACATAATAAAGTGACTCAGGATTAAAAAATACTGTCACCTAAATCGTCCTCTTGCTTTTTTTTTTTGAAGCGAAAGTATGTAGATATCTGCTTGTTTATTCGTATTACCTACTCCTACAGATATTTGATTCTGGTTAGAAAACTTGTGGATGCTGATGATTAATGGTAACCAACATTACTGATGATACTTGTCGAATATTAAAGATGATGGCCTAATATGCAAAATATTACAAAACTGTCCACCGTATCGTGCTGCGAACAATTGAAAAATATTTGAGTTGGTGGGGCATGGATTGACCATTTTTCTTATCGAACAGGTTGTTGGAGCTCTTCAAATAATCTTTATTGTCATGGATATCGATAGTTGTACGTTTCACCCATGCAACGTGGGCTTCTTCAGCATGTATTTTCTTAGTTTTATCACTTTAGTATTTGACATTCCTCGGATTCATTAGAATCGTCGTCTACATCATCAAGATTAATTTTTCCTCATCTGGATCCTCTCTCCAAAAAACGTTGTTCACCTCCCATTGATTTTTTTCAAAATTGACATTCAAGGCAAATCATCATAAAACTGAACAAACTCAACCAATTAACATATCAACTAATACACCTGGTGGACAGTGCAGTTAACGAAAATAGGATATGCAAAGCCATCAGCAAGCAGAAAAAGATGATCTTGATGATGTAGACGACGATTCTAATGAATCCGAGGAATGTCAAATACTAAAGTGATAAAACTAAGAAAATACATGCTGAAGAAGCCCACGTTGCATGGGTGAAACGTACAACTATCGATATCCATGACAATAAAGATTATTTGAAGAGCTCCAACAACCTGTTCAATTGAAAAATAGTGACGTCCGTTGAATGCCACCTGGTTATGACTTATTGAATAGGAATTGATAAGAATTGAGCTGTTTTACTGAAAATAGATTGTTCGAATCCCACCAGACTGAAACTGTACTGATTTTGCACGTTTCTTTCGTGTTATCAACATTTTTCGGTTGAGTGCATGTCGTGATTATGTAGCTATGACTTTGATTTATAATCTAAGGAATTATTGTAATCAGAACAAGGTTATGGACTAAACAATGTCAAGGATCACTGAAGTTTTTCAAACATTCCAACTGGTATGAGGATGAGCGTAGTGGAAGTAGATAATTTCAGTTCATTATTTCCAATAGCAAGCTTTTGTATAACCTCCTCTCCAACTTAGTCATTTTATGTTTCAAGCTGGGTAGATTTTAAATCTGCAATGTTTGTCTACAATACGCTGTAAACTAACTGTAACTGGCTAAAGGCCTTGGCACTAATGTTGAAAATGCGTTCTTCCACACATGGACTCAAGCCTTCAACATGGTCCTAACTTGTAACTAGCCTGATTGCCTTACACGCTTAGATGGACCAAAAACTGGTCAAAAGGTGGGTTTTTGAAGTTTTTGCTAACATAGGGAAGTAGGGTGTCATTTCTACCGGGGTTAGCCAACTGCGACCCATGAGGTTGGCGCGGGTAACTAGTGCAACCTGGTGTTTACCGTGCCCAACTACCGAGTGCGACCCGCCTGTTCGTAGAAAAATGCAAGGGTTCAGCTCCTTATCAATTCGAACGTTCTCCCCAAACATTGTGGTGCAGGTCATCATCCCAGTTATCATCCGGTTGTGTTTCCACCAACGTGGCATCTCTTCCATCGAGCTCAAGGCTGTCAGGTGATAAAGGTAACGATTTCCCACGTGATTTTGGAGGAAAAATGGACTGGAGTAGGTTTTCCAAACTCACAGCAACACACAGCAATCGCGCATTATTGATAAAAAATAACAAACCCGTACAATTGGCAGCTTCTTTTTTCTCAATACGATGGATTCCAATAAAGGGTAAATATTTATCGTTAAAAGTGCCTTACTTCTGGGATGGTTTGGAATGTCTCGTTGAGCCTGGTCAGCGTAGGATTGATGAGTGTATGCCCGAATCTCAATGCTGCCGTTGCGAATTCATTTGCAATACCAGGATCAACAGTTGGGTCGTAACCTTTGTATGAACCGAGCATCTCTTCCCCTAAATCAGTAAAAATAGTTGTTGAGTGTATTAAAAAAGAATAACCTGAAAGAGGCAATATTCATAAATCTATTGTATAATCATTAATTTTAAATTTTCCTTGTCCACACCTTTCGGTCCCAGAATAAGGGGTAGCCAGTGCTTGTATGTGATATGTTGCATTTCTGCTCCTACGATTTTCCTGGCTTCGTTGTAGATCGTGTCACCGTTCCAGTGGGGATTGACGTGTTTCAGCTCATCTGCTACTCGGTTGTGCTCTCTCAACCATACAGTATGCATAGCCACCAGACTAACCTAAAGTCAATAATAAGAAGTCTGTCACATTGGAATGCGTACATATTGATTTTGTTTTAAAAGTTTCATCCTTCTAATTGTTTAATTCAACGTTCGTTGGGCCCACCTGCTCGTTTACCCTGATATCGCCAGCCAAGAAGCATCCTATTTCACTCTCAGTGGGATCTCTTCTGCAGTCCACTTCTTGAGCCCCTGCGATGGGTAGTAACGGTTTACCATGCAGTGTCACAATACCAGTCCTCAAAAGTCCTAAATCCGAAGAGTAATCTCTCAGGAGGATACTTCTGTTTGTAGTGAACCCGTACACCTGAAACGAAAAGTTACAATCTATTATGGTTTCGTCAATATGGAACAGAATTTACCAATTTTTAAGTCTTTGCCATGGCACATTTCCATCGCTTAAAGCTGCATTGTTTATTAAGTGAGGGGCACATCTTATAATTTACAAATATTCAGTTAAATCCAAACAGCAAATAATTTAGGATTGGCAGCCACGAAAATTGTGAAAATGTCCAAATGTAGGGAGGCGCAAGAAGAGAATTACATCAGGAGCGGCCCAAGGGTCAGTTCTCGGAGCAGATCTGTGGAACGTCAATTATGATGGCATCCTGCGCCTCCATACGCCAGAAGGCGTGTTCCTGGTAGGGTATGTAGATAATGTTGTGATAATGCTCGTGGCTCGTACGTTGGAGTTCCTTCAGTACAAGCTAAACCAGGCAATGAGGAGAATCACAGAGTGGATGGAATTAAGAACCTTCTCCCTGGCCATCCAAAAGACGGAGATAGTCCGCCTTACCACAAAATGCGTGGAGAGGCCAATTGAGATGGCAGTGGGGAACCAATGCATTGAGGTGTCAGCAGCAGTGCGGTACCTGGGAGTAATGCTCAATACTAAGCTGATCTTCTGGACCCACATGTGCAAGGTGGCGGCTGTAGCTGGGAAATTGAGTAGGCTCATGGCCAATGTGGGAGGACCATCACCAGCAAAGAGGAGGCTGCTCATGTGGACAACAGAGGCCATCATGTTGTATGTGGGGAAATCTGGGCAGAGGCACTGAGATACAAAAAGTATGCCTCTAGGATGGAGGCGGTCCAAAGGAGGGGTGCCATGCGCATCTGCAGTACCTATTGGACTGTGTCTCGACCAGTGGCCCAGGTTATTGCGGGTGTTGTACCAATTGACCTGTTGGCTGATAAGAGGAAGCAGGTTTATGCCAGAAAGCAAGAACACGCGGCCAGAGCAGTAAAAAAAGAGGAGAGAGCAGAGAACCTGCAAAAATGGCAGCAGAGATGGGCAGCTAAAACCTGGGGAAGGTGGATAGCACATCTGATCGGGGAAGTGCAAAAATGGACAGGGCGACGTTAATTACTATTTAACCTAGTTCCTGATGGGGCATGGTTACTATTCGACGTTCCTAAAGAAAATAGGGAAGACTTCCGAGGCAAGGTGTGTGTACTGCTGAATGGGGGACGATGTGTACTGCTGAGTGGAGCACACATTCTTTGTATGCCCAAAATGGCAGGAGCTAAGGCAGGAAGTGGTTGGAGTAATAGGTGATTTCAGCCCAGAAACAGCGATAGAAAATATGATAAAATCTGCGGAGAACTGGAGTACAGTCTACACGTATATCACTATGGTGCTCAAAGAGAAGGAAGTGAACAGAAGCTGGAAATGAGCTAGGGTAGAAGTAGTGAAGACCAGGAGGAACCCTCACGTGGTTAAAAAGGGTACTGTCCCAAAGTAATGCCAAAAAGCAGTCCCAGAACAGTCTTAAAAGAAGAGAGGAACGGTGTTTTTCAGTTGGTATGCCACGATGGAGACCCCAACACAAAGGGTGAGGGGGACATATCTTTGATGTATACCCTCTCACTGTCAGTCCAGTAATGGATTTTTCACCAACCTCTATTTAAAAAAAAAAAAACATGTCCAAATGTATCGTGTACATTAAACAGTTAGTCCTATCATGTATGTACATTTGATAAATAGAAAATTTATATTCAAATGGATTTAGGAAATACCCATTTGTTAAGAGTGAACCCGAATCCTTCAAATTTCCCCTTAAACAACAATTACTTTAATATTTGAACATTAATTTACCTGAGTGCCATCGATAAATGCCGTCAATTGGTTTATCTGCTCTCTGGGCATGATTTTGTTGAAAAACACTGATGTGATTCCTGATCCACAGATTGCACTAGAACGAATGAAATCCATGCACCTTCTCGTTTTGATCCTGTCGTCCCCATGAGGGATCTGAAAAACCGATCACCCATGACTATGAAGACAAATGTATAACCAGACAGAGAAGTTTATTTGTCTCCAATTTAATTTACCTCCATCGGGAAGCATGGTGGTGAAGCATCACAGCTCTTTTTGCAGTCCAGGCCCTCCCAGCTCTCAGCTGTGGTGGATGGTATCGCGTGATCTAGATCGTGGTCGAGGAACTGTCCCCACTGCATGACCATGTGAGTTATCTCTGAATCGGACGTGATGTTCTCCGTTCTTATCAAAGAAGTTGACACAAGTCTTGCCGGAGGTAGAGGATAACCATTGTATAACTTCTTTTTGTTCCAGCCTAAGATGAAAATTTCCAAAATTATATTTTTAAACGCTGTTTGGTATTTCAACAATTGAATTCCCTTGTTATAAGCTACGATATTTTTTCTGAGCTTGTTGCATAGTGCCTACGATTCTAGATTTGGAATTTATTATCATACGATTCAGCTCGAGGAATTATGAGCGTCTCTGGGTAGGTACATAACTTAGTGGAAGTTATATCCCGAAGTGTTGAAGAAATTACGCTGAACATAACCAACCGAACCATGTAGTGAACATTTTCATCAATTCAACTTCACAACGTCTTCATTAGAATTTGTTCTCCTCATTGTTTGGAAGGAGGTTGTTTTTGAAGATGCTATTTTTCCTTGTTCGTTTTTGTGCGTTAAAAATTAAACTTATTTGCCAAGGTGCTGAAGCAATAAGATTATATTTATTTGTAAAATGTTTAAATTCATTTGTAAAAACATTAAATTTATTTGTTAACACTCTCGGGCTGACCCCACAGGGCGACTGTTGGCCCTGACTGACTTAAGTTTTCCCTTTTTCTCCATAACTTTGTCCGAAATGTCATTAAAATACGTTTTTGAAACATTGAAAAACTTCATTTTCTTAATTTTCATGACAGCAGTCAGCGACAACGTTCAAGGGTACTATACTAACCCACAACCCCGCAATTTTTGTAAAGCATTGTGGCAATTTTAGAGAGCTTTAGAGAACTGGCTGTACAGGACCATTTAGTTTGAAATAAAAGATGGTAAAAACTATTCAGAAAAATTATATTACCTGACTGAAAATGAAAAATAGCATCCAGAGAAAAAAAGAACAGTCCAGCACCAAATATAGAAATTCAACCGAAAAAATAATATAACTTCGATTCACAAACGGTGCACTCTGTTGGCTAACTTTGGAAGTAATGAAGGGAAATCATTGATGGGCCCCATTCCACGATTCTACACGTCAGAACCGCAAAATGAAGGTACCTCAGACCCGAGGATGGTCAAGTCTTGGATATGACGAAAGTCAACTGCCAAAACCAGCGTGTCAAGTATGTCATGAGGGTGTTAACAGATTAATTTTATTTTCAAAAAGATCATTCCTATTTGTAAAAAGATCAACTCTATCTGGAAATACTAAACATTGTTTTATATCCCAATTTTCGTCTAACGAATTTGATGTCGGGAAGGGGGATGGAGGGGTTAATGATCGATTTTCTCCCTCTTTTGTTCGACCTATATAATTTGGTGTCGTTTTTAAACATATTTATAAATGTGGTCTTACTAAACCGACCCTGTAATGTGTGCATCATGTATCAATATGTTGGCAAAGAAGCTTTCTATTACTCTGCATTCACCACAATACTGCACCTATTCCTAAGTGAAAGAAACCACAAGCTTATTTCCTTCAACTTACAAAACAAAAAATAAACAGTAAAAGTATTACCAACTGGTTGGCTAAACCCATTTTCGTAAATAGGGCTTAGAATTCTTCGAAATCCTGTGTGAGAGGCACCCCAATATGGATGCTGGAGGTTGTTGCATGTGCCATCGACCATCCTGTACTTGGAGTGATAGCACATGTCAGAGCAGTTCGCCACCTGGTGCTCCATGCAGCCCGACAGCTTGGCAACCAGTTGTATTTGTTCTGGAGTCAAAATGTCTTCGTACTTGAAATCTATGGAAGTGAATGAGTGGGAATGAAATTTATGGAGCAGGGAGTTGTAGTTGGAAGCTAACCAATCATTTACAAGGATCCGCCATGACCAGTATGCAAAAGGTTGTTTTACCATCTGCTGCTTCAACTCTTGCGCCAGATAATATCTGTCTTCTGATGTTGAGCAACGTGTTCTCGTAGATGTCAGCAGCTCGTACTGCTGCTCTAGAAGTTGCATCTGGATATCTTCAACAGAAATATAGTAACTTTGAAAAATCCATTGAGGAATATGAGCGTAATATAAAATTATTAAACAAACTAGAAATTGCGAAGTTCTTTTGAAAAACTTGAAATTATAGTTCAATTTCAAAAAGCCAAAATCACCTGAATATTGTCATAAGAGCTCCGGGACTCTTGGGGGTATTCTTGTTGAATAAAGATTCAATTGTTGCGTTAACAGCCCTGTCAACAGTTATTTGTGCGTCGTCAAATGCCCTCAGCACTAATGCATCATCCACATCGTTGAATCCTACAAATCACGATTAATTTAAAGAAAATCAATAGTATTTCAGTTATTATTCAAGCTGTTGCATTTTAATTGATAAATTAAATCACTGGATTCCCTTTTACTCGATTTTCTCACCTTTAACCCTCAAAGTTGCTTCCACGGTTACTGTTCCGTGTTCATTCGTTGCCTTACACTCGTAGATCCCTTCATCTTCGATGCTAACATTGTACAACCGCAAACTTCCAGTCGGGAATACCTTGTGCCGTGAATCGTATGTGATTGGTTCTCTATTTTTCGTCCATTCTTGTGCAGGGAAAGGATCTCCTTGGGCCTTGAAGAGAGCAATGATGATGAAACGCCAATAAACTCATACGACAACCAAATTTTGAAATATTCAATGTATAGCTCAACTTTTTCACTTAAGCTCTAGGGTGGGAATTCCCAACCTTGGGGGGCGTGATGGGTTTCCAGGGGAAGCGCAATCGGGGCCCTTAAACTGTCAGTATTTGGGTAAATAGGCTGGAGTCGAAAATCAGGAAGAAGCAATAGATTTGCAGATTGGACTGTGAAGATGGCCTTTGAAGCAGCAGAGTTGGAGACATTCTGGATATAATACCTTCTGCCGATCCAAATATTTCTATGTTAGCGTTGGAGGTGAAAATAAAGGTTGGGAACTCCTGCTCTATAGGGAGTTGAGACAAAGCCCCTGGCCATCGAGACTGCAAGGATGATGATGCCACTATTGTGACAATCTTACTTCATTAAATGTCTACTTTGTAGTAAATTTGCTTAGTCATTTTAAAGATTCAGCTTAATTAAAAATAAAATTTAGCTAAAATATTTTGATGAAAGATGTTTTTTTTCTGTGTTTTTTAGTTTAGGCTCGAGTTGAAATTACAATGGTTAATATGGCCTTAGAGCAAGATAAAGGCGTTTGAGACAAAGCCCGCCATTGAGACTGCAAGGATGATGATGCCACTATTGTGACAATCTTACTTCATTAAATGTCTACTTTGTAGTAAATTTGCTTAGCATCAACAATTTGGACACATTCAACTGACCTTGCAAGGAAACTCTATTGCTGAGCCAAGTGATGCAACGAGTGAGTGAGGAGTGGTTACGAACGTAGGTGCCCTCGGCCCTACAGGTCTAACTCTGATTTCTCCATTGCTTTCGGCAGTCCCATGAACACTTTGCGCCAGGCAAGTGTATAGTCCAGCATCACTTTCCTCTGCATGCTTTATTGTCAATTGGGTGTCTGCAACGTCAAATTCCCCGTTGATTACAAACAATTTTGGTATAAATTGGCTCAAAATACGTTTACTTGCTGAAGTGAACTCACTCTCGGCTTCTAGTTTCAGTTTTTTCGTTGGCTGCACACTGCGTCCATCTTTGAACCAAGTAATGACAGGGTGAGGGTTTCCGTATGCTATGCAGTGAAGTTTTACTTCTGTGCCCCTGTTCACTGATTGGTTTTCTGGGGGCGATGTTATCCTGGGAGGTGCTTTAACAAAACATGTACTAAATGAGCTCTACGTATTAGTCCGATCTTTATTTCACGTGACCAAGTCAACAAATTTTGTTTTCTATTTTGTTGCGTATTTCCTAACCGACTCAACGCTTTTTATTTTTCCATGTTTCCTTTTTTTGAAAATTATATTTTCCAAGTTCCTATGATGTTACCTACGCATTTTTTCGCACTTATATTTTTCGCACATATTTTGTATGATGAAAATGGCCCCCTTATGGATCTAAGCATTTTTATATACATTTAGGAAGACATTTATCGAGTTTTCAATGAAAACCGCAACAAAACGCTGCACATTCTTTCACTGGGGTTTATTATTCATTTGGCTTGCATTCATGATTTGAATTTCTACTAAGCTTTGGAGTGTGCGTGTTTCACAGTGGTAGAACGATTATTGAATTTCAGGGGGCACACAAATATGATCAACTGATCAATCCAAATAGGTATTTTGGTTGAGAACCGATTTACGTGCTCCATGCATATCTCCTTAAATTCAATAATCGCTCTATCACCTGTGAAACACACACACTCCAAAGCTTAGTAGAAATTCAAATCATGAATGCAAGCGAAATGAATAATAAACCCCAGTGAAAGAATTGGCAGCGTTTTTTTATTGAACCTCAATACCCCCCCCCCCCCCCACAGTAAAAACATCTATAATTTATCAAGTCACTTTAGCACTCGTATTGCGTCAAAACTTCCCCAAATCCAAATTTAAACGAAGTAGCCAGAGGTAGACTGATGTAGAGAAGGCAAAAAAATATGATCAACTGATCAATCCAAATAGGTATTTTGATTGAGAACCGATTTACGTGCTCTATATGCATATCTCCTGAAATTCTATCACCTGTGAAACACGCACAATCCAAAGATTAGTGGAAATTCAAATCATGAACGCTAGCCAATTGAATAATAAACCCCAGTGAAAGAATTTGCAGCGTTTTTTTATGGTTATCGGAATACTTCAACCCGTGTATCGGCTATAAACCCTTTTAGGAGTTCACTCCAGTATCCACGTTCACTACATCACTAGGTTACTGCAATCAAAACAAAAACAATAATAAACCAAAATAACGCAAATGTTGGCACCATAAATCGGCCCGAACATCGGGAATGGTTTGAGCTACGGACCTGCGGAAGGGCTTTACAAAACTTTGACAACCCTTAAAGGGTACTTTAAATTGTGAGAGAGCTGGCTAAAGAATTGGGGCGTTGTCGGACCAATATTGATTTTTCCTGAATATTTCAGATTTTTGCTCCAGCCGTTTGGGAGAAATCGTGCGTACGGCGTACGGACGGAAAAAATGTTTATTGCAGATTTGGATTCTACACCCTTTGAAACGTAAACCATGAAGAAATTTTCAGGGGGGGGGGGGGGGGGTTGAAAAAAATTTTTTTTAAAGAGCGATTACAATGGTTTGTTATTGTAGTGAATAATAAACCAAAATGTTTCTTATCTGAGGCTAATGTCTTGGTTTTTGGTCCCGCGTTGAGTCGGCTAACGTCATAACTCTTTGGTTGTTGGTTACCAGCATATTGCCTTACCATTGACAGTGAGTTTAGCGGGTGTGTTGATGCTTCCTCCTTCAGGCAACTGCACCACGCAACGGTACAGCGCAGAGTCTTCCAACGTGACGTCTCTTATGGTCAGCGTACCTTCGGGCGATTGTCGGGCTCTGGGGTTGGACACTAGAATGTCGTCTTTCGTCCAAGTTATGCTCGGATTCGGGTCACCAGTCACTGAACATTCCAACTGCACCGTCTCTCCCTCTTTCACAACTTGGTCTATAGGCCTTCGAGTAAACTGAGGTGTCGGGGATAAATTTGGAAATATTTCAACATCTATCGACCAAAACAAAATCGTCAGTCATGTATGATTTTTGTATAAATTCTGAAACTTGTCCGATTAGATTAAATTTTACTGCAGATATAATAAATTTACTCGAACACTAAACTCGTATTTAAACGTCAATTACTTACTTTGCTTGAAGCTTGGTAGCATTTTTGCTGCATCAGATTTAGTTGTGCCATATGGTGATTGTGCAACGCATTCGTAAGAGCCTAAATCATTTTCATTCGTCGAACTGACTACTAGAGTGCCATCGTCGTGCACAGAATATTTCGGGTTACTCTTGTCTATTTCGTTACTAAAATATAAGCAATCAAACTATATTATTGGTGTTGTATTTCGATTACAAATTGGTAAAAGCTGGAGTTTGATGGTGGTTAGGTAAAGAAAGTTGGAATGTGTGAGCTGTCATTAGGCTGTGATTTACAACAGTGGAAAAATAGTTCGCACCTGTTGATCATCCAAGTCACGCTCGGCCTGGGTTCCCCATCAACTCTGCATGTGAACTTCGCGGCTCCACCGAAGTCAACATGAACGTCGTGCGGACCTTCGACTATCCTGGGTTCATCTGAAATTGGAAAGCTGGACAATTATTTCGAAAATACGCAAAAATTTGAGTTTTGACTGAGAAATAAAAATTCACCTTTTTACATTCGACCTCTTTGTAGCTGGCAGTGCACTAACAGCCCAGACAATGAATGATTATAGAGTGCAATGAGGGTACGTGTTTCGCAAGTGATAGAGCGATTATTTAATTTCAGGAAACACACAAATATGATCAACTGATCAATCCAAATAGTCATTTCAGGTATAAACCAACTCGAAACCAGCCCAAAATCACTGAGAAACTTATGAAACTTCACCAACTACCCTGCGGACCCCTACCTTCCGTGGGGTAACTACCCTCTTAAGACATAGACTTCGGCCATTAAAACTTAAAGACTTTGATTTTGACCAAAACTGCATAAAATCTCCCATTCACTTGTAATCCAATTATAGGCGTGTAATGGGATTAATCCATTCCGATTCCTGTGACGGTAATCGAAATTCCTGTAATGGATAGGTTATGCTAAACCCGCCATACCGATCGGTGTTGCGTAATAATCTAGGCATCACGTTGGTTAGGAAGGCGTTGGTTGGTTGGACTTGCAGGTATATTTGCAGGGTGTCAACTAAAGAAAACTTACCTTTTTTAACTCAAAAGAGGACAACAAAACATTTTTGAAATATTTGATCGCACATTTGAATAAGATCGATTAATGGGTAGGAAAATCAATTTGATGCTAGAAACAAAACGCCGTAATGGGATTACTCCATTCAAATTCCTGTAATGGTAATCGAAATTGCGATTACTTTTTCCGATTACATGTATTTCCAATGGGTTTTTTGAATTCAAATTACTCTCAATGAAATTTTCTTGTTCAAAGGCCTGAATTCTGAGTTTTGACTACGGCTGGTATCAGCCCAAGTGACTTTCCATCAAAACAGCAAAGTAATTTAAAAAGTAATCATTACTCAAAGTAATAATTATCTTCAAATTCTGGTACCAGCTAATAACTTGGCAGCTTTTCTTTTGTTTGCCACTTAAACCAAACGGACAATGTTGACAATAAACTAAATTGGTCGAGTAAAAACAAGTACTAACTGCATAGCAAGTCGTTGAATTCCATTTCCATTATGGATTTCTCCAGCTGGTTCTCAGGGTATTGACACGTGGCGGCCACCACTGTGTGCTTCATGTGCTCCATCAGCATTTTTTTGAACCACATCAAATTGCAATCGCACACTAGAGCGTTACCATCCAACCGCCTGAAAGGGTAAATTGAATTAATTCACGATGCAACATAGATGTGTTAATTGTTGAATTTGCCAGAGGAATCCACTCAAAACTGGCACTTCCTATAAAAATTTCAATAATCATAGGAAATAATAATTTCCTATAATCATAGGAAATTCCATACACATTGTATTGGCTATTCGGCTTCCTCACTACTGGAGGGCCAAGAAATCGAAAAAAATGGTAGCCCATCAAAACATTCACTTGCCTTTTGCGTTTCAGAGCTTGAAGATCAATGTCTATTACTGTTACATTTGATATCTTGAAGGTAAGGATTTCTGTGTTCCCAGGTTCGCTTAAATTGAAAATGATCTTTGAATAGGCTTTCAAACGTTGTTGGTTTCTCCTCCAATGACTTTTAATTCTTTCGGATTTTATTATCTTTTCTTGTGATGTCTCATATTCAATTTCAGGGAACCTGGGAATACAAAAATCCTTACCTTATTCGACTTGGCGCAAAAAAATCAAATTTCAACCCCTAGGAGGGGGTGATTAAGGGAAGAAGAGGTGTCTACGGACTCTTGGAAGTGCAAATTCGATCTCAGGAACCCCAAAAACATGTAAATCCATACCCAACTCGACTTGGCGTGAGAACTCAAATTTCAACCCCTATGAGGGGTTAGCGGGGGGTGTTTGGGGGGGATGTAGTTTCCCCAAGTACTCTTCTGAAGTTGAAAAAAATGTAGAAATTCGCTTAAAAAGATGTCGCAGTTCATCCCAATCTCATGACTCAAAAAGAAGGTTCTGACACCGATTTAAGGGTAGTTTTTTGGCCATAGCTCAAAATGTTGGGGGTCAGGGGATTTTTTGGACTTGGATTCGAATTCGGCATCGCAAAATATATAGGGAAACCCCAATCTATTACGGATCTCGACTTTTTTTTGTGGGGCTGTTTTATCGATTGTAGATCAGATCTAAAATTCTTACCTTAGCAGAATAGGAAACAAATAATTTGGAGAAATTAATAACTGTTGAATGTGAGTCTGTATCCAGTAGGTTCTAAATACACACCCAAATTCAACGGTTCGAATTTTTTCAAATGTACTTGTGTTCTACTAAGGTGAGATAGTTCTAAAGTAGACTTCGATAATCCTTCGTCTTAAATTAATAGAATTTTTTAGAATGAATAGCATCTACCGGCAATTTGCGATATACCTAGGTAGGTTCCTCACCTCTTCTTCTCAATAGCTTTAATTTGATCTGGAAAATGACTCATTTCATATGGCAAAGGTTTCATTTGGTATGGAAAGAGTTTTATCTGACTCTGAAATGGTATATCTTAAATATTGATATCCGTAGAACTGTTGATGGGGTGTGCAGATGCGCCAACATGAATTGTAGCCCTATTTCACATATTAACATGTATTACTATTACTGTTCGCTTTTTCATTCAACTGTTTTGACTCGTACTTAATTTGAAACTAGTTCTGTACACCCATTTTACAATAAATGAGGAAGCTACACTGCCAACTCAACCTGGCAGGCTTCCTTTTTTGATTTATTATTCAATAATAAACCATTGTAATCGCTCTTGAAAAACAATTCTAACCCCCCCCCCCCCCCCCTGAAAATTTCATGGTTTACGTTTCAAAGGGTGTAGAATCCAAATCTGCAATACAAATTTTTCCGTCCGTCCGCCGTACGCACGATTTCTCCCAAACGGCTGGAGCAAAAAATCTGAAATTTTCAGGAAAAATCAATATTGGTCCGACAACGCCCCAATTCTTTAGCCAGCAGTCTCACTTAATTTAAAGTGCCGTTTAAGGGTTGTCAAAGTTTTGTAAAATCCCTAAAAACCTCAAAAAAGGCCTAAATTCGGACTTTTTTTGAAGAACTTGCCATGAGGAATCGAATGAGCCCTTCCCCAGGTCCGTAGCTCAAACCATTTCCGATGTATGGCCCGATTTATGGATGCCAACATTTGCGTTATTTTGGTTTATTATTGTTTTTGTTTTGATCGCAGTAACCTAGTGATGTAGTGAACGTGGATACTGGAGTGAACTCCTAAAAGGGTTTATAGCCGATACACGGGTTGAAGTATTCCGATAACCATAAAAAAAAACGCTGCAAATTCTTTCACTGGGGTTTATTATTCAATTGGCTAGCGTTCATGATTTGAATTTCTACTAAGCTTTGGAGTGTGCGTGTTTCACAGGTGATAGAGCGATTATTGAATTTCAGGAGATATGCATAGAGCACGTAAATCTGTTCTCAACCAAAATACCTATTTGGATTGATCAGTTGTTCTTATTTGTGTCCTCCTGAAATTCAATAATCGCTCTATCACTTGTGAAACACGCACACTCCAAAGCTTAGTAGAAATTCAAATCATGTACGCAAGCCAATTGAATAATAAACCCCAGTGATTTTACATCCTTCACTTCAGCGTCTAGTACTCACAGTCTTTGCAATGCTGATAACGTTTCAAACGTGCCCTGATAAATGTGCTGTAACTTGTTCTCATGGAGAAACCTGAAAATGAGCGATAATTAAATCATTTACAAAGAGGAAATTTGGAACAACGACAGCGTTACAAGTAACAAGGTGACGAGGTACTTACAATCTCTCCAGGTTCTGCAATTTGTCGAAGACGTGCGGCTCGATTTTCTCGATTTTGTTGTAGTGCAAATACCTTGAACGAAAACGGAATTATTTCACATTCACAAAAAATAATATTACATGTTTTTCCTGCAAATAAAGTTGAAACCTTTTTATAGAAATCAGTTGATTAATAACAAACGAGAACGTTAACTAATTATAAATAATGTTGATAGGTAATGATAGATGTGTCAGGTAGACATTTGGCCAGACATAAATTCTATATACTCTGAATATACTGGTTAGACAGTGAGCTTTCCCTTTGTTCCTTTTTGTTGAGCTTGAAGGCTGGGAGATTGATTGATTGATTGATTAAGCGCTTTATTTTACCACCAGGGACAGGATAGGGCCGCGTGGCCCTCTCTTACTCCTACCGTGGCTACAAGTATGTTACAAATCCTCGCTATAATCAACATTTTACATTAATAAACATTATTAACTAAGGAGAGGGAGCCGTGTGGCTGCCACATAGGACACAAACTGCCAAAACTCCCGACGTCAGGCAAAAATTAAAGTTTTTTCTACGACTATTACACGTATCTAGTTACTTACACTTCTTTGAGCCAATAAACGAGTGTCATGAATGTGGTAAAGCCAATGAAAAGCTCAGTGAAAAGGTAGAATAGCCTGTGCATGTTTTTTTATTTTGTTTTTTAGGAAACACCACATTTTCAACCTAATTTGTACAGAACCTACCAAAATATGAAAACATTTTTCTTCCAAAAGGACCAAAGAGAGACTTTGGCATGTATTTGGCGAGAAAAAAATCGCCCGATGTATAACGAAAATCACAGTTCGTGAGTGTCATTTACGTTTGAACACGCCAAATCAGAGGCCTTCAGGCTAGATAGCTACCGTTGGTTTTTCAGTTGTCAGTTTCATTTTCTTCAGAATCGTAGTCTGTTCGGAAACGAAAAAATGTTCGAAATCGACCGCGTGGTGTTCAATTTTCTAGTGTCTGACTGACCCTCGAAATGGGTGATCTCGAAATTTCGGTACAAATACAGCCCCAGAGGTAGGTATAGTTAAAAAAGTACTGAATGTATCTATCAAAATAGAAGCATACGTAATAATATGTTAACAGGTAGCTAAGTCAACTCACAGTTGTTCCAGCCGCGGCATTCCTTCAAAGGCTCTTCCAGTGATTTCTCTGATTTTATTTTTGTACAAAAACCTACGATAGAAAATACAAATTAATTCTAAGATTGTTGTCGAGAAACTGTGGGCACAGAAACAAAAATTAAAACAGTTTCCAACAACAGTTAGGTAGTAGGTATTGCACTTACAAATGTTTAAGATCGGACAGCCCTCGGAACGTTCCATCCTTGAGGCTTTGAATGTGATTATCGTTTAGCAACCTGTGAAGAGAATTTGGCTTTAGTTAGAAAACCTATTAGTCGTTAGTACTTAATTCAAATATCCCATTAGTTAGTCCCGAGAATAGAGGTGAGTGGATGCACTATATCTCTGTAAACAGCGTTGGTAGAACAGTTTGCATTTGCTGAACAAATCGCCCATATTGCTGACATCGGACTTGTTTGAACTTTCATTGATGGGCGTCAGTAATGTTTATACAGGGTGTACACAAATCAGCTTTGCATAAAGCTAGGAACCGATTCTTGGGCTCCGATCAAAAAGTCACTCCGCATTCTTTTTAAATGCAATTTTGTTTGCTTGAGCGTGACAGCCGATGTGAAGTCTTTCGTTTCACACATTGCTATCAAATCAGAAGCGCTGTGAGTTGAGGCAAATCTTTACCATACTAAGTAGGAAGAAAAAAGAAAGATGAATTATTTTTACAAATACTTTCATTCAACCAATTTGTAAAGTTCACTAGCGTTGAAGCTCACATTGTCATTACAGAACTGCTAATCTTAAGAATAGGTACACGTCTATATGATCCTCAAAATCATTGTCAGTAACAGATTCCACAGTTTCCACAGCGTTTACTGTTTATGCTTTGGGATGCCAGAACAATATCTGGCCCCTAGGGAAGAGAGGAGCGAGCTTTTCCGTCCTGAATGAGATCAGCTATTCACATCCTGTAGAAGTGGGGACTGTGAAGCTGAACTGCAAAGTACCTTTGCGTTTGATTTCGATCGTACTTTCGATTCCTCCCACCGCCTTCCCTACACTCAAGGGAAACGCTAGCCCCGAACTTCCCCTAATCAACCTGTTTTTCCAAACCACAACATTGCGTACATTGCGTCCGGTGTTTTTCTCATTTTATTTACGTACGAGTAAACTCATAATCCGATTCTACTCTTTCACAACGTACCACTATAAATTTTCAAATGAGTGGTTTATTAGTCTTTGATTAGGTGTCGGGATTAGGTTACTTGTTTGATTATTAAAGTAAAGTTTAAAAGGAGTTCACTTCACAGGGACTGTTATTTGTCCGGTAGGTGGATTGTAGTTGATAATGATCTAGGTACTTAATTACACCAGTTGTAGTTTTGATATTGTTTTCATTTTAATGGATAACCCTGCCAACAATCCCACCATGCTCCGTGAATAATATCATTCCATGGATATTAATGATTCTGAAAAAGCCTGATGGGGACAACCGATTTTTAAAATTTTTCTCACATTCCCCCTTACACTAACACCGCATTTTTTTCATTCGCTGGACTCAGCCACACCTCATCAGACCGCCCCTCCATCAAACCATTAGTAATCCCATTATTTTCAATCATTTTTATGTCTGCAGTCATCAACTAATTTCCACGTCCATGTTATGGTAATGGAGGAGTTCAAAATATGTCTTCTGAATAACATTTTCAATGGAAATCTTAATTTTCCTGAATTGAACTACAGCACTTACAGAGTGTTGAGTCGTTTTAATCTCTTGAAAGCTCCTGGTTCAATCGCTCTGATCCTGTTGAACCGCAAGTCCCTGAAACAAAAATTAGAAAAAATTATCATTTAATGAAACTGTCCGCAAATTACAAACTTTACAATATCGCTAAGTGATGTTTGAATTCCAAACGATATTTTTCAACTTCTTCAACTACTTGAAGATAGTTATTGTAATGACTCCATACCGAATTCCTTATTAGAACTAAAATTTAACCTACTTACTAACTTAAAACGTATTGAAATTATTCTTATGATTATTACCATTATGGAGAATAATAATATCTCTTTTCTAGAAATTGAGTTAATCGTAACTTTTTTTTTAGTGAAACGTAGACATTATAAAGTAGGTGTCTTATTTTATCTCTTAAATTTTCAGTTGTTTCGATTGTGGCTTTCTAAGACGGTGGGGATTTTCTTATAAATGTTGTGATGCACCATTGCAGGTATGTTGGCATTTGTTAAGAATAGTTGGGACTAGTGAAGTGTAGGTGTTTCGTTTCATATTCATATTTCATATTCACGTTGACATAAATATGTATTTTGGCTGGGGGTCAAGGAATTTTTCACGACAGTTCTTTTCTCCACACAAAATGCAACGCTCCGGCACTTCAGATTATTATTAACTCGAAAAGTGAAGGCTAGGTAGAAATCAATGAGGTTCGTTTTTCTATAAAATAAACCGTTGTTTTTCTATTGATTTGCACGTTTCTATGTCAGAGACGTGGGTTGCGAAAAATTGTTCCAATTCATGAATAGAATTTCGCACTTCTCACCTCATATTTTTCTTAACATAATCCATTATTGAGTATTACTAACGTTACCGCTAATATTTCCAAATTTTGACAATTTTATTCATTAATGTTCAATGCCAATAGATTTTCATATAATATAATATCTTATATGAATAGGGGTTAGAGGTAAAAGTACCCAAGTCCCAAATTTCTCTGACGCTTCCTGATAAAATCAAATTCCGAAGATGATTGTTCATCTTTTGGCATTGAAAATCACATCACTTCCGAACCCAGTTTATAACTTACAAATATTAATTTTTCCAATTTCTTCTGAAAAACATGTAATTTATTGTAGGCATCTAAAATTTGAATTTGAATTTCCCACAATTCTGCTTATTGTGACTTGGGCACTTTTACCTCTAACAAGATATTATCTTGAGTGTATTTTATTTATTTCACCATTTTAATTTTCTGTAATGACACCTCCAACAATGGACATTTCCATGATCTATTGTTTTTCCCCTAAGGACAATTTTTTTCAAAATTTTAACTGGGTTATCCCCCCTCCCCCCGTAAGTGCTTTTTTTCATCTTACTTATATTTACGATGAAGTCATCGTACTTTCACCCGACCATCTCAAAATTGTATTTAAAAATAGCTTGTCAGGAGGGATAAATCGGGGTGACCGTAGAATACATAGGTAACCATCAGCTGGGAGGCTCCTGAGGGAAATTACGACGAAAGCTCTTATTTCCAGTTTTTCTTATCTTTAAAGGATGTTCAAGAGGGACAGAGAAATGACTGCTTTCCAACTAGATTTAATTTTTACGTCCTATAACCATCTTTTCATGGTAGACCGTCTTCGAAACGGTATATTACAAAGAGAGTAACCACCTATTTGGTGTGATCCCCTAGATCGAAGCTATCTCCAGGCCTAACGGGAGTAAAAAAATAGTAAGGCGACCTAGACGAACTGAAACTTAACGTTTCGAAGGAGCATCGTAAAAGAAATAACAAGAAGGCGTGATGGCTCGAGGGGGAATCTGATAAATATAATCCGCATTTAACAAGATTGTGCGGCCTAAATGGGTGGAGCTTTAACCAATTATACGGTAGTGGTCACGCTACGCTCTCACAACCTGTAGGAGGAATTCTCTTCGGACTTCTTCGGGACACGCGGGCTAATCACAGACTCGTTGGGCTACAACCTGAGAACTCCTGACACTTTTTCGGCGGTGCGGAAGCGGGAAGAGGTTTTGTTTGGAAATAATGGTCCCCCATTAGTAGGTACGTTCACAAAAACGAAAGGTAGCGTGGTAAATGGAGTGCGAAAACAGCCGTGGCGAAATAATTGATTCCGTTCCTTTACGTGTTTGTATTAAATATGCTCCTTAAACGTTGCAAATTATTGGATACAGGTTTATTATTTCGGTAACAGGTAGCCCTTCAATACAGATCAATTGTCAGTCACGAGTATTGACGGGTCTGCCAGAACGGAACTGTACAACCAGGAATAATAGAATTATTCTTCCTTGCCACACTCGGAAACATACGTAGTAATCCGACTGAAACTTAACAAGATAAAATAAAAATACAGGCAACAAGAATGCTTCCTCTAGTTCTCCTCAAAAGATAAAATTTAATATTTATATATGGATTTTAAGTCCAAAGCAATTATTCTGCCATATTAGAATGAAGTAGGTAATAATAGGTAATTCAGCATATGTTCAGCTGGTTCTTTGCATCCACTCTATTCTTTCAGGTAGGTTTTCTTGAAAAAGAATTTCTCGTTTTGAAATATTTCTTTCTCAAATGCTTAAAATTAGTAGAATTACTCTTAGTCGTGAGACTGCTGATCCAATTGATGATACATTTCATATTGTGAATTCATCAGGGTAATCTGAAATCGTCGTGGCGTACCTCTTAATCTAAAAATGTGTTGAGGGAAGAATGTGAAGCTTGGGAGATGGCGTTACCGATCAGACAGATCGGGATGGAATAATCGTATAGCATCAACTGCCCAACTTGGGCGTTCGTCAGCCATTCGATCTAGCTCAGATTTTCAATTGAAGCTTGAAACTACAGAACTATAACGGTCCTAAACATAGTTTAATAAAACTCGATTAAATTTTACGGATTTTTCTCATTAACTTTTAATTCTTACTTCTCAATGTGTTGTGAATATTGGTAGCTCTTTGTTCATAATACTAATTAATTACTTAAAAGCGATCAGCTCAAACTGTACCTTATATCAATAATCATTACTTTTTGAGGCAAAAATTGTCATATCTTCAGTTCATTATTGAAACATGCCGGAATTTTGGCCGTTGTTCAGCGTTTAGCTCCTAATACGATGTCCTTAATGAACTTTCTTTTACAGAGGTGATGTTTATACACAATTCACATCATTTTAGGCTATTAATAATATGCAACGAGCAATAGGAACTATTAGGAGCTGCTGCAAGCTAATTTGATAAGGAAGAACGATGTGCTACAAGGGCGTTGTTCGGCAGCTTGATGCCTATCCGCTAGCTAGCATTAGTTAGAAGGGAGGGTGAGAGATAGGGTACTGATTGTATAGTTTCAATACGTGGCACTAATTATCGTCAGTCATAACTCTTCTTGCTGAATTGGTGAGATTTTTCTTAGCTAGGTCATGTGCGGCTGTGATTCATCACCTTAGAACGTGTCCATATTTAGTTTTTACCTCAGTTCTGGCTCTAATCCAGTGTCCCGATGCACTGAAAGTGTTAGTTTTCTACCAATTGTCGTGTTACCTAGAAAAAATGTGGCCACCGAACACCCACAGGCTCAAAAAGCGAGAAGCACTAGAGGAAGCTGCTCATCCCAGCCATCCTGGGAGGCTGGACTTGGGCAACATGCCAATCGGTGCCCGATTGAATCCTTTCTCCTGTCCATCACTGCGAGGGTCCACTGGTGATGTCCGTGTTTTATGGAAATCTAGGAGACTCCTTACTTCCTTCAGTAAGTGCCCATATTAACTTGAAATTAGCTCGACATACCCGCATTACATGCCGATTAATCTGTTGAAGGCGTTTAAGAATCCCTCGGCATTTCTATTGCACGAATCGTTGTCTCTGCATCTTTCGAGATTTTCAAGAACATTTCAAAAGATCTGCACGTTCATGATACCTGGACTAGGAATGTATTCACCACTCCCAACGTGTTTGTGTTTAATTCAATTATCGGATTCTACTTGTCTTGAAATGTGAAATACTCACATGCTATTCGTTTTCATTGAATCATTCGTATGAAAATGGTGAACCGAAACCCACAGAAAAACTCAAGATTCATAAAAAAAATACACCGCCAAGGAGATGGCACATCCGCTTCCTCGTTACATCCTGAATCATATGAGCTAAATTGAATCAAAATTGTGAAAGTTACACCTGTTTCAAGAATTTCACGTTAGCACATGGGCGCAGGGCGTACCGCTGATTATATTGAGAGGAAATTCCTATGGGACATCAAGACAACTTATCCGCATAATCCCTCAAAATGAGAGCTAAATTCATAGAAAAATGTGGAAATTACGGATGTTTCAATAATTTCACGTTAGCGCATGCGCAGAGCGTACCGCTGATTATATTGAGATGAAATTCGTATGGAACCTCAAGAGGCCTTATTCGCATAGTCCCTCGAAATATTAGCTAAATTCATTCAAAATTGTGGTAGTTATGGCAGTACCAAGGAAATGCGGACAGACTGATAGACAGACCGACAGACACGGAACCAAATTGGTTGAGTAGGCTATGAAACGTAAAATGCGAGTGGAAATCTTGAATTCGGACAAGAAAAATTGTTTGGCTCCCAAAAGTGAACACAAGGTTTCCGCTGCTCGTAGACTCGGAAGCAATATATTAACATAACCGCTGTAAAAGTTTTGGTTAGCTAGATTTGAATTACGGAGCAGTGTGGTCGAGATTTCAAAAGTATGGTAGGAAAGTTTTACATATTTCAATTAAACGTTGACATTTATAAGTTTAGTCGACTTCCTACACAGTAAGTTGAGCGGTTTACGACCTATCCATCGAGAGATGTCCTAAACCACCTGGAACCGACCAACATATCAGCTCAGTTTCGGTTCACATGACGCGTTCCTCTTAACTTAATTTAAAATATTCATCCCAAGGTATCATAAGAATTGCTCGATTATCGAAATTAAAATAAGGAAGGAGCGAAGGCGAGGATTTCGAAATACGGTTGGAGCCACCTCGTAATGCTATAAATCGGAGGCGTCTCAGAAGGAGACCAGTGAAATTGCCCTTCTCGCCTTTTAATACGAAAATCGTAATTCGAAGCGGACCTGCTGCGGATAAGGGCAGTTAAAACTAAACGCCCTCGCTGGAGGAAGGCGGATTTTTGTATTTTTATTTTTACGAGGTCGAGTGTAGATGTAATTTAGATATTATTATAAGTAGTTGATACCTCGGGAGAAGATTAGAGAGCACTATAATCCCCCACCATCTGCATATGAAATGGGATGATCGGTGTTTTTCGGACGGGCGGGAACGAAGCACCTAATAATGAAACAGCTCAACGACAGATTCTATGGCTGGACATATAAATCAGTGTCGGGGAGTAAAACTGCTGACTTAACCACCTTCCTCGATTCATTCAACAGTTGACATTTCTGAAATGTGTTCGTGTATGCTATGTTAGAGGGGCTCCTGTGAATGCTTTTGAAAATGTTCATATTTTGTTCTCAAAAATGAAAAGTTGTAGAGGCCTACCGAAAATGGAACATCCGAACATCTATGGCAAGAGCAATATGGCCGTGGTTTGTGGCTGTTTCCGGGTTTCCTGCAGGTTTTGTTAGTTTTCCCCTCAGCTAAATCATTTATCTCGTTATTTCAACTGTCTTTTTGAAGACTTCCCTTAAATCAGTGTTTGTTCAAGTTGACTGCAAGCAAGAATGTAGACGGATTGAAAAAAAAAAACACTTCTGGTTCACTCGTTGGTGGGATGAAAGTGTTCCATAGTCAAGTCCGCGAAACTGAGTGCAATATCCTTCCTTCGCGAACTCACGTTTTCAAACTGAGATGTAAATGTGAAATTTATTGAAATCAAGAAGAAATCATCGGACGTTACCAAAGTACCTGTCCGAACATTTGAACGTATCTGTAGAAAGAAGAAGAAAATGGATAACCCAACAACTCAAATTAACTCAACCCCTCAACTCAAGTTTTTAATACTCTTGGAAAACATCAAAGTGTTCAGGTTCACATACAATGGTTTAATTTTGTTTATTAAATTTTCGTTTCATTATTAGTAAATTCGTGCCTAGAGATTCTTACTGGTATTTGCCTTCTATCTACAAAATGGCACATGCCTATTTTCCAGTTACCTGCGGAGGTAAAAAAACGTCTGCCAAGTGGGTGTGGCACATAGCTTCCTCGTATCCATAACATGACTGTATAGATCGTTCATTATTGAATGAAGCTACATCAGTCCTAATTAACAATCGCTGAAAATGTCATCGAAATCAGTCATGAACTCCCGAGGTTGTAACAAAGATTTCACGTTTGCGCATGCGCAGAGGCTACTATTGATTCGGGGGTCCCATGAAACTCATAGGGGACCATCTATGTTGATCCGAACAATCGCTGAAAATTTCTTCCTGCGTTGACTACAACTTTGTAGTTATGCGCGTAACAAGGATTTGCTGACATGACACAGTAAGACGTAGGTATTGGGACCTGGGAGGATTATCTGAAGTTGATTAAGGGTGTGAACGTTCTGGTAAATTGTACAGAGCATGGGATTTAAGATTTTAGAACCATGAAAACGGTTTCATCAAAAGGATACAAGTTGTTACA
The DNA here is from genome assembly GCA_031894815.1 of Creontiades dilutus. Classification (NCBI taxonomy): domain Eukaryota; kingdom Metazoa; phylum Arthropoda; class Insecta; order Hemiptera; family Miridae; genus Creontiades; species Creontiades dilutus. Next base: position 1,701,252 of record JAVIWC010000594.1, read on the forward strand.
CCTATGTAGTAAACCTTGTTATAAATATGTTGATGTAGTTTACCATTGTTATCTTCACGTAATTATTAATAGGTTAAATAATAAATGCGTTTGTAAATTTTCTTCTTTTTCGAGAAGAAAATTTTCTGTTTTCGATTGTTATATTTTGCATCTTGTTTACCACTCATTTGTTTTGTCGGAATGATGTTGTTTGTTTGTGATGTACATTTTTTTTTTTCTTCAATTGTTTAATGGGAAATGTGAACTCCATTAAAGACGGCTCGTTTGACATGATGATTACATGTATGTATATTGATAATTTAAGGATGCTTACTGTCATATTTACAAATAAAGCATGTTTTCATTCATTAGTTCATTCATCGGACGTTACCAAATACCTGTCCAGCTGAACATTTGAACGTATCTGTTGTAAGAAGAAGAAAATTGGTATTACCGAAGGATCACCTTCAACTGAAGTGTTTTATACTCCTGGAAAGCCCTAGGAATACCAAGTGCATAATGGATATATTTTATTATTAAATTATAATTCACAAACATTCATTATGTCATTACAAAAATCTCGTTGAAATTGATAAAGGCTATCGGATCGTTTTCCCGGTTACTCTGGATATTTGAGTTCGACCGACCACCGGAACTGATTATGTTGAAGTTGGTGAATTTTAAATTTGCGCCTGCGTTGACTGACGTATTGGTTTCAGAGCGATGGAGCTCATATGGGACCATCAAGAGCCTAATTAACACATTTCCAGAAGATCTCTTCTAAACAGGATGAAAAGTGTAGAAATCAGACGTGTTAGAGGGATTTCAAATCAGCGCATGAGCGGTAGCTTCTAGTGGAACTACGAGTTGAAATTGATATGAGGTTCTTGAATTGTTTTTCCCCGACTACCTTGAAAAATATGGGCGCGATCGGACCACTAAAACTTGAGAAAATGGAGCGATGCAACGCATAGGGGACCATCAACAGCATAACCCACACATTCCCTGAAGATAATATCAAAATCGTGATGTCCAAACGTCTTAGGACTGAGTGACCTGCAGGGAGTCTATGTTAGGTGACCTGGGTTTACACATCTTGCCCTGAGAGACATCAAAATGAATCAACAAAGAGTGATTTGAAGAAGAAAATTGTTTCATCTCCCTAAAGTAAGACAAAGTTTCCATAACCTTTAAGTGGACTCGGAAACAAAACGCATAGGTACTCAATTCAAGTCATGTGAAGTTACGTATTGGTGTTGATGTTAATGTTATTTTTGCTAAATCAAACGGTGGCACTCCCAAGCCTGTACGATGGAGATAACTGAATGAACCACAGGCTGCGCTTATTTTTTCTTGTTGAATTTCAGTCGGATTTTTAACTGTGTTCCCGAGAATACCTGTAAGTACTTTATGTTCAATTATGGGAATTTGGTGGTCCTAGCAGAAGGGTTATTTAAAACCTACAGAAAAAATAAGCCATAGTGTGATAATGTGCAGCGTTTTTTGTTACAGCCGGACATCGTTCTGCTATGTAACTCGAGCGATCTACCAGTCGCCCTTTCCTGGAGAACTGCAGCTGTCATAGTTCAACTGACGCCGCCTCCGCCCGGATTTTGAAACATCCGACTCGACGTGGGGGTCAGAGGGTGGACCCCGGCCATCTCCGCCGGCTCCGTTTGTCGGCGTTGAAGGCCCGTCATGTCCATCTTTATGGTTTTAACATGAATCACCGGACATTCTCCCCTTCGTGGTGAGACCTGACGTATGAGTTAAGGAGAAAATTAATGACGAGGATTTTTAATTGATCGAGAGACCGAAATGGAAATAACCTGCAAAGCGCTTCAGTATCCCTAAAATATGAACAAGCTAGAAACGATTGCTTCTTAAGGATTAATATGTACAAAATCAGAAATTAAAAAAAAATTAATACCGTCGGTTAGAACATATAGGTAAGTAATGCATTCATTCCAAGTTCGGGTTTTATATGATCACACTTTTAAGTATATACTATATATGATATACTATGAATATTATTTTATGAATATTTGTAGGATATAGACCAAAGTCTTAATCGAACAAAAAAGTACGATAATCGGCTGAGAATTCTAGAACATACGAGGAGCGCTTGAAATCCGCTTGAGGTTTGTCAGTAACAAATCGGGATCGAAAAAAAACGGATGAAAATAAGACATAACGATTTATTACCGTTACTATCGGGATTTGGACAGAACCAGCTGTCAGAAAAGTCAGACCCAGTTATTAGATTTGTGCTTTACCGGCCCAAATGTATTACCGCCGTGTTTCCAACCTTCAAACAATTGTTTTCAACTTTCTTGTATTGGTGAAGAAACAGAAAGGAACAGGAAGGATTTTCACGAACTCGGCCATAGAAACGGATTCATAAGCAGGTATTTTTTCTCATGTTTGGGTTGTCTTAGTCCCCCTGCGTCAATTCTAACAGGCATCCCTCTACTGACAAAGCCCCGTTTCAGGGACCTCCTATAACAGAAAATCCGCTCATAAGGCTAGAATTCATGACTGGAACACTTGTAAAACGGGGAGGAGTTGCGCCTTAGGTCGACTGAAGTAGGTAATAATTAACTTTCCTCATCAAGGATGCATGGCTTTGATATCTGAATTAAGACCAACGTGAGATGTGAACACCTACGGGAACGGCCAGTTGATACTCGAACAGCGTGTTAATCCACTGGGATATTTCGTCATTCCTCTAATCGGACGAGCGGTTGGCATCTGCAGGCAAGAAATGTCGACTACACTATATCAGCAGTAACAGCTGCTGGTATAATAATTTTGGTTTATTATTCAATAAGAGCGATTCTTGACAAAAAAATGCTAACCCCCCCTGAAAATTTCATGGTTTACGTTTCAAAGGTTGTAGAACCCAAATCAGCAATAAAAAATTTTTCCATCCTACTCCGTACGCACGATTTCTCCCAAACGGCAAGAACAAAAAATCTGAAGTTTGCAGGAAAAATCAATATTGGTCCGACAACAACCCGATTCTTTAGCCGTTAATTCTCACTTAATTTAAAGTGCCCTTTAAGGGTTGTCAAAGTTTTGTAAAATCCCTAAAAACCTCAAAAAAAGTCAAGGCGGACTAAATTTGGACTTTTTTTGAAGAACTTTCCATGAGGAATCGAATGAGCCCCTCCCCAGGTCCGTAGCTCAAACCATTCCCGACATATGGTCCGATTTATGGTTGCGTTTTTTTGGTTTATTATTGTTTTTGTTTTGATCGCAGTAACCTAGTGATGTAGTGATGTAGTAATGTGGGTACTGGAGGATCAGCGATAAACCAGAAAATTACTTGAATTCCACTATTGGTAGATGAACGATAGTGGTATATCATTTACCGTAATGAACCTCCGTAATCGACCAAGAAGACCTAGTTTTTGGGGCATCTACAAGTCAATTACAAGGTAAGGGGACACTTAGTGTCCAGCTAAAGGAGCCTTGGTGGTAATTTTGTTCCGAATCAATCTACATTGCAAAAATATCATTGAGGCTCGTTTTAGAGCATCTACAACGCAATCACATGATATGGAGACGCGAGTGACCAATAATAACGGTTTCCTACTTCTATTTGAGCTTTAATTTCTGCTGGGATACCATTGTTCTTCCTCACTACTGCACCTGGGAATCGGTAGCCAGCCGATTTGATTGAAGTGAGGTCTGAGCAATTTCTTGATATCCTCATGTACATTGTTTCCTGCCCTTGTGATTGTAGGGCACGTTCGAATTCTTCAAAAGCCCTGGAAAGTGCGTGATTTGATCTACCAACGATTTCAACATCATCATGGCTTGACTATCGGGTAAAATAAATACTCAACTACCGTGTGTGTAAATGCTTAATGAAATGCGTGTTCAGCATCTTTGTCACACAGCAAAATTGAGCCTAGAAACAGTTAGAAACCAATTCTCATGTTTCGAGGATTGGTTAATATTTGAAGGGCTGAGGGGGAAAACGATCAGGGTCCATTTTTGGTCGAAATGGCGCTTTCGGCGGCTTCAGCTTCAGTTAGGTGGTAGGGAGTAGTTTTCTCTTGTATTTTGAAACGGGGAATGATAATCTTTTCGGAAAAAACGAGGGTGTAGAATCAGGCTCTCATGAAAAAATTATCAAAGTCACGGGGAAAAGTGATCGGGGTCCGAATCCCTCCCACCTTCCAGCGTGCTCTGCCGGTATTTTGTTTTCGATGTCCTCTCGATCCCGTACGTCTTCGGGCTTGTTTGCGTTTTATTGAATCATTTTTGTTCAGTAATAATGATTAGTGAGGGGAGTGATTCGAATGGTGAAAGCGGCAAAAAGCTGGTCGAGTGCGTGATGTGATGAAGAAGATGAGAGCGACGACCTATGAAACTGTTGAGGACTGCAAGTGCTCTAGATTACAGCGTTTTGCATTTTGGTTTATTATTCAATAATAAACCATTGTAATCGCTCTGGAAAAAAAAAATTATAACCCCCCCTGAAAATTTCATGGTTTACGTTTCAAAGGGTGTAGAATCCGAATCTACAATAAAACATTTTTCCGTCCGCCCGCGTACGCCGTACGCAAGATATCTCCGAAACGGCTGGAGCAAAAGATCTGAAATTTTCAGGAAAAATCCATCCTGGTCCGACGACGCCCCAATTCTTGAGCCAGCTCTCTCACTCAATTTAAAGTGCCCTTTAAGGGCTGTCAAAGTTTTGTAAAATCCCTAAAAACCTCAAAACAAGTCGAAGCGGCCTACATTTTTCTCTATTTGAAGAACATACCATGAGGAATCGAATGAGCCCTCCCCAGGTCCGTAGGTCAAACCATTCCCGATGATGTATGGTGCCAACATATGCGTTTTTTGGTTTATTAATGTTTGTTTGTAACCTAGTGATGCCGATAGCGTCGAGTTGTAGTGAATGTGGTTACTAGAGTGATAGCCGATGTGGTACTTGTAGTTTATAGCCGATACACTGGTTGAAGCATTCTGATATGTATGAAACGCTGATAATATATAGGTAAATATTATTAATGGGGATTATTATTCAATATTATTACTGGGGTAATTAAGTATTCTTTCACTCGGGTTTATTATTCAATTGGCTTGCATTCATGATTTGAATCTGTACTGAGCTTCGGAGTGTGCGTGTTTCACAGGTGATTGAGCGATTATTGAATTTCAGGAGATATGCATAGAGCACGTAAATCTGTTCTCAACCAAAGTACCTATTTGGATTGATCAGTTGATGATATTTGTGTGCCTCCTCTACATCAGTCTACCTTTGGCTACATCGTCTAAATTTGGGAAGTGTTAACGCAATACGAGCGCTAGAGGACTTGATAAATTATGGATGTTTTTATATAGGGGATTATTGAGGTTCAATGAAAAAACGCTGCAAATTCTTTCACTGGGGTTTATTATTCAATTGGCTTGCGTTCATAATTTAATTTTACTAAGCTTTGGAGTGTGCGCGTTTCACAGGATAGAGCGATTATTGAATTTCAGGAGGCACACAAATATGATCAACTGATCAATCCAAATAGGATTTTGGTTGAGAACAGATTTACGTGCTCCATGCATATCTCCTGAAATTCAATATTGTCTACTCCTGTAAATCATGATATCCAAAGCTTAGTAGAACTTTCAAATTATGAACGCTCTCAATTGAAAATTTTAAACCCCAGTGAAAAATTTGACCGTAAGCGTTTTCCCCTTTATTGTACTCTTAAGCCATGATATTAGACAGTGGACTTTCAAATTTTCTGAAAATTTGTTCAAATGTGACTTTTCCTGATCGTCCTATCCCTGAAATCTCCTGAAAATGTTGTCAAATGTGACCCTGATCGTTTTTTCCCTCGACCCTTCATTTTCATAAATGGCCTATCCATCTCCCTAAAGACCGAGAAGAAAATAAACATCAGATTTATACCAAATAAACAGCGATCTTCCTGCCACTCGGGCTGCCAACAGACACAACGTACCATTCGGACGTTTTCGTTGTACGTTGATTGTTTGTGGTGATTTGTTGAGAAGCATTTACATTGGTTGGAGTCTGAGGGGAATGTTACATCGACTGGAAACGTTACGCCTGGTTTCCGAACAGTGACATCGGACTTCGAAATAAATGGCCTAGGCGGTATTTTAGAAAATCCAATAGTGTTCTTTAACTTTTTTATTTTCAAGACCAATACAAAGAGCCTGCCCATTTAAAACTAATGCGATCTCGGGTGTCTCGGAGTTCCTTCCTCCGATTCCACTTGTCGATCGATTCTTTGAAATCGTATTTTTACGCGTCGCTCCACGGGCGCAGAAGGTTCTATTCTGGGGTTTACACTGACCAGGTCTTCTCTGGGGCCTCTATCCCCAGTTTTCCGGAATCTCTGAAGAAATATAAACAATCTCGTCCTATACATTTTACAATCTAAATATATTAGATCACTATGAGTAGGCCTGGCGATTGGTGTAAATAAACTACTTCTAAAAACGTATGCCGAGTTGAGTGTAGCACATAGCTTCCTCGTGTGTATTGAACGTATAGATGAATTAATCATTTTAACCAACTCTAACACTCCATAGCGTTTTCCAATGGGTAAAGAAAATAATTACTTGAGTAGCGTAAAACGTAAAAATCGGCAACTAGGTGATGTGAAAATTAAGCTTCAAATGGAACTCTAGAGTCAGTGAAAATGTCATCGAAATAATATGAAAACAGATATGTCAAGCTTGTTACAGTGAATTGAGGTTTGTGCATGCGCAGCAACTACTAACGATTCGAGGGAGCATGGAGCACTTTCAAGTTGCAAGTAACAGAAGTTTACCATGTGTTGTGCCATTAATCACAGCAGAGCTGTGGACTGTGATATTGGGTGTTGGCCTCTGCCATTTGTTTGGGGTAGGGAATCTTGGTGATTAAGGACTCATATTTCGATTATTTCCAATAGATTGTGGTTGTTTATCGCTGCATCGGGCCACAACCTTAGGCACAACCATAACAGGTGAGTGCCAAGCCTTGTGGGGATCCGTGGCATGATTGGTGATTAGTGAGGTCTGCTGATCCTCTTGCTGGGACAGCAATTTATATTTACTCCATTAAGATATTAATGGTACCTTGAGGAACATAGCACTTCATTACTGGCAACAGAGAGCCAATGCCAATAGCAGAGTGAGGTAATTGGACTGCATGCCGCTTGGTTTGCTTGGGTTTTGTAATCAATCAGGCGAATAATGTCCCTTCCTGCCTAATCCAAAATTATTGTTAGTACAGTAGCTCATGATTCTATGAACGTAGTCTACCCGTAGGTCATTTCCTGGAGGGTTGGCCGGCCCTTATGGACAGAGCAGATATCCTCATCATTAGCAGTGGCATGACCTGTATATGTGTGATTCCTAAACTAGGGGCAATTTTGAGTCTAACACCTGTGAAATGTCACTCGTTAGGCTTACGCTCTTGTTTTTTCCCCCTAATTACAGGTTTTGATGGGTTCTTCAGTAGTCTTGGACAACAGTAAGTCCAATTGGTTTTAAAGAACCGTAAATAGGTAATTTACCTACCTATTCACATTGTCGTGGTTGGTCTGAAAGTTGAAGACTCGACTTGGCAGTTGATTTTCATGCACCTATAAATTGTCTATGAACGCAATTCTTTTTCCTCATTCAAGTTGAGGATCTTACGCCTTGAAAATAGGTTTTGCAATGCTCCTGTGAAATCATGTCATTAATTATGATCAACGAACAGTTATCTATAACTCGTGAAATTGCCCCTAGTTTAGTAATCACCCATATAACTTGGAAGCTGCAGCATGATTGTTAGCTGAGATGATTGGATCTGACAAAGAGTTCCACCTCTGTTCTTTCAGTTTGAAAACTCTCCATCGTCTGGTGAATTTCGATCTAGGCTCAGTCAATCAAACGTTTTTTTGAAAAGTTTTGAAAACAAAAATCTCCGATTTCATATACAAGTGGCTACCGCTCCCGATTTAGGGGCGCTAGACGGATCAACTCATCGGGACCGCGGAAATTTACACGCGCCGAGGGGCCGATGAATGCATCCGGGGGATTTGGCAGGACATCAAATCATTATCGGGCTCTGGGCGGGGAGCCAGGGCTTGGAATTCGCACGAATTAAAGCTGCCAAACTGAGGAGCAAGCTCAGCGTTTAGGGTCCACTCGGCTGGACATGTCAAGACCGTTTTGCCTCGTTTTCCGCTGATTTGATCCCCCGATCCCCTCGGCGACTCCGTTTTTGGCTTCGGAGTCGATAAAGTTGGGACGCGGTCGAGAGAAAGAGCGAAACGGGTGATTTATTGGACGCTTTCCAATATTTCGGGAGGGGGATTTAAGCGAGCCCTTTAGTGATATGAATTAGTCGCACGTGCTTGGGTTTCGTCGAAGACACTGAATCATCTCAACAGGTTGTTTGTGGAATCAAACTGTTGAAAAAGTCAACAAAACCAGACAAATGGCGAGATCATTTCTGAAAGTTTTAAATCGTAAAATCATGTTAAAAGAACTTGAAACTTAATCAAAATGGATGTCATCGTTATTCCCAATGATGCATTGATTAAATATTGTACGTATTTAGTTTTCTCGTTTACTATATAAATCGTGCGTTTTATGTCCAAGTTGGTTAGTGACGCAAAAACATCGCTAGCAACGATTGCGTGCGGCGTACGGCGGACGGACGGAAACATTTTTACTGCAGATTTGGATTCTTCACCCTTTGAAACGTAAACCATGAAATTTTCAGGGGGGGTTGGACATTTTTTTTTTCAAGAGCGATTACAATGGTTTATTATTGAATGATAAACCAACAATAACCGAATAGAAATCCGTTCCAAATCATTCTATGATTGATTGAGGGGACAGGTTGTCCGAGCGAGCTGGGGCGTCAGTCCTCTAGCTGTTTACTTTCAGTCGGAGTACTGATTGCCCTGGTTCGAATCCGGCTGGCACCAATGATTATCAAGTGTTGTATACCTGTCCTGTCGTTAGACAGTTCACCTCTGATCTCGATATCACGTGAATCCAAAACGCTCCCAACCCAGGGGCGTGAGGCAATGGGAAGCCACGAGCGAAATCGTCAGACCTAGTTCCGATCCTCTCTGGAGGACGGCTGGCGACGTCCGCGACACCTCCGGGTAGTCAGACGAAAATCCAAGGTGAAATTCCTTGTTTACTTTACTTTTACTACTTACTTTACTCATTCTATGATTGAGGATGGAAAAAACTATAAGTTATAAGTAAGTGTTCTTAAAAAACTTTCAAAAACAGAATTCCGAAACAATTTTACCTGCGTGGCACGAGTGATCACAAACCCTATGCATTATAACTCATAAACTCGCCGATTAGATGAAATCCTATTTGTTTGGCAGTTATCAAGCAAAAACGCTGAAAATTCTTTCACTGGGGTTTATTATTCAATTTCATTCATTTGGCTTGCATTCATAATTTGAATTTCTACTAAGCTTTGGCGTGTGCGTGTTTCACAGGATGGAGCGATTATTGAATTTCAGGAGATATGAATGGAGCACGTAAATCTGTTCTCAACAAAAATACCTATTTGGATTGATCTGATGATCATATTTGTGTGCCTCCTGAAATTCAATAATCGCTCTATCACCTGTAAAACACGCACACGCCAAAGCTTAGTAGAAAATCAAATTATGAATGCAAGCCAAATGAATGAAATTGAATAGTAAACCCTAGTGAAAGAGTTTGCAGCTTAAGATCATGCCATACATCGGGAATGGTTTGAGCTACAGACCTGGGGAGGGGCTCATTCGATTCCTCATGGATTTTACAAAACTTTGACAACCCTTAAGTGGCACTTTAAATTAAGTGAGAGAGAGAAACGTGCTTACGGCGGACGGACGGAAAATTTTTATTGCAGATTTGGATTCTACACCCTTTGAAACGTAAACCATAAAATTTTCAGGGGGGGGGGGGGGGGTTAGGAAGAAATTTTTTTTTTTAAGAGCGATTACAATGGTTTATTATTGAATAAAAAATCAAAAGGAGGGCCCACCAGCTATTAATCCATTGTTGGAGCTCGGTTTTCTAGTGTCTTTGGACTGTAAGAAAACTTTTTTGGCTTCATAAAAGAGAATTTGTGTACGTTTGATGAAAATGTAGCCTGGTTTGTTTAGTTGGAAAATTTCTCCTGGTTTGTTTAGTTGGAAAATTATTTGACTTGAAATACATTATTTAGGACGGTGTACGGATATTTGGCGCGAACAGTTCGCCTGATTTCAAACAGCGGGGTTTAAGTGGGGTCCCGTCCACTGCGAGCGTTAGCTTCGCGCGAGTTCGGGTGAAATAACGAGAAGGCGAAAATTTTCAATCTAGTTTGAATTCAGACGGGCGTGATCGGCGATATTCAGCATGGATGTTGAAAAATTAATTGTTCTGGTGCAGGAGAGACCCGCAATATGGGACCAAAAGCTGCCCCAATACCATATGCCCATTCTCCACACGGTCTCCTATGCAAAAAAAAAAGGTTTTTCATGATTTGAATTTCTTCTCGTGTTTACGGATAGAGCGGCGGCACAAATATGGACTGATCAATGATTTTTTTGGTTCAGAACCGATTTGGGGGGCTATATATCTCCTGTTATATATATATATTTAAATATCTAGATAAATATTATATTTTAATATATAGGTACATAACATTTTGCCATACTACTGTGTAATTACCTATTTTCCATACGTGTTTATCACAAAGAAAATCCATCATTACATTGAATTTGAAATTTCTGATATAAACGAACATGTCTCAATGTGTTATTGTATATTATTTGTCTATCAAACATTCCTAACTACGGCTGTAAGTGGGATAACAATTGATTTGAACGCAGTTGTTACCAAATGGGTCATATCTTAGTTTTCTCTATACATTGATTATAGGCTATAGGCTACTTATCTGGCGAATAAGTACACATTCGGCCAATTCGACCTGAGAATGGTTGATTGGTAGCTAGGTTATGTGTATAAGGTTGTGCGTAAAAATGTAATTGCCATAATTTAAACAATAGATAATTTTCGGACAATTATTGTTTAATCTTTGTTTAACTGACAAATGTTCAATCGGATTCAATTAAAAAATATGTTGCAGATTTTTAACTGAAAAAAATCAAGGTTATTACAGGTACAAGGTTTATATATTGAACTTTAAGGTTGTCTGACAAAAGGTCTTTCACCCAATCTTCTCTTACGCCAATTCTTCTTCCTCGTCTTCTTCTCACCATATTCGGAGACTCCAATGCATGCAGTTGCATTGAACGCTCTGCAAGTGGCATTGTTCACCTCAGCAACACAATAAAAATCCAAAACAAGAAAATCCCGAAAATGAACTGAAGCGTTTTTAGCCAGAGTTCGCGCGAAGCTTGGAACTGACGAACGAGTGCGTATTCGCGCGAAATCGCGTTCAGTGGACGTCCAGCCTTATGATTGATATTCTCGAGGAAGATGCAGCTCTGGGGTCGCCGATTCCGGTTAATATTCACAACAGGAGGTCGGCCACACCTACGAAGGATGATCAATTCTAGGAAACAAAGCTCGACCACCAGAATTGGAGGACCCTACGCATCGCCAACCCTGAGGCGACCACGACGCTCACACCGTTGGTAACTCTGGACTGGAAAACGGAAATTAGAGCGGGAAGGGAATGATTTGTGAATCACGAACTTTGCCTTATGAAAAATGGTTGAGAGAAAAACTGTAAAACTACCATCGGATCCGAGGACGGTACGAAAATGAAGACCGCGTTTCTGTTCCAGAAGGGTTTATCTAGGATCTGGACTGGCGGCGCTGAGAACTTGTCCGTGGAATTTTTTTTCTGTAGAAGAGAAAGGGCACGACCTACAGCCTCGTACGGCTCCTTGATGGAGGAAGGAAAAAAAAAAAAAAAAAACGGCTGTGGCCCGTTTAATGAAACAATTTCCGTCGATTGATTGATGACCGGTGGTCGGTGAACTTGTTAGATCACGTAAAAAATTACGAGAGTCAGTTCAACTGTCAGTTGAAAACCACTTTAGCCTTTCGATTCGATCCGAAATGGACACTCCACCTGCCAATTGCGATCGGGAGATGACGAGTGAGGAGTGGGAATTGGGCAACCCGATGATGGACACACGTTTCGATTACTATTATTGATCTTGCGGGTTCTATAAACACAGTACCAGAGTTGCCTCTACCGAGGTTACATCTACTTATGTGGTAGAAAAATGCCATGTTGGGTGGGCATTATAAAAATATATACTACTAGCTGACCCGGCGAACGTTGTTTTTCCCTTATAAATTATTTCTAGTTTCTAGATAAATTCTAGTGTAGACAAAAAGTAACTTACTTATTATAAGTGTGTAAGTATGTGGTATATGCGTGAAATAATCATGGAGCGCTATGAACGATAAGGGAATATAAAACGCTGCAAATTCTTTTACTGGGGTTTATTATTCATTTGGCTTCGTTCATGATTTGAATTTCTACCAAGATTTGGAGTGTGCGTGTTTCACAGGTGATAGAGCGATTTTTGAATTTCAGGAGATATGCATAGAGCACGTAAATCTGTTCTCAACCAAAATACCTATTTGGATTGATCAGTTGATCATATTTGTGTGCCTCCTGTTTCTTTCAGTGGGGTTTATTATTCAGTGTTTTACAGGTGATAGAGCGATTTTGAATTTCAGGAGATATGCATAGAGCACGTAAATCTGTTCTCAACCAAAATACCTATTTGGATTGATCAGTTGATCATATTTGTGTGCCTCCTGATCGTTTAAATTTGGGTTTGGGAAATTCAATAATCACTCTATTACCTGTGAAACACGCACACTCTAAAGCTTAGTAGAAATTCAAATGATGAACGCAAGACAATTGAATAATAAACCCCAGTGAAAGAATTTGCAGCGTTTTTATTTTATTTTATGGTTATCAGAATACTTCAACCAGTGTATCGGCTATAAACCCTTTTAGGAGTTCACTCCAGTAACCACATTCAATACATCACCAAGTTACTGCAATCAAACCAAAAACAATAATAAACGAAAATAACGCAAATGTTGGCACCATAAATCGGGCCATACACCGGGAATGGTTTGAGCTACGGACCTGGGGAGGGCTCATTCGATTCCTCATGGAAAGTTCTTCAAAAAAAAATCCAAACCGGCCGCCTTGACTTTTTTGAGGTTTTTAGGGATTTTACAAAACTTTGACAACCCTTAAAGGGCACTTTAAATTAAGTGAGAGTTCTGACTAAACAATTGGGACGTTGTCGGACCAAATTGATTTTTCCTGAAAATTTCAGATTTTTTGCTCCAGCCGGAGAAATCGTGCGTACGGTACGGCGGACGGACGGAAAAATTTTTATTGCAGATTTGGGTTCTACAACCTTTGAAATGTAAACCATGAAATTTTCAGGGGGGGGGGGGGGTTTCAAGAGCGATTACAATGGTTTATTATTGAATAATAAACCAAAATTGTTAACTTATGATTCGGGGATAAGAGTTTTACGTATTGGGTTCTTCTTGGCCATCAAAAATCATGATAAATCAAATCGATTAATTAATTCAATTTAATCATCCACCTATCCACACCATCTGGAAAACATCGATAACATCTTTTAAACAACCGTCTCATCGATTCGATCTGTGGACCTCTCTTCCCGCCGTAATCTACTGGTCCGATTTACGAGTTTTTCGTTTCCATCATTTTTTTTCCGGGAGTTCTCTTCAAAGTCCGCTCCAGTTTATTTTGTTTTCGCTCCCTATCAAAGACGTCAGGTCCTTCCGAGTTCGTTTTTAACCGGGTCTCTCCCTCTTCTTCCGTTTTTTTCTTCAAAGGAACGTCTGACGGCGGCACAAGTGTAATAGATAACTACAGCGAACGCGAATGAGCCCCGTCCATCATACTAAATTTACGTGCTGGGGGTTGCCGTCGCCCGTAGAATGCGGTAATACGGATTTATTGCCCCTATTTTTAGGGATTTCCGTCAAAAAATCAGTCCAGGTTCCGAACTATAGGATCACTAGAGCATTTGAGAATATGAGGATTATTAATCACTTAAATTTTTACTGTAGTTAGTTAAAAGATAATCAGGTGAGTTGAGGGATTCCATTAAGACGTGTGCAGATAGAATTTGCTGTCTGCAAATTTTCGTTTTCAGAAAAACGATATTAAGTGAGATTCCTTGCGAAAGAGGCACAAAGTTCCAAAATGCTGATAGGATATTCGTGTTTTTGAGGTTTCTGATGGTTTTGGGATGTTCCAACCAATCTCAAAAGACGCGGCACGTCAAGATCTACTCAGTTCAGTGGTTAGCTTGAAACCTACAACCAATTTCAGCTCGGATGTTTTAACTTAGGACAGGGCAGCATACTAATGAGTCCACTCGTGGTGTGGATTGTTGCTCCTTCTTTTACTTGAAAAATTGGGTACGAATCTGGAGCTATTTAGATTTTGGAGTATCCTCTAGGTGTTGCAGGCATATCGCCTCAGCCCTTGGAAGGGGCAACTAGTCCATTCCATCATCAATTTGCTGTATGGTAGCAGAGCTTGTCTACAACCCAATCACTCTCTAATATCAGCTGTCCTGACCCCGCCACTGGCATCCTTAGCTTTACCTCACTGCTGCCTATCAAACTGGTTTTCTAGGAATATGAATATTGCACCCGTTCAGAATCATAACAAGTACAATATATTTTGTAAATTCTAAACTATGTAGTAGGTATTGGTCGTACGAATTCTCCTTTATGCAGGGTGTCTACACTTGTAATAGGCGGAAATCCAGGGGTCGATTCTACAACTAATTTGTAACATTATTTGTCCCCTAAATTTTTTTTTTACTTCGCTAAAAATCCAATTTTTTTTCATTTTTAAGATTTTTTTCGTGTTTTCGACCTTTCCTCGCTAAAACGACTATAACTCCCTTGTTCTAAGAGCAATCTCAAATCTGATGATACCGTTGGAAAGAGCGTAAAATTTACTAATCGTTGAATGGAAAACGCAATTTTTGTATGTATTTTTAATTGGTAAAAAAATAGGCCAAAGTCTAAATTGTAAAATTATTTCGAAAATTGCCATTTTTCAAGTTAATTGTTTGCCTGTAATTAATAGTGTTATCGTCGGGCACTCTTCAGGAAAAACTTCCTCAAACTGTCAGCTTTCTAACGGTATAATTTAAAAAAAAAAAAATTTTATGGGTAAGTTTTGAGAGAAAAACTGCGTTTAATGCAAAAAAACGTGGTTTTGTCGGTCCAAATAAGTACACGTTTTTCCTCAGATATCAGCTTCATACGTTGGAAAATCGGTGCGACCTTTTTGTTTTCATAATGGATTCACTCTCAGTTCCCATAACATGGGGTCTCATTGTTCTCTCGTCTCGGAGGAAAAGACCTATGGAGTTTGATCCTCTAAACTCGAGGTAAGTAGTGTATTCTATTTCCTAAAAGTAAGGATGAAAGTTATGATTATTTCTAAGATAAAAGCGAGTCATCTCATTGTGCACTTGACTATCATTGAGATGGCGTAATATTCTTTTCAGGAGCTAGCCGATATGGTTTTTATTTATGGCTTTGCGAATTTTTTTTTCTTTTTTTCAAGAAGTGAATTTTTTTTATAATACAAAAGATTTGACATAAACAACTGCATTTTCATTGCCACCCCATCTTATAACATCAAGTACTTGAATTTTTCAAATTTTCCAACGTAAGAAGCTGATATCTGAGAAAAAACGTGTACTTATTTGGACCGACAAAACCACGTTTTTTGCATTAAACGCAGTTTTTCTCCCAAAATTTCTCTATACAAATTTTTTTAAATTATACCGTTAGAAAGCTGACAGTTTGAGAAAGTTTTTCCTGAAGAGTGCCCGACGGTACCTCTATTAATTACAGGCAAACAATTAGCCTGACAAATGGTAATTTCCAAAATAATTTTAAAATTTAGACTTTGTCCTATTTTTTACCGATTAAAAATACATACAAAACTTGCGCTTTCCATTAAACGATTAGTAAATTTTACGCTCTTTCCAACGGTACCTATCATTAGATTTGAGATTGCTCTTGGAACAAGGGAGTTATAGCCGTTTTAGTGAGGAAAAATCAAAAACACGAAAAAAATCTTAAAAATAAAAAAAGTATGATTTTTAGCGGAGTAAAAAAAAAATTTAGGGGACAAAAAATGTTGCAAATTAGTTGTAGAATCGACTCCTGGATTTCCGCCTATTACAAGTGTAGACACCCTGTATATTCGGTGTAGACCTAACTATTCGTAAATATCCCGACATTCACAAACACGACAACTGGAATTTCCTGGAGGATGTTTCCTTCTATGTGACACATCGAGACTCGGTGATGGACGACTGACATGACAGCTACTGGAGGTTTGGGTTTCTATCTGGGAAGACAGAGCTGGACCATCACTCACTCCCGTCCCCTTGGCAGGAAGCCGGCTGTTGGGACTCCAGACTACTGTCCAGTAGCTACTCCCTCCCTCCTACTTTGCACATTGCGACCCCAGTTTTTTGTTTACTTTAATTGAACACGCTGAAAGGCAATACGATCTGATCTACCTGTACGGGAATGAGTGGCACCAACTCACTACAGTAGCAAAAGGTGGAACTAAACAATGCAATCGCTCTAGTAGCACATACAGGAACCAAACAGATTAGTTGATTGAATATATCACGTGAATTCCCGATTATAATTGGTAACAGCTACAATGAAGGGGGCACAAATAAAACTAGGTTGTATGAAGATTTGTAACAGAAACATCAGACTAATTCCCTTATTCCACTTTGAAAAAAGACTGGGACAGGTCATGTTTGTTTTGATAACTACAAATCGTCAATTCTTAAACTAATTTACCACACAATGATTCACCTTGGCACTATTCACTTTTCCAACTGAATAAAGGGTTTTTGCCCTAATGTGAATTGGGTACCTTCCCTCGGCTTGTGTAAATTAACTAGTTCCTAGGTACCTATTTTATTGACCAAGTTATTCCGATAAGTTTATTTTTTATTTCAGTTTAATTAGGTAAAAAACTTTCAGATACCTATCTAGTACCGACTTACGCAAACGTCGCGACAAGCTTTTATGATTTTATGAATTGTGTATAAGTAGACAGTTAAAATTTGTAAGTAGCAATTAATTCCTTCTTTTTAGGGCATTCAACTAAAAGTTTCCTTGAAGAGGATTTTTGTTTAATTTATTTATTACTTTTTAGTAATCGCTAGCAAGGTTTCTGAGTCTGTTCATCTCATTCAAAGCAAAATTCTTGCAAGGTCGTTTGCCGGTTTATTTTGAACAGTCTAGCTCTTCAATAAGGAGACCTAATGTGTTTACCCTACTTAAAGCCACGTATTCTAGACCAACAGCAAAGAGCCTCGGAACTAAGTAAACAACGGCGTGGTCGACAGTACTACCCTGCATTTTGTGTACTGTGCAAGCCCAACATGAAACAATTGACAGCATTCTTCCTCTTAACAAACCCTTTCATTGGAAGCCAATTTTCAACAAGCCCTTTCATTTTATATCCATATTGTAAAAAATGCATTAAAATCGCTATTCCGCCATCTTTGAAGTTCCGCCATATTGGATTTAGAATGACGTCAAATTACTTTTCGAGTCACTCTCAACAAGCCCTTTCATTTGATACCCGTATCGTAGAAATGCATTAAAATCAATATTCCACCTTATTTGACGTTCCGCCATATTGACTTTAGAATGACGTCACCCAACTAATTGTGTATTGTCATCAAATCTAAACGTGCATACAAAATTTCAGCTTAATCGGTTGAGAGTATCTGCTTCAAAATTGGGTCGCAAGATTCCACCCGAACATACATACATACATTGCAAGTTAAATAAAAGCTTTTAAAATGATCCTTTTCGACTGGATACCTTCCCTCTCGATTGAATTCATTGTCTCCCTTATAACGCCTGACAATCCCTAGGCGAAATCTCCTACTAGCATTCTCCTAGACTCTGGGGCTTAGAGGATATGCAAGAGGAAGGGACCCAAGGAAACCATTACAATAGATGTCCATTGACTAACAACAACCGAAAACTCCTGGTGAGGCCATAACCGGCTTTAAGGGTTTTAGAACAAATTCACACCTACAGGGGAAACTCTACAATACCAGACAGTCAAAGGATATTGATTACAAAGACACTCCAGTTGTTATGGTTACAAAAATTCTCTTTAACTTCAGGCGCATTTTATAGTATAGGATTTTCTTCCCTTCCCTTCAGATTTCGATCTTTTTGCCTCTTAAATGTTAACGAGATTCGTGATGCAACCCGTTAAACCCCCGAAGAAAATAATAAAACTAACGTTTAAATTTGGAAGAAAAAAAATAATAAAGAAACTTCGAGTTTAAACGAGTGCATAACCGAAGGAAATGATCGCATGGGGTCCGACGGGAAGTTGACAGACGGTTTTTGAGAGCCATTTCGAGGTCACGTCCTCTTATGGCGAGTCCTCTCTCCTTTGTCGAGTTAGAAACCATAATAAAAGTATAGCGTTGTGTCATCGGCGGTCGAGCCGGCTGCGAAAATAGCTGTGAACAGACGAACAAGAAACAGCTGCAACAGTGCGAGCCCTCCGAGAGACTGCGTTATTATAACGGAAGTGTTGACTTTTTTTCTGCCAGAGCTCTGGGTTTCTCGAGACTTATAAATCGATCATTTTACCTATCTACAATAACTAGACGATTGTAGCAAAATAATCACAACAAACAGATATATTCGAGAAAGTGACAGTAAGTCGAGAAATACAATAGAGGCGCTGAATTGCCAAACTTGTTTTTACTGATTTTTATCAAAATTGAGATTACATTGATTTCTGGAAGGCGTTATTTTAAATGTTTCAATCAGTTTGTGGGAGAACTAGCTCCTTCACGCATTAAAGTAGCAACAAAAATAACGAAGAGTTGCGAAAAATGAACTTTACGCCAGCAGCATAGCGACAAAACTCGCTCTTTCCAAATGAAGTTTCCGGTAATAGCAAAATTGTTTCTTTACTCCTCGTAATCTGCTCAGCTCCCGCTCTGTTAATTGTTTGTTTACCCAGTAAATCCTCATTTCATTCTCGTTCCAAGTCAATTTGTTTGTGGTAAGTTCAAACTAAAGTGATAAGTATAGTGATAGTGAATGAAGTATAGTGAAGTGATAGTGAGTAAAGTCATAGTGAAGTATGGTTCTGACTCAATCCATTCAACTCCGTCTCTTAAATACTAGAATTCATTTATGCAGTCAGCTGCAGGTAGGTAAATAGGCTACAAAAACGTTGCAAATTCCTTCACTGGGGTTTATTATTCAACGATTCATGATTTAACCAGCCAAATACTATAGTCACCTCTAGGTGACACTAATTTGATAATTAATTAAAAATAAATAAGACGCTAAATTCGATTTTTCTGCGGTCCTACGGGATCTACAGGGCATGGACAACAACTTACGAGTCATAGAAGAAGTTAATATTCATGACAGTTCAACTGCTAAGCTCATATGTTTTGTTATCTCGTGAATTTCGTGTTTCCCTGCAAATTGTCAAGAGTTTTGAGAAAAATGCCGAAGATCAGGTAAAATTCTGGGACTTTTTTGTGATAATCTGTTTTTTAGGATGTAGCATGTGTTTGTAAATAACATTTCGTCCAGAAAAACTCAAACTGAAGCCCCTATACTCAACCAAATCAGCTATGTCAACTGTGGGTGACTCTAGGATTTCGCGGAATATCAACTCGGAACTCTCACCCAAGACGTCAAAAGTGTTTTATTCGTAATAGGTACTTATGTTTTATTTGAACTGTGAACAAGGGGAAATTATGAGTATGGTGTTGGCTGTTCTCTGTTGACCCCGTTGAAGGAGGATTTTAGATGTCACAGATCTACCATGGTAGGCTTGGCAGCAAGCAGCACATAAAGGGGAAGCCAATACAAACTCTGGTCCATAGCTACCAAGAATGGGTTCCTTGCGTCGACTAAACCTTACCAAGGTGCAAAAGCTGCTCCCCTTCCTCATCAATATGAAGTTGGACTTGGAGCTGCAGTCGTCCTCACCACTCATTCAAGGATGCCATAGAGCTCTGACCATACAATTTGTACATTGAAAATTTTTTCACCTGGTTGCTGCTGCTGAATATTCTTCATGGTTGGTATTCACTCCACAAAACTAATGTTTGATTCAACGTACAAGTGATAAAGTTCACAGTGTAAGATTTTGGAGGACTAATACTGTATGTAGTGTTGAGCTCAGGCCTAGAGTCACCTAGGGGCGACACCCTCACATCTTTTGAATAAATAATTTTTCTCGCGGTTATTCGTCTTGTATGCTTTGCATTACCTCTCTGTAACAACATGTAAAAAGAAGGAGTGGAAATTTGCATGGGCGCCCTTATAGTACTTGGCGGGTTAAATTTCTACTAAGCTTTGGAGTGTGCTTGTTTCACAGGTGATAGAGCGATTATTGAATTTTCAGGAGGCACACAAATATGATCAACTGATCAATCCAAATAGGTATTGTGGTTGAGAACCGATTCAAGTGCTCTATGCATATCTCCTGAAATTCAATAATCGCTCTATCACCTGTGAAACACGCATACTCCAAAGCTTAGTAGAAATTCAAATCATGAATCATTGAATAATAAACCCTAGTGAAAGAATTTGCAGCGTTTTGGTTTATTATTCAATAATAAACCATTGTAATCGCTCTTGAAAAAAAAAAAAAAAAAAATTTAATCCCCCCTGAAAATTTCATGGTTCACGTTTCAAAGGGTGTAGAATCCGAAATACTGTACTTGTAGATCATACATTAACCTATTGTTCTTGTAATTATCGCCCAATAGACCGGAATTTTCGGTAGTCCGGCACCAAGTCAGTCCCGAACGTGCCGGATTATCGAACTTCTGCTGTATTTTAAATTTATTGTTAATAAACTTATTCATTTTATTCCAAAATAAATCTGTGATATTCTACCAACGTTAGAGCTGAGCCTTCTAGGTAGACAAAATGATCTGATCAAGGTGAATACTCCGGAGAAGGTTGGTATGAGCACGCGGATATTTTTAGCCCGAAAAATAGAAGATGATCCTATCGCCCCGCGATCGACCAGACTTGCAACAAGTGCGTCCAATTACCGCTGTGGGCTTTTCAGCTTAGCTCCCTGTCTTCCTCCCGCACAGTTCACTGATCTGGGATGATCAAATCAGATGGAGTTACATAGTTCATCTTTATGTCAACGAATTGACGTAATTTAGATACTGGCCTTGAGATTTAAGATTTGGTAAGCCATTCTTCCGATACCTACCTCAACCCGTTTCAGCTCGAAGACCTCACGTAAAGCAGCCAATCACTTTCAATCGGTCATGACACTGCGCAAAACACAACCGTTTAAGAAATAGTAATTTTTCGTCATTAACCTTCAAACCGTACAGGCCTTCATGCAACGTAAACTGTACACTCCGTTATATATAGCTTTTCCCAGTCAAATTAATACTTTCGATAACAAATTGATCTTAAAACACTGCGAATTCTTTCACCGCGGTTTATTATTCAATTTTACTTCCCATTCATGATTTGAATTTCTACTAAGCTTTGGAGTGTGCGTGTTTCACAATAGAGCGATTATTGAATTTCAGGAGATATGCAAAGAGCACGTAAATCGGTTCTCAACCAAAATACCTTTTTGGATTGATCAGTTGATCGTATTTGTGTGCCTCCTGAAATTCAATAATCGCTCTATCACCTGTGAAAAACATGCAAATGAATAAAATTGAATAATAAACAGCGTTTTTTATGGTTTTATGATTTTATGGCACTTGTGACACGTACATACAGCGTTTTCAGTCTACCTTTGGCTACATCAAAGCATGTTTTGAATTTCTACTAAGCTTTGGAGCGTGCGTTTTTTAGTATAAATTCAAATCATGAACGCAAGCCAATTGAACAATAAACCCCAGTGAAAGAATTTGCAGCGTTTTTTATGGTTATCAGAATGCTCCATGTATCGGCTACAAAGCCTTTTAGGAGTTCACTCCAGTATCCACATTACTACATCACTACGTCACTAGGTTACTGATATCAACACAAAAACAATAATAAACCAAAATAACGCGAATGTTGGCACCATAAATCGGGCCATAGATCGAGAATGGTTTGGCCTACGGACCTGGGGAGGGGCTCATTCGATTCCTCGTGGAGTGTTCTTCAAAAAGAGTACACATTTAGGACGCCTTGACTTTTTTTTGAGGTTTTTAGGGATTTTACAAAACTTTGACAACCCTTAAAGGGCACTTTAAATTAAGTGAGAGAGCTGGCTCAAGAATTGGGGCGTCGTAGGACCAACATGGATTTTTCCTGAAAATTTCAGCTTTTTTGCTTCAGCCGTTTGGGAGAAATCGTGCGTACGTCGGACGGACGGAAAAATTTTTATTGCAGATTTGGATTTTACACCCTTTGAAACGTTAACCATGAAATTTTCAGGGGGGTTAGCATTTTTTTTTTTTTTTTTTTTCAAGAGCGATTACAATGATTTACTATTGAATAATAAACCAAAATTAAGCCCTTCATCCTTCGATCTCCTAAAGACGAGAACGTCATCCCAGTCTGACCGTAGGAAAAACGCTCTCTCGTGCTAACGAAGAATAAGAATGGTTTCATTAAAGGATTTTCTACGTAATCAGCAGAGTTCTAATATTCTTCCACGGAGTCGTTAAGTTTCGCGGAACATGCCTTGCTATTTCAGAATGACATTTCGTGACCAGATTTAAACAGTTAGTTTAGGGCAGTGAACTCAGCTACCATATTTGCCAGAGCAGTGGGAAATACTACAACAGTTAGCTGTTTAGGGGGGTTTTCAAGTATTTCTGCGAAATGCAAGCGCAGTGACTTCCATTGATTCTAATACGATACAATGAATGGTCACTGAGGGACATTGTTCTTTGATAAACCAACACAGAGAAATAGTTTTGCTCGCAAATACATCACTCTGCGCGTGATATTCACCTGGCATCATTTTCTGAGGGTCTCTCAAATTTTCGACGTGGTCTTGGAAGAACGGTCTAATAATCTCATCTACCTTTTCCGTTGTAGAATTAGGGCGATAGACCCGCAATACATGTCGACTAACCTTATGAAGGAGTTGATGTCTTTGTGAACATGACCTCAGGATTTCGCTCCCATGAATAGCTCCAACAAGCATGAGCATGTTTATCTAAAACATCTCAAAAGATCTATGCGTTCATGTTACCTAGACGAGGAACCTATGCGGCACAGTGAACTTGACAGAAGTCGTAGCGTCAGTAAATGGATTGTAAACACTGCGTAGGTATTTCCTTCGCCCTTGTCGGTAAAACTGTATATGGAGATACAGCCACAAAAAATATAGCTAACGTTTTTCAATGAAATCGAAAAAAATTGTACCAATGATTTCAGGAGTTTTCGATCAAATAACCTAATTTGGTGTCTACAGTATGTGCATAATGATGAAGTACTTACTTTTATTGTGGGAGTCAAGTAACTACCTCGTTGGGTTCTAAGAGCAGCATTTTAAATGGTAAATTCTCCAAGGGAACAACACAAGCGGATTTTATACCTCCCGGCAACTCGTCATTCGCCTTTGCCAGCGAAACAAACGTGCCTTTCGACGAAAGACACGGAGGAAGTAAAACTGATGGAAGGTAAATGAGATATATGCTAATTTTGACAGAGTGACGGCAAACGAAGGCAATAAGGCTGAAATACGACGTACCTCCCGTACCATAGCGGGTTCATTTGAGAGGAGGCTCATGGAATCTGGTTTTCAAAGCTCGAGAATAGTTAAAAATAGAAAGCCAGCTTCGGAATGACGACTGAGTTGCATGCATTGGCTACACACGGATGTTTAAGACCATTGATCATAGCGAAAACGAGTGACTTTTAACAAGGAGCACGTAACGAAGTCGAAGAGATCTCAAACTTGAAAAAGTGGGTAGGGACTTTCCTACTTAACTATTGTATTGTTGAGACATGGTGGGTTTTTAAAACATCTCTCAGAAGTGCGAAATTTCTTCCTATTAACGGTTTAGATTAGAAAAAGGTTGCACTCGATTGGGAAAGAAAAGGATCACTTTCAGAAATCCTCGGCTTACATTATCTTGATCGCAAACTAGAAATAAACACTGCTTATCATTGCACAGAAGTTTATTATTAATGTTAATAATTGATTTCCTCCAATAAAAATCACTGATCTATTAATCGTCGATATCGTTGGTATCGTTATCTAACCCAGCACCAGGCTCCTCCACATTTAGGTATCAGCATGGTAGATCGTTTAGGACCGAAATTAGCCGCATGTGTCTCTCAGCTGATCAGTGTGTCTCTACGTATGGGAAAATTGTCACTACCTACCAGTACAGTTAACGTAACAAGCCGGTTCATGTGACTGCATCCGCTCTCAAAATCAGTTTCAAGCCCTGGAATTGCCTTGTTTCTGTCGGATATTATAACTCGTGAACACTAGCTTGATCTTCTAATCTCTTCGAATGGCCTTTTTTGTCCACCAACTACTACCGAAATCGCTCTCTGTGCAGAATTCTTGGGACCGCCAATCTACTTCTGCAGCTCCACCCTGCGAGGTGATGGAATGGTACAGTTGCCCCTTCCATTGAGCTGAATGCGGTAATGCCCGCCACGCTCAGAGGATGCCCCAGACGACTGATTCATCTCCCAAGGCGACGGATTTAAGAATCGGGAAGGAGAACCATATCCATCACAACCCTCAGTCAGATTTTTTCTCTTCTTCAATCGCCACCTTTAAATCCGTGATAGCCAAATCTTCAATTGTTTGCAACACGGAAAAATGACTTTAGTACAACCCACTTATTTCCAGCATAATTCTACTTCCTCTTATTCTTTACATGGATTTTCTCTAATCAGTAACATTTTCGGACTCTGTAACCGATTTATTCAAATAAACAAACAAATCAGTGATGACTTGGCATAAATAACGCAAACCATTAGGTGACTTGAAAAGTGCTGTACATGATGTACAACGATTCTTCCTTGTGCAGAAGTGACTTAGTGCCGAATTTCTCAGTTGACCAATATCGTGATTGATTCAAGCAGCTTCTGTAAAATTTCAGTTCAGTAGAGTCCAATTGTTATTTCCAGTTTGGTATAATAAGATTGGCGCTTCCACATGCCTTCTCTCGTGAAAGTAAACATTAAACATTGAATACTCGGATAATCTCATATCCGTACGCAGTTAGACGTATTCCTCACTCCTGCATCTGTTTATTGTCACTTGAGAAGCTCATCCGATTGGCCAACGGTCTCGGACCGGGATGAGCCACCTCGATGGAAATGTGGCCCTTCAAGGTCTCACATGAGGACAGAATGGCCGTATCACGGATTCCGAGTGTCCTCCCCGCTCGCGGTTAATTGCTTGTAGTCCGCTGACGGAATAATCAAACTATTGTTCCTGGAGATAATGAAGCGGGGGCTGAAGCATCCGCAGCACGTCCTCAGCCCGCGCACCACCTGTTGCGCCCTGTCAAGACCGATGTCTCATTCAACCCGTCGGTCACCTGACACACGAATCCGTGACCTGACAATACTGTCACGATTACAACCTTATACGGCTTGGAGACGTTCAACATAAATCGTACATCAATGTATTATTGCTAATAACAGAGTGCAACCAGAAATAATTGAACGAACGGAAAGGTGGTTTACTTTAGATGTCGAAATATCGTCGCTGAAGAACCATCATGACAACTAAAATTTTCACAATTTCGGGTTTTTACCAATTTTAACGTGGAATTTGGCGCAGAATCGATTGGTGCTATTAGTTTTTCAGTTTCGATGCCAGAAACGCCAATTTAACGATTATGGCACAAATAATTTTAATTTCCATCATGACTTGATTCAGCAGTTCCTATGCAAGTTCAGGTAATGACGCGTGGGGAGCAGAGAACTGGTAAGTTTATAATTATTTTAATGTTAATTTTGTTGATCTGTCACTTTCCACTTCAAAAGAAAGTACTTCAAGAAAACTTTTATATTATGTTCGGCAATTTTCGTCAGAAAACAACCTCACAAAGTTGTTAAAAACGAGGACTTTTAGCACACTACAGTTGAGGAGCTTACCTTCAAAAAGGCACACATCCAAATCTGGGAGAAAACGCTTTTTTCTCAATTTTCTATCTCTGAACATGAGTTGAATCAGATCCCCCTATTATTTCCGAACAAAACAGAACACATCCACGTCAATTCCGGGGCTTAAGTTATGTGTTTGCATCAAAAGGTAACAAATCCGTCCTACATTTTTCTCAGTGCCTTGCAATCCAAATGGCACATATCCTCCGAATTTCGTCAGGCGATGGGTCGTAGGTTATCAAAAAGGCACATATCCAAAAAGAAGCATTGCACCTTCGTCTTGACGTTGAATATTTACACTAGACTCGATAGATGGCAGACATGACAAATGGAAATATGGAGTCAGGTAAAGTTTTCAATAAAACCTACAGAATGGAGAATGAATTCTTTTGTTTTCAAAAAGGCATAAATCCATGAGTTTTGATCAAAAGAGCACATTTCCAAAGTGAAAATGGATATACAGCCTCGTGTTTTGGAGAAAATTGATTCATATTCTGAGGAATGTTTATCTGTGCCTTGTCACACATTACTCCGATGAGAAACTGCAGAAAAACATCTCCACTAATCTGCAAATCGTTTTTTTCACTTCCTGAACATTTTGTCGGAATGGATATGTGCCTGTTTGAAAGTAAGCTCCTCAGTTGTCCTTTGATAAAAAGGCCTAGCAAACGCGTGTCCGCTAAAAATGGCTTAGTTGTGCTTTGATAATCGGTGTAATGATAAGGTTGGGACTCAAGCACCTTCCTAAACTGATTTTAAGCAATCTATTTTTTCAAGAAATCTATATTACCGTGGAAAACTTTTTAGACGTAACTCGGGTCAACCCGAACATGAAAACAAAAATAACCGAATAAAAATCCGTTTCAGACCATTATATTATTAAATCCATTATGAATATTATTAAAATTGTATTACTACTATTAATATTTTTCAAATATTTTAAAATTAACATTAAAATATGTGATTTCCTTTCAAAGTCTTTTGTTCAACAAGAAAACTTTCCATATCTTACACTTAACTCTGTTTACCTAGTTTACGTAATTTTGTCTTTATCTAAAAGGAAATTGAAAAGGGTTTAGATACTGTTCAATTAATCTCATTGCTGTTACCTGCTGACCTTAACCCAGAAATGAAGAAATTCTAATCATGACATAACTAAAAGAAATATTAAAGTATCATAGCACAATTATGCCATTTTCTCTTACAAACGTCCTTCCGGCAAACTGCAGTAATACTCTTATGTAGGTAGCAAAAAAGGTGCCGAAACACAAAGAAAGTCAAAATTTGCGTCATTTTATGGAAATTATGTTTTTTTGCTTTCCTGGGGTTCAAGGGAAATTGAGTTATGCCATGATGGTTCTTAAACGACGATATAAGAATTCAACTTCCAACGATGATGACAATGATGTTGATGGGCAATGTTGCCTATGAAGTGAAGAACGATGATCCTGAAATCACTAAGAAAGTGATTCTATTTCGTATTTTCTGATAGGGATCGTACGTGCAATCGTTGCTAGCGAAGTTTGTGCGTCCCTAACCAACTTGGACACAAAACGCACGATATAGTAAACGAGAAAACTTAATACGTACAATATTTAATCAATGCATCATTGGGAATAACGATGACATCCAACTTGATTAAGTTTGAGGGGAAAATGTTCCGGAAAATGTAGCAGTTTTTAGAAACATCGCAGATTGTAAATTTCGGATCTTGTTGTTTACATTTTTTCACTCACCTTCACGAGCTTTTTTGTGAATAATTTAGGATTGTACAGGATTCTGGTTCCTTCAGGTGGAAATATTAAACTGGTAAGTACCGGATTTACGGTATTCTAAACAAGGTTTAGGGAACGGGGAATACCATGTTTCCAGGCATTACCCAGGTCTCCTCTGGATCACTTCTGCGCATACCGTACTCGCGCATACCGTACTCGCAATGTTTCGACTTAATAAAAATAATAAGTATCAAGGAATTTAACAATCATGCAATACTTTTCACATACTAAACGCATATACTAACAGCTCGGATGGTACGAATGGATACTAGATGGAAGATGTTATAAGCGTTGCGTGGATACTAAGTGATGATATTGCCGCGCAAGCGCTTTTTGTGCGTTGAAACTGTCAATTAATAAACTTGTCAGAATTTACTTCTCATTTTATAATTTTATTGCCAGAGCCACACATCCAAAGAGCCAACAGGGCGTGATTCTAACACAATCAATGATTAGTGGTAGATGTCAATGAACTATTTTCTCTTAATCCAGAAATCCACGACGCTTCTTGCTATGCAACACAAAAATTCCAAGTTTCAAATTGTTTGTAGAACTACACATGTCATAAACTTAATGTACAACCAGTTATATGAATAACTGTAACATGTAGTTGAGCAAAGAACCCACATAATCATGACTATGAAATGCATTAAAAGTTGAGTTTTACTCTTCTTTTTCATCTCTGAGTGGATCTACACCCAACAAACTGAAATGAATGGCCCCCAAAAGCTCGCACCTGGCACGATATATCGTGGAAGCAATTAAAAGCGGTTATAGCTTTCTATAAACTTGATCACCTTGAAAAGAGCGAAGAGTTATATTTTTCTCTGATTATGAGGTGTATTTTGGCAAGGGGCTCTGACCGAAAATAGATTTAACGAAATGTAGAGAATGTACCCATTCATATCTATTTAGTAACTCGATAAAATTACGATTTTATTTTTGGAAGGCTATTGATATCATCAGAAACGAACAGCCTATTTCCAAACCAGACTCGATGAGGTGTGATGAGGTTATTGCTTATGAAATAGAGTAGAGTAAAAATGAACCGAAACTGATTTTTACTGGGTATTTACTTCAACAATCAACTGGTGTACGAGGATAGTAAATATTGGTAGATCGAAGAGATATTTCAGTATCTTCTGCATGGATTACTCGGATGCCATAAGTAGTAAAGGTAGATGTGTGTAAACCCAGGTCACCAGAGGTCACTCAGACCTGCAGGTCACTCAATCCAGAGACAGTGAGTTGTGGAATAAAGGCTAGCCAATTTGCCCGTTACACAGGTCTACAAAAAAAGTCATGCCCTTTTGAGGAAACTAGGCATTTTCGATGTATTTTGATGCACTGAACACGATCCCAAAGTCCGTTTGCCCTCATCAGGCTCCATTTTTTGGTTTATTATTCAATAATAAACCATTGTAATCGCTCTTGAAAAAACAAATTCTAAACCCCCTGAAAATTTCATGGTTTACGTTTCAAAGGGTACGATTTCTCCCAAACGGCTGGAGCAAAAGATCTGAAATTTTCAGGGAAAATCCAAAGTCAAAGTTTTGTAAAATCCCTAAAAACTTCAAAAAAGGTCAAGGCGGGCTAAATTTGGAATTTGAATGAGCCCCTCCCCAGGTCCGTAGCTCAAACCACTCCCGATGTATGGCCCGATTTATGGTGCCAACATTTGCGTTTTTTGGTTTATTATTGTTTTTGTTTTGATATCAGTAACCTAGTTATGTAGTGAATGTGGATACTGGAGTGAACTCCTAAAAGGATTTGTAGCCGATACACGGGTTGAAGCATTCTGATATGCATGAAACGCTGCAAATTCTTTCACTGGGGTTTATTATTAAATTTTATTCATTTGGCTTGCATTCATGATTTGAATTTCTACTAAGCTATGAAGTGTGCGTGTTTCACAGGTGATAGAGCGATTATCGAATTTCAGGAGATATGCATAGAGCAGGTAAATCGGTTCTCAACCAAAATACATATTTGGATTGATCAGTAGATCATATTTGTGTGCCTCCTGAAATTTAGCATTTTCTCCCAAATAGAGAAAACCGTACGCATGTTTTTATTGTTGGGGGGGGGGGGGGGGGGGTATTGAGGTTCAATAAAAACGCTGCAAATTCTTTCACTGGGGTTTACTACTATTCAATTGGCTTGCATTCATGATTTGAATTTCTACTAATCTTAGGAGTGTGCGTGTTTCACAGGTGATGGAGCAATTATTGAATTTCAGGAGATATGCATAGAGCACGTATATCTGTTCTCAACTAAATAACCTATTTGGATTGATCAGTTGATCATATGTGTGTGCCTCCTGAAATTCAATAATCGCTCTATCACCCGTGAAACACGCACACTCCAAAGCTTAGTAGAAATTCAAATCATGAACGCAAGCAAATTAAATAATAAACCCCAGTGAAAGAATTTGCAGCGTTTTTTAAATTGCAAAATATAACCTCAAAATAGCGAGAATATATTTTGCAATTAAAAAAAATTTGAGCCTGATGAGGACAAACGGACTTCGAATTCGTGTTCAACGCATCAAAATACATCGAAAATGCATAGTTTCCTCAAAGGGGCATGACTTTTTTTTTTGGTAGACCTGTGTAATCACTCAAACCGGATAGACTTCCAACAAGTGAATTGTGAACGTGCTCAGAATAATCGAAAGAATGTTCATTTGTTAACTCGAAATCCTTATATGTATTAGCACCGCCTATGTAGTCCAAAACCGAACAAATTTCGAGGGGCCGGGCACGAAAATTCCTAATCTTATCTCAAATTTGTAGGTAATAAATTAATTCAACCCGTTATTATTTCTTAAAGCCTCTAACGCCCGATAAAAAACTATAATTAAAAAAAATAGTTCGTCCGGATAATCCTCTTTCGAGAGGTGCTCACAATGAAAGCGATTCCGCTCTTCTGCCTCGAGAATTAGAATTTCAAATTTTTAGTCTCGACGTTGTTCCTTTTTTCAATCACCTTCCTACATGTTTGGTGGTGAAGGGTAAAAGTGAAATAGAGGCGTCAGTTATGCGCGTGGGAGGTTGTGCAGGCAGCGCCTTCTACGGATGAAACCACAAGCGTATGAAGAACCTGCGATGATCACATTTGGAAAATCGAGTCATCTAGAATGGATCTTTGATAAGAATGGAACTTCAGTTTATAACTCCCAGTGCTCATACAGCGTTTCAAATTTTCGATTATCGTTCGCAGTAATGTAAGTTTGTTCTCGAACAAAAATCTCAGCAAATTAACCACCCAGGTTAACGGTTTATTAGATATTCCTTTAAAGTAGATCATTGAGCTATTATTATTACATTATAATTAAGCCGCCATTGGGATCAATTAACTACTCCAACTATCGATATACGCTGCAGTTCTCAAAGACGGCTTCTAATTCGTTCCAGAAAAATCGGTGGGCCAAAGTGGTGGCTATGGTTTTCTAAGAAACTGAGGACCTTCCTGAACGACTAGATGATCCCCATGTAATCATATTTCTAGGACTCGTCAACACAGGGACACCTATTGGAGTTGATCCATTAGGATGAGAGACAACCCAAACATGAGAAAAAACGTCAGCCAAGTGGGTGTGGCACATCCTTCGTGTGGCTTCCTCGTATCCATAACATGACTGTATAGATCATTGAAAATTATTGACTAAAGAACTTCGTTCAATTAGGCGAAGTAAATATTGAATTAGGGTAAATTTATTGTTATGCACGAGCATAACTTGAGAAAATAAAGATAGGCATGTTCAACTATTGAACAAACTATAGAAATCCCTGAAAATTTCATCGAAATCGGTCAAGAACTCCCAGAGTTATGCTTGTGGCAAGGATTTCACGTTTGCGCATGCGCAGAGGTTACTATTGATCCGGGGGTCATGAAACTCATAGGGGACCACCTACACATCAAACCGAACAATCCCTGAAAATTTCATCGAAATTGGTCAAGAACGGAGTGATGCGCGTAACAAGGAGTTGCGCATTTGCTATTGATGTAACAAGGTCATCTTCACGTTCAAGCGCATGCGCAGTTTGCGCATGCGCAGAGGCTACTATTGATCCGGGGGTCATGAAACACATAGGGAACCATCTACACATCAAACCGAACAATCCCTGAAAATTTCAACAAAAGCGGACTATAACTTCGTGTAGTTTTGCCCGTAACAAGGATTTGCTGACACGGACACACAGACAGACACGGGACCAAAATTGTTCAGAAAGGTCTAAAACGCAAAGTGCGAGTGGAATTTTTGATTTTGGAGACAAAAAAATGTTTACATTCAGAAGGTGAAAACAATGCTTCCGCTACCTTGGTAGACTCGGAAGCAAAAATGACTGAATATACAGGGTGTCCCACGAGTTGTCGCCCCCCCCCCCCCCCCCCCCCCCTCCTAAAATCGTCAAATGGGAGTAAACAAAAAAATGTTTGTTTGAATCTTCATATTTCTCTCCAAGGATCTCAAATATCATATTTGCGCACTCCATGCACAATTGACACCAACTTTCTTATTTTAAATGAGAACCCCAATTTTTTATTGCAGATTCGGATTCTACTCAAGATTTAATGAAAATTTGACCCAAAGTTGCACAACCCCAAAACTGTCAAATAGTAGATGACGGTGAACTGTAAAGTGTGGCTCATGAATTTTCATTGTTTTTTAACCTTGATTCACGTGATGCTGTCCGTTTCTTAATTTGTCTCAATTTTCGTTGAATAATGAACAACA
Organism: Creontiades dilutus; assembly: GCA_031894815.1. Classification (NCBI taxonomy): domain Eukaryota; kingdom Metazoa; phylum Arthropoda; class Insecta; order Hemiptera; family Miridae; genus Creontiades; species Creontiades dilutus. The sequence goes on from JAVIWC010000594.1 coordinate 1,733,880, forward strand.
TTTGTTTATTTCGCGTCCTTTAGTTAGGCGCCTGTTTTCAGATTGTTACGGGGATTAATTATCGAGATCTGGTTGAAAAATCTAAAAATAGGATATTGAAACCTTCTGTAAAACCTGTATAAATGAATCCGTTTCAAGAAATTCTAAGACACAATCCATGAAAAACTATGGGTGTTTGTGACTAACTTTCAAAATTTGGGTTTCACTGACAGGGGAGTGGTGGTGGGGGTGATAGCCTGTAGCCCCTAGATATAGGGCACTTCCTTTCATCTCCCCTTCCTCCTCCATCATCCTCAACTTCCCATATCGTCGGGTAAACCTTCGAGGGGATTATTTAAAAAAAAAAAAAAAAAAGATTAATCGTTATATTTTTTTTACTTTCATCTGATTCTATTGATTTTTCTAGTTTTAGATGTTCGACCCCATTTCCAGCCAAGTTGCAATAAACATCGAAAATTTTGAATTTCCTGTCGGTAGAAGCCGGCAATGGAGAGGGTGATAGACAAACCATTCAACTATTGCTCATACAACTTATAACGTGTGAGGTGGTGGAGTGGTATAGTTGCCCCTTCCATTGAGCTGAATGCGGTAATGCCCGCCACGCTCAGTGGATGACCCAGACGCTTGAAGGCGTCCGATTCATCTCCAAAGGTGGCGGATTTAGGAATCGGAAAAGGCCACCTAACCATATCCATCACGAATTGCAATGACATTGTGTCTCCTAGAGTTCCTTTTGAAATCAAGTTTTTCAAGACTTGAGTTATATATTTGCGGACAAGTGAAGCGTAGGTCAAAAGGTGTAGTTATTTTATTTTATCTCGTTAAACTTCAGTCGTTCTATTCGTGGATTTCCACGTCGTGCCCATATAAAGTATATTGCACCAAAGTGGGCACCTTGATATACGCGTTAAGAAACTAGTAAAGGTTGGTGTTCACTAAGTAATATCCAACTGTTTTTGGTGAATTAGAAGTACATTACAAGTTATGGAGACTCTGTGACCGGATGAGGGATCCTTGTAGCTATTTTCATTTCTAATGCTATACCGACATCTAGAATGCAACTACATGTGATACAAGATCTGAAGGCGCGAGCCTCACAGAGTTGAGGTCATACACCGCTAACAAAGCCTTATCTACATAAATCAATGATTCAAGTAGAAGGGCTATTCTAATAATGAAATAATACAGCTTTTTCATTCCTAAATAAAAATGTCCACTCTCATTTTGCTTTTTAGACCACTCTGAACAACTTTATTTCATGTTCTGTGTATATTTACAAACTTAATAAGTATTAATTATTTTCGGATTTCGAATATCTTCAACGTAAAACAAAAAACGCTGCAAATTCTTTCACTGGGGTTTATTATTCAATTGGCTTGCGTTTATGATTTGAATTTCTACTAAGCTTTGGAGTGTCCCTGTTTCACAGGTGATAGAGCGATTATTGAATTTCAGGAGGCACACAAATATGATCAACAGTTGATCAGTTACTGATCAATCCAAATAGGTATTTTGGTTGAAATCATGAACGCAAGCCAATTGAACAATAAACCCCAGTGAAAGAATTTGCAGCGTTTTGTAGTTAATATTATTATTTTATAATAATAATATTTACCTACATATTAACAGCGTTTCATGCATATCAGAACGCTTCAACCCGTGTATCGGCTAAAAAGCCTTTTTGGAGTTAACTCCATTATCCACATTACTACATCACTACATCACTAGGTTACTGATGTCAACACAAAAACAATAATAAACCAAAATAACGCGAATGTTGGCACCATAAATCGGGCCATAGATCGAGAATGGTTTGACCTACGGACCTGGGGAGGGGCTCATTCGATTCTCCGCGGAGTGTTCTTCAAAAAGAGTACAAATTTAGTCCGCCTTGACTTTTTTTGAGGTTTTTATGGATTTTACAAAACTTTGACAACCCTTAAAGGGCACTTTAAATTAAGTGAGGGAGCTGGCTCAAGAATTGGGGCGTCGCCAGACCAATATTGATTTTTCCTGAAAATTTCAGCTTTTTTGCTTCAGCCGTATGGGAGAAATCGTGCGTACTTCGTACGGACGGAAAACTTTTTATTGCAGATTCGGATTCTACACCCTTTGAAACGTAAACCATGAAATTTTCAGGGTGGGTTAGAATTTTTTTTTTTCAAGAGCGATTACAATGGTTTATTATTGAATAATAAACCAAAACTTGTAAGGGTGGAGAGGGTTAATATGTTTTCTAGGTCAATTTCCCACATTCATTACACAAAATAATAAACCAAAATTTATTGCTCCATTATAATATCATAGAATTCGTAATACTATGTCAGAATTGATTGAATGCATTCATTACTAATAAGTCAAATCTATTTTGAGAAGTCTCCCTATTTACCATATTCCCGTGAATGTCAAGCCGTTCTATCTATTGAATTATTCAAAGTATCCGCCGAGAAACTGAAAAACTTTAAACGCCGCCTATCGGCCTCGCATTCCCGGAATTCGAGCGTAAAAGTATAAAATCTCCCGAGCTGGATTCCATTCCGATCGTGACCGCATCGTCCGTATGGAGTCGAAAGAAAAATAATCGTGAAGGCGGCGAAAAATTAACAAGACGCGAGGGATGAATCTTCAAGTCGCTCTACTTCGTGCTTTCGTTTCAACAATTGGACACGACTGGAAGAATGAGATGACGGCTCGAAACCCCGTTTTCATTCTATTAGCCGGATGGGTGGAGGTAAATAGAATGATGTCATTCCTTGCAAAAAGGTTAAATAATAACGAGGTTGAAGCAACCAATTACCAAAAAACTTGGGGGTCTCCCGAGCTCAAAGACGCCCGCCCGTCGCGACATATCTGAAAATCTAGTAATGCAAGAGGCCGACTTTCTCTTGTTATTAATGTACCAACTCAATAAAAGTTTGTTATCGCGGAGGGCGTTTGCCGGGTCTCAAAACGGGAACGTTGCGATCGATCTAAATCGATAAATAACGGATAATTCGCGTTTTAAAGACTTATTTGGATCAGCCGGATGATTCATGACTCTCGAGTGAGAACCTGGCCTTGAACGGGGAAATAATTAATGCAGATCGATACATCTGATTTGAGGTGAATTCGCTCTATATCTGTAACAAGGGAATCTTGATCTGGGAGGCAGAGTCGGCAATGACTGGAGAGACGGGAGAATGATGAAGAGATATAAATGGAGTGTGCTTAGTCATCATTATCTCTTTATGTAGCTGCTTTTGAGAAAGTTCACATGGAGAATGGCGAGCAGGAGCCTAATATGGAGTAGCTAATGCTCTTCTCTTAAGGCTAACGAAAGAAACAAAAATATTTATCTTGCTTCACTGTAAATTCAAACACTGTTGAGATTAGCGGGGCAGCACGCAAACTGCCCAGGACAGGGAAAGGGTAGTCGACGAAGTATTTCTCCCTCAACTCGCCTGACCCTTACAACAAGGAGGTGATGGAATGGACTCGTTGCCCCTTCTAAGGGACAAGGCGATATGCCCGCAAGACTCAAAGGACAACCCTGAAACTAAAAACTTCAGATTTATGCGCGACCTTAGCAGAGATGGGAAGGGATAACCATACCTATCTATCACGCTCTATTCTGCACAAACAATCCCAAGTAGAGACGGACCCCGCGCATACCACTTGCATTGCTTCGTGCCATTCAAACTTGACAGAAACGTGACTATTCCCAGCCTTTGGATTTCAAGTTGTTGTTGAGTGCCCATCAACTCTTCGATAGAGGCATTTTTGTGCACCTGTTTTTGCTAGGTTCCTCGACATGTCGTCATACTGAGGAACAGAAGTGCAGATGATATTCTAGTTCGGAATGGATGACCACTTTCTTCTATAACGTAAAAAGAAGCAAGAACTTCCTGATTCTTGAATCCGTCGTCTGGGGGGATGAATCAGACGCCGTCAAGCGTCTAGGTCATCCTCTGAGCATGGCGAGCATTCCCGCATTCAGCTCAATGGAAGGGGCAACTATACCACTCCCTCAACTCACAAATTATATCAGCTGACTGTATCCTTCCATTATACGGGGCGATTTTTCACATGCACATTCGGGTTAACGTACTTTTTTCGGACAAAGTTCTAGCCTCTGACGGAGCGGAGTCCCTTATCGCTCGAGCGTCACGGAAAAAAGGAAACAAAGATCAGGAGGTAAGGTGTGATGAGAGGGGCGAAATATTAGTGCGAGAACGCATAACGATTAGTCTAGGCAAGGGCAATCGGTAAGAAAATATCGATTTTTTAAATCGTTTATGAATCGGTTCTAAAGAATCGATTCACAAAAAATCGATTAAAAAAAAAAAAAAAAAGGTTTTAACTTTCAACTCAATAGCAAAAATAAACCATAAAAATAGGCAATTGACTAGTGTATAACAATATAGACAAATTATTATTAAATAAAAATGTGAGATGAAAATCCTTTTCGATTACTATTTACATAAGTAGTGAGAGAAGAGCTATGAGCATTGAAAATGTCACAGTAATTTGAATGTGTTTTATTGTGTTGATGAAATTACCATTCGTAAAACGCGAATCCGAATCTTCTGCGAAGGATTCCTTTAGAATCAATTCTTCATAGCCGATTCAGAATCCATTCAAAAATGGATACTTTTCTTTACTGATTGCCTGTCTCTTAGAAGGGGGAAAATTTTTCAACAAGATACCAGCACAATAATTAACGAAATTAGCATAAAATCGCTTTTATGGAAAACCCCGATTATAGCAAAAATCTTAAACAAAGTATCGATTCTCGATTTTATTGTATGCACAAACATCAATTCTAAATATCGATGTTTTTACTAAGAAACACCGATTTTTTGAAAAATCGAAAATCTATTGACCTTCCCTAGATTAGTCCCCATCTTAGCTTGGTCCAAGCACCTTCTGCTACTTGAGGTAAGCACTATTTTTCCCCGTAATATTTATATTGCTTCCGAGTCTACTGAAGTAGCGGAAGCATTGTTTTCACTTTCGGAATGTGAAAATTTTTTTGTCTCCAAAATCAAAAATTCCACTCGCATTTTGCGTTTTAGACCTTTCAGAACAATTTTGGTTCCGTGTCTGTCTGTGTGGCTGTCTGTCTGTCAGCAAATCCTTGTTACGGGCAAAACTACACGAAGTTATTGTCCGATTTTGATGAAATTTTCAAGGATTGTGCGGGTTGGGGTGTAGATGGTCCCCTATAGGTTTCATGACCCCCGGATCAATAGTAGCCTCTGCGCATGCGCAAACGTGAAATCCTTGTTACGCGCATAACTCCGGGAGTTCTTGAAAAATTTCGATGAAATTTTCAGGGATTGTTTGGTTTGATGTGTAGATGGTCCCCTATGAGTTTCATGATCTCCGGATTAATAGTAGCCTCTGCGCATGCGCTAACGTGAAATCCTTGTTACGCGCATAATTCCGAGAGTTCTTGACCAATTTTGATGACATTTTCAGGGATTGTTCGGGTTGGGGTGTAGATGGTCCCCTATAGGTTTCATGACCCCCCGGACCAATAGTAGTCTCTGCGCATGCGCAAACGTGAAATCCTTGTTACGCGCATAACTCCGGGAGTTCTTGACCGATTTCCATGAAATTTTCAGGGATTGTGCGGGTTAGGGGTCACCTATAGGTTTCATTAAAAACGTAGAAGATACGTTTTTGTTGATATGAACGGTAAACGTTGTGAAACGGGTGGGGTGGGCTTGTTTGTCCAAATAGATGACTTACTCGTCCAAGATGAGCAAAAATACCATTAGGGCTCTTTTGTTGGGGACTGACTGTGAATTTGTGTCATTGGGACTGAGCACCTATCAGTGGTTCCAAAGCTCCTGATTGTGAAGATGAACCTACAATGGCAAGTCTTCTGCCCAGAACTATGGTAAACCCGTTCAAGATCCCTGGGTTTTTGACAAGTGTTGCAATGGAGACAGGGTGCTGGAATGGCTATTTTTTTGTGGTTGAGTGACATTCTGTCACAATATTACCAATTGCTCTTAATGGAATTGAGCTGAGAAGCAAGCTGATGAGCATAGAGCACAGGCTAGGTTAAACGTGTGAATGTTTATTTCTAGAATAGACTAGGTTACGTTATTTTAGTTTTTAGACTATGCTTAGGGCATAGGTCTGTAACACCATGTAATGAGCATAGGGCATAGGTCTGTAACATCACATGTAATGAGCGTACCTACTTCCCAGATTAAGGACAGTGATATCTATGGCTATGATTAAATTAAGTTATATTGCTAAATAGCAGTGAGTAGTTTTCTTTGTAGATCTTCCAGTCTGGATGTTTCCAATCTCCGCTTCTATTTATAATACTATTTAGAAAGAAATAATCAGAAATGTATATCTACTACTATCATAACAAAAAGTCACATGCGATATAGTCCAATTGTTTTATTTGTGAAGATCTTCAACCCATTGGTAGGATTCGGGACTTTTGAAACCTAATGCAGAAGGTGAGGAAGCGTCACCATGGTCTCCATTTTCTTTATGGCCAACATTTTGTGGTGATTCCATGGAGATATCAAGCAAGAATCTTTGGAAGCTGGCTCGTTCCTCTTCCTCATTCCAGGGCTGTAGAGGTTGTAATAGATTTCCCTGATGATGTAAGCCCAAACAACTCTCCAAAGTCTGAATTTTCTGTGCCAGAATTTCATTTAGCTTCAAACAAGACTCGTAACTTCTTCTAAGAGCATTGTGCTGGTCAATCAAGTTCCTTACCCCTTTGCAGTTGCCACAATAAGTGTATACCTATGCAAATTTTCATAAATTAACAAAATACAGGATGACCCAGAAACTAATACCTAGTATGAATGGGACAAAAATATTCGTTCTGCCAATGCTATCCAACTTATCTTATATTTGAAACTCTTTAATTATTTACATTGGTTGGTCACGAGACATTTAGTGTACTAACCTTGGTATTATCCAAGTCAATTGCTGTCTTATTTACACACACTTGTCCCGCACTCATGACAAAAGTTGAGCAATAGAAATTATTTTTGTTTGAAAACCACCAAGATTATCTTTGAAACATGTAATTCCTCAACTACAAAGAACAAGTTATTACCTAGGAACCCTGAATACATCACCTAAGTATATTAAATAGAGTAGCATAATAATTATCAATAATAATTATTGATCTTGATAATTGATAATTTTCGATCTTGATATTGATAATTGATAATTTTCGATCTTGATATTGATAATTGATAATTTTCGATCTTGATATTGATAATTGATAATTTTCGATCTTGATATTGATAATTATTGATTATCAATTATTGATAATAATAATTATTATTAATCGTGCTTTACTGCAACTAGAAGTAGTCAAAAATAGAATGGCGAAGAAATCTGAATATGGCTAGCAGATTTATCATCTGTAGAGGGTTAGGGATGGTTAGGGATGGTTAGGGATGGTTAGGGATGGTTAAGGATGGTTAGGGATGGTTAGAGGATGGTTAAGGATGGTTAGGGATGGTTAGGGATGGTTAGGGATGGTTAGGGATGGTTAGGGATGGTTAGAGATGGTTAGGATGGTTAGGATGGTTAGGGATGGTTAGGGATGGTTAGGGATGGTTAGGGATGGTTAGGGATGGTTAGGATGGTTAGGGATGGTTAGGGATGGTTAGGGATGGTTAGGATGGTTAGGGATGGTTAGGGATGGTTAGGGATGGTTAGGGATGGTTAGGATGGTTAGGGAGGGTTAGGGATGGTTAGGGATGTATAGGGATGGTTAGGGATGGTTAGGATGGTTAGGGATGGTTAGGGATGGTTAGGGATGGTTAGGGATGGTTAGGGATGGTTAGGGATGGTTAGGGATGGTTAGGGATGGTTAGGGATGGTTAGGGATGGTTAGGGATGGTTAGGGATGGTTAGGGATGGTTAGGGATGGTTAGGGATGGTTAGGGATGGTTAGGGATGGTTAGGGATGGTTAGGGATGGTTAGGGATGGTTAGGGATGGTTAGGGATGGTTAGGGATGGTTAGGGATGGTTAGGGATGGTTAGGGATGGTTAGGGATGGTTAGGGATGGTTAGGGATGGTTAGGGATGGTTAGGGATGGTTAGGGATGGTTAGGGATGGTTAGGGATGGTTAGGGATGGTTAGGGATGGTTAGGGATGGTTAGGGATGGTTAGGGATGGTTAAGGATGGTTAGGGATGGTTAGGGATGGTTATGGGAGGATGGTTAGGGATGGTTAGGGATGGTTAGGGATGGTTAGGGATGGTTAGGGATGGTTAGGGATGGTTAGGGATGGTTAGGGATGGTTAGGATGGTTAGGGATGGTTAGGGATGGTTAGGGATGGTTAGGGATGGTTAGGATGGTTAGAGATGGTTAGGGATGGTTAGGGATGGTTAGGGATGGTTAGGGATGGTTAGGGATGGTTAGGGATGGTTAGGGATGGTTAGGGATGGTTAGGGATGGTTAGGGATGGTTAGGGATGGTTAGGGATGGTTAGGGATGGTTAGGGATGGTTAGGGATGGTTAGGGATGGTTAGGGATGGTTAGGGATGGTTAGGGATGGTTAGGGATGGTTAGGGATGGTTAGGGATGGTTAGGGATGGTTAGGGATGGTTAGGGATGGTTAGGGATGGTTAGGGATGGTTAGGGATGGTTAGGGATGGTTAGGGATGGTTAGGGATGGTTAGGGATGGTTAGGGATGGTTAGGGATGGTTAGATGGGGATGGTTAGGGATGGTTAGTGATGGTTAGGGATGGTTAGAGTTGGTTAGGGATGGTTTGAGATGGTTAGGGATGGTTAGTATGGGATGGTTATTGATGGTTAGGGATGGTTAGGGATGGGATGGTTAGGGATGGTTAGGGATGGTTAGGGATGGTTAGGATGGTTAGGGATGGTTAGGGATGGTTAGGGATGGTTAGGGATGGTTAGGGATGGTTAGGGATGGTTAGGGATGGTTAGGGATGGTTAGGGATGGTTAGGGATGGTTAGGATGGTTAGGGATGGTTAGGGATGGTTAGGGATGGTTAGGGATGGTTAGGGATGGTTAGGGATGGTTAGGGATGGTTAGGGATGGTTAGGGATGGTTAGGGATGGTTAGGGATGGTTAGGGATGGTTAGGGATGGTTAGGGATGGTTAGGGATGGTTAGGGATGGTTAGGGATGGTTAGGGATGGTTAGGGATGGTTAGGGATGGTTAGGGATGGTTAGATGGTTAGGGATGGTTAGGGATGGTTAGGGATGGTTAGGGATGGTTAGGGATGGTTAGGGATGGTTAGGGATGGTTAGGGATGGTTAGGGATGGTTAGGGATGGTTAGGGATGGTTAGGGATGGTTAGGGATGGTTAGGGATGGTTATGGTTAGGGATGGTTAGGGATGGTTAGGGATGGTTAGGGATGGTTAGGGATGGTTAGGGATGGTTAGGGATGGTTAGGGATGGTTAGGGATGGTTAGGGATGGTTAGGGATGGTTAGGGATGGTTAGGATGGTTAGGGATGGTTAGGGATGGTTAGGGATGGTTAGGGATGGTTAGGGATGGTTAGGGATGGTTAGGGATGGTTAGGGATGGTTAGGGATGGTTAGGGATGGTTAGGGATGGTTATGGATGGTTAGGGATGGTTAGGGATGGTTAGGGATGGTTAGGGATGGTTAGGGATGGTTAGGGATGGTTAGGGATGGTTAGGGATGGTTAGGGATGGTTAGGGATGGTTAGGGATGGTTAGGGATGGTTAGGATGGTTAGGGATGGTTAGGGATGGTTAGGGATGGTTATGGTTAGGGATGGTTAGGGATGGTTAGGGATGGTTAGGGATGGTTAGGGATGGTTAGGGATGGTTAGGGATGGTTAGGGATGGTTAGGGATGGTTAGGGATGGTTATGGTTAGGGATGGTTAGGGATGGTTAGGGATGGTTAGGGATGGTTAGGGATGGTTAGGGATGGTTAGGGATGGTTAGGGATGGTTAGGGATGGTTAGGGATGGTTAGGGATGGTTAGGGATGGTTAGGGATGGGATGGTTAGGGATGGTTAGGGATGGTTAGGGATGGTTAGGGATGGTTAGGGATGGTTAGGGATGGTTAGGGATGGTTAAGGATGGTTAGGGATGGTTAAGGAAGGGATGGTTAGGGATGGTTAGGGATGGTTAAGGATGGTTAGGGATGGTTGGGGATGGTTAGGGATGGTTAAGGATGGTTAAGGATGGTTAGGGATGGTTAGGGATGGTTTTAGTTTAGGAATCTAGTATGTAGGTAGGATCCGCGATAGACAGGGGAGGGTATCCGGTACTCGCCCTGTCTCAGTCATCTTGTAGTAATTCTGAATTGAACCGATATGACATCCGATGATGGGAAGACCACAAGATACAAGAAGAGGTGGACTAGTACCTAGGCTGAGGAACCCTACCCCTCACAGATATCCCTGTAAAAGCAGCACCTCCACGAGGGCCATCCTGGGCATGCTATTTATAGCATGGCGAACGCTGCGTGAGGGGAAACGGTGGCCTGCCATGATCAAAATGAATGCACAAAATGAGAATCGGAGTGAGGACTGAACAAATGAACTTATTAGAAAGCCACCTCCTCAGAAGGACATTATATTTGAATGACTGGTTGGTATGGGCCAAAAATGGCCTAAGATACAACCAAATCCCACTCCAGATGCATGGCAGGTTAGGGATTTTTAGGGATGGTTAAAGGAAACCAAGACTCCTCATCCTTAGAGTACCAGTCGAACTCTCTGGAGAAAATTTGAAAGAACAACTCACAGAAAGGAACAACTTCGGGGAGGGGTGGTCAAACCTAACCCCGCTTTATACCATCAAGTAATGGACGAACGAGATTTGGGGCACAATTCATATCATGGGTGATTGAGGTGGACCACAGACCATGGAGAGAGGCAATTAAATTAGGAAAAGTCCTACTAGATTTCCAAACAAGCAATGTGCGTGACTTCCTCGAAGTCACCAGATGCTTTAACTGCCAGGGTTATGGACACACCACCAAGGCATGTTCCGCAGCTAACCCAACATGTAGCAAATGTGCAGGAAACCATGATTCCCGAAAATGCGAGAGTTCAGCAGTGGCATGCGTCAACTGCCAGAAGATAGGATGCGACTCCAACCATGCAGTAGCCGCTAATGGATGCACTGCCCATCGGAGAGCTTTCATTAAGCTCAGGGCCAGCATTGATTATGGGGAGCAGGATTAAGATGGGCCAGCTCAATATGCACGGGTCAAAGTCTGTGCAAGACGAGCTGAAAGCTATCTTAGACCAGCAAAAATATGATGTCATATTAGCGCAGGAACCCTGGAAAAAAGGAATAAAGAAAGGAATGGGTATGACAGTACAAGCAATATACAATAGCGAGAATGCAAATACCGCAGTTTATGTTTCAAACAGATGCCTGAAAGCCATGAAACTCCCCGAGACAGATGACGACATCACAAGCGTCCGACTCGAAGTCGGCCACGAGGACATCATCGTCATCTCGGTCTATTTCAGAAGGCACCAGGACATCAGCACATATATCGACACCTTGACAAATATCCTTTGAAAGTATAGAGGACTCAATGTTGTGTTGGGAGGCGACATCAATGCCCATAACCCAGCATGGGGCGACCCCAGGCTTGATGAACGCGGAAGATCAATTTTGGAGTTCTTGATGACCGAAGACCTCTTACTACTCAATTCTGAGGATTCTCCAGCAACTTTTGAAGGACCACAGGGTTCCTCAGCTATCGACATAGTCGCAATGTCGCAGCCACTATATCCAAGAGTAGTAGGGTGGCAAATAGATATGGAGGCAACCGAAAGCGATCACGCCCTGCTTACAATCGTGATATGCTTGGGAGACAGGCAGAAAGGACCAACTAGAAGGCGCATCCGAACCCAAGGAATTCCAAGGGAAAAAATGGAAACGCTAGTAGCCAGTGAGATGGCAGCAGCAGCAAACCAGCTCCTATGGCCAGCAATTACACAGGAGGAGATAGATGCTAAGGTTGAAGTATTTGCGAGGATTCTCCACCATGAGGTGGGAAAACTCGCAACTCCAACCTCCAGGAAAGCCCATTGCCCTTGGTGGACAGACGAGCTTTCAGAGCTTAAGCGAGTTGCTAAAACTAAGAGGCGGAGATTCCAGCAGTCATCCCACCCACGAGAGCGAGAGGAAAGCCGAAGAAGCTACCTAGCCGCGAAAAGAGCATTTCAGAAGGCAGTTAGGAGAAGCAAAAAAGAAAGCTGGCGATTCTTCATAGAAGACAACGCCAACATATGGAGCCTTCCCCAAGCAATTGTGAGAGATAAAATCTCAGCACCACCAGCTATCATTCCATTTGGAGATGGGCTAGCAAACTTTGAGGAGATTGGGAACACTCTCCTCAGAACTGCATTCCCACTTGATACCAGAGAAAGTGATTCAGAGGGCCACAAGCAAATGCGTCAAAGGTTGGAAAATCCCCCCCCTCAACCAGCGGAACTGATCCCTTGGAGTCTAGACGAGCTGCGAGAAGCAATTAAGTCCATGAGAGGAGCAGGTTCTCCAGGGCCATACTGCATCGAGGTGTCTACTCTCCAACGCACCATGGAAGTGCATGAAGATTACACCCTGCAGTTGATGGTGGACTGTCTGAGTTGCGGCTACTTCCCAAGATCTTGGAAAACTGCAGCGATATGCGTTTTCCTGAAGCCTGGCAGAATACCGGAAGATCCAACTTCATACCGTCTGATCTCTCTGCTTTCAGTCCTTGGTAAGGCCTTAGAGAAGATGATTCTGGCCAGGATTCAGTCCAGTCCGACTTACAACCCGCATGACAGACAATTTGGAGGAATTCGTGGCCGATCCACCACAGATGCCATCATGTCCCTCAAAGACGCAGTAAAACATACCCAGGCTAAATATGCCTTTGTCCTCCTGTTTGATGTCGCTAAGGCTTTCGACCAAATGTGGTGGCCAGCGGTTATGATAGCACTAGCTGAGGCACAGCTCCCGCCAGGAATGCTCCCCCTCTTGCGCAGCTTCTTGACAGACAGAGAGGCAACCCTGAAGGATTATGGCGCTAACTGCGTAAGAAGGGTGGAAAAAGGATGCCCGCAAGGATCAGTGTGTGGGCCGTTCCTGTGGACCTTGCTGTTCGATGGGCTTTTACAGTCACTTCAGTCATCGGAAATCCCAGCATTCGCTTTCGTAGATGATTTGGCACTACTAATCACGGGGGAAACCAAAGCGGAAGTGGAGACCAGAGGGGCAGAGGCAGTACAGTTAGTCATGGAGTGGTGCGAGTCTGTCAAGCTCGAGCTGGCGGCTGGGAAAACAGTGATGTGCCAGCTAAAGGGCAACCTAAACATGCGGAGCCCGCCCGTTATTTGGGTCTGCGGCCGTACTATAAAGTACGACCACAATCCCAAATACCTAGGCGTCCTTCTGTCCAGGAACTTTGAACCATCTGCGCATATTGCCGAAACTACATCAAAGGCTGTGGCATCATTCGGCAGGACGAAATCCCTAGCTCGAGTGACATGGGGCATCCAGTACTATAGTAGGATTACTATGTACAAGGCACTATTTGAGTCAATCATGCTCTATGGGTGCCCGGTATGGACATTCGACATGAAGAGCCGTAACTGGAGTGAAGCCAATAAAGCGCAAAGAAGTGCCCTCATAATCGTAACGCAAGCGTACAGAACCACCTCAACCGAAGCACTCCATGTAATAGCTGGCCAAATGCCAATAGACATCCGATTGAAGGGAGTATCCGCATTGTGGCTATTGAACCACAATAGAAGGACACCATTGCCAAACTGTCAGTCAACTGAAGGCATTGAGAGAGCATAACTGCGGGAGTTCTCGACCAATTTCGATGACATTTTCAGGGATTGTGCGGGTTAGGGGTCCCCTATAGGTTTCATGACCCCCGGATAAATGGTAGCCTCTGCGCATGCGCAAACGTGAAATCTTTGTTACGCGCATAGCTCCGGGAGTTCTTGACCAATTTCGATGAAATTTTCAGGGATTGTTCGGACTTATTAGGTATATTTCATAGTTTGTTCAATAGTTGAACATGCCTACCTTTATTTTCTCAAGTTACGCTCCTGCATAACAATAAATTTACCCTAATTCAACATTTACTTCGCCTGATTGAACGAAGTTCTTTAGTCAATAATAATTTTCAATGATCCATACAGTCATGTTATGGATACGAGGAAGCTATGTGCCACACCCACTTGGCAGAGGTTTTATTTCTGTTTCCCTTTCCGCAGGTTGGTGTCTCGTTAAGTAAACTTCCCGTAATTGGAACCGTTAGGGGCTTGAGTAAATAAACAAGTAAAACAGTCTATTCTCTTGTTTCCTTCAATATCCCTTCCTGCTATTATCGTTGGTGAAAGCAAAGGTACTTTACCTATATACGATCTATAGTACAGATATCCCTAGGCTTGCCACCGTCCCGATTTGACCGGGACAGTCCCGGTATTTTGCCGTTGTCCCGGCGTCCCGGCCGGTTTTGCACATGTCCCGGTTAAAGTTTATAACTTGATAAAGTTGATAAAAATAAATAACTGAACTCAATTCGTTGTTTGTTTACAGTTTCATTTCATTATTACCTTGGATATGCTACGATTTATGATTTGTTTGAATAGTAAGCCTCTAATATAATCACTAATGAACTTAACTGAATCAATCACAACTTTTTACAGTCTTATTTCATTATTTCTTCTTGTTAGTGGTATTTGTGTAAGAATTTAACTGGCCCTAGTTTATTCTAACTTTTTTAATTTGATACTTAAAAAATAGGATATTTTAATGAACGTTTTTAAGTATAGAAATGGTAAAAAACGCAGATTTGAATGGATTATTTTATAAAATTTTCCGGGGGAGGACCCCCGAACCCCCCGGCGACCTGGGGGTATTCCATACCCCCCAGACCCCCCGGTGTCCCGGTTTGGCCATCTAAAATTATGGCAAGCCTAGATATCCGTCACAAGCCTTTAGCGGATGAACGTAAAGCGGTCGGGCTCATTCGATTGAAGGGAGGCCTAACAATAACGATGAAACTTACGGACGGACGGACAGGCAGAAACGAACAGGATGCGTGATAATTGTTATAATAATACCTTATATTTATTCATTTATATCAATAACAAACAAAATTTGGTTACGAGAAAACCGTTTAAATAAGATAGTAAATTTAAAGCAGGACATAAGAAACAAGCAGGAGGAAAACCAAGTAAACAAAAAGCGAGGCTAAGCATATTCCATTTTTCTTATTTTTTATTTTCGGCCTGTACGTTTCTCAAGACATAAAACAAACAATTAAAATGATTTTTTTCTTCGAAGATTAGAAAGGAATACTATTGACAATAATAAACCAAACCAAACATCCTGCGTCTAAGGAAAGTTAAAACAGAGCTTCCTCAACCTCAAGACAAACTCGGAAGCAATATTCATTTAATTGTCCCAATTAATTCTAAATTGAAAGGGAGTCGCAAGAAAAATGACGATCGTTTTATCCCCAACTCGTAATCTTCCACTTTGGCAACCATCCTCAGCCACGTACGTTTTACGACAGAACACTTTTAGCGCTGATGCCTCCAGAATAGTAAGTGACTGAAAATCGGTTTCGCGTTTGCTCCTTGGATTTTATTGGGCCTATAGCGAAACTCAACGCAGTTTTATGCTACGGCTCACCGTAAAGCTCGCTGGTCGCCCTTCAAACTCAATCTTATCCTATTCACATCCTTATATGATTCTCTTAAAGGTCCAGAGGTTTCTAGTTCATGAATTGACAGAGCGGAGAACACGATACGATGTTGTTTCCTCTAATCCATATTTAGATCAGTTGGTACCTGCTTGTCTCAGCCAATGCGAGCAAATTGTGATAGTTTCGAAAGAACCTCGAGAGAAAACTCATATTCGACTTGCCTTGCACTTAACATCTATTTCTTGAAAAAGATTGCCAATAGAGCAGTACTAATATGGTATGATTTGAACCCCTCTCAAAATTTGTTGTTCACCGTTTCAAGATATGTACAGCCCGAAAGTAGAATTTTTAAAAAAATCTGAACGTCAGGTGTACTCCACCCCCCGCGTGCCGTCATAATGTGATTTGGATTGCAGTAACCTAGTGATGCAGTGAATGTGGATACTGGAGTGAACTCCTAAAAGGGTTTATAGCCGATACACGGGTTGAAGCATTCAGATATGCATGCTCCGTCTTACGAAATTTAAAATTTTCAAATAGAATATTTTTCCATTGTAATCGCTTCTGGAAAAAAAAAACGCTGCAAATTTATCGCTGCAGGTGATAGAGCGATCAAATTTCAGATAGGCGGATCAACAAATAAGTATTTGGTTGAGAACCGATTTAAGTGCTCAATGCATATCTCCAATTTGGTAGGGAAAGTGTTAATTTGGTTGGGAAAAGTATTAATTTGAAATTCAATAATCGCTCTATCACCTGTGAAACACGCACACTCCAAAGCTTAGAACATATATATATAGAAATTCAAATCATGAATCATTGAATAATAAACCCTAGTGAAAGAATTTGCAGCGTTTTTGTATACCATGATCTTAGCAAAATATTATTTAAATCACGTTTCTTGTTCATTAAATTAATTGTCCGCCACTTCTTTGCACAGGACCTGGTCAAATTTCAATCAATTTTAGAAAAATATGATAGATTTTACGTAGTATTATGGGTTTGTAAAAAATGCGGGTCAGGGATAAGAACCGAATAGGTAAGTAAATTTTATCTTCATCTGAGAAGAGCGCAATTTATTGTATCATATTCCGAATACAGTGCAACTGAAATTTATGGTTTCTTAATGCATGTAGAGGATTTTATATTACAAGGAAAAACTACTCGTACAAATTGTCGGTCTCATACCTAAGGAATATGCAGAAAGTGTTCAAAACTCTTTTTCAAGGGGGAAAACCACATAAATCAGCTGAAACAGATGATACATGGTTAGATGTACTAAAGGATATTACATCGTGGTTTAGGAATTTGATTGTAAGGTAGGTCAATACGATTTGATTTAAAAATTATCATTTGAAGGGCAGTTTTCAAGGAATATTTTTGTCGCAGGACCATAAAATCGCACCAGGGAAATGGGGAGGCAGCCTAATAACAAATAAAAGCAAGTTAATAAAATGTAGTAATAATTTAAAAGATACCCAGAATCATGTAAGATTAATATGTCGAGGATTTTTCCAAGTAGCACTTACGTTTGCTTGCGTTATACTTGAGGGAGTTCAAACAGCCCTTCTGACATCTGACTTTTGCCAGGTCTTTTGATGACTGCGGGCAGCATTTTTCGGGAGTGGTTTAAAGGATGGTGCAGAAGAAGAGAGTGTTCGAATGATGAATAAATTATCTCTACAGTCTGGGTTTTGAAAGGGCAGTTTTTAACGTAAGCAAATTGTATTGGTACCTGGTGGCTGGGAGAACATACTTGCGTCTTTCCCCTTATCAAAAACCTCAATCAATGTAGCTTTCTCCCCTGAATCCCAGAATCGGACAAAAGTGACTTACTAGGTTCTTTCCCTTGACCATTGAAATCAACTAAACTACTCAACATTTGAAACGTACCACCTACAAATCCAACGGTATCCTCCTCCCAGGTAGTCACTGCGCTCAGTCACGGGTTTGGTTTTGTTGTCAAAGGCTCGAAAGAACAAGGGGAAGTGAATTTAACAGTGCACCTGCTGAAAAAAATGTCATAGAGCAAAATTGGACGTAATTAGCCGAAATGAAAAATGCTTCTGTCAGTCAAAAGAGAATGAAACACAATAACTAAGAAAATGAAGAGTGAATGAACAAAAATTTGTCTTTAGTAACGAGTTGGCCCACCTCGAACTTTAATGACAGCCTCTACTCTTCTCGGCATACTTTCAATGAGTGAACAAATGAAGTCATGAAGTCAACTGATATCGTTCCATTCTTCAATTATCGCTGCACTCAGCTGTTCCACACTGTCGGGATCGACACCGCGTGACCTTACGCGTCTCAATTTTTTTTTCAGCAGCTGCACTGTTAAATTCACTTCCCCTTGTTCTTTCGAGCCGTTGATAACAAAACCAAACCCGTGACTGAGCGCAGTGACTACCTGGGAGGAGGATACCGTTGGATTTGTAGGTGGTACATTTCAAATTTTGAGTAGTTTATTTAATTGATTGATAGAAACCCCTCAGGGAGAGAGAGCCGCAGCTTTTTCCATCATCCGAAAAGAGAGAAACTTAAATTTCACGTCAGTCGTTTACTTTTGAGACGTGACTCATCTATCTGCTCGGGCGATCCAGTTTTGAGGAGCAGCCCGTGGGAACCGGCGTTCCCCGACCGCCAAGACAGTTGTCACCACGAAAACAAACGTAACGAGTGCGTTTGTATGCGGGTGGAACGCTGAAGAACTTTTTATTGTCATCCGTTCAGCCTTGGTCTGCAGCCCCCTCCACAAATCTGTAGTTTGTTCTTGATGGTTTTGTTGTTCTAATTAAACCCGTCGCAGACGACAGAGCTTTATTGGGTGATGCCCTGTCACATTGAGTAATCCTGTTATTTGCTCAAGACTTCCGCTTGGGAGTTTACGAAATCGATTGACGCAATCTTATTTCGGTTATCGTTTTTAGTTTGATGGATCTGTTGAGATCAAGTTGTACTGGATCAGAGGTCGGACTGCACAGTCCAGAAGTGCTACATGCTGATTTCCAGATGTTAAGAGTAGGTACTTGGTTTTGTTCTATTTTATGTTATAACTTTTGCTTCCGAGTCTACCTGTATGTAGCAGAAGCTTTCTTTCAGGAGTTGAAAGCATTTTGTCCTCTAGTCACTTCGGTACAACTATGTCAACTGTCCATGTGGCTTTGTGTTTCCTACAGTTTTCACCAGATTTTGATAGAATTTTCGCGGAATTAGCGGAAGACGCTCTAGATCAGGTATGGGCAACCTCTGACGTGTTGTGGGCAAAACTTTATTGTACAAATGCGTTCGCGGGTCGCGTTTAAAAATAGTGTTCATAATTGTTAGGGATAGATATCAGACGTGAAATACTCGTAGTACGACAATGTTATCATAATACATGTTCGCTTCAGCGAACTTGTTCAATCAATTATTCCAATTTAAATTGTTGTCCCGGCCAGATAATCTCTAAATCCGTTTTCAACTGTTTTTCCGTATGATTTTGATGTCGGCTCATTGTACTGATCTGAAACGCATAATTATTCTGAAGAATTCTGACCTGGAAGTGTTGTTCTTTCTTGTTAGTTATTTTGAAGTTCGTTATTCTCTTGAATTCTTTCACTGTTAATTACCTATTGTAATGGTGTGCTTCACATATAACCGTAACGTCGTCGTACCGGACTTGGTACTCAATGGGGAACAAGTGAGCAGGGAGTAGAGTGTGAGATATTTGGGCCTCACGATGGACAGTAAGCTGCACTTGAACGACCACACTGTTCTCTCCAACGGACGATCAGGGGGAAAATTAAAAAACTGAAATACCTACTGGCTAGCGAAATCTTGCTCCTCCAAGTCAAGAGACTGCGCCGAAGAGTCATCTCATTCAGAAATAATGAAATTTTGGCAGCGATTTTTTCTCTTCGTTTGAGTGAAAGTGGGATGGGGCATGAACAGGCCCTTCACCGAACCCACGAAGTCTCCTTTGGCTTGACAACGGAAATGACAACGCTGTCGCCATATCGCTAACGCCATTTTTCTGTTCTTCGCGCCTTGAAACACAAAACCGCTAGAGACAGAGCTGGTATTTATCTCTGGTGACCCATCAATGTGAAGGAGAGTTGTGAAATATGAGCCCGTCTCCACTCCGGCAGGTACCGCTCACAAGGTGACCCCTGGCCTCCGCAATATCCCTTTCAGACCACCCGGCTCATCCTCTGTCATCCCAACTCCGCGTTACCGTTTGATTGCGTGCATCGTTTCTGTTTTATTGGTGGTTGGGTTGCCCACTCGACTTCTTAATGTTTTGGATATGGTCTCTACATTAAAGAACAGTTCTTGTTTCATTAACGATTGTAAATATTACAAAAATCAGAAAATCGATTGAAAAATTGGGTTTCCCCCACATGTACCCGTGGGAGTTTTTTTTTATATTTTTGCTTCCGAGTCTGCAAAGCAGCGGAAGCCTTGTGTTCAATATCAGGAGCCAAAAATGTTTGTTGGGCAAATTCTAAATTTCCACTAGCATTTTGCGTTTCATAGCCTACTGAACAAATTTGGTTCCGTGTCTGTCGGTCTGTCTGTCCGCATCCCTTGTTACAGCCATAACTTCCACAATTTTGAATGAATTTAGCTCATACTTTAAATGGATTATGCGGATAAGGTAAGGTGACCATATTTGTAATGACCTCAAAGCGGGACACACATTATGGTGGTGAGGCCAAAGACCGTTTTTTTAGGTTTGAAATATAGTTGAACAATTGTTTCTTGAACAACTCAAGCCAAAGCTCGTTTATGACGTTACACATCAGTACGAAAAGTAAAAAATATTTATAACGAGCGCGCTTTTGCATGATCTAACTTTATTATCACATTCTGTGGTTCCAAGTGAACCCTTTGAAAAAAACCACTATCAAACGGGGAAAAAACCTACTTTTACAAACGATTTCCCTATTTTGACGGCTTTTACTAATCTGTAAAATCGATAACAGGCAATTAAATGAAGAGAATATTTTTAATTTCTTTGTATGGACAGATTGAATACAAATCAATAATGGTTTGAGGCTTTTTTACGTCATATGGCCGGCCACGGCAAAAATAAGCGTACCTAATGGTGAAAATGGACTACAACTTTCCGCCCCCTTATCTTTTCCGGACAGCTCGGAGGGACAAAACCAGTATTGCTCTTTGTTTATATACGTGGGTCATTTCAAAATTTTGGTCGCATTTATGTCACTGATCAGTATTGCCGTCAAATTTCAACTAAATACAATTTTGTGAGTGTTTTAAAATTTTCTTCTATGTGGATGTACCTACATGTTCCATGGAAAAGTATGTAAAAGTTGTGCCTACAGGACCCAGGAGAAAATACCGAAGTCCGTATTTCTCACTCCCTACAGCTGTCACAGACCAGAGGTATACAACTTCCATCATCACTACTCAGCGAAATATTTATTGGGGCTGTTATATCCACTTACACTATGAAAGAACATACCATCTACAATGGATATCCGCCTCAGGAAAAAAATTGGATCAAATCAAGTAGCCTTATCAGCCCATTATTTCAATGTCACACAGGGTTTCCTCACTCCCTACAATGTTTTGAAAAGTAGCCCCCAACTGACAGGAAAGGGTGTTTATGAAGTTGCTTCTGTTTTGTTAGCATCCCTTATTCAAGATGGTTCCAACGCTGGTGGTTGGATTTTGCCTAGACCTTCCCACTCAGTTCTACCGGGAAAACCAACCCTGGAGGCAGCAGTGTGGGATTATTAACTCTCGCTCCCTACTCCAATAACATTCTGACTGTGGCAAGTGAAACTTGATCGCACTTGTTGACAATTAGTGTAGTTGTTGAAAGTTCGTTGACAACATTTTGGTTCAACCAGTTTCAATTGATTTGTGGCCTATAAAGGCGGTGAAAGGCTATACCCTCACTCCCTACTCTCTCACTCCATACAATATCCAGCCAATAGCCCCTTAAATTGTAGGGAGTGAGATCTGCTTGTAGCAAGTGAGATTTTGGCAAGGAAACCTGTAGCTAAAATTTAGCTTATTTGTGCTGTTCCACTCACCTAATTTGAAAGACTTGAACGGCGATTCCCATGGAGGTTGGATGCTCAAGAGGGGAAAAAATAGTAATATATACCTCACTCCCTACAAAAGTTTTTTTTTTCTCAAAATGGCGTATCAGCAGTACGGTTCAAGATTATGTGTGCTCACTTGGGTAATATGCCGAGAGAACCGCAGTGATTGATTAGGAACAAGAAAATTGATCAAGTTTCAAAATTTTGTTTTTTTAGAAAAGTCGATACCCAAATGTGACCGAAATTTTGAAATGACCCATATGCTACCGAATCAAAATTAATCCAATTGGCCAGTTGCGACCAGTCGACCTTTTAGCATCATCGGGCCTACTGTGCAACGTCCAGGTGGCTACTCTTCACTTAATAAATTCCCGCTCGAAATATCAACTGCAATCCAAATGTGAACGTATTCGAGATATTATGCAACTTGAGAAATCGAAGCAGTGGGCCTTGATGATGTAAGGGGTGCAATCTAAATGCAGTGAATTTTGTAGGTATCCAAGGACGATCTAATCCAAATTTCATCTGTATTCGACCAATGTTGGTAGTTTGTATGATGCAAGACAGAACTGTTTGGGGAGTTTCGGGATCACGATTTAGATGTCAGATCTTCATTTGGGAAGCTCCCTATATTTGCCCATGGATACTCTAACATGTTTTGACACAAAGCAACCGTTTCGCAAAAGTGTTGATAGTAATACCATTAAGAATCGGATAGAAAGAAATTGTGAAAATGGATGTTACTGGTAATCTATAATGGAAATCCTTCTTGAAATCAGAAACATTCATTGGCTAATGTGGAGATATCGAAACTTATAATCCATAACAAGCTTAGGCATCCATGCAAGTCCTGAGGCCAGTTAGTTTAAACGAGGCTAAACTTTGCGGCTTAGTCAAACATGAGACATCATCCAAAGATTACAAAACAATGTGCTGCGGAATATTGTCACAGCAGCTTGGCACTTTAGAAACGAACTCCTCTACCAAGAGCTTCAGATCGAAACGACAGACCACCTCCATCGGCTAAGACCTCACGTCAACAAGGAAGCTGTTCTCATCTGCTCATCTGAAGCGGAGTCCTCAACTCGAGTGATATCGTCAGAAGATTAAAACAAACCAAACCACTTGACCCAGCTTACTTGGGAAACAGCAAGAAAACCCCATGATGTGCCTTAGTTTTGTAAATTTACCCATAGTTTCAAATAATATTGTTTATGAGTTATATTTGGTGCAATAAAGAATTTGAAAACAAAATACACTGCCAAGGAGATGACATAGCAGCTTCATCGTTACAATCAAAGTGACACCATTATAAAATAGAAAATAGAGAAATCTTCAGAAGAAAGATGTTGAGGTAATTGGTCCAACTTCCTAAAGATTCGTTGTTATATTTTACAGACTGAGGTAAGTAAATGAGATGAAATTTGAGATGAAAGGTGATTAGAAATTAAAATTCTGTCTAATCGTTGGTGTGTGACAGCAAGCCGGAAAATGTCAGTGTTATAGGTTATAGTTTCGCAATTTCAGGCTCCCCCCCAAGGAGGCACTTATAGATGTTTGGTTACATCAAAAATATGTCAGGTTACATCGCGTTTCAAATACAAGAATGGGACCTCAAGAGGCCTTATCCATATAGTCCCTCGAAATATGAGCTAAATTCATTCAAAATTGTGGACGTGGATTTCCACTCGCATTTTGGGTTTCATAGCCTACTAAACAAATTTGGTTCCGTGTCTGTCGGTCTGTCTGTCTCTCCGCTTATCCCTTTCAGACCACCCGGCTCATCCTCTGTCATCCCAGCTCCGCGTTACAGTTTGATTGTGTGCTTCGTTTCTGTTTTATGTTGTTGTTTGGTTTCTGTTTTTTTGTCTGTTTGGGTTGTCTTGATGTTTTGGATATGGTCTCTTCATTAAAGAACAGTTCTAGTTTTATTATCGATTGTAGAGATTTAAAAAATCAGTAAATCGATTAAAAAATTGTGTTTTCCTACATGTTTTTCCCCAATTTTTTTTTTTTTTTTTTTTTTTTTGCTTCCGAGTCTGCGAACAAATTTAGTTCTGCGTCTGTCGGTCTGTCTGTCTGTCCGCATTCCAAGTTACAGCCTTAACTTCCACAATTTTGAATGAATTTAGCTCATATGTTGAGGGACTATGCGGGTAAGGCCTCTAGAGGTCCCATACGAGTTGCGTCTCAATATAATCAGCGGTACGCTCTGCGCATGCGCTAACGTGAAATTCTTGAAACAGCCGTAATTTCCACATTTTTCAATGAATTTTGCTGAAATTTTGAGGGATTATGCAGATGAGATCCTGACCGACAGACAGGCAGACAGACCGACAGACCCGGAACCAAATTTGTTCAGTAGGCTATGAAACGCAAAATGCGAGTGGAAATTTTGAATTCAGACAACGAAAATTTTCTGGCTCCCGAAAGTCAAAACGTCGCAGACTCGGAAGCCAAACGTGTACACAAGGTCACTGACCGAACCTCGTCCTCTGAACATTCGGTGCCTTTTTTCTCGTACATACGACTGTTGGCGCCAACATTTTGTTTGGATACATTGTGAATTATTACCGTTTCCTGTTAGAGCACTTTTTGCTTGAAACCCTTTCATTTTTTTAATTCTCCCATTCTTATGTTCTTTTACGGCGCTCAATACCAGTGTGAGAAACCCGCGAGATGAAATGAGAGCTCGAAGCTCCGAGTTTGAACTCGTAAATGTGGGCCCATTAGTCACGGTGTGTTTTGCGGGCAGACGGCGAAGATGGCACCACCCTGATGCCCTCAAAGTCAGCGAATCCGGCCGAGCTCAGAGCGAGAAACCCAGACCCGACCTTTACAACACCTGGCGGATCTCTAAAATAAAGCGGTTGAATCAAACGCGGCAGTACATATTTTTCAGATGGGGAATTTGAAAGGAATCCGTTCGGTATTCTACATCAACAACAAGCTGGAGAAAAAGATGAACAAATATTTCGCTTCCAAAACCATGTAGAAAACTCTACAGGGGATTTAACGGTTTACTGGATTGTGATCTTTTATATTTGTTTGCAAATTTCCTTAAAAAAAGAAGTTATTGCAATAGCTCCAAAGAATTTAAAGTACAAATTTTCAAAACTTTTCTTGATCGAAACCCGTTTGAAGCATTCTCACATGAGTGATACAATTTATCGCTTGTATATAATCGACATCCTCTCAATAGGATTGAAAAAAAACTTCCGTATTTTCTCAAAAAAATCAATTATTCCAAAAGAAAGAATGCATTCGTTGGACAACACTCAATGAGCACATTGAATTTGTCACATTTAGGAAAACTGCATCTCAGCTGTTCCCCATCCTTGATGAGACTCTGTCAATTAGAAATACACTAGAGACCAAAAAAACCGACGCACTTCAAGATTTGTGCTGTTCTGTCTGGTAGAGAAATAAAGTTGGAAGAAATTTGAACATTAACATAAAATTTATATTCTGTGAAAAGAAAACAATCACGGTACCTCTGAACTGCCCATCGAACCGTTGTTTCAGGTAGCCCAAGGGCCTACTGTAATGCTCTCTTGAATTCACGATAGAAGCCTAAAGGACGAAAGATGACTTTTCAACAGTCTGCCTTCAGTGCGGTCAACACAAGCCGTTTTTGTCATTGTGCCTTTTTAAAACATTTTTCTCGATCTTCTGGTTTATCATTCAATAATAAACCATTGTAATCGTTCTTGAAAAAAAAAAAAAAAAAAAATTCTAGCCCCCCCTGAAAATTTCATGGTTTACGTTTCAAATGGTGTAGAATCCGAATCTGCAATAACAAATTTTCCGTCCGTCCGCCGTACACGATTTCTCCCAAACGTTTGAAGCAAAAAAGCCGACATTTTCAGGAAAAATCCATGTTGGTCCGGCGACGCCTCAACTCTTGAGCCAGCTCTCTTACTTAATTTAAAGTGCCCTTTAAGGGTTGTCAAAGTTCTGTAAAATCCCTAAAAACCTCGAAAAAAGTCAAGGCGGCATAAATTTGTACTCTTTTTGAAGAACACTACGAGGAATCGAATGAGCCCCTCACCACGCCCGTAGGTCAAACCATTCCCGATCTATGGCCCGATTTATGGTGCCAACATTCGCTTTATTTTGGTTTATTATTGTTTTTGTGTTGATATCAGTAACCTAGTGACGTAGTGATGTGGATACTGGAGTGAACTCCTAAAAGATTGTAGCCGAAACTCCTTTGTAGCCGATACACGGGTTGAAGCATTCTGATAATTTTCAGGAAAAATCAGAAAATCTGAAATTTTCAGGA
The DNA here is from genome assembly GCA_031894815.1 of Creontiades dilutus. Classification (NCBI taxonomy): domain Eukaryota; kingdom Metazoa; phylum Arthropoda; class Insecta; order Hemiptera; family Miridae; genus Creontiades; species Creontiades dilutus. The sequence continues at coordinate 1,759,888 of JAVIWC010000594.1, forward strand.
AAATTCTGCAAATTCTTTCACTGGGGTTTATTATTCAATTGGCTTGCGTTCATGATTTGAATTTCTACTAAGCTTTGGAGTGTGCGTGTTTCACAGGTGATAGAGCGATTATTGAATTTCAGTAGGTATGCATAGAGCACGTAAATCTGTTCTCAACCAAAATACCTATTTGGATTGTTCAGTTGATCATATTTTTGTGCCTCCTGAAATTCAATAATCGCTCTATCACCTGTGAAACACGTACACTCCAAAGCTTAGCAGAAATTCAAATCATGAACGCAAGCCAATTGAATAATAAACCCCAGTGAAAGAATTTGCAGCGTTTTTTCCTTTTTGAATTAAGTTTTTAAAAAGTTCACCTGCCGTTTAGATGGTTAGACGCGTGTGTGGTCGCAATACTTGTTGCATTGATAGAGGACGGCCGAAGCCAACTTTATGCATCCAGGGCCCTTGGGCTGCCTGAACAACGGTTCGACGGGCAGTTCAGAGGTACCGTGACTGTTTTCTTTTCACAGAATATAAATTTTATATTAATGTTCAACGTCTTCCAACTTTATTTCTCTACCAGACAGAACAACACAAATCTTGAAGTGCGCCGGTTTTTTTTGGTCTCCAGTGTAGTATGAAGTCTAGACCTCAGACGTCTGGAATGAGCGAAACAAGAAGATACAGAATCGCTAAAATAGGTGGGCCAGTGAACTTCATGGAATCCATCTTTATGAATTCCGTTGCAGTTATAGCCGTCAATTTTGTGGTTCGTGATCTGTCCTGCACAAGAACCGTCGTTGACGAAAGGTGAGGTGAACCGGAGAATGGTATTGTTTACACTTCTTCATTGCACGACCACGTCATATGTATAGTGTAGCTTACAGCCTTTTCTTCAAAAGTTTTTGTACTAATTTTATTGGAATAATAGGAAAACAAATTCAGATAGATGGCCTCACATTGCAGAGAAATGGAATGGTGAGGGAATGGGAAATATCAGAAGCTATTTTTACCTGTCCAAAGAGCACCGAAGAATTTCATCAAAATCGTTCAGGTCGTTTTAGAAGTAAAGCAAAAAAACATGACCCTCAAAAGCTAAGTTCTCTCCATCTAATTTTTTATTATTTTGTATTTTCTTGAATTACACTACACAGGCTCTGATTTATCCCTCTGTTTTTCGGGATATTGAATCTAAAAGGGACATCAGCTTCTTTTGGTATTTGTTTGGTTTGACATCAGAAATCGCCTTTTTCCGTTCTCGAATTACTGACCGTATGGTGACATTCCTCTATAAAATGGATTATTTTTTAAATGCGACTCTACGAATGATTCTACGTGGAAAATACATCCGGAATCGGTCAAGCAAAAGGCATAATTTAAGAGCTCATCCTTGTATCACACCTATCAGATATCTCGGTTTTAAGGTATGTAGAGGTGCTCTGATAAAGACCGTATTTTTGGTGATTGACGTTGTGCTACATTTTTCAGGAGAGAAACATGGAACTATCACCGCTAGGATCAACAATGAAAATTTCGAGAATGGTATGGAAAATTTTCTGTATCAAGGGACAGTAGATCATTCACCTCACATTGATCTTCCAGCTCCACCAAAGATGACTGGAACCGATAGCCCTTCAACGATTTCACCACCTCGAAAATATTGAGGTCGTCCAAAAAAAAAGAGGATTGTGCACCACATTTCTCCAGATCGACCCCTTAGCATCCATGAATGTCACGGACCACGGCCTTGAGTGTGATGCTGGTACAACACTAGAAAACCATGACTTACACAGGGTATTTCGCCCCTGGGCAGTCAACTTGTGCGCTAAAAAAAAGCTGGAAAACCACACCAGCATGGAAACATGGAAATAGAAATTTTCTTGCTTTCTAAGCAGAATACTGTGTGGCTCCTGGTGAAATACGTCTGCCAAATCAGAACATACTCTGTCTTCATGATCCCTACGAGCAAAAGCCCACCGAATTTCTTTCTGCATCACAAATCAATCAAAAGAACAACAAACAAAACCACTTGTATGCGCTTAGCAGCATTTTCAGACGACCTTGCTGATGTTTTGCAGAAGAACGCGTAGGTATGGTTGTTAGTGGTCTCCACTTTTTTTCTCATATTACGTTATTTTAATGATGTTATGAAGCACATGTAAAGAAGGCATCTTACTAATGTGCTCAACTCTCAAAACGTCTCTTCATTGGAAAGTTTGCCGTTAGAAACCCATGTAGCAGGTTCACAAATAGTAGCAGAGCTAAACGCTAAGTTTTTATTAAACTGCAAACAATCCTTGTGATATAATTAAGTGATTTGGGTGCAAATTCTGGTTTGAATCGACATAACTATAATCTAAAGCTTTTAGCAACGGAAAGTTCATTTTGAAAGCATATATCTACCAACACTATAGGTTGGGCCTTTGAACCCATTACACAAAATTTCATTCTCGGAGTCAATTATAATAATTTTGTGCTATTCATTTAAAAAAGATAGAATTTTGATTGACATTTCATACCTACTGTTGCAGTAGTAAATAACAAAACACAATGACAGCCACGAACAAGCGTAATTTCTTAACCGTTAAACGCCTGGCAATAAAAAGCGTCAGATGGGGGCAGCATTCCATTATTATGCTTTCAACGTATAGGAAGTCAAGTTCCTCTGAATTAATAAATTCAGCTTCGAGTTTTCGTTTCCCACGACACTGTTTAACCCCCATGAAACGATGACAAGAGCTTTTGCATTCCCATTCATTGACGGAAACGCCTCGTTCTGGTTTGGCTGCCACATAAATCAAGTTCGGTCGAAAAATCATTTCGTCGTGCATCAACCATTCTCTCCGAAACGACTTTCATCGTGATTTACATAGAGCTATCGATTCTAATCTGTGGGCGTTCGGATGATGTTGGACTGACGCTGTTAGCGTCGTTGACGAAACCAGTGACTGATGCTCTATTTCGGTCGCATAAATTGGAAGGGCATACGATGATTTGATAAATTAAAGTGGTACTTGGGAGCTCTTCAAGTTAACGCTAATAGCGACCAATCAACAAATTGTAGATTTGAATGAGCTAAGCTATCAATTCTCAGCAACTCATGGAATTACTATCTGCTACAACCTCTTTCAGTTGACCAGGGGAGAGGTCCTACTGCAGTTATATTCTTACAGTCCCAGAAAGGCTGTTTCATATTTCCACCGTCTTCAATTGAGTAGGAATGAAGTTAGTTTTGCAGACACTTTGCTGACCAGACTGGTTTCTTGAGTCGTTATTACATTGTATTCGTCACTAAGCTTTGCTGCTTCACTAACTCATTCAACTGTTTGGGTCGTTCCGAACTCTGGAATTCTACTCTACCAGCCCAGAAATGGTGATTTAAATACCACCATCTTGCACTCAGACACAGAAACTCTGAGATAACGATAATGCTGATGTAATAAACTCTAAATAGTTATAATTATTTATTTTCCAGTTGCGATACACCATGAGAGGCGCAGGGGACACCGTAAACGAGGGTGTAACTAGTTTTACAGCCCTCACCTTCGACTCTAAATGAATCATACAATTTACAGTTCGAATCTTTTTGGACTATGGTTAAAAAAACATTAAAGTTCTATAAATAACTCAGGATTTCATTATTAGTGGAGTTTAATGAGTTAGATTTAAGTTGTAAGCATCTAATTTCTATGTAAGGCACTGGTTCTTGAAATTGAATGTTCTTAATTTGTTGAAATGTGGCCACGAGGTTCAAGTCCAAGGATATAACGAATGCAGGTATTCATAACGAGCTGCCAGTACCCTGCTTTGACCGGGTTTAAAATATGTTTTTTGTAGCATTGTACAAAGTGTTTGTAGAATTGTACGAAACCTCTTTCAACAAAACCTATTAAAAGGAGGACTTTTTGAGTGACGCATCGTTACAATTACATCTTATAACAGCAGAAACAAATTTATAAAATCCCAAATCTTTGTTTTTTGCAACCAAATTGATAGTTAAAAATTTCAATACTCTCGAAGAGCTCAAATTTCAGCTCAATCTAACATAAATTTAAAACGATAAAATAGGAAATTTGCTTTACAATCATGCTGCACGTTTTTTTATTTTGTTGATTACAAAGCTTTAAGACTAATAAAGCAAAACCTCAATATGTCTATTGTTACCAAATCAACGTTGATCATCCACTTTCAGTGTGCCAATTTATTTTATTCAATACCGAACTTTATAATTTACCAAGAAAACAACTTGTTGATATGCTCATCTTGTCAATAGGTATAATAAATTTGAACATATCCTTGCAGTTCCTTCCGAACCCCAATCACTATCAGCCATCCTCATCCGCCACTTAACTTGAATTATAAGCCCGCTCTAAGTATCGCTTCTATCAACAGCGGTTTTCTCGTCTTTTTTTCCCGCACTTGAGCCGCACGCTTTTAGTTTTTCTTTTTCAAAAAGAATTACCACTCAACAGATTGAGTTAACACCCTGGACGTCATCCGAGGGCGTTTGGAGACGACAAACGCGCGTCACGTAATGAGGGGATCATTCATCACAAGAAGGGCGTCCATAAATTTAAAGGGAATGAATCGTATCGGAGTCGAGGCTCAATCTAGGCCACACGTCCCATAGACCGTATTTTAATTGATAACAATCGTCAATAAATTGGCTTAATTGCTGGTAATTTGATTTGCGTTGGTTCTGAAGGGGTCTGGATCTGATGTTTATCGAGATCTGGAAGATTTCCACGCCTTCTGCGGCGAAGAAAAAAACTCGTGCAGACATTTAGTGTTGAGATGCGCACTTCTGGATCATTCATCGATGGATTTTCGGCAATAAAAAGTACTTATTCCGATACCCGACCAAAACAAACTTCTGTTATGATTTCGTTCTAATGTATCAGCTGAGCTTGCTCATTCAACCCACCCTCCTAACAATGAATAATCGGTAGGGCTGGGTGATATTCGATATTCAAGAGTATCGATATTTCGATATTATCCTTACAGGATTATCGATATATCGATGATTTCTTAAGGCATAAAAAAACGGGCGTTACCATTGCACCATTGCAAGTCGTGATAATTACCTAATGGAATTTCTATGATGATATTATAATTTTAAGAACTTGCTACACTCTTGAACATACCTGAAACCTAACGAAAAACCACCCATTGACATGTATAATTCAGTGGCTAGATGAACTCTAGATGGTAGATAGAAGAAGTAATAAACAGAAAAATTTGTGTATCTCCTGAAATTCAATACTCGCATTATCACCTTGAAACACGCACACTCCAAAGCTTAGTAAAAATTCAAATCATGAATGCAAGCCAAATGATTTTTTTAAATTTTGGTTTTGATCGCAGTAACCTAGTGATGTAGTGAATGTGGATACTGGAGTGAACTCCTAAAAGGGTTTATAGCCGATACATGGGTTGAAGCATTCTGATACGTAGTAGAAATTCAAATTATGAATGCAAGCCAAATGTTTTGTTTGGCGAACGGATTTAAAAACATCCCAATCCAAATTAGGGTCATCGACTCACGCTCAGATAAATTATAAAAATACAACGACCTTTCAAACTGAAGGGAAAATGTAGATTTACGAGCTAAATGTTCAGGTGCTTACTGCTCGAGATAATTAAATTGAATTATTTTGAAATATTCCAACTTAGAGAGGAGTCAGAGTAATTTGTAGCTTTTCACCAAGTTTTATTTTAAAGAAAGGACCTACGACAACCCCTTATTACAGCAGAGGTCGATCGCAAAACTTAATTTAATCTCGATTAATTAATCAATCGAGTCGATTTAATTCGAGTCCTCTTTTCGGTAGCAAAAGATTTTTTTTCAAAACCTTTTTTTACTGGCCGAAACATGAATTATGTCCGAACTTGAATTTCAAAAAATCCAGAAGCCCCGGTGGCATAATATTAACGATTCCCGTGCCCGGTCCTTTAATTACATCCCATTACGAGGGAAGATTACGGTTGAAGATTTTAATTTATTGGACGTCGGTGACGACCAGTTCATCGTCTCTGAGATGTTTCACGAAAAAACCTTTGTTTTCAGGAAGAATTACACACGTTCACGGGCTGACGGACGTTTGCGCCAGATAATTGACGAACCAATTAAATATTGTGAGGACATATGCGCCAATCTGGGACTTTACATGGACGTTTGCGCATAGAAATGACGTTGCTCACAGTGCCTCGTAATGATGTGTATCGTAGAACAAGTATCGATATTTTGTTATTGAAATTCAGGAGGCACACAAATATGATCAACTGATCAATCCAAATAGGTATTTTGGTTGAGAAACAAAACCCTCCTTAAATTCAATAATCGCTCTATCACCTGTGAAACACGCACACTCCAAAGCTTTGTAGAAATTCAAATCATGAATGCGAGCCAAATGAATAACAAACCCCAGTGAAAGAATTTGCAGCGTTTTTTTAATTGAACCTCAATACCCCACCACAATAAAAACATCTATAATTTATCAAGTCACTTTAGCACTCGTATTGCGTCAAAACTTCCAGAAATCCAAATTTAAACGATGTAGCCAGAGGTAGACTGATGTAGAGGAGGCACACAAATATGATCAACTGATCAATCAATTAGTAGAATGCAAGCCAAATGAATGAAATTGAATAATAAACCCCAGTGAAAGAATTTGCAGCGTTTCATGCATACCAGAATGCTTCAACCCGTGTATCGGCTATAAACCCCTTTAGGAGTTCATTCCAGAATCCACATTCACTACATCACTACCTTACTGCAATAAAAAAAAAAAAAAAAAAAAAAATTGTTTGTTTTGATCGCAGTAACCTAGTGATGTAGTGAATGTGGATAAAAATGTTGGCACCATAAATCGGGCTATACATCGGGAATGGTTTGAGCTACTGAACTGGGGAGGAACTCATTCGATTCCTCATGGAAAGTTCTTCAAAAAAATGTCCAAATTTAGGCCGCCTTGACTTTTTTTGAGGTTTTTAGGGATTTTACAAAACTTTGACAACCTTTAAAGGGCACTTTAAATTAAGTGAGAGAGCTGGCTAAAGAATTGGGGCGTTGTCGGATCAATATTGATTTTTTCTGAAAATTTCAGATTTTTTGCTCCAGCCGTTTGGGAGAAATCGTAAGTACGGCGTACGAAGGACAGACGGAAAATTTTTATTGCAGATTTGGATTCTACACCCTTTGAAACGTAAACCATGAAATTTTCAGGGGGGTTAAATTTTTTTTTTTTTTTTTCAAGAGCGATTACAATGGTTTATAATTGAATAATAAACCAACATGCTATGGAGCATGAACGTCGGCTCCACAATCATCTAAATGTTGAAGTACTCAACCTTCTGGACAACAGCGACGAAGTGCGGAGATTAAAAAGGACCAAACCAATGGATCTAGTCATGACCCACTAAGTGTAGTGTTGTGTTGTGTAGTGGATGTACGTAGTGATCTATAAACCACAAAACCATTTATAAATTATTAAAGAAAAGTTGCTAGATGTTTACTACAGTTGTAACATGAATAAATAAATTATTTTTAAAAATATAGCAAAAGTTGTTATTCCACGTAGGTAGTAACGTAGGGACCTAAGAACTTGAACTCTATCATTATGGGTTGTCCTGTGCTTCACCAATGGAAATCTTTTGAATTAGTTCAAGAAAGAGCTCATCGGGATCCGGCGATCCCTCTTTCACGAAGCCGGTCACGGTTTTTGTCGTCGCTTTTTAGACGGCCGACACCCAACACTCTCAGCAAAGCGAGTGCAACATTGGCAGTCCGCGATAATTGGCACTCACTACGCCGGGCGCCTCTCTGCTAGACCAACGGGACATTGGAAGTAGCCTACTTCAAGACGAACAAAAAATCTCATTAGTGCAGAATAAAGAATGATAACGAGGGAATATTTGTATGAAACACACATATAATGTATATAATACATATTATGTATTAATATCTTATTATATTTATAATCAAACCATTAAAATGTAGAAGATTTTAATATCTTATTATTTTACCGTTTCTAATGTTCTGTAATTGACTTGAAATCAAGTTAGTCTTAATTTTCGATAGTTGCAGTAGAAAAGTTTGGAAGGCGGAAATGAAATAAATGTTTCGTTTCCCTCTGTCTGGTTTTTAAATGATCATGCTTAAAAACAGAATTATTAACACTTAATTGGCTTGAGAATTTTAGTAGGTGTGAGGATCACTTGAAAGAATCTACTATCAGCCGACTCCCCCCTCCCTCATCAAGACATACAATTTGAAATTTTTGGGGTTTATTACACAAGAGTTAAAAAAAAGAAAGAACATTCTAAAACTTATTAGCACAGCAGAACTTTATTCAGAAAAATTTGTTAGAGATTAAATATCATTGTTGCCATGATAATATTGTTACTGTAGCCCATTTCTGTGCACTCAAAAAAGAAAAAAAAAACCGCTGCAAATTCTTTCACTGGGGTTTATTATTCAATGACTCATGATTTGAATTTATACTAAGCTTTGGAGTGTGTGTTTCACAGGTGATAGAGCGATTGTTGAATTTCAGGAGATATGCATAGAGCACTTGAATCAGTTCTCAACCAAAATACCTGTTTGGATTGATCAGTTGATCATATTTGTGGGGCGTTGTCGGACCAACATGGATTTTTCCTGAAAATTTCAGATATTTTGCTCCAGCCGTTTGAGAGAAATCGTGCGTACGGCGTACGGCGGACGGACGGAAAAATTTTTATTGCAGATTTGGATTCTACACCCTTTGAAACGTAAACCATGAAATTTCAGGGGGGGTTAGAATTTTTTCTTCCAGAGCGATTACAATGGTTTATTAGTAAATAATAAACCAAAATGTGAAAAATCAATACGTTTGATTCCTGCATATAGTCATGCTGTATTACCAAACTTCTTTCTAATTTATGATTCTTAAATTTCTTCAGGATTTGTTATAAAATCCATGAAACTTGCAAAACAAGTAGGTATGAACATTTAAAAACTTATAGGCTCAACGGAACTTTATTCAGAAAAAGATTTTATTTGCCATCAAATATCATATAGACAGGGTGTAGAGCGTATGAACCGAAAAACTCCGGAGTTTAGAAGTATTTGCAAACCTATGTGTACCGTTAGAAAGAGCATTAACTTTCCCATCGTCTCAATCCTTGACTGTAATTTTTTAAAGATAACTGAAGAGTAAAAAATGAGCCTGAAAAGTCAATTTTGCAGAAACAGTTTTTTAATGGATCGTTCGTCTTCTTTAATTTCAATGATCCGCTTGAGCATGTTAGCTTAAAAAATGCACAAAAGCCTAAGTTTTCCAAAGGTATATATCGTTTTTCTTTTTTAGAGGGAACTTTTCTGAGAAAAGTGAGATTGTATGCAAAAAACGTGTGTTTTCAAGCACATTTGAGGTTTTTTTTAAATTCAATAATAAACACGAATCGCTGTTGAAAAAAAAAAAATTCTCACGCCAATGAAAATTTTGATTATCCGTTTCAAAGATGTGAATCCTGGAAACATAAAAGGGGTCTATGCACGGTCAAAACGGCTGGAACAAAAAACTTTGATTTTCAGGAAAAAAATGTGTTGGTCCCATCCCCATATAAAAATGAGCCAGCTCTCTCACTTAATTTAAAGTTCCCTTTAAAGGTTGTCAAAGTTTTGTAAAATCCCTAAAAACCTAAAAAAGTCAAGGCGGCCTAAATTTGTACTCTTTTTGAAGTACAAGAAGAACTTTTTGAAGAACACTCCACGAGAAATCGAATGAGCCCCTCCCCACGTCCGTAGGTCAAACCATTAACGATCTATGGCCCGATTTATGGTGCCTACATTCGCGTTATTTTGGTTTATTATTGTTTTGTGTTGATATAAGTAACCTAGTGACGTAGTGATGTAATGATGTAGTAAAGTGGATACTGGAGTGAACTCCTAAAAGGCTTTGTAGCCGATACACGGGTTGAAGCATTCCGATAACCATAAAAAACGCTGCAAAATTTCACTGGTTTTTATTATTCAATGGCTTGTGTTCATGATGTTCAAGCTTTGGAGTGTGCGCATGTTTCTCAGGTGATAGAGCGATTATTGAATTTCAGGAGATATGCATAGAGCACGTAAATCTGTTCTCAACCAAAATACCTATTTGGATTTATCAGTTGATCATATTTGTGTGCCTCCTGAATAATCGCTCTATCACCATGAAACACGAACAATTGGTTGCCCTAACAAAATTTCCGAATTTGACTTGGAATACAAGCTATACCTAATTTTGTTGAGCAGATGAAACGTTGAATTTTTCATTTTGACAATTTCTGTCAATATCTGGTAGAAAATCAACAATTCTGGTTTGATGACAAACAATTTCAACAAAATGAGCCCGATTTCCGGGGTTGATGGAAAAACATCAACGTTTCCTTCCATTTTCCGAGTATGAATAGTACATTTGAATCTGGTGATGAGCAATATAAATTACTTCTCCGTAGAATATCTTAAAGCGGAGAAATAACAGCCGTTTTTCACGCCCTTAATTGCGTTCATTTCCCCACAGTTGAATTTCCGCGTAAAACGTATTTGACTTTCCATTTTGTCGCTGGGCATTAATTCCGGCGTGTTCCAGTTGCCCAGTTAATTTTTCACTAATGTTCAGCCATTAAAGAAGCAAATCGAGCGAACTTCCCTCGTCTCTCTTCGCCTCGACTTGTACAAATGAGCGAGCATTAAATGGAGCTGGAATTTCAAGCCTGGATGAACCACTTTTTTTCAGTAGGCCCATCTAGAGCGTTTTTCAACGAGAATTGATGGAATGCTTTCAGTCAAAGCTAAAATTTTTATTCGCAGGGGGGATATTAAAAGATTGGTTGATTGAGTGGAAGAAGTGAGAACGAGAACAGGAGCGTTGAGAAGTTCAAATGAGGAAGTCACTAAAGGTTCCTACAGAATTTTTTTTTCGAGGAATTTATAGAAATATGCATTAATAACACAGTCCACAAAAAAATAGTTCTGAACTAATATTCTGATTAGGTTTTCCGTACGTATTTTGGTGTGCTAAAAATGAATCTAAATCCAGAATTGCCGTATACCACTCAAAATTTTGGGCTACGGCAAAAAAACCTTCAGAAAATGTCGATTTTTCAACAAAACTTGAACAAGCTAATAAAAAAATAAAAATAGTTAGATATATGATCAGATTCCGCTCACAGCATGGATTTTAAGGAATAAAAATCAAATCTGACAAAAAAAAGTTTTGAATGGTCCTGCGTAGACCATAAACCTCCATAAACCCCCCATGGGGGAGAATATTCTCCTTCATTAAACATTTAAATTCGATGTACGATATTCTTAGGTTTTTTTGGATCACTGAAACTAAAAGTGCTAGCAGAAAAAATATCTTACTACTACTTCCTCTAAATAACCCAATAAACCGGCCCCCACATGGGGGCAAATAAACTCCTCCGATAAAAATTTAAATTTTATGTATATTTTTAGGTTGTTTAGGCAAGTGAAACTCAATTACAACCAGAAAAATATCTTCTTCCTACTTCACCCCCCCCCCCCCACATGGGGGCAAATATACACCTTGGATTAAGTTGTAAATTTGAAATATATCTTTAGGTTATTTGAGTCAGTGAAACTGAAAATCTCAACTATCTATTCAACTATTTTTATTTTTTTATTAGCTTGTTCAAGTTACTGTTGAAAAACGCTGCAAATTCTTTCACTGGGGTTTATTATTCAATTGGCTTACGTTCATGATTTGAATTTCTACTAAGCTTTGGAGTGTGCGTGTTTCACAGGATAGAGCCATTATTGAATTTCAGGAGATATGCATAGATCACGTAAATCTGTTCTCAACCAAAATACCTATTTGGATTGATCATATTTGTGTGCCTCCTGAAATTCAATAATCGCTATATCACCTGTGAAACACGCACACTGCAAATTCATTCAGTGGGGTTTATTATTCAATTTCTATTCATTTGAGTTGCATTCATGATTTGAATTTCGACTAAGCTTTGGAGTGTGCGTGTTTCACAGGTGATAGAGCGAACTACAAGTATCCACATCGGCTGTCACTCCAGTATCGACATTCACTACAACTCGAAGCTATCGGCCGGACATCACTAGGTTACAAACAAACAATCATAAACCAAAAAACGCAAATGTTGGCACCATAAATCGGGCCATACATCGGGAATGGTTTGACCTACGGACTTGGGGAGGGTCTCATTCGATTCCTCATGGTATGTTCTTCAAAAAGAGTACAAATTTAGGCCGCTTCGACTTTTTTGAGGTTTTTAGGGATTTTACAAAACTTTGACAGGGCACTTTAATTTGAGTGAGAGAGCTGGCTCAAAAATTGGGGCGTCGTCGGACCAAGATGGATTTTTCCTGAAAATTTCAGATCTTTCGCTCCAGCCGTTTAGGAGAAATCGAAATCAGAATATTATTACTTTTTTTGTGGGGCTGGGTAGATATGCCTCCAACACCCAGGTGATACCTTTGATGCGAGCTCCATACTTTTCCTCAGACTTGCGATCAAGAGTACAAGTTGAGGTTTAAACAGAAACATAGCTAAGCGTCGTTTAATTTTGAAACTGCGTTTAAGGTACTGTTCGCGTTTACCGTGTGTGCTAGCCCGTATTACATTAGTAGACGAAATTGTGGTTTAAATGGTAGAAAAGTGCAGGAAGAAGACAAAAACGCAGAATTAGCTCACGGAACAACAAAATTAGTTATAGTTCCATGTGACCAACTGCTGGTTTTCGGCATCGTATGTTCAAAATCTTCTTAAAGGTGAAGTGAACCAGTTGGTTTTTTGTGTTGAAATCAGTCGCCATCGAGTGTATGAGAAAACCAGAGATGGAGATGGACCTTGTAATGGATGCATTATTTTTCAATGTGTTTACTTATACACCTATGTATGTGCTATATATATTTTACGTTTGGGTTGAATTCAAGTCAACCGAATATGCACCTTTCGAAACTTATTTTTGTGAGAGAACGAACATACCTGTTGGCCCAATGTTGATGCTCTTATTGAATGATTCCATTAATTTGTAATATACTTAACATTGCTGCGTATCTGCGGCAGTTAACTCCAAATCTGGATGGGACTCACCTGAAACAAAAACAAATAACGACACCCGTAAATCCTTCATTCGTCAAAGAACAAGAAAATTGAAGAAACGCATAAGAAAAATACTGAATCATTAGCATTAGTATTAGCAAATGCTCAATAGTATTCGTCATCGAGCATCATTAACGAATCACATCCCCCACAGTCAAAAACCATGGGCTGCTATTGCATGGAGAAATACCATCCTAGGACCACGTTAGCAGAACTGCAAACAAAGCAGCAGCAGTTGTTGCTATCTTTGCTAAATGTGGCAAAACATGGTGGCTTTTCACCCTGCAATTCTCCTCGAGAAAAGCTCAAAAGTCGTAATGTTGTACAGAGCTTTCTGCATGGTTCGGAACAGTCTGAAGGGAAGTCAAAGTCCATCGAAGGAACCACCCAGAGGGGAAGTTGGGAAAAGTCCTTGTGGACGATGCAGGTCCATTGGGGAGTCATTTTTGGTTTATTATTCAATAATAAACCATTGTAATGGCTCCAGAAAAAAAATTCTAACCCCCCCCCCCCCCCCTGAAAATTTCATGGTTTACGTTTCAAAGGGTGTAGAATCCGAATCTGCAATAAAAAATTTTCCGTCCGTCCGCCGTACGCCGTACGCACGATTTCTCCCAAACGGCTGAAGCAAAAAATCTGAAATTTTCAGGAAAAATCCATGTTGGTCCGACAACGCCCCAATTCTTGAGCCAGCTCTCTCACTTAATTTAAAGTGCCCTTTAAGGGTTGTCAAAGTTTTGTAAAATCCCTAAAAACCTCAAAAAAAGTCAAGGCGGCCTAAATTTGGATTTTTTTTGAAGAACTTTCCATGAGGAATCGAATGAACCCCTCCCCAGGTCCGTAGGTCAAACCTTTCCCGATCTATGACCCGAATCATGGTGCCAACATTCGCGTTATTTTGGTTTATTGTTGTTTTTGTTTTGATTGAAGTAACCTAGTGATGTAGTGAACGTGGATACTGGAGTGAACTCCTAAAAGGGTTAATAGCCGATACACGGGTTGAAGTACTCTGATAACAATAAAAAACGCTGCAAATTCTTTCACTGTTGTTTATTTTCAATTGGCTTGCGTTCATGATTTGAATTTCTACTAAGCTTTGGAGTGTGCGTGTTTCACAGGTGATAGAGCGATTATTGAATTTCAGGAGGCACACAAATATGATCAACGATCAATCCAAATAGGTATTTTGGTTGAGAACAGATTTACGTGCTCTATGCAAATTTCCTGAAATTCAATAATCGCTCTATCACCTGTGAAACAGGGACACTTAGTCCCAAAGCTTACAAAGCTTAGTAGAAATTCAAATCGTTAACGCAAGCCAATTGAATAATAAACCCCAGTGAAAGAATTAGCAGCGTTTTTAATATGTACACGAGGAAGCTTAGTGTCACACCCAACTTGGCAGACGATTTGTTAGTGTGTGATTTCTTAATTCGAATTTTAAAATATTCCCAAACAAAATTGCTAAAAGCCGAGTTTTTTTTTCAGAATATCACTGAAAAAACATGTTTCAGTCATGAACCAGGTCGTTCGAAAATTGAAGCTGCTTTGACTTATGTTGAAAATGGTACTTCAATTTCACAACTCCATAATTTTTGTTTGAGTAAACTAAAATTACTTAGATAAAGATTTTTCTCTATCGAATTGGTCTGTTCAACTCAATGCAACGTGATTATACTGCTATAATTTTCGAAAATTCGCTGCGTGACTGGAACATTGTTATCAGGTTATGAGTATCCACAGCAGAGTTTTATCTGAAGACATAGTTGAGGAAATAGTTTCATCCAGTTTAAGTGCTAATCCTGTTCGTTCATGCTGGTGGGGGACAGTCCAGGCCAGAATTCGTTTGGTTAATCAAAATGTCTGGCAGTTCGGCACTGCGACAAGTTGAAGAGAGTAAGCCCTGGTGCACCGAAAGTTCAGCATACGTCTGTGACCTGCACGAAACAGACGATACCTGAGACTTTGCAGTTTTATCAGCCCTGTCTCAGGTGGTGCAGCCCCAGTGATTCTGCTCGTACAGGAGTCGTGCCTGTCCATCTATTGGCATTTGAACGATTGAAGGTATATGTGGGGCAGGAGAAAGGCCAGATAAAGGCTTTCTCATTCAGAATGTTTAACTACCGGTTATGGCATCCAACTATGGGGCTGCACAGCAAAATCCAACATGCAAATGATTCAAACTTTCCAAAATAAGGTACTGAGGTGTGCAGTAAACGCTCCCTGGTACATCAGAAATGACGACCTCCATAAAGATCTCAGAGTGGAAACCGTAAGAGATACTGCGAAAAAATTAGCTCGAAGATATGAACAGCGGCTTCACGCTCATACTAATTTGGAAGCCATTCAGCTTCTTGACGACTCCAGTACTATTCGGCGCCTGAAGAGGACCAAACCCTTGGACTTGGTATGCTGATACCGATGTGATAGTGTAGTGTGGTGCTAGTTAGTGAACTCTCACCATGAAATTGCGTAATTATGTTATAGCTAAATAACTTGATAGTTACTTACTGTATGTATGAATGATGTAACTAGTTGTTATGTTCAATATATAATAAATATATAAATATAAGCTTAAAAAAAAAAAAAAAATTCAGAATGTACTCATTTTCAAAACTTTCTCCCAAATTGTTTCCTCAAATTAACATTATCGGCCACCTTGACAAGGAAAATATACACCTGATTGGTAATCCCAGTCAGATGATTGTCCATCGTCAGTTGGGTTAAAACATTGAGATTCAACGGTAGCTCGAAAACTCGGACTTGTTTGAAGCTCGAAACAGACCCCAACCGAGCCAAAGGCATGACCGGAGTGGGAGAGCGATTAAATTCGGAACACCGACCCAAACCTTCAAGAAACACAAGATTAAAAAAAAAAGTCTTCAATTAAATCAGCCGGATCAGAGCGACGAGGGGTTCAAAGCCGATAAGGTCGGATGTGTCGGAATTTATGAGAATTGTTGATTTTAATCGCGACACCGGGCGAACGTAAACGAAAACTGGTTTAAAAGCGGGGGGTTCCCAGCTGGGTCAGCCCCATAAGCCCTCAGCGGTAATTCATGACCGGGGTTTCTCCCGGGGCTCTCGCATTGTTGGTTGAGAGTGGATGCATTTCCTTAAATCTTCTTACGCCGTTCAGTTGTAAGAGAAAGGAAGAAAACAAGTCCGGTCGTTGATAACGAACAGTTCCTTCCATTGTTTTCGTTATAACGAGTGACCGTAACTTCCTGACGTTTCCAAAGGGTGTAAATTACAGTGAACGCCTCGTCCCGTGATAGGAATCAATTATAACTGCGTTAACCTTAAGCGATTGTATTGACTCAAGGCGTGTCATTATTATTTAAAGCACTTTTAAAGTACCTGTTAGTTGAATTGGTGAGAATACAACAAAGAGAAATAGCATGTAAAAGTGAACTGATGATAGGATGACTGCATGTTTTTGACGTACCCATCTTGGTTATTGACTCAAGGCGTTTCATTGTTATTTAAAGCACTTTTAAATTACATGCTAGTTAAATTGGTGAGAACATAACAAAACAACATGTAAAAGTGAACTGATGACAGGATGACTGCAGGTTTTTGACACATCTTTTGTGTCATCTGGACTGCAGCTTTCTAATTTAAAAACGCTTCAAATTATCACTAAGTCCTTCATCATTTTTCTGCCTTTATTATTCGTAGTTTGTGGTACATCACCTCAACTCGCTCCTTCATATTTTGCAATTGTTTCGCTTATTTCAGAAACCCCATAAGTCCAGTTTTTCACATTTCGAGATAATGAAGAAAAACATACTAGCGGCCCTAAACATGATTTTCCAAGTCCACCAAAAATAAATGTATAAATTGAGTTTGGGATAAGCCAAGGAGTTGGTATCGGTTTAAGCTAGTGGACAAGGACCTCATTGCTAATTGATAAATTCGTAAACATCTATGGAAAGTGTGGGTAGTTCAATAGTCAGAACATATGACTTTCCCACAATAAGCAATGCTTAACAAGTCCGTTCCAACAATACTGCCCTAATTCCAAAAATGTGATTATTGATACATCAATTTACTGGGTGTGAGAGATTGATTACAACCAACTTAGGTAGGGATGAGTTATAGGTTTTATATACCCACTTTGCGTTTTCAGGAACAAAGTTCTCGGAATACATCAACCAGATGATTGGATTTTACAATAAATTTATATTTTTGTATCAATAATATTTTCAGTTCATGCTGAAAAAGCTCAAACTGAAATATTGTCTGGTTCAGAAGAAAGAACTCTTTATATGGAACTGAATTTACCTGACCTTACGAAGTTACTGCATGCTACAATGGAGAGTATACTGATATTGGGTTAACAATGCCAGATGTCTTGAAGATGTTAATCGAGCGGAGCCAGCACTCCTTGTGAAGATTGAAGGAACATAAACGTTTTTATTTGAAAGTTTGGTGATTGTCAACAATCACAAGGTGATTCCTCCCCGTTCCCATTATGGAGCCCAAAAGCCACGAAACGGGTAAAGCAAGGCATACCTTAACAAATAAAACTCTTCCCGTTTGAGGTAGGGATAAATAAGTCTACATTAGTCCTGCATTATCGGCTTCGTCTGGTTCAGAAGAAAGAACTCTTTATATGGAACTGAATTTACCTGACCTTACGAAGTTACTGCATGCTACAATGGAGAGTATACTGATATTGGGTTAACAATTCCAGATGTCTTGAAGATGTTAATCGAGCGGAGCCAGCACTCCTTGTGAAGATTGAAGGAACATAAACGTTTAAGTTTGGTGATTGTCAACAATCACAAGGTGATTCCTCCCCGTTCCCATTATGGAGCCCAAAAGCCACGAAACGGGTAAAGCAAGGCAGCTACCTTAACAAATAAAACTCTTCCCGTTTGAGGTAGGCTCTTCAAGCTTGATAAATAAGTCTACATTAGTCCTGCATTATCGGCTTCGTCTGGTTCAGAAGAAAGAACTCTTTATATGGAACTGAATTTACCTGACCTTACGAAGTTACTGCATGCTACAATGGAGAGTATACTGATATTGGGTTAACAATTCCAGATGTCTTGAAGATGTTAATCGAGCGGAGCCAGCACTCCTTGTGAAGATTGAAGGAACATAAACGTTTTTATTTGAAAGTTTGGTGATTGTCAACAATCACAAGGTGATTCCTCCCCGTTCCCATTATGGAGCCCAAAAGCCACGAAACGGGTAAAGCAAGGCAGCTACCTTAACAAATAAAACTCTTCCCGTTTGAGGTAGGCTCTTCAAGCTTGATAAATAAGTCTACATTAGTCCTGCATTATCGGCTTCGTCCACCCGCAATTAAATAAATTTTATGTATTCAGTCGATTTCTTCCGCAAGAAAACTCGCAAGGTGGCGCATTCCGATGTTTTCTCACATTAGATGGTGATTTGGCTCAAATCTTGACAAAAACTTATCTGAAAAAGTGATGAACTGGTAATAAAAAAAATATCTAAGGGAATTTAGTTGGTTATTTTTTCAAATTGAGTTTGGGATAAGCCAAGGAGTTGGTATCTATATAATTACCGGACAATCTGCTCTATCAGATATTTCAGCTCCATGTTTTAGGGGAATGGGAGGAGGGTTCGTTTTGTCATTTGCGTATGGGCTGTCTCTATAATAAACTACCGAAACGCACATTGGTTTTCAATTTCTCGACTCGTGATTGAATATTGAATTTAAAGGGGTAATTAATGAACATAAAACCGTAGTTCATTGACAAAGAACACTGTTTGAGCAATCTACGAGAGAAAATATCTTCCAACTAGCGATGAGCATCGATGTTCAATGTTTTTGAAACATCGATGTTTGCATGTCGATTTTCGATGTTTTTGACATCGATGGTAAGGGAACGATGTCTTTCGTACTTCAATGTTATCGTACACATGCATCATTTCCCAATATGTTATGAACTGAACTGAATAAAATGACTTCAACTGAACTAGTGTGTGACAACGCCGGGTAAATCAGCTACTATTTGTATTTAATATTAGTATACATCGACAATAGATTGAAATCTTGATGTTGAAAAACTAAAAATCGTTCTACCTCTGGCACAAATAGAATACATCACCACTTTTAGCTGAGAGGAAGCAGGAATCTGATCTCTAAAGCTCTCTGGAGGATAAACAATTTTCAGAGGTGAAAAATGGACGACGGTAAATTTTTCTCAAAAACCGGTCAGACAGAAACCTATCACTAAAGCGCTAACTGCTCACAAATCGTGCCTGCCCACTCCAACTTGTCCAACATAAGTCACTCTAATGACTTAATTTCGTTTCGCGTTGGTTACAACCCGGGGTTTCGGTTTTTTTCCACTTCCATCATCAGGGCTTTTTCTGGGTGAATCGAGAAGGCATGATCATGTCATCAATGCCCCATTAACGGTCGTTCGTCTTCGGTAGCTGACACCCTTTTAGCCGAGGATGCCCACAGGGGACAGGGATAGTTCGTCTCCCTCCATCACACCGGATGCACATCATAAATAACACTTTAATGAGGAGAACACCAACTTGATCCCTTCAGTGAGCTTAAAGAAATCTTGGATGTCATGCTTTGGTGTGAGTCAATCTGCTGCTGTTTTGGTGTTCCGAGATGATTCATAAGTCTCGAAGATGAATGCGACTCAACGCAGTCGGAAATGAGTTTTAGAACACGTAGGAGTCGGATTGTGCATTAGTCCTGGGACAACCTGTATTACTAAAAAATACCTAATGTTTGAAAATTGGGAAAGCTACGGAGGAGGCATTGGCTTGGTCAGGGGTTAGGATATGCAATGACCCGCACGACCCCCCGGTCTTGAAGGAGGGGTTGCTTTGTGCGCCGTGTATTATCAACCCCAATCTGATTAGGCCGTAGCATTGGGTGTTGCAATGTTGAAATCGAGTTCATACAAACAGTTAGAGTTTAAACAAGATTGTTGAGATATAAATTAAAAAATAATTATTTAAAAATGAAAATGATTGAAAACGTTCATTTGTGATCAGCGTCTACGGCATTGTTTGTGATCAGCGTGGCGTCATGAACACATACATGCCACAAGTGAGTACGTTGACATGATTTTTGTGTACGGTTTTGCCAATGGTAATGCTTCTGAAGCAGCAAGGGAGTCACACTTCTCCTGTGTACAACTCACACCCTAGCGAACACGTCGGATAGTAAGAGGAAAAAATATTGGTAGATAATATTGTTTATGTCACTGATCCTTCTTTATCTAGTAAACTTTCTGTTTTTTATCTACTACCTAATTGTTTTTTGTCAATAAGGTTTTGGTTATTACTACCAGCTATGTTCAATAGCTAGAGCGCACCATGATGAATGGGAATATTCAATAGGGAAAACCTCGCTGAAGGAAATACAGCGAGGAAAGAGACGAAAGGGAAGAGTTGGTAATGATACGGAAGCCTGGTTTGCTAAGGGTCCATAGTGTCAGCAAAAAGATGAATGCAACTCATCGTAATCAATCGTAAATGAACACAAACAATAGCCGTCTGTCGGCTCTTCGATGATCTTAGGCCGGACAGCTTAGAAATAACGTAGACGCTGATCACAAACAAACGAGTATATGCATCCGACAAAACTAACTTAAATCGTCACTTGAGAGGTATGGCGTTGTCACCATTCGATTCAGCGAGAAAAATTACGTATATCCCACATACAACCTTTTTTCGTCGAGACTTTTGGAAAAACCTCCATTTTAACAGAAAACACTTTTTTCTGCAGTTAAACACCATTGCCTAAACTAAAAATATTTTTAAAAACCAAAACGACTAAACCGTTGGGAAGCTGGCATTTCGGCGCACGTTTTACCAGGCCTGCACAGTTCAGCGTCAAGCATTCATGGGGTTTCTAGGCAGGATGAAAAACAGGCGATTTC
The DNA here is from genome assembly GCA_031894815.1 of Creontiades dilutus. Lineage (NCBI taxonomy): Eukaryota > Metazoa > Arthropoda > Insecta > Hemiptera > Miridae > Creontiades > Creontiades dilutus. The sequence goes on from JAVIWC010000594.1 coordinate 1,780,892, forward strand.
AAGATTTTGACAAAACTGGCATTTCGCGCAGCAATCGCACATCTTCAATGCAATAAAAAAAAGTTTTCTGACATCAAATAGATATAAAATTTAACGCTCTTTTTAACGGTGTCATCAAATTAGAGCTATCTCCAAAATTGAGGTAGTTATGACGGTTTTAATGACATTAGATCGAAAACACGAAAAAAAAAACTAGAATCGAGAATAGCTCGGAAACGAGGCCTCTGGCAAAAAATTGCTAAGAGGAATTTTTGTTCGGAGGTGAGTTGTAGAACACGTAGGATTCGGATTGTGCATAACTCCCGGGACACCCTGTGTAATCGGGGAAATAATTATGCAACATCCGCTTTATCAGCTGTCCCTTACGTACACGAAATACAAATCAACGTCAGCATTGAGACCTTCAATAGCAATATGCAGCTCGACTAGTTGGCTATTGAAACAAACATTAGCGATCTTCGAGTACAAAAGCGTCTGCGCATCTGATGCGATATGAGGGGATTCTACGTTTTATTCTTTTTAAAAGAGATGAAGGATGCATTGAACCACTAATCAACTTATGAATGCAGATTTCATCAATAACCATTATCCTATCCGACGATGAATTCAATTTTAATCTTTTCATCGTTGTGTCCAGCTGGGGAGATGAATCCTTCCTCTTTATTTCCTTAGGCCTCTTTTTGCAGACCTTGGTGCTTAAGTCAGCAGTTTGATTCCTGTACTCTTTGAAGAAGAGTGTCCTTTGTCGCCTCTCTAGTTCTCTGATTAGCTCCATGACCTCCTCTTCTCCTGGTTCATTTTAACAGTTTTGTTGTTCAGGTATTGCAGACATAACGATTCAGGGAAAGTGCAACCGTATTTATAAAATAAAACGTGCGAAATTGATCATTCAAATTTTGCAAATTCAGGTTCTGTAACGTTAAACATTTCAGCTTGATCCCTCCACCCTGACTATAACACATCCCCAAAAAAAAGTTAAGATCCGTAAAGTAGACTAGGGTATCCCTATGTATTTTTCGATGCTGAATTCGAATCCAAGGTCCAAAAAATCCCCTGACCCCCAAAATTTTGAGCTTTGGATAAAAAACTACCCTTAAATTGATGTCAGAACCTACTTTTTTAGTCATGAGATTGGGATGAACTACGACACATTTTTAAGGGAATTTCTACTTTTTTTTTCAACTTCAGACAAGGAGAGAACTTGGGGAAACTACCTCCCCCTCGATCATCCCCCGCCACCCCTCTCCTAGGGGTTGAAATTTTTGTTCTCACAACAAGTCGAGTGGGGTATGGATTTCTATGTTTTTGGGGTCCCTGAGATCGAATTTAAACTTACAAGAGTCCGTGGACACCTCTTCATCCCTTAATCAACCCCTCCTAAGGGTTGAAATTTGATTTTTCGCGACAAGTCGAATAAGCTAAGGATTTCTGTGTTCCCAGGTTCGCTGAAATTTAATGAATATGATTTTTGAAAAGGCTTTCAAACTTTGTTGGTGGCTCCTTCAATTACTTTTAATTCTTTCGAATATCACAGAGAAATCACAAGAAAAGAGAATAAAATCCGGAAGAATTATTTTAAAAATCATGTTCAATTTCAGCGAACCTGGGAACACAGAAATAATTACCTTATTTGACTTGGCGTGAGAACTCAAATTTTAACCCCTGGGAGGGGTGGCGGGGGGTGATGGAGGGGGAGGTAGTTTCCCCAAGTACTCTCCTTGTCTGAAGTTAAAAAAAAAGTAGAAATTCCCTTAAAAATATGTCGTAGTTCATCCCAATCTCATGACTCAAAAAGAAGGTTCTGACATCAATTTAAGGGTAGTGTTTTGTCAATAGCTCAACATTTTGGGGGTCAGGGGATTTTTTGGACCTTGGATTCAAATTCAGCATCTAAAAATACATAGGGAAACCCTACTCTACTTTACGGATCTTGAATTTTTGTTTGTTTGTAGGGCTGCGTAATGTTTTATATCATAGCAATGACATTCTGAATAACACTAACCGTGGAGTTAATTACATAAACTCTTTCACAACTTTCTCAATTTCCATGGGAACCTTTAAATTTCGCCAAACAGAACACCAAGAATGATGAAGAGCGTGCGCTTTGTCAGTATTATTTATGATTCTTTTTAACCAGAAAACTATTCCACGAATCTCGTACAGTAATATTTATTCAACTACTGGCAGCTGCAGGCTTGAATTGATGGTAGTGTTACACCATCCCCAAGGAAGTGCATCTATATAAACACCAAAGCTTATGAATTCATGAGCTAAATTTACATAATCTTGCCTCATGAATCAGACGAGAATTCACAAGTGCACTTACCAACATATATGAATCTTTCTCGCGATAAAGGAGTTGAAGTATAGGTAGATAAATAATAAGAAATTTGAATAATTGAATTAGTGATAGCGAGAAACTCTTGTCAGGTCCATTTTTATAACTCATCCATATATAGTGGCAGTTTGTGATAATTACGGCCCAGTTCGGATTCGAATAGTTGTGGGTTTATGACTGAGAAAAGGTCGATGCCTGGAACCGAACCTTCAGAATGGATCTCCCAGTTTCGGTAACGCGGAATATGATTTGAATAAGAATGAGGAATCCGATCCCGCAGTTGGGAATCGGTGAATGATGTCATTTGTGGGCTGCATAGGTGGAGAGTTATAAGGAAGAAGGCACGTGGGCCAAGGAGTTTCGTACGTTCGGCCGCTTTTTCATGAATGAAGAAAGAGAGATGAGGAGCGGTTTGGAAGGCTAAGTGGTAGGTGTGAACTAACAGCCGAGGCGTTGACGTTTTGTTCCAGAACCGCACAAAGGGCATCTAGAGGAGTTCCTGTTGATTTTGAAGGGAAGGCGAGAGCCGGTGAGAACTGGGCCTATAGTTAGCACCTTCCGACCCGGGCGGCGTTTGCGGCGACTAATGAAGGGATTTTGACAGGACCACCTGTCAGAAAGGTCGTGCCCGGGTCTTGTGATTAGTTTCGTGCCGGACGGCTCAATCGGATGGGCCGCAGTGTTTTAGACAGCCTTCCAACCGTGAAACGGATAGGCAATTATTTTTCTTCTTGGTCATATTGGCGAAAAAAGAGGAAGGATTGGAATACGTCTGAAGCAGGCGAGGCGCAACGGCTACCTTTCTACGTTGTAGGGATGCAAAAAAAGTACAGATTCTTCAAAGAATAGATTTTTTTACAAAAAGTATAGATCCTTTAAGATTCCCCCCCCCCCCCCAAAGTATCGAAGAACCGATCCAAAATTTTGAGAATCGGCCCGATTCTTTTCATTTTGAAGGAAATTTATGACGATTCGAACAACAACAATCGAAAAGTAGCAAGAAGTGAAAATACCTCAGGAATCAAGAACACTTATCAATGCTTATACAATCTAATGACCAACAGTTTTTACTCATATAAATCAACTATTATCTCCCCATACACATTACTTACGTCTGGCGTGACTGCGGTCAAGACGTTGAAATTTGAAGGAGAAGACCCTGTCCATCATCCATGGTGGGTCAAAAAAATGTGGAAGATGTTGTTTCCAAGTTGTGCCCATAAGGTATGAACAAGTTTGCTCCTTGCACCTTCAGTGAGTACCATCTCATCTGGGGGTACCAGGTAATGAACAAGCCGACAGATATGCGGATTGGATTAGGCAAAGGAGACATTGGAAGTAGAACACTTTACGCGGATTGCAACCCTGAGATCCTGCTGCAGACAAGGAACGAGTGGGTATTGACAAAACTAGAGCTGGACTGGACAAGAACAATTGTAAGAACAATCCTTCAACTCAACAGTGACTACATGGGCTCCTCCAGGGTCAACAAATAAGAGAAAAGAAGAAGGGAGTGGGGTATTGAAAGAAACTATTACAGTTTAAAAAGGTACATTTTTGAAAAGTCTAGTTCTAGTAAAATTTACAGTGTATTTAATGCACTCTGACTCGTTTCAAAATTCAAAGGCGTATCCATTCTTGAAAAAAAATCGATACTTTCATGCAAGATTATAATTTATCAATAATAAATTTTCTCATTCTAATAAGACTCATTTAAGAGGTACAAAAAAGTGTTTATTGTAAATTAATTTTCTAAATAAATCGATTCTAAATAATTTTTCTCATTCTAATAAGACTCATTTAAAAATTTCAAAAGTGTCGATTCCTAAAAACGCTGCTAATTCTTTTACTGGGGTTTATTATTCAATTTTATTCATTTGGCTTGCATTCATGATTTGAATTTCTACTTAGCTGGAGGCACACGTCGCCAATATCTATTTTGGTTGAGAACCGATTTAAGTGCTCTATGCATATCTCCTGAAATGCAATAATCGCTCTATCACCTGTGAAACACGCACACTCCACTGCTTAGTTGAAAATCATGAATGCAAGCCAAATGAATGAAATTGATTAATAAACCCCAGTGAAAGAATTTGCAGCGTTTCATGCATATCAGAATGCTTCACACACATCACTACATCACTAGGTTACTGCAATAAAAAAATAATAATAAAAAAATAAAAAAAAACGCTGTTCTTTTTGTTTCTATTGCAGTTACCTAGTGATATAGTGAATGTGAATGCAAATGTTTGCAGCATAACATCATGCCATACATCGGGAATGGTTTGACCTACGGACCTGTTGAGGGGCTCATTCGATTCCTCATGGAAAGTTCTTCAAAAAAAGTCCAAATTTAGGGCGCCTTGACTTTTTTTTTGAGGTTTTTAGGGATTTTACAAAACTTTGACAACCCTTAAAGGGCACTTTAAATTATGTGAGAGTGCTGGCTCATGAATTGGGGCGTCGTCGGCCCAACATGGATTTTTCCTGAAAATTTCAGATTTTTTGCTCCAGCCGTTTGGGAGAAATCGTGCGTACGGCGCATGCAAAGACCCACAGGTATATTACAAACCAATGACTTAACTTTGTAAAAATTAAACGAACTAGCGAGAAATTCATTTTAGTTTAAATCCAGGATGTTTGTGATGCCGTCACCGTACACCGGAGCCGAGGAGAATGATGACATTATTTGAACACGACTCTTGATTACATACAAATCCCAGGAATGCTGAGTTGCAATAGGAATCCAACGAGAGTTTTTTTCCCCCTTCGGGGATAAGGTAGAGAGGTTTTCCGAGTCTGTCACCGCCCGAGTTTGCAGAGAATTAAGTCTTTTAAAAAAACACCACGTCTGCGATTACGAGCCGTGATTCACTAGCCGAAGGTGAAAAATAGAATTGCAGTAGGAAGTGATCACTTCGACGCCACTATATTTAGAAGTCGTGGCAACCGACACGAAATTCACCAGAACACGTTCGCCGACTTCGTGAGTGTTTCGCTATTTATGAGGAATCGTAAATGGACGAACCTGCCGGCTTGAACCTTTTCAAGATCAGAGCTCCACGCACGGCGCTTCATTTGATTTTGTTAGTAATGAGAGATTTATACAGGAGTTAGCATGAACCGCTTCTATAATTAAGATCTCGCAAGGTGTAAAATGATAAAAAACGAATGAGAATCTGGCAAATTGGAGTTCAATCACGAAACCGTTCATTACAACTGAAAATTATCACACCCAGTAATTTTCGGAATGTTCTTTGTTCGTTGCATGTGTAATTATGATGGAAAATTGAACAAATTTGAGAGGCTGCGTGAGGCACATAACTGTTGAAATGAATGGATAAACGTATGCCAGCTGTTCAAGTTACTACTCTTCCCTACCTGATTGTCTCTAAGTTCGACTCTAAAACTTGAGAACAAACGACATTTTGGTTTATTATTCAATAATAAACCATTGTAATCGCTCTTGAAATTCTAAGTTCATGGTTTACGTTTCAAAGGGTGTAGAATCCAAAACTGCAATAAACATTTTTCCGTCCGTCCGCTGTACGCCGTACGCACGATTTCTCCCAAACGGCTGGAGCAAAAAATCTGAAATTTTCAGGAAAAATCCATGTTGGTCCGACAACGCCCCAATTCTTTAGCCAGCACTCTCACTTAATTTGAAGTGCCTTTAAGGGTTGTCAAAGTTTTGTAAAATCCCTAAAAACCTCAAAAAAAAGCAAGGCGGCCTAAATATGGACTTTTTTTTGAAGAACTTTCCATGAGAATTCGAATGAGCCCCTCCCCAGGTCCGTGGCTCAAACCATTCCCGATTTTATTTCTATCATTGCCTAGAAACTGGACCAAATTCTTAATCGAACAAAAACGCTGCAAATTCTTTCACTGGGGTTTGTTATTCAATGATTCATGATTTGAATTTCTACTAAGCTTTGGAGTGTGGAAAGTCAAGGCGGCCTAAATTTGGACTCTTTTTGAAGAACTTTCCACGAGGAATCGAATGAGCCCCTCCCCAGGTCCGTAGGTCAAACCATTTCCGATGTATGTCCCGATTTATGGTGCCAAAATTTGCGTTATTTTGGTTTATTATCGTTTTTGTTTTGATATCAGTAACCTAGTGATGTAGTGATGTAGTAATGTGGATACTGGAGTGAACTCCTAAAAGGCTTTGTAGCCGATACACTGGTTGAAGCATTCTGATATGCATGAAACGCTGCAAATTCTTTCACTGGGGTTTATTATTCAATTGGCTTGCGTTCATGATTTGAATTTCTACTCAGCTTTGGAGTGAGCGTGTTTCACAGGTGATAGAGTGATTATTGAATTTCAGGAGGCACACCAATATGATCAACTGATCAATCCAAATCGGTATTTTGGTTGAGAACCGATTTAAGTGCTCTATGCATATCTCCTCAATAATCGCTCTATCACCTATGAAATACGCACACTCCAAAGCTTAGTAGAAATTCAAATCATGAACGCAAGCCAATTGAATAATAAACCCCAGTGAAAGAATTTGCAGCGTTTTTCATAATCTGTTCGTACAATTCAAAAATAACAAAATTGCTCTGAGCAGACCTGAAATGTGGCGCATGACTTAGCGCTGTTCTACAACGCTGCATCGCTTGGTAGAACCCGTTTTCTTTTTTTTTTCGTGGTTTTATTTATTGCGACTGATTGTAGGATACATCATCTAGCAATGTTTTATCCTCATAAGTAGAATAGAATAGAATAAATTTATTTCCACAAATTATTTCAAAAATAAAAACTTCACACTCAATATGGTGGAAACAACCCTGTGCTAAGGGGGGGCTGCAAGTTCGGTCTGTACATTAACAATGTGAAAAGAAAATTACTATAGGAACATAATTACAAATACATCACTCTAAATACATGAGGTGGAAGCAAATTGTAACAAAATATATTATCTAGAAATAGATAAACAATTTTATGAAAAAAAAAGAAGAAAAGAAAAGGGACACTAAGCGCAGTTGGAAATAAGAAAGAATTATTAAGTAGTATAAATGCTGGACGTCATAGCTTCGCAATCCAACGGATCAATAGTAATGAGGAATGAAAAAACTGCTTTTTTGTAGGAGGATCTGCTGATAGAGATGCTGGGAGGAATCTTAGTATGAATGGTAAGTTGTGGTAGAGATGACGGGAAGCGGATACTAGTCGGCTCGGAGGAATGGGCAAGACTGCCCTGGTCGTCGGTCTCAAGATGCGGTGGTTTTGTTTAATTCAGATTGACTACCTGCTGTGGTACTTGGGTGTTTATGGTAGTACATCAGAGCATGTTTGATATAAAGCTGCTTTATTGTAAAAACCGTAGCCTCGCTAAATAATTCGGCACTAGAGGATCGTTGGGATTTCGAAGACCGAAGTGGACACGGTATACAGGGTGGGACTTTAGCAAACCTACCTCTCAGAATAGGACTGTAAAACTGAGACACTACAACTAGCTTGCACATTATCTTGCACAGCACAATCAGGTCCAGTGTATTGTTTCGCTTGAGGCGCCAATTTGTCCAAAACGTTGAGCATCTCCGGGTTCTCGTCCTGGTAGAGGCGTTTTTCGAGCTTCTGAGCATATTTTATGATGATTTCGTTGACTGTTTCCATCCTCAGGTCTCGATGAAGATCATCATTTCGCATAAACCAGGGGACACCAACCATACCTCATAGTAATTATATTCAATAAGTTCATTTTCTAATCTCTTGAATATTTCATGGGGAGGTTGAGAGTCAGTCAGAGGTTGATTGAAAACTATAATTTCATAGCCAACGTTTCGTTTTATTTAAAGAACTTCCTCAGGACTTGAAGGTGACTAAAAACATACACCACATACATGAGTCAAGTTAACGATATACGTGATATAAGTTTTTAGCCACTAAGCCCTTTAAGCCCTGAAGAAGTTTTGCAAATAGAACGAAACGTTGGAAATGAAATTGTGGCTTCCTATCAACCTCTGACTAACTCTCAAGATCTCCACGAAATCTTCAAAAGATACAATAATAGCAGTCAAGAACTTGAACAGTGTTCATATTCTAAATCTTTTATGATTATTTACTTTATTCAAATCATACATATATTTCTGTTGTCAATACGAGAAAGCTAAGTGCCCCGCCCAACTCGGCAAACTTTCTTTATTCCCTCAAATAAAGTTCCAACTGTTGGAGAAGCTTTTATCTCTTTATCTGTTTTGTCACTTTATTTTCTTGGGAAACAACCACCGGATGTCACACGGTCTGAAAGGGATGACGTATGACTCAGATTCTTTCCGAATGACTCGGTTCCTGACACGTGATGAAGACGAATAGCGGAATAGACACGTGGGACGCCGGCTGGGGAAAAGTGTGGGATTGGTCCCGTCCATCGCGGACTAGTTGGAGCGCCGCCATTCAAAGACAGTGACAGAACACGGTAGAAAAAAAACGTATACGTTGGAATTGAAAAAAGAAATCTTCAACAAAAAAATAAAATGAAAAACAGATTATTAAATCCCTGCACGATCGACACAATCGGCGGATCAAGCTTGTAACAAATCTAACAAGACATTGACAACCGGTGCTTCCAACTCGATGAATAAAAGAAAGATCTGGAGGAAAAAAAGATGTCTCGCCCAGATTCAGGTCTTTTTTCTGGAATTCAGTTCTAACACAATACTTAGGTATCTTCATAACAAAAGTGACCTTGGGGCCTCCTGCAGGGGATATGAAGAGACAGCAAATAAAAGACAAACGTCTGGAGCCTGTCGCATTTTTCAGGAATCGAGAAGGCGACGGAATCGGTTCATTTGAGCGCAGGCAGCCGACTTCAAGGATGAATGCGTTCCACGTAGAGGGTTAAGAAAGACAAGGTATGAGCTGCATTTCAAAACGAGCAAATCAGAAGGGTGCATATTTTTTTTCGAAATCATTGAAGTTTCTTACAGTGCAGACGAGGCGAACTGCAGCAGAAATCCGAAATAAACAGTCGTAAGCTTGAGAAATAGAGTTTCACTTGTTGCAACTTTCAGAAGGTGCAGTCTCGTATTATCCTCTCAGTTTTATGTGATATCACAATGGTTCTGCTGTAGTCAATTTTTCGTCTGCTGCATTGTGAAAAAAAAGAAGATTGGAACACATCAGAGAAACCGCTCGCTCAAAATGATCGCGAAAATGGGGTTTTAAAAAGAAGGGACTTTTCCCATATTAGATTATTGTGTGAATTACTTGACGAACCTATTGCTTGGCGAAATTACTTGAGAATGGACACGTACATTTACTTACTGGAATTGGTGACACCGCATATCAAGGAAGAAAACTGTTGTATGAGAGCAGCAAAAGCGCCTCATGAAAGGCTAACAGCAACTTTAAGATTTTACTCGCCAAATGCACAAAAACTTTCATAAAGTGAAATAAAATCGGTCACAATCTCTGAAGTTCTGCCATGGTCGGATGATTAGGGATAACTGAGGAACAAAACCGATTGAAAAATGGAGCAAGTGTCTACACGCAACGACATGTCTGTACAAGTCACGGTTTTCAGAGCTCACGAGCTCGGACTCAAAACCGCGCAGTTTTACGGTTCACACGCAACGTATTGAATTGTGGAGACAAAACGTTGTGCAAAAGCGTATGGGCCGGCCTTTACTTGGCAGTCAGAACCTTTTCTCCTGAACAATTGGACGAAAGTTTAAGAGATTTGGCTACTAAATCACCTGCCGACCGGAGATTTGCTGGTAATCTCAGCTTCGTTTTAATCAACCTTAAATAAAAATATTAACTCTAGAACGGCACAGTGGGGTGTCTGACACCCCTAACAAAATTTCTTTGAACGCAGTTGACTACTGTGGCCTCCATTAGCTTTGTCCGCATCCTGTCAAATCCTTCCCACTCCTCCACTACTTGCCTCAACTACCGAAACCAATAATTCTAGTCCTGAAATCACAGTAGACGGTTTCAAAGATTGATTGGGGTGTACAGCACCCCACTGTGCATGCATGGCTGGACAAATTTTGCCATATTTTTTTTTTTTTTTTGGGAGTGAAGTTTTGAGCGAGTATGGATTCCAAAAAGGTTTTATTATCCACTTTTGGTTTATTATTCAATAATAAACCATTGTAATCGCTCTGGAAAAAAAAAATTCTAACCCCCCCTGAAAATTTCATGGTTTACGTTTCAAAGGGTGTAGAATCCGAATCTGCGATAAAAAATTTCCCGTCCGTCCGCCGTACGCCGTACGCACGATATCTCCCAAACGGCTGGAGCATAAGATCTGAAATTTTCAGGAAAAATCCATCTTGGTCCGACGACGCCACTATTCTTGAGCCAGCTCTCTCACTCAATTTAAAGTTCCCTTTAAGGGCTGTCAAAGTTTTGTAAAATCCCTAAAAACCTCAAAACAAGTCGAAGCGGCCTAAATTTGTCTCTATTTGAAGAACATACCTCTAGGAATCGAATGAGCCCTTCCCCACGTCCGTAGGTCAAACCATTCTCGATGTATGGCCCCATTTATGCCGATTGGTGATGCCGATAGCGTCGAGTTGTAGTGAATGTGGTTACTGGAGCGATACCCGATGTAGATACTTGTAGGTTATAGCCGATACACGGGTTGAAGCATTATGATATGTATGAAACGCTGAGAATATATAGGTAAATATTATTACTGGGGATTATTATTCAATATTATTACTGGGGTAAATAAGTAGTCTTTCACTCGGGTTTATTATTCAATTGTCTTGCGTTCATGATTTGAATCTGAACTAAGCTTCGGAGTGTGCGTGTTTCAATAAAAAAACGCTGCAAATTCGTTCACTGGGGTTTATTATTCAATTGGCTTGCGTTCATTATTTGAATTTCTACTAAGCTTTGGAGTATGCGCGTTTCACAGGATAGAGCGATTATTGAATTTCAGAACTCACACAAATATGATCAACTGATCAATCCAAATAGGTATTTTGGTTGAGAACAGATTTACGTGCTCCATGCATATCTCCTGAAATTCAATTATTGCTCTTCACCTGTGAAACACACACACTCCAAAGCTTAGTAGAAATTCAAATCATGAACGCAAGCCAATTGAATAATAAACCCCAGTGAAAGAATTTGCAGCGTTTTTTTCCGTCTTAATCAACATTTCTAATCGCATTTTGTGGTTTAGAGCTTTTCGAACAACTTTCATCTCTTGTCTGATCCCTACAGTTGTAACTAGATTTTGATAAAATTATCAGGGAATGTTTGACTTAGGCTCTAGATGATTCCCTACGAATTTCATCGCTCAAAAATCCCCTCTCCGCCAAACCAGAGTTCGCCACGCCGGTTGTTCCAGCAGTTGAGGTACATTCAATTTCGATCTCTTCGGATTGATATTATTTTCGCTCGCTCAATTCGTTCAACCTTCCACAATTCATAGACGTCCGTGCTCGCTAACGAACTTAATTGGCACGAACCACCGATAGATCGTGACTCCTCAAATCGGGTTCCCCTTCCAACCCGCGCCTGCGCACTTCCCCTGTCGTCACACTGATTGAATTCCCTGTTATCGCTATATAAAAACCGGCTTATCTGAGTATATCGACGATTCAGGGGGTGGTAACGCTGGGCGGGTGGAATTCTCGCCCCCGTCTTCTGTTCCCGCCAGTGAAGGAAGGAGGGCCCAAGTGGGGGGAAGCGTCTCCCAGGGCAAGCGATGTGGTCCTCTCCTCGGGGATTTGGGATATACGATTTTTTGACTTTTAATATTGTTATTATACTCCCTCATTGTGTTGTTTAGTACTCTACCTCCTGTACACACGGGACTTACCCCAACAAGAAGGCACAACTGATGCCACCTTTGCAGATGATACAGCTGTCCTCTCTGTTGGAGATGATATAGAAGCTGCAACACGCAAAACTCAGACGTCTACTACTGAGGTTTGTAAATGGACCAAGATGTGGAGAATTGAACGAATTCAGCCCACATCAACTTCACTAACCGAAAAGTCCCAACCTTGGATGTTGAGATCAATTCGAATAAAATACCGCATACTGAAGCAGTTAAATACTTGGGTTTGACACGTGAATAAACACTAGAAAAGAAGAAAGAAGAACTTAAAATCTACAGAAGGATGTATTGGCGAAGGAATTCCCCATCTCTCTCTTCACAACAAACTGCTTATATATAAGCAGATCCTTCGCGCTATTTGGACCTATGGGATACAGATCTGGGGCTGTGCCAAGAAATCAAATATTAAGAAAATCCAAACCTTTCAGAATAAAATACTGAGAAGTATAGTTGGAGTTTATTACAAAAACGATGATATTTCGAGATTTGAGGATGGAGACAGTCTATGAAATTAATGCAAAATACGCAAGGAAGCATGAACATTGCCTCCACAAACACGTGAACCGGAGATGCTCTACGTTTTGGACAACGAAGGTGAAATCCGACGTCTCAAGCGAAACAAACCACTGGATTTAGTTGTGCTGCGTGAATAGAAGTGCAATCGAACTTCCTAATTAACGTTGAGCTATATAATAATTGGCTAGATTTTGCTGTAAACCTACCCTCTTGGAGTGTACCTTTATTGATATGTAAAATTGCTAGATGAAATGTATTTGATTTTTCAGCCGCAATTAATAAACACGAAAAAAAAATTGTTATTCCCTGTTTCGATTCAATAAAGAGAAAACATACAACATAAAATGTTATTGAACATTTTAGAACTGCCCTAAGTTTATTTATTTAATTTTTTTCATCCGACTCGTGATTGGAATGCTAAAGCAAATTGGTTGTCGACGAAAGCAGTTTGATTGGAATCCAATGAACTCGATCGACGCGCACCTACATCAAAGATATTAATTTCGGACTCAATCGGCACATGGCTCATAAATTACGAACATGAAGGTAATTAATTGGAACTGGTTAGCGGCGGATATTGATTTTATAATCGAATATTTTTTTAAAACATCACTCAATCAGCATTTTAATTAGTTTTTTGGCTCTTAAATATAGCAAACGAGAAAATAATGCCTGCTATCCAAATACTTTTTTGGTCTGATGATGTATGAAAATATTTGAACATATATTATTATTAGGGCATGGAAAAAAAGAAAACCAAGAACATAAAATTTGAAGTGGCGATGAAATAGGGATAACAGCTTTTAATGTGTCGTTTGTTTTATTAATTATGGACCTGTATAATCGACCAAGCAGAGATATTTTTAAACCAAATAAAAATTATGGTTGACATTCTAGGATGCGTTGGTTCAAATCGATTTTCAATCAAGCCCAAGGGGTAGATTTTAAGGGGAGAAATTTTTTTTTTAAAATAATAATAATGAATAGCTTGAGGAATGTAAGCGTGATTGTGTTTGATGATGTTCAACTTCAATTTTTAGTGGTATTCTCATGGGTTTGCAAATTGGCGCTGCATGGATTAATGTCTCACGACATTGTCTTTATGACGAAAAAAATGCAGTCAACAATCAACCCACTCCCATACACACTCATCTAAACTCCTTCTGGTCACATATATTCACTCCCTGAAGCAGTGCACACTCCACAACTTCACTTACACCAGTACTCCTATGCCCACGAATATAATGTCCGTGGGAAGTAATTGAAAAACTAACCTCTAGCTACTCAAAGAAATCGGTGGATTTTGGTTTATTATTCAATAATAAACCATTGCAATTGCTCTTGAAAAAAAATTCTAACCCCTAAAATTTTCAGGAAAAATCCATGTTGGTCCGACGACGCCCCAATTCTTAATTTAAAGTGCTCTTTAAGGGTTGTCAAAGTTTTGTAAAATCCCTAAAAACCTTAAAAAAGTCAAGGCGGCCTAAATTTAGACTTTTTATGAAGAACTTTCTATAAGGAATCGAATGAGCCCCTCCCCAGGTCCGTAGCTCAAACCATTCCCGATGTATGGGCCGATTTATGCTGCCAACATTTGCATCCACATTCAGTACATCAGTAGGTTACTGCGATCAAAACAAAAAGAACAGCGTTTTTTTTTTTGTTTTGCTTGCTGTAACCTTGTGACGTAGTGAATTTGGATACTGGAGTGAACTCCTGGGTTTATAGCCGATACACGGGTTGAAGCATTCTGACAACCATAAAAAAACGCTGCAAATTCTTTCATTGGGGTTTATCATTCAATTGGCTTGTGTTCATAATTTGAATTTCTACTAAGCTTTGGAGTGTGCGTGTTTCACAGGTGATTGAGCGATTATTGAATTTCAGGAGGTATGCATAGAGCACGTAAATCTGTTCTCAACCAAAATACCTATTTGGATTGATCAGTTGATCATATTTGTGCGATTCCCAAAATTCAATAATCGCTCTATCACCTGTGAAACACTCACACTCCAAAGCTTAGTAGAAATTCAAATCGTGAATCATTGAATAATAAACTCCAGTGAAAGAATTTGCAGCGTTTTGTTCTGTAATACGGGTTTTCCCTAGAGGTATGTTCGTTGGGTTAAAATCAGAACATTTCCTAGCTTAAAACCAGAACCTAAAACTGAGTGGTACCATTTAAAGTCGTTTGTTGTGCTCCAGGTTATCATTCCTGTTATCGTTTGTCGAGTCCTCGGAGATGCTCCTGCGTTTATCCCTGATTTTTGAGTGAGAGACTCTGAACAATGATCTCAAGTTATGGGATAGGGTACCAGTTTTTTGTGTACTTTACACTTTACAATGTCATGGATTTTATGCTTCTTGTTGTGGAAAGCTCTGCCAGTTGAAGGTTTTTTGGCTATTTTTTCCAATTTAAGTGGATGTTTTTACACACTTGAAATATGCACTATTGAAAAAGCGTTATCCTGTGAAATGTGACACACATATTCATATAACTAAATTAAGGAATATATGCTTCAAAAATGCTTCTCATCGTATTTTATTAGAATAAAAAATCCATATTCAAAATTTAAATATAAATCACGAACCGAAATTAAGGAGGGTTCCCATTTAAAATAACAAAGTTAGTGCGCGTTTCGGGCATTTACACGCAAGCTCGAAGTTTCAAGCTGCAATTTTTGAATTCTTTGCAAAACAATAAGGGGAGCTTAATTCCATAATTTTTTTGATTTCTCCACAACCAACGAAATTGAAAGGGTGATACGTTCATTAAGGACCGCCCTGTATATCATATCATTGAACATATCATGTTTAAGCTTAAAATTTATAACGTTCTGACGCATCAACTGATGAACTTTTTTGTGGAAAGCTCTGCTAGTTTAAGGTTTTTTGGCTATTTTTTCCAATTTAAGTGGATGTTTTTACACACTTGAAATATGCACTCTTAAAGAACGTTATCCTGTGAAATGTGACTACAAATTCATATAACTAAATTAAGGAATGTATGCTTCAAGAATCGCTTCTCATCGTATTTTAATAGAATAAAAAATCCGTATTCAAAATTTAAATGTAAATCACAAACCGAAATTAAGGATTCATATTTCGAACATTTTTGCTATAAAATTGTTATGTAAATTAGAAGATAATGACGTCTAATTTCAAAATAATAATTGTTGAATTTCCCAACATAATTCGGACAAATTTGATCATACTTTTCACGCTTCAAAACTTGAAGTTAGAATTAATACGACTTAAACTTGAGAACTGCCTTTCAAAACCCTTTGCAAAATCATTTTGCTTTAAAAAAGGGGACGTAGGGCGTTCATTTCCCAGGTAGTCGGTGCTCGTCTCTGGGGTGGTCTGTTTGAATTACCTTTCTTCACACAAGTGCAATAATAGGTAGCCAACCAGCAAAGAGAAGAAAAAAAAAATTATAAAACCCCGAAATTTTCTATCCCGTTTTTGGATTTATTACCGAAGAGGAGGCTGACCCTCCCACAACCTTCGGGACAAATTGGCAATTAAGACCCCACCCGGATGCCCGAACGGGTTTTTAAGAGATTTTTCGGAGGTTAGAATCTAAATCTATAGCCGAACTATAGCCCTGGGGCTGGTCGTATTAGGGCAGATTGGCGATGCGCTGGCGGAGGAAGGAGATGTTTGCTCATGTATTATGTATAGCGTAGCTTCTCAGCGGCCTTCACTATTTACATCGCGTTTCCTCGACGGGGTAAACACGATGGGGACGAACCCGAACGAAAAATTGTTGGCCCTGGTCGCTGACGTTGATCCTCTCTCTGATTCTCGACTTACACGTATTCGTTCACCATCGTCGTTGTCAACTGAACGCTTATTACATCTAGCACTGATCAAACCGATTCTGTAATATGTACTTCAGGACTATGGGGATCTGCAGTGGAGAGCCACATTGAGCGGATACAAATAGCACAATAGAATCTTTCGTCTCATAACTAATGCTCCCTGGGCGCCTAATAGGCAAAAAAGTGACAGCTTACCAAGTTCTTTTAAATATTATGACCGTTTGGAGTAAATTTGAAAATATTTACCAAAAGGGAAAAAAATATAAATAAGAAATGCAATAGGCCTACAAGAAAGGACAAAGGATATAGAAAACGTATACTTCGCGAGGCGAGAACTAGCCTTGAGCGGCCGTATGCAGGGTAGTTGACGAGGCGAGTCTACTCCATTCGAACTTTTGGTTTATATTTGCCAAAACGGCCTCCATGGCGCCTATTCCAATATAACCACAGCTTTGAGAATTTTTCTTACAATACCCGTGTGTGTAGCATCGAATGAAAGAAGTTTTAGAAAACTGAGGATAATAAAAAACTACATCGGGAACTTGACAGGACAGCAACGACTAAGCAACTTGGCCATCATATCAATAGAGCACAAAATAGCTTCAGCGCTATCTTTTGATGGTATCATTAAAACATTTGCATCAAAAAAAGCCCGACAATTTTCATTTTAAAGTTTGTTTGGGGCTTCCATTTCGTACAACAATTTATTTATCATCTATTAGTTTGTTAAATTAAATTGAATTATATGGTATTTTACATTGAGCACTTACATACCAAACCTTCCTCCTTTTAGTAAAAGAGTTTATACATTGTGAATGAATCAAATTAATTATATTTATATTTTGGTTCATTGGTATAAAATACGAGCTGGTCACGTCCCTGCCCTGTATAGATGTCCCGTATGTTCATGAGGTACTGAAGGAAAATTATTTGAATCTGAAGTGCTAGAAGACTTGAATGAAAGCGCCCTCCCCATTTCCTTGATGAATGAACTACCTCTCTCAGTGCAATGCTCAAGTATATCAAACAATTTGTCATTTGAGAAATGATTTAGTCAAAAGAAAGATACCAATCGTTTATTCATACCTATTATTATCTTCATTTAAATCAATGTATTGTGTACCATATGGTTTGTTACATTCAGTAAGTTCAGCAGTTGTGCTGTTCCTGCACCACGTTCTACGTTGATTAAGAGTTTTTTTCCTACTATAATGCAGTATTGTCCGTACGAGATTGAACGAGCTTAAAGCAGCCTCAGAAACGCGTTGGAGTGAAATTTTCAATCACATGCGCTCCAACCATGTGTTTCTGCCCAACACAAAGATTGTGTGTGAATTTGTATTTAGCTTGAACTAGTATTTTAGCAACAAGTGCACCCATTGAACTCTTATTTTCAGTAATTAATAACTATTGGAGTGCAGAAAAAAACAATTAGGCGTTGACACTCTGAAGGAGGTAATGCAAATTTACCACAATTTTGATGAAAGTTGCTTACAATTGTTTGATTTTTTGAAAGCCATCCACGGTTCTGCCAAATATGATTGGTTTAAAAAATGACGACTCTGGTTTCATATTATTTTCACAATTTGTTCAACTTGTTGCAATATGATAATGACGTTTATTTGTGTAAAACGCTGCAAATTCTTCCACTGGGGTTTATTATTCAATTGGCTTGCGTTCATGATTTGAATTTATACTAAACTTTGGAGTGTGCGTGTTTCACAGGTGATAGAGCGATTATTGAATTTCAGGAAATATGCATAGAGCACGTAAATCGGTTCTCAACCAAAATACCCATTTGGATTGTTCAGTTGATCATGTTCGTGTGCCTTCTGAAATTCAATAATCTCTCTATCACCTGTGAAACACGCACACTCCAAAGCTTAGTAGAAATTCAAATCATGAACGCAAGCCAATTGAATAATAAACCCCAGTGGAAGAATTGGCAGTTTTATTTTTATTTTTTGTGTCTTGTCATTTGTGATTTTTCAGTATTTCGTAATTTTGGAACTACTAGCAAATGTTTTTTCTAGTTTCCATCTAGTTAGATTGAAAAAATTACATTTTTACAACAAAAAGTTTGAAAGAATTATAGTCCAAGTGGCCTTTTTGATACATCGCGCTTTTGTGAGTTACCTGTTCATGTAACATTCATACATAAGTTTAAATACCTATGTGTAAGGAATTCTATACCTTCTTATCTAGTTCAATTGAAATAAATAATTTAGTTTTTCAACAAAGAAAAGAGTTGAACAAAAGTAATCATTTTCCAAGAGGCCTTTTGAAGCCAATTGCGTGTTTTCGGAAGCAAGAGTTCATTTTTAGCCATTAACGACTATTAACGGCTGTTATTTTAAACAATGAAGAATTTTTTATGAAAAATGTGATTTTAAAATTGTATTCTGGTTCTTTTGTATTTACTGCAATGGAAAGTAGAGAAACCAGCAAGATAATCATTGAAAAATCAAGGGCGGTCGACAGACAGCTGCGCGAGCGCCGGTGTGACTCAGGTTGGCGCGAACGCGTGAAGGTTGATGGTTGTATCACATGTGAAAATTCTTGGACTGAAGAAAAATCGAACACGCGGCACGATCGCTTTGCCGCAACAAAGCGTGATGCCGCGTTGTTACGTCTGACACATCTGTAGAGTTGTATTGTTTGATCGCACTGATAGATCGCGATGGGCGCCCGCTCGCCCCCGTCGATCGCGTGTGTGTGTCGTCGTCGAGGTGTGGTATCCATGATGCGTCTGCGGCTTGCGATTTCTTCACGCACCTACGGAAACAGGCGCCAGCTGCGCCGCGCTGCAGGAGAGTTATCTCTCAAGAGGCGCGGCGCTGCAGGCGGCGTACCTATGTGCCAGCGTCAGTTTCGATCAATCATCAATCATCATCATCATCATCAATCTATATACAGACGAAAATATCAGAGCAGGTAGGTACATCAGGGGGTGGTAACGTTGGGCGGGTGGAATTCTCCGCCACCCCCCACCCCCGCCCCTGAAGGGGAGCGTCGGACCGTCTCCCAGGGCAACCGCTGGGTGGAATTCCCCCCCCCCCCCTCTCGACCGCGCCAGTGAAGGGGACCCCACCAATGAGGAGCGTCTCCCAGGGCAACCTGCTCCCCTCCTCGGGGACTTGGAATATACGATTTTTGGTTTATTATTCAATAATCACTGGGGTTTATTATTCAATTGGCTTGCGTTCATAATTTGAATTTCTACTAAGCTTTGGAATGTGGGCGTTTCACAGGTGATAGAGCGATAATTGAATTTCAGGAGATATGCATAGACCACGTAAATCCAAAACACCTATTTAGATTGATCAGTTGATCATATTTGTGTGCCTCCTGAAATTCAATAATCGCTCTATCCTGTGAAACGCGCACACTCCAAAGCTTAGTAGAAATTCAAATCATGAACGCAAGCCAATTGAATAATAAACCCCAGTGAAAGAATTTGCAGCGTTTTTATTGCACATTCGGATTCTACACCCTTTGAAACGTAAACCATGAAATTTTCAGGGGGGGGGGGGGGTTAGAATTTTAATAAACCCCAGAGAAAGAATACTTATTTACCCCACTAATAATATTGAATAATATTTACCTATATATCATCAGCGTTTCATGCACATCAGAATGCTTCAACCCGTGTATTGGCTATAAACTACAAGTATCAACATCGGCTATCACTCCAGTATCCACATTCACTACAACTGGACGCTATCGGCATCACTAGGTTACAAACAAACAATAATAAACCAAAAACGCAAATGTTGGCACCATAAATCGGGCCATACATCGGGAATGGTTTGACCTACGGACGTGGGGAGGGTCTCATTCGATTCCTCATGGTATGTTCTTCAAATAGGTAAATATTTATGCCGATTCGACTTGTTTTGAGGTTTTTAGGGATTTTACAAAACTTTGACAGCCCTTAAAGGGCACTTTAAATTGAGTGCGAGAGCTGGCTCAAGAATTGGGGCGTCGTCGGACCAAGATGGATTTTTCCTGAAAATTTCAGATCTTTTGCTCCAGCCGTTTGGGAGAAATCGTGCGTACGGCGTACGGCGGACGGACGGAAAAATTGTTATTGCTGATTCGGATTCTACACCCTTTGAAACGTAAACCATGAAATTTTCAGGGGGGTTAGAATTTTTTTTTCCAGAGCGATTACAATGGTTTATTATTGAATAATAAACCAAAATTATATTTACCTGTGTTAAGTACCTGATTCAGAAGCTGTGAGAGTAATATTAATATTAAATGCATAATTTAGTTTGAAAGCTCCTATTTCGAACACATATTTATTTTTTCTGAATAACATTTATTTACCAATATTTAATACTGGTTGATAAAATTTGTGTTACACTTCTTATATGGTCCTCCTTTTCTTTTTCAAAATTATGGTCACCGTAGTTAAAGGGCGTTAATCTCTAGGATCGCAGCCTTGTGGGGTGCTTATGGAAGAATAGCAAGACACGTTTTGCGAGTAATTGTTTAAGGGTGAAAACCTTCAGAGCCGCAGAAACAGGAAAACAGGTGTAAATTTCAATTTTGTTCATATTCATGTTTTGTCGAGCTATGAGGGGGGGTTCAAAAATAATGGTTCTTTGTGAAATAATTTGCAACGTCTTTGCCTCCAGTTATTAGCTGGGGTTGACTATGTCATAATGCGAGGCTTCACTGTACCTTCCCGTTTTAAGGCGAACGGAAGTTTCCCCGAAACCTCCCGAAGCGACTACAACCTTCTCCAGGACGGAGTTCAATTTCGAAGTGAGGGTACTGAACCTGACAATAGACTCGAGAGAAGCTACGTGGGATCGATTAGCGCGAACTCGTAGGAGTGCAGACAGGATGCAGAAGACGATAACTGACGCCGTAATGATGTGATGGGATTCTAATTCACTGCTTAGGCTGAGAAGTTCGATTCGTGTAGCACCAGTTCGTGTAGCATCCCCGTATTAACGAATTTGTCAAATATTAGTGAATCCTATTTCTCTGAAATGTGAGAGCTTTGTGTGTTCTTCATATCGCGTGGTCGTACACATCACACCGCCAGAGGGTACAGAATAGAGGAAATAATGTTGAACATGGGATTTTTCTAGACATTAGAATTATAAGATGTTCCCCGATGTATCCATATCGCATTTTATTTTTTCGTTCCACTAGTAGGTAATGAGTACTCCCTGGTTCGATAAAAGTTTGAAGTTAGGCACCTCTTCAGCACACTCTCCTGGTTTTAGGCAACTGATCCGCGGACTCTTTTAGCCCTAATTCATCTCTAGACAGTAACTGAACGTAAAAGCTATGGTTTACCAGGAAAATTTTGGAGAAACAAGGAAAGAAAAAGTGATTTTTGAGGTACTTCTGGTCCTCAAACAGGATCCCACTAAAACAGGACGTTAGGTAACTAATCCACGGAGCAAATCGGTCCTAAACCTTACTAAAATAGTTAATTAACAAAACCGAACCGTTTTCAGGCACATATTTGCAAAAACAATGACGCGCGGAAAAAATAAAGCGCCCAATTCGAACCTGTGGTTGAATGCCGGAAAACATTAATTGAAATCGAGAAAAATCAGTTTCTGTGGCCTATATCGTACGTCACCTACCAACTTACATGGCGCAATCTATGCAAGCCCCTTCTCAGTAATTATGGATAATAGCCCCTCCCGCTGAGAGTTAAGCATCCAGAACTAGACCGAACTCTTCTAAGAGTTTTTTCAGAATTCGCAGTTCGGCTCTTGCGCAGTTGTTGATCATCTTATAATATAAAATTATTTCCCCTTTATCACCTCATCGATTCAGGTTTTTACTTAGTATTTAACTTATTTTATAAAATTATTACCCTAGCTATGTATAACTTCAGTAAGGTAGATAAACAAACGAAACTGAATCATGTCGGGATGTTGTGGTGAAGGTTAGAAATTCCGAAAAACAGCTCACCGCTCCGCGAAACACAATCCCTAACTGATCTTTTCTCAGAACGCCAAGACTGATTCGAGATCCTTGGTCTAATATACCTCTAGTGATGGCAGTGTTGTGTTGTCCACCTAACCTGGCATAAATGTCAATCGATACTGCATAAAGTGCCATAAATTAAAGCATCCTAACCTGAAATACTTGAAGTAGATAGGTATTTTGCCTAAGGTTTTACGTGGCCACGGAAAACTCATAAACCAATAACTCGGCCCATGTACGCATTTGCCTTGTGTAATCCGAAACAACGGGCTGACAGTTTATCAACTTGGGATCCAATTTAGTTAGATAGTGCTAAAAGTGCTAAAATACATTTACCGTGAAAAATAACACGAGAAGAGAACGGTTTATGTTTGCTTAGGGTCTGTCCCTTCCCCTCGGCCTTGGAATGACCAGACCAGTTTTCGCCCACTCCCGATCATCTGACAGTATAACACTTTTTCTTGAAAGCACTTAACTGAGTTTTTATCAGTTAAAAACGAAGGGAAACAAGTAGAACAGCAAATTCTCTAACGATCTTCCATTTACTGTTCCATACTGGATGTACTTCGAAATAACTCGAAACTTTCGTGATGCAATAAGCTCTGTTCAGCGACCTCAAACTCCGTGTGTGTGTGTTTGTGTGAAATTTGGGTATTAAAATTTGAAAATCAATCTCGAAAAACAAGTTCTCTCATGAGGAAAAGCTATCCTGTACAAGAAATTCAGAAGAAAATTGGAATGGACGAATACAAGCGAAAATTCTAAGCTACTTGGATTTTACAGGTGTAAAATTTAATAACAATTAAAAATTAGTGTTCAACTTATATTAAAAAGAAAAAAAAAGCTGCGAATTCTTTCACTTGGGTTTATTATTCAATTGGCTTGTCATGATTTGAATTTCTACTAAGCTTTGGAGTGTGCGTGTTTCACAGGTGATAGAGTGATCATTGAATTTCAGGAGGCACACAAATATCAACTGAACAATCCAAATAGGTATTTTGGTTGAGAACAGATTTACGTGCTCTATGCATATCTCCTGAAATTCAATAATCGCTCTATCACCTGTGAAACACGCACACTCCAAAGCTTAGTAGAAATTCAAATCTGACCGAAAGCCAATTGAATGATAAACCCCAGTGAAAGAATTTGCAGCGTTTTCTAAATCCATAGCGTTGATTTGTTATGTTTTCGGTATGTTACCGCAAACCCAACTAATCCAACATTCCCCATGTAATGATCAATAAATATTTTTTCTCTCTCTCTCATATTCGAGATTCCTAACCCCAGCACGAGTTTTACTCTTCTGGGTTAGTAGCATATTTAAGTTGCTGTATGATAATCAATTCACATAGGATCTTTTTACTTTATAATTTATAATGCAATTATTTTCGATTTACAATTGTCTTGCATTTGTTTATGCTAACAATAAATGCAATTTTTCTAAAAAAAAAAAATATATATATATATTTTCAATCATACTACCAAACCGTGGATGGTAATGTTCAACACCCACTTTGCACACATTTTTCTAGTTCATTTTAAAACCTACACGAGGAACAAGTATGGCACATATCCATATGAAACACTCCTACATTTAACCGTGAAAAATAAAATACAGACATCTAATTTAAGACTACGACCAATCAGGTCATTGCACTGACGAAAAACCAAGAAACTAGAACACCAACAACGTGCATCAACCCAAGATAATTCTGACAATCCGACAGATTTGTTGATTCGCTCCACATCTCGCGAAACCGCTGAAAAATGTCCTTGATAAACACCATTGCGCAATAAATTATTCTAGTGATAAGAACGTGTTAGGTCTACGATAGGAGAGAACCGATTTTTCGGAGAGACTCGTTGGGTGCTATTTTTTACCGCAATCCAGAATCTACCTAGCTTCGGATTTAATTGTATAGGAAAGTGAGCTAAAACTTATCGCACTTCGTATGACATGCTTTTGGGAGATAATTATTTCCACATAGCTTCCCAAGGTCATGATCATGGCTTTGATAAAAGCTTATTGCAATTTTATATTATAGATCATTCTGAATACTCTCGTTTCGCGTCTGTCTATCAGCGTTAGTCATACGCCCGCCAATACTTACAGCACTTATAATCTACAGTTTTCATCAGATCTTTGATTGAACGCTGTGGAATCCCTAATAAATCCACCGCTCAAAAATCAAAACTTCACTGCGCAAAATCTAGTATTCATAATTTCTCAGAATCTGGTATTCAGATTCCACTCAAACAATTCAAAGAATTTGTCAATTTGTATGATCATTATTGTATCCCCAAAAGAGTTACCGGTACAGACCCGCAAAACATGTCGACTAGACCAGTTGAAGGCGTTTTTATCCATGAATCAATTTGACGAGCTTGTGTTCTACATCTTTCAATATTACTAAAAAAATTTAACGATGATGAGACATTTTGATGATTTATGTTAACGATTCGAGGAAACTAAGTGGCACATAAAACTTGACAGACTGTTATTATGTTGCTAATTAAATTTTTGTTTCGTCCAAAATCAAAATTTCTGCTTGCATTTCATTTTTCGACCATTCTGAACTATTTTCTTCTTTGATCTGTCTGTCACTATCTGTATGTCCTTAAATTCATGTGGTTAGCCAATTTGTAACAATTTCTACAATTCCAGTGTGGTAAAATTTTAGGAAATAGGCAAGTGTCGAGTTTTCTTGCTGTTAAAATAAATACTTCACTCTGCGCATGGGCAAACGTGAAACCCCTGATTTCCACAATTAGTAAACGTGTGATCTTGATCAGATTTGGAGGGTTTGCTATATAACTTTCGTATCCTTCTTTGAACCTTGGAAAAACGGAAAAGAATAGCATTATGGCATTACTCAGTACAAACTTTGTAAACGGTCCAGTTATAATAACTCTTGAATCGCCTTGTTTATCGAAGCTTAACATTCTTCACGGTTTCTCCTTTTCCAACTATGGTGTTGTGAACTTTTGCAGAATGGTAGAGGCACTTAATGAGTGTGACGGGTGTTTCCACAGTTTTTAGTCTCAGAATTTAACAATAGTAAAAGCAGATTGAGTTGGCAAAATCTCCGTCCAGGAAACGGTTTTATGGAAATGAAACTTTCCCCTTACCTCATAAAGAACAATATCTTACTGGTACTTAGGTATAAGTGTTGTTCTTCGCCTAGTTATTTTCTGGAAATAGCGATTAGAGTTACCTACGGGTTCTCCGGGTTCATATGGAGAACGTGAGAAGATCCACGTGAGTCATTCTTATTTTCGCAGAGGTTGATCATTACTTCACAATATTGCAACAAACTCTTTTTGTAAAAAAAAAAAAAAAAAAAAAAAAACGCTGCAAATTCTTTCACTATGGTTTATTATTCAATTTGATTCATTTGGTTTGCATTCATGATTTGAATTTGTACTAAGCTTTGGAGCGTGCGTGTTTCACAGGTGATAGAGCAATATTGAATTTCAGGAGGCACACAAATATGATCAACTGATCAATCCCAACAGGTATTTTGGTTGAGAACCGATTTACGTGCTCTATGCATATCTCCTGAAATTCAATAATCGCTCTATCACCTGTGAAACACGCACACTCCAAAGCTTAGTAGAAATTCAAATCATGAATGCAAGCCAAATGAATCAAATTGAATAATAAACCCCAGTGAAAGAATTTGCAGCGTTTTTACTAGTTTTCTGTACAACATAAGATTCAAAGGAAGGTTATTATAATAGTCCGGGTTATTGGTCGTGAACTAAGTGGCACTAATCATGGCTATAGAAATTATAAGGGAAGATGATAATGTATTAATCATGGAATCACGAATAAAATTAAATATTGAAATAAGTAAAAGTGTACACAAATCTATACAAGTATATAAATCTTTTTTAAAAAATTATTAAATTAAAATAAAAGACATTGTTTGTTCATGACCATTGTTTGCTCTAAAGAAGATATTATTATATCGTATCTGCTCACACTCCTAACGAAACTACGAACGAATAAGTATTCTACGTTTATTTAAGAAGGTAACTTTATCAATAAAGAGAATTTGATTTGATTTGAATGACAATGATAAATGTTGGAATTTTTACAAGATGATCATTCCCCCAAACTCCCTTCCCTTTGAATTTGAGCAAGATCGAATGACATGGGCATGAAAAACCTTGCTTGGTGGATTTTATTCCAGCGAAATAGTTCCAGAGAAATAGTTTATTCTATTCGCAAGCTTAATCAATCTATTACACGAATCCAAAATGGACAGCCGAATGGAGGATAAAAACGCTGCAAATTCTTTCACTGGGGTTTATTATTCAATGATTCATGATTTGAATTTCTACTAAGCCTTGGAGTGTGCGTGTTTCGTAGAGCTCTGGTCAGCCTGCACAAACATCAGTGCTACCAATTTACTGCTTTTTGGAACAGAATAGAGATGAAGCAAACAGGTATCGATTTGCGTTATGTCGACTTCCGAGTGGGATGATATCATTTGAGTGGCATGTACAATTGAAGATGAGCGTGATATGAATGTTAGAACTTGATATTACGGAAACAAAGAAATGAAGAAAGGTTTGAAAAAAGCTAAATGCAAATCGACTCCTAATAACAAATTCCTTTTGGCTATTAGCACTCTTGTACAACAGAAGCAATCGACCTAACACCCACTCGAGCTCACGAAATCCCAATTCCTTTATCCACGGCTTCCATAACATCGCTTCTCTCTCCTCACACCTCCAGGGGGCGTCCGTCCGTGATGAAGTGATCCCAAGACCCCCGAGGTATCACCACATATTACAGATTCGACACGCGCTCTTATCTAAAACCCCGAAAAAGGTAGACGGCGTGGGCTCTCTTCAAAAGATAAGCGCACGACTTCAAGAGATTTTTCAATCCGAAATGTTGTTCGGCGGTCGGTTTTTCGATAATTGAATTCAGGAATCAAGGACCACACAGTTGCTGCCACTGACGGAGTATGCATTATGGAACAGTTCTTTTTCGGTAACCGTTGTTCGAGAGCAGTGGTATAACTAAGAATAAAGTTACATAACTGGTTTGTTGATTCTCATTATAATATGATTTTCTTTTTCATCATCGAATCGTTTGAAACTTCAAATATTTGTAACATAAGTATGGAAAGTTGTCCGGTAGCGTGAGGCAAATGCAATTAAGAGCAGTTTATTATACAATATCGATGGACGCCAAGCTACGCCGGAAAGAACACGTCAAAAAGAAAAAAGAAGAGGTCAACGCTAAGCTCAGGAAGCTGAACTGGTTGCTGGGTAGGAAATCTCAACTATCCACCCATAACAAATTGGTGTTGTACCAGCATATGATTAAGCCCGTCTGGTCCTATGGCTGCCAACTATGGGGCTGCACAGGCAATAGAAATGTCAAAACTATCCAGACACTCCAAAATAAAATCTTAAGGAGTATTGTCAACCCACCCTGGTTTATCAGGACAACTGATCTCCACTGCAACTCAAGGTGGAAATGGTGAGTGACGCGATAAGAAGAATTGCAGCGGATCACGAAATTCGGCTGCACAGACACCAAAATCTCGAAATCGTTTCGTAGTTTGTACGGCGACTCAAGAGGACCAAGCCGTTGGACCTAGTTGTGACCAGACGCTGATTAGTGTTTGTGACTTGTAGTGGTCTTAGATAACGATGTACTGAACCACAAAAACTGACATTACTTCATTCTAAATTAAGTTGCTAGATGATTTGTACTAATTTAAATAAGTTGTAACAATAAATAAATGGAAAAAAATTAGACAATAAATCCTGAGACATTCAAGACAAAATCTTCATTTAGAATTAAGAGATGAAAACGTTGGCCAACTTGGGTGTGGTACATAGCTTTCTCCTTTCTCGTATCAATAAATTATTTCAAATAAAAATTTGAATTATTAAAAAAAAAAAAAAAAAAAGATTCTTCTTTCCAAGACTTGCTTAGTGGGCTTTTATGCTTGGGAGAAATATTAATCTAAAAGGGACAATGAAATGTAACTTGTAAATTATTTTTTATGCTGTATATTTATGAAAACAATGACAAAATGTGCTTGATAGAACTAAACGCCTGCGCAGAAGCTTCCAATTTCAGGAGGCACACAAATATGATCAACTGATCAATCCAAATAGGTATTTTGGTTGAGAACAGATTTACGTGCTCCATGCATATCTCCTGAAATTCAATAATCGCTCTACCCTGTGAAACACGCACACTCCAAAGCTTAGTAGAAATTCAAATCATGAACGCAAAGCCAATTGAATAATAAACCCCAGTGAAAGAATTTGCAGCGTTTTCTCAAGAGCGATTACAATGGTTTATTATTGAATAATAAACCAAAACGGACATATGGATATCAATGTAATGCATGTGACGTACGATGTGGAGTGATGATCACATCTATATTGTGGAATTAGTACTCCCGTATTTACACAAGAGTTTACCGACCTATCGTATTTGGAACCGGCTGATAAGGTGACCCACATGCTTATTATGACCAGTTGGATATCACTTCACGGTATACGCTTCTATCACATAAATGATGAAAAATAAAATACAATATGATTAAGGTCACCTAAGGAAGTTTCGCTTTCAGGTTTATCTTTTATTTTGTTCCAATAAACTCTGGTTGTAGTTAGCACTAAGCAGTGAGGTTTCTGGATTAAACATAACCCAGAAAGAGAAGAGGGCTGGGGGGAAGGATTTTCAAGCGTTACCATTCTACTCAAATGTTACTACAAGACGGACTCCAAACTTTTAAAAACATTTCTTGAAATTCTTAATTCCTTTGAAACTTCATTCCCTCCCCTTTATTGGTAGAGTGGAAGTAGAAAAGACTTCACATCGTCGAAAAGATGAGTTGTTGGGCCAACTTTTCAATATGTAACCAAAGCTTTTAAAATAAGTGGACATTTCCTCATTTCTACAAACTTTACTTTTCACTATATTTTTTCCAAATTTTGATATAATACAAAAAAAATGTATTTGAACTACTGAGTTAGAATGTTTAACAATGTTTCCAAAATATATACAGGGTGTTTCATCTATATGTCATCTATATATACAGGGTGTTTCATATATTACAGCCATACGGTGCGAGCTATCAAAAAATTGAACTGGACCTTTTCTATTTTTACTGTAGTTTTATATTTACTCTGCTTGAAGGTGGTGGAACCCGTTTTTCATCTTTCGATGTTTTTTCAAATCTTCGATTGAAACTTGAGATTACCTTTTGACCCCCCCTTTAAGTCTCTACAAATAATTTTCAACGATGTATTTTCTCTTCCAAATTCAACGTGGGATAGAAAACTAAAATAAAAAAAGGGGGTCAAGAGGTAACCTCAAGTTTCAATCGAAGATTTGAGGCACTAAGACATCGAAAAATGAAAAACAAGTTCCACCACCTTCAAGCATTGAAAATACTATAGAACAGGTCAAGTTCAATTTGTTGATAGCTCGCACGTATGGCTGTAATTCCTTCATACATAGCTTTTCCAAGTCAGATGGTATGTTTTCAAACCAATTTAAATATTTAAACCAATTTCGACTTGTTTTGAGGTTATTAGGGATTTTCCATTTCAATTTGACATTTTCCTTAAAATTTAAATTGATGTGAATAGTGATCAATATCCATTGGGAGCGTCGTCGGACCAAATGGATTTTTCCTGAAAATTTCAGATTTTTTGCTCCAGCCGTTTGAAAGAAAACGTGCGTCAGCGTACGGCGGACGGACGGAAAAATTGTTATTGAGATTCGGAAAACCTTTTGAAACGTAAACCACGAAATTTTCAGGGGGGGTTAGAATTTTTTTTTCCAGAGCGATTACAATGGTTCATTATTGAATAATGAACCAAAACGCAAATGTTGGGACCATAAATCGTAGGCATTTGCCAACCTTTCCCATCAGGGTAGACCCTTCATAGAAATACACACAAAAATCGTCAAGCACTTCAGCCACCTCTACTCCTATCAACTGCCCTTCCATCTTGGTTAGTACGATCATTTCCCTCAAAATACGATAATTTTCGGAGTCGTGTTCCCTTCCCAACACAGGAGAACCGATGCTAGTTGCTTCATTCTCAAAATTTGTAAAGATCGTGCTAAGCATTGAATTCCCCAATCAGGGCTTTAAAAACGAACTCGAAATATTAATCCTACAAACACGAGTGTAAGAGAAACTACAACAGCTTGGCCATTCGAGTGTTGCATAAACATAACGAATGATTATTGTCGTGGGCTGGATGAAAAGGTTGTTGGTTATATTCAACAGAACTTGAATCATAAATTTCTTCAACATAACTAACGATCGGCAACACCCTTTGAACTTGGAGAGTTCCAAAAAGGAGAACCTGATTTCACGTCTAGACAAAAACTTGGCTGAAAATTATTTCTTCACATTTCAGTAGAGATGGGTACTCATTGACAATTTTTCCGTGCTAATGATTCAATCTTAACGTATGATGCTCCATTAATCATCTGGGGAGGATGTGGCAGCATTTTCTGCCAATATAGCGAAAGGTCAGTCGAGATGAAAAATGATGAGTGTCATCAGTGCTGGGAGAGCCTATGTAAAATCAATTACGAGTACTTTATGAATACTAGGGTGGGTTATTGTCAATCATATTATGAATAGGTAGCTGTATGAATGGTTCCCTTACCGGTTTCGTTTTGTTACTCGACACTTGAGAGTCATTAAATATTTGGTAGAAGTATGCAGGTACCAGCAACATCAGTTTTGGTTTATTATTCAATAATAAACCATTGTAATCGCTGGAAAAAAAAAATTCCCCCCTGAAAATTTCATGGTTTACGTTTCAAAGGGTGTAGAATCCGAATCTGCAATAAAAACATTGAACGCCGTATGCACGATTTCTCCCAAACGGCTGGAGCAAAAGATCTGAAATTTTCAGGAAAATCCATGTTGGTCCCAATTCTTTAGCCAGCTGTCTCGCTTAATTTTAAGTGCCCTTTAAGGGCTGTCGAAGTTTTGTAAAATCCCTAAAAACCTCAAAACAAGTCGAATCGGCCTAAATATTTACCTATTTGAGGAACATACCATGAGGAATCGAATGAGCCCTTCCCCACGTCCGTAGGTCAAACCATTCTCGATGTATGGCCCGATTTATGGTGCCAACATTTGCGTTTTTTGGTTTATTATTGTTTGTCTGTAACCTAGTGATGCCGATAGCGTCGAGTTGTAGTGGATGTGGGTACGGGAGTGATAGCCGATGTTGATACTTGTAGTTTATCGATATTGAAGCATTCTGATTTGCATGCTGATGATATATAGGTAAATATTATTCAATATTATTAGTGGGGATGTTCTTTCTCTGGGGTTATTAATAACTTGAAATTCAATGGTTGTTTCAGTGTAGAATTGTTCTCAATAAAAAAAAATTTTTTGTTCAGTTGATCATTTTGTGTGCCTTGAAATTCAATAATCACTCTATCGCCTGGAAAGTGCGCAACTTCAACGTATTGAATTCAAGGTATCATGAAGCAAGCCAATTGAATCAACCAAAAACCCCATTTGGAAATGAATTTGTAGCGTTTTTCATGAAATCGCCGGAATATTACCTAGAGAGGTATTCAATTTTGGAGGTGATGGAGTAGACTTGTGAACGTTCCAAACGCTGAGGCGATAAGCCTGCAAAACCCAGAGGATGCTTTTGAAGCTAAAAAGCTTCAGGCTTATGCTCATGTGGAGCAGTTTCCAGATATGAGAAAGGGAATCCGTATTCATCAAAAAGGTTACACCCCTCCTAATTCATCTAATCGTAACGGTGTTATATATATGCACGTAGCATAGCGCAAATACAATTCTATGCATCAATAATACTGGTTCCCACTTACTTATGTTTACCCAAAACAAAATTTTGTATTCTTCCGATGAACATATCAGATGATTTCTTCAACCGTTCTCTCTTTCAAAAGTCACCAACCTTTAGGTTCTTAGGCCTTGTCAGTGGTGTTACAGTAGAAAGCACCACTTTCGAAAACACAAACTTGACAATACTTTGAAAATGTTTGAAAAATAGGTAATTTAACAACATTTACTTTTTGTGGTCTTTTTTCGTGCATTACTCCTGCTTTGAAAAAAATTTTCAGGCATTCAAAAGACAGCAAATTCAACGCTCTTTCTTTTGTCGCGCAAATTAAAGAAGTTATGGAAATTTTAGTGAAGTAAGGACGAAAACACGAAATAAAATCTTAAAAGTGAAATAACTCGGAAACGAAGCCTCTGAAGAAAAAACTCTGGGAGGCACTTTTGGTCGGAAATAGGTTTTAGAACACGTAGAAGAGGTCCGACACGATTGATTAGAAACGAATTTAGCCACAGGGGACCTTCAGCTTATCATTGAGTCACCCTACCCTTCCGCTTCGCTTCGGAAACAGGACAAATTCATGGGAGAAATCCGATTTTCCGGGAGGATCCTACTTTGTTGAAACTCGATGAAACCCCGGAACGAACCTTGGGGAAGAACGACGACTATTTTATGGAAACACCGTAGCACAGAAAAGTAGAGTTTGAGGAAATTGAAAATGCGGTCAACATGTAGAAATATACTGTATTCTTTGGACAGTCATCGGAATAGATTTTCTATGGGGTGTATTTTAATGATGACCACATCGTCATCGTCATTCAATCTCGATATCACGGTCAGCTTCAGGTTGTTAAGTTTTAAATGACAAGTCGAGATAGAGTCGGTACACACAGTGACATCACAGTTCGTTTAGCGAAAGCATCATCTGAATGATATAGTGCCATCTTTCGTAGTTCGGTGTTCTGTACACTTGGAATAATTTTTTTCCATGCCTACTTTTAAATTTATGTTGAATTGAGAAATCAATCACCGCACTGCACTCTACGTGAACGATAAGTGATATCGAGTACGTTGTCAGTCTCGGCGATGTGTCCCCAATGTGATCAAATACCTTATGGAAAGAAATGTATCTCATACCTGCACCTGCTGATTTACAACTCCGAGTCTACTCATATATTCTGTCATCGGCATGCACTTCTCACCCAAACGCACAAAACTATCTATTTATATTTTATGCATCACTAAACATTATATTCAGTTAATATTATATATTTATTATTGTCCTGCACTGCAAATTCGGAAACTTTTCGTTCATTTGCCGGCGATTTGTTTACAGTAGGTTGCAATGACGGTTGTCCAATCAGGTTGCATCGGCCGATGTGGATTTGCAGACATGCGCATTACTGCTTCTTTTTCACGCTCACCAAAACTGCATATCATTATTTAAATCTAAAGCCATCTCATGCCCAACGAATGCAAAGTTATTGTAATTTATACAACTAATTTTTATTAGGTTGTTAGTATTATGCAACTTCTACGATCAGCTGGAATTTTCAAGATGACGCCCTTTATAGCATCCATCATCTATGACGTCGCCGATCATTCCTTCTCCCTGATGCTCAGTTCCCCCTTGATTCAAACTTACGCCTCAGACCTTTACCAGAACAGCTGAGTTTTGGTGGGAATTTAAAAGGGAGAAATTGTACCCCAGGTTACATCTCACAACTATATGCGATTTCAGCTAGCCAGCAAGTCTTTTCTCTCTCCCAATTGCATTGCATGAATGCTGCAGTCTTCCAGCCGTGAATTAGCCATAATTCTACCTAACGTCTCGCGCGAGGCAGTGTACGCGATATCAGGATCTCGGCGCAAGAAATTACCGCGTAAAACGCGTCGAATTCGAGGAATTGAAGCGGTGATTCCCATTTGCACCCCTCCGCCCTCCATTTTTCGGGCCTTTCTGGACTGGGTACTTGGATCTTCACGCTGCTTTCTCCACTTCTTCAAGAGCTGGAATTTCCCGCTGCACCCTACATCACGGTACCATCGATATATTTTTTTTCTATGGCCATAGAGTTAGGTAGGTAGGCTTGCTTTTTCAACACGTATAATATACGTATCTTTACAACTAATTGCTTGCCTTCTCATTTATATTTCCTTTGTGCATTTTACAATTACGTTCAGCCTTAGGGCTGTGGTCCTTCGAGAGGAAAAATTTACACATTCATTTTGCACTACAGTAGCCTGCTTAGCATTTTTCATTTAGCAATTTCTACCATCTTTTTGGAAGGTGTAATTGGTCATCGCACGTGGTGCCGCCTTGCATCTCCACCTTATCCCCAAAATAACTGACTGTTTCCCCCAAAGTATTCGTCCTCGATTTTCTGGACGTAGCGTTCCGAGCAGCGGATCAGACCAATTCATCATATTCGCATTGAAAAGTCACCAAAGAAGAGCTCAGTCGAAATGGGTTTCATTTCGGAAGCGACTGGGAACGTTCTCCCACTAAAAAAAAACATTAGCATATCCGGGGGTGAGGAGGCTGCTGCCCACTATAGGGCAAAGACTAGTTCTCGGGGGCGGTCGTCGAACCGATTTGTCAGGGTGGAGATGTATGCTGATGTGACAAGTCAATCGATCAACGGGCAAACTCTGTGGGTCGGCCCTCTCGTCTGTCGGACAGGAGAACTTGAGATATCCAGTTTTGCTCTTTGTGCAGAGATCCGCCTAGATGGGAACAATATAATCAGGTCCATTCGCCAGGTCTGATCCGCCAGAGCGCATCACAACGGCACATAATGTATTGTTAACCGTTATGGTGGTGTGGCATATCCTCGCCTGAATACAATATGGTTTTTGAAAAAATTAGGCTTCTCTGTTTTTTGGTTACAATCGCTTAGAGCTTTCGCTGTATACTGGCTCGTCAGAGCTGCAACTAATTCACATTTACAGTGGCATACTGAACGCATAGATATTGGACTCTGGTAAGTTGATTTATATTTCTATTTACCTTAATTGTTGTCATTATTGCGTTTAGTGTGTAACCTCTTTAATGACTCGACCTGTTGCATATTGGTTTATTATCTTCTATAACGAACCATAGTGATCGAGCAAGAAAATAAACACTTTGTTGTTTTACGTTTAAAGATGTATAGAATCCTTAAACAGAATTTTCTTGACCCATTCCGTGCGGAGCGAGTAATACTACTTGAGGGTTCTTTCAACAATGCTGAGCTGTTTGCGGTCCGGTGGGGCCTGTAGTTTACCTGAAAAATCCCCGTGACATGGTATGTTGACCCATGTGCGTCGTTTGCCCTTTGCAACTTTTCCAAGCCCTCCAGATAAGAAGAAACAATAAATTTTTGAAACATCGATTTCGTTGAAAATCTCATCGGTCATGACAAGACTAATGATTTCAATTTTTATGGAGTTCAAAAATGGAGCAGTAATACTCATTTTTCTACTAAGTAGGTAGTGCTATTGAGCATTTTTGAACATTGGGTAATTCTATCCCATCCATGAGTAAGAATAGACTAGGTGCGCGACCCAGAAAAATGAGTTTTGTTGCTGTATTGCATAACCAATCTATCCTCGCTGACGGATGGTGTAATATTACACAACGTTCAAAAATGTTCAAAAACATGAAATTTGGTGCCAGGGTCTATCTTTGTACTCCTTTAACCAAATTAAGAACAGTGTTATTAATTTTGGAAGAACAATTTTTTTCCGTGAGGGGTGTGATGTCACGAAAAGCGTCCCGCACTGAATGGGTTAATTCCGTCAAAATACGGAGCTTTTCCCCGAAACTACTAAACTGAATGACAGTTGGATGATGATACTTGGGTCGAAAATCAAATTTCGGACTGAACTCTTGGTATTGATCCCAGTCAATCCTGAAGGGTGAATTCGGAAGGATGAAATTTCAAAAATCCAGATGTCAAAACTTTCGAAATAACTCCACTGTTTTCATGTTTAAGGGTGGTGTTTAATAGAAAATTCACTCAAGCTCTGCTCATAGCGTAGATTTGCTCGCTCCTTTCTTGTTCAATGATGAAATTAGGTCTAGTTTTTAAATTAATTCCTGAATTTCCAAATGTCTTACGGAGGGGGAGCAAATGGAGTTTGGATAATATTCACTAAGTTACAGCCGATTATCGTTATTCTTTTTAGATTCAAGGTATTGAAAGATTTAAATTTAAAAACGAAACATATATAAGTGTGAAAATCGGATCTCTAATCCATAAATTTCTTCCCAATATGTTTGTAATCATCGCTGGTTTTTCTTTCATTATTTTAAGGTTCTCTAATACCCTTCATTTAGGGTATTACATTTTGTCCCTTTGAATATGATTTTGGTGTATCTGGTTTCCAATAGCGGCTCAATATCCTTTACTATAGGGTTATGTAAGGTAAGCAAGCACGCTAGATACAAACATACACTAAACTTACAAATCTTGAATACCTATATTATATCTTGAATACTTGGCCTATATGGCCTTGTATGTGTAAATTAATTGCAGCTCTGACGAGGCCAATAACGGCAGAAGCGCTAAGCAATTATAACCAAAAAAAAAGCAAATTCTTTCACTGGGGTTTATTATTCAATTGGCTTGCGTTCATTATTTGAATTTCTACTAAGCTTTGGAGTGTGAATTTCAGGAGATATACATGGAGCACGTAAATCTGTTCTCAACCAAAATACCTATTTGGATTGATCAGTTGATCATATTTGTGTGCCTCCTGAAATTCAATAATCGCTCTATCCTGTGAAACACGCACACTCCAAAGCTTAGTAGAAATTCAAATCATGAACGCAAGCCAATTGAATAATAAACCCCAGTGAAAGAATTTGCAGCGTTTTTTTATTGAACCTCAATACCCCCCCTCCCCTCACACACACAATAAAAACATCTATAATTTATCAAGTCCTTTGGCACTCGTATTGCGTTAAAACTTCCCCAAATCCAAATTTAAACGATGTAGACAAAGGTAGACATATGTAGAGGGGGCACACAAATATCATCAACTGATCAATCCAAATAGGTGTTTAGGATGAGAACCGATTTACGTCGTCTATGCATATCTCCTGAAATTCAATAATCGCTCTATCACCTGTAAAACACGCACACTCCGAAGCTTAGTAAGATTCAAATCATGAACGCAAGCCAATTGAATAATAAACCCCAGTGAAAGAATACTTATTTACCCCAGTAATAATATTGAATAATAAACCCCAGTAATAATATTGAATATTATTTACCTATATATTATCAGAATGCTTCAACCCGTGTATCGGCTACTAACTACTCTACAAGTATTCACATCGGCTATCACTCCAGTATCCGCATTCACTACAACTCGACGCTATCGGCCGGACATCACTAGGTTACAAACAAACAATAATAAACGAAAAAACGCAAATGTTGGCACCATAAATCGGGCCATACATCGGGAATGGTTTGACCTACGGACGTGGGGAAGGGCTCATTCGATTCCTAATGGTATGTTCTTCAAATAGGAAAATATTTAGGCCGATTCGACTAGTTTTGAGGTTTTCAGGGATTTTACAAAACTTTTACAGCCCTTAAAGGGCACTTTAAATTGAGTGAGGGAGCTGGCTCAAGAATTGGGGCGTCGTCGGACCAAGATGGATTTTTCCTGAAAATTTCAGATTTTTTGCTCCAGCCGTTTCGGAGATATCGTGCGTACGGCGTACGGCGGACGGACGGAAAAATTTTTATTGCAGATTCGGATTCTACACCCTTTGAAACGTAAACCATGAAATTTTCAGGGGGGTTAGAATTTTTTTTTTTCAAGAGCGATTACAATGGTTTATTATTGAATAATAAACCAACAGAGAAACCAAATTTTTCTGAACAACACAACATAGATTCATTCGAACAATTTGACTATCCGCGCCTTATGACGTAATTGTCACAAATGTCTTCTAGTCTCGCGCATGTCACCCTAGGACGCATTTAAATGTTGCCAGAGGCAGCCCGGCGAGAAAAAAATCTCCTTCGTTGAATTGCTCGAAATGCACTTTGCAGAAAATTAATCGGTCTTTAGTCTTGGAACGTCATATCTTAATATAGCGCAGTTAGCGCCCACGGAATTCGTCCATCTATCAGGCCTTGGGGACAGCCCCGCTTTCTTCTTTGAATATGAAACTGCTCACCGCACAGTCACACAAAGCGAATGGAGAGGTTCCTCATGAAGCTGTCTTGGGTTTTCCAGTGCCCAGTATCAGCAGTTCTGTCGGTTGACTGTCCCATTTAGATAAAAGTGAGCTTCATCGCTCATGAAAACCACAGAACGTCAGGCTTCGTGAAGGAGAATTCGCTTATGAGTAGCGATATCCGGACCTTATTTTTGCAGGTTAAATTAAATGGAATATCCTAACAAATATGTCAGCAAATTAAATACATTTTGGTTTATTATTCAATAATAAACCATTGTAATCGCTCTTGAAAAAAAAAAAATTTTAACCCCCCCTGAAAATTTCATTGTTTACGTTTCAAAGGGTGTAGAATCCAAATCTGCAATAAAAATTTTTCCGTCCGTCCGACGTACGCCGTACGCACGTTTTCTCCCAAACGGCTGGAGCAAAAAATCTGAAATTTTCAGGAAAAATCAATATTGGTTCAACAACGCCCCAATTCTTTAGCCAGCTCTCTCACTTAATTCAAAGTGCCCTTTAAGGGTTGTCAAAGTTTTGTAAAAAACCTCAAAAAAAAGTCAAGGCGGCCTAAATTTGTACTCTTTTCGAAGAACACTCAACGAGGAATCGAATGAGCCCCTCCCAAGGTCCGTAGGTCAAACCATTCACGATCTATGGCCCGATTTATGGTGACAACATTCGCGTTATTTTGGTTTATTATTGTTTTTGTGTTGATATCAGTAACCTAGTGACGTAGTGATGTAGTAATGTGGATACTGGAGTGAACTCCTAAAAGGCTTTGTAGCCAATGAACGGGTTGAAGTATAAAAATAAAAAAAAAACGCTGGAAATTGTTTCACTGGGGTTTATTATTCAATTGGCTTGCGTTCATGATTTGAATTTCTACTAAGCTTTGGAGTGTGCGTGTTTCACAGGTGATAGAGTGATTATTGAATTTCAGGAGGCACACAAATATGATCAACTGATCAATCCAAATAGGTATTTTGTTTGAGAACAGATTTACGTGCTCTATGCATATCTCCTGAAATTCAATAATTGCTCTTCACCTGTGAAACACGCATACTCCAAAGCATAGTAGAAATTCAAATCATGAACTCAAGCCAATTGAATAATAAACCCCAGTGAAAGAATTTGCAGCGTTTTTGTTTAAAAAAATCAACACGGTTTTGCTGTATTCAAAATGTAAATACTTCCCGTGGTCGCCCTTTATTATCGTTTATTCGTACATGGTGAAAAACATCTGATAAAGAAGAATTCGAAGGTGCCTAATGCTTGTAGTTAATTAATCACACATAGCAAATCTTATAATTGATTACTGAGAATTCGCTCGAATGAAAAAGAGGACTAATAATTCCCACAGATAACCTTTTGACACCGATGATCTTGAAATAGTTTATATCTACGTATCCCGAATATTTCTGCATTCAAGATTTTCGAGGTTCACATTTCAGGCGACGTAACAAATCGCAACTTTCAAAAGATGTTTTGCTCCCTCATTACCGAAGTTGGGGAAATTTTGCGATCGTGCAAGTAGTCGAAACAACCGTTCTTCATAACAATTTTTGATTGTCCATTCTTTTGGAAATTTTTTCACAATGATATCAAAGCTTGTCGATAAAGTTTGTTTAGGTGTTTTTGTGAATTCTGCGTTATGTCCAAAACTGTAGTTTTAGTCCAATTTTAATGAAATTTTGTGGGGGTGGGGGATTGTTACAGTGTATCAAACACATTATGTTTTAGGGCGGTTTTATTGTCGCCATGTATTGAATAATGTACTATACATGGTCGAAACTAAAATTTGCTTCTTCAGCATAAAATTCAATCGGTTTGTCTCATGATTATACAGGTCCAATCTCGATCAAATTGGTTCTGCAGTCGGGTATAACGCAGGGATGGCCATAGATAATCGATAGTATCGAAATATCGATATTTTCCTCCGATATATTGATATTTTACTATCGATGATGCAAGGGCCAATAGTATCGGATATCGATAGTTAGTGACCAATATTTTTTCCGATATTTCAGCCGATATTTTTTTTAACCGATATATCGACTTCATCTGATAATATCACACATTATGTTGACTCATAAACTAATATCGATCGTAAATTCCATTTTTTTCACAACACATGAGTTTGAAAAATATTATGCCCACAAAAATGAGTTCGTCTGGCTGGCATAACGATATCTATCCATGGATAATATCCATAGGATATCAAGTAGTGAGTCTTGGCCCAAGACGATGAAAATAGAAGAAGAAGAGTATCGGTTTGGAGGTTCAATAGGAAAATTGGAAGATTGCGGTTGTTGAGGTTTTTCAGCAAGTGATGTGTTGTTCTTTTTGAGATGTATCTTGTTCACGGTTGATTATTTTTTTCTTCTTTTCTGTTCATTTTCAGTTGTTTGAACCATAGGTTGGAAACATAGGTAGGTATTTACATTCATTCAAGGAAGGACATGAATACTACAACCCCTCTAAGAGAACTTAGGGTAGCTTATCAAACAATATCATTCGTTACAAAACTATTGGTAAAACAAAATTAAAAAAACGTCTGCCAAGTGGGTGTGGCACATAGCTTCCTCGTATCCATAACATGACTGTATAGAGTATGCAATATGGTTCGATCCAAGCTCGAGGCTAAAACTTTATTTTCTCTTTATTACTCACGAGGACCATCTTTACATCAGTCCGAACAATCCCTGAAAATTTCATCGAAATCAGTCATGAACTCCCGGAGTTACGCGTGTAACAAGGATTTCACGTTTGCGGATGCACAGAGGCTACTATTGATCCGGGGGTCGTGAAACTTATAGGGGATCATCTACACATCAAACCGAACAATCCCTGAAAATTTCATCGAAATCAGTCAAGAACTCCTGGAGTTTTGCTTGTGGCAAGAATTTCACAATTGCGCATGCGCAGAGACTACTATTGATCCGGGGGTCATGACACTCATAGGGGACCATCTACACATCAAACCAAACAATCCCTGAAAATTTCATCGAAATTGGTCAAGAACTCCCGGAGTTATGCGAGTAACAAGGATTTCACGTTTGCGCATGAGCAGAGGCTACTATTGATCCGGGGGTCATGAAACCTATAGGGGACCATCTACACCCCGACCCGCACAATCCCTGAAAATTTCATCAAAATCGGACTATAACTTCGTGTAGTTTTGCCCGTAACAAGGATTTGCTGACAGACACACGGACACACGGACAGACACGGAACCAAAATTGTTCAGAAAGGTCTTAAATGCGAAATGCGAGTGGAATTTTTGATTTTGGAGACAAAAAAAATTTTCACATTCCGAAAGTGAAAACAATGCTTCCGCTACCTTGGTAGACTCGGAAGCAATAATAATACATTAAACTGAACATAGTTTCAATTTTTTTGGAATTTAGAAAAGTTTTAATTATTTCTAGTTACTTATTTATTTCTAACTGATTGATTAATATTAATTAACTTTTCTTATTAAATCAAAGTTGAACTTCTGCAAACTCAATAGTGGCATCTGGTCTACTAAGTGCATTAAATACATAAATTGTATTCAACTTTTTAACCAATATTCTTCCAAAACTATCGATACTATCGGTAGTGCCTACTATGGATGATTAACCCACGATATCTATCGGCATCGATATTTTAACGCCGATACTATCAAACATCGATATATCGATATTTTGTTTCGATAGCCATCCCTAGTATAACGTACCATGAAGTGAGAATATATGAATATGATATGTATACCAGGTATTATGTTGTGGGCGGTGACCTACGAATTTTTTCGCGATTGGTTGATAACTTTTGCTCTATGCAACACTGAATTTGGGTGAAACTTCGAAATCAACAGGCAGTTTGATAGAATTTTCAAGTTAATAGTGGGTGTGGGTAGTGGAGTGACCACATTCATTCCGAATCTCTTAATTTGGAGCGTTATATCTGTTTATTCACGTCAGAAACGTTTCGTCCCGCAGCGGGGACTTCCTCAGTCTAACTATGTATAACTACTAGCATACTTTAGGCATTGACATGGTGGTGCCACCACACATCTCTTGTTTGTTTGTTACTTTTAGTTTTGTAG
Organism: Creontiades dilutus; assembly: GCA_031894815.1. NCBI lineage: Eukaryota > Metazoa > Arthropoda > Insecta > Hemiptera > Miridae > Creontiades > Creontiades dilutus. The sequence continues at coordinate 1,823,450 of JAVIWC010000594.1, forward strand.
TTGACGTTAAACTGTCCATGTACTCAAGTTGGTCATATTCTCTATTGCTTAGTTGTTTGATATCAACTGCGTTAATTAGTTAAACAATTTTGTTATGCTATAAATATGTCCTCAGATGAGGGAAACTCATTCAATAATTTTAATTTATGCTGCAGTTCCTCTCTCCCCTTTTTGATATTTATAACAAAACAAAATTGTTTAACTAATTAACGCAGTTGATATCAAACAACTAAGCAATAGAGAATATGACCAACTTGAGTACATGGACAGGGAGGAGTGAACAGTTTAACGTCAACTACAAAACTAAAAGTAACAAACAAACAAGAGATGTGTGGTGGCACCACCATGTCAATGCCTAAAGTATGCTAGTAGTTATACATAGTTAGACTGAGGAAGTCCCCGCTGCGGGACGAAACGTTTCTGACGTGAATAAACAGATATAACGCTCCAAATTAAGAGATTCGGAATTTTCAAGTTTGTGCGGGTTGACTCCTAGACAGTACGTTATCAATCCCATCCCCATTATGAATTGTAGCCTCCACGCAAGCGTAATTGTCATTAAGAAGTGCCAAAAATCCAAAAAAATGTCTCCAAGGAAAATCAAGTTCAAGGCAGTAGGAAGTACTCAGTCATGCAGCATGGCTTTAGGAGTAAATTTTCTTAGACACTCGGCGTATAATTTATATTACGAAAACGCAGTGAATTCTGTAGGATTTTCACCTAAAAAATCCATTTTTTTTCGCTATTCTAGCAATTGCAGAGAGTATGGACTTGCCTAAGTTCGTAAAAACATGAATTTGATCGAAATTACAAAGTAAAATATGTGTAGATTTTGATGTCGATTTACTACCAGTATACTATTTTAAGAGATTTGTAATGATGAGCATATATTATCGCGATAGAGAAGATTTCTATGACCTCAAAAGGGGACAAGGGTTAGACACGTTGCAACAAGTACCTAACATTTCCACCAGCGGCAAGACCAGCTAACGATTTTCATAAAGGTCGCTTCCCCGTATGAATATTATAGTTCGCTCCATAAGCAAACCTTCGATTCGGAGTGACATTTCACGAGGTCACGGAAGTTCGGCGGATCAAACTCATTGTGATGAGCGGAAGCATCACCTACCTTCCCTCAAAAATGATCGATTGTGTTGAGTTGACATTTAAAATTTCGGAGGGATGACAATAAGGTTACGCACCTGAAACGTAGGTACAACCAACCAACGAGAAGATGCGCTTAGCTGATGAGAGAAACAACTCAACATTAATTGTAGGTAGCTAGCAAGATAGTCAATGGAATACCATCGCTGTATGCAGGGTGTTACATTTCGTGACGGCCACAGCCCAGGAGAAGATTCTACGGAAAATTTCTGATCGACAATGCCTCAGCAATTTTTGTTAACAACCTTGGAAATGAGGTTTTTTCGTCCACCATTCTGCTGAATGCAGAGAAGCACCTCCGCCGAAGCAGCTCCCTGGTGTTTTGTCTCATGTCGTGAGCACATTGGTAGATTCTTTCGAATAATAATTATTGGAAGAATTATTCTTCTCGAGTATCTGTGCGCATTTCGTAGACTAAGGGTTTTCATGGCCCCCCACACGTAAAAGTCGAGAGGTGTGAGGTCGGAATTCCTTGGTGGCCATTTTGAACAGTATCTTCAGTAAAAACGTACAATTTATTACAATGCTTCATTAATAATTTAAAAAAAAACACAAGTTCGAATTTTTTTTTACCAGACGAATCAACGCATGATGAAAAACCGGAGTATCCAGTGAACAACCACGTTTTTCTTACTTGAAAAGCAATTTCCTCCCAGAAAACTACACGGAATTTCAAATCTGGTTATATCGCTGGAAAGCCTAAATTTTGGCGCATCTTTTAGCACTACAGGCTAAAATCCACATGCCTTTTTACAGGGACTCATAAGCGTTTGAAGAAAGTCGAGATCTCCACAATTCGACAATGTGTCCTTTTCAAGCTGATTTTTCACCCGTTCGCGATAATAATTATTATTGGAAAGAATCCACCAATGTGCTCACATGAGACAAAACACCAGGGAGCTGGAGCGAGCAGTCGACATCGTTCGGCGGAGGTGCCGTCTCTGCATTCAGCAGAATGGTGGACAAAAAACCGCATTTCCAAGGGTGTAAACAAGAACTGCTAAGAGGCATTTTCGATCAGAAATTTTCCGTAGAATCTTCTCCTGGCCGTGACCGTCACGAAATGTAACACCCTGTAGACAATTATTGTTCCGAAAAAACTCGTGGAACCTAACAATCCAAGAAATGTTCACATTTCTGTTTATTTATAATTTTTCAACATTTGGTGTCTGTAGGAATTGGTGCTTTTGATATCATCTCGCTCTTCTATTTCAATAGGCGCTACAGCCCTATAGGAACCCTGGCCTCCACAACTGACCTTCTCCACCGGTCCTACCTATTCCAAAGTGCTAAGGTGTTCTCACTTCTTCAAATCTATGTGAAGGTCGCATTAATGTTCTTTCACAAAAAGTCTGAGTCCAACATACCAACTCTAAATACCAACCAGGAGGAGGAGAAGGATGTGCAGAAGGAACCGAACCAAGGAAACATTCATGATAGATCCCGATTGATTAACAACGGAAAACTCTGACGAGGGCAAAACCGGCGAAAGTGCTCGAGAATAAATGTATACCTACAGGGGTAAGTCTGATTACACCATCTCGACAAAGCAAACAGTCATTGGACATATTAGTGTCATAAATGTTCCAATCTCCAGCAGAACACAAAACTTCCTTGTTATCGATGTTGAGGGAGTGGGAGGTGCAGGAGGGCCGTGTAATTTATGGTACAGGCTCTCTTACTCCTTCTCCCGAGCTCTGGTCATTCTACTCCTTACAGTAAATCATCTCTCCAAAACGAAGTGACTCAGGGACTGGACCCAAAAAAAAAACACCGCCGCGCCCCTTGCACATCGCGATAAACCTAACCCAGATGTTCGAAAAGTCAGAACTGTTTGGACTGTGCGGCCCCGATCAATCAATGTTCTTCGGAAATAATGGTCAGGCGCCATCGAGATAACTAGTGATTCGCAGCGGTGAATCGCCGATTAGAACAGGTAGTGTTCATAAAACTCTGGCGTCCCCCTCCCGCCGATTTACGACGAGCATTAGAAAACTGGCCGGCGGCCCTTCGCAAAAGCCAAGCGCAGCTCGTAATGGCCTGACGCTGGATCTCTACAGATCGTGCTCGCGATAATCCAGACCTCCCTTCTCGCAGCTATCTCGAACCACTCAAAGGTTTCGATCTACGCCGTTCGATCCGGATTAAAATCGCTCTTAGAGCAGGTGATTTTCATAATGGTAATTGCCGTTCGATCCGATCTCCTGTTGATTTAACGATAAAAATACCGTGTTTGGAAGTTCATTCTTCAGCCCTGCGCCGTTATAAAGCAACCCGCATTTAAACGGTGCGTAAACGTTTTTCAGATCGCCAAATACGATATTTTCCTCTTAAAAGTAAGCACTTCACTTGATTGATAAATCCGAACCAATTCAGCTGCCAATTCAAACACAAGGGTTTATTTATTTTATTATTGTTTCTTTAATAAAGAGTGATTGTAAAGTTTGGGGGTCTCTTTTGGGTTCAGAAATGGCGTTTATTTACAGCTGTTTTTTTACCAATCGTAGTCGATTTGGCAAAATAAATTTTGCTGTGTTTTACGAATTTTATATTTACAAATTAGTTGGAGCATATTAAATGTGTACAATTGATGGACAGTTGACAAATTGAAATCATGAAATACTGTACCCGTGGGATGGCACCTGGGCTTATTGAACAATGTCCTTAATGTCATTTTTTGAATCTTAAAAATTGTATCAATTAAGTGTTTAAAACGTGCTTCCCCATATTAAAGTGGCAAACTGTAAAATTGATTCAAGCAGCGCTTGAATCTTCAGTTCTTCTGATAGAAATTTGATTCTGTACAGGGTACATATCAGCTTTTGACACAAACTTGGAATGTGATGGGTCCATTTCACTTGAGAATCTAACGTCACTCCTAAATGAAATAAACTATTCATATAGTAGTTGGAGGCAACTTTGTCAGCTAAATGACTACATATGAACGCACCGTGAAATAAAAATTGATTTTATTGGTCAGGAAGTGAACAGCAAAAGTTTAATTAGTTCATTTAATCCAATATAGAACAGATAGAATAGGTACCTGACGTTCCACAAACATTCAAGGTTTGATTGAGAGAAGCATGACAGGTATAGCAGGTAACAAAAAGTATATATAGGAGTTACTAATTGGTCATCATCTAAATTAATACATGATGTATTATAAAGAGGAATGATTTGATTTTTTGTTCGTTACGTTCTAACTCAAAACTATTCGGCTGATTAAAAAAAAAAAATTTCTTCGTTAGAAAGCAACAACTTCACTCAGTAACATAGGCTATTTTCAATAATCTTGGAGATCCCTACCGAATGTGGAACATTGTATCCTATTACTGTTAGCTACTGTAGCCTCTTAAAGTCATCATCGCGCGAACTACAAAATCTATAGACTATGTATGAAATTGTGTGCTACTTGTTAATAGTACTCAAAACTGATCACAAAGCAGATGATGTTGACATCATGGCAAGGACTGTTCCTGCCCTGTCTGGAATTGAATTGAGTTGAGGAATTTGAAAATGTAGCAATAGTACGAGGGTTGAAGATTAATGAAAACAAAACAGCCTACAAGAGGACATCAAGAAAACCGCTTCCACCTCAGTCATCCTTCGATATCGGCCAGCACAACTTTCCATGTGACCAATTTAAATACTTGGGAGCAATAGTAACAAACAATAACGATGCACTGCTGGTAGCCGATGCATCTGGGCTGTCCAAAAAGTTCTGAAATCCTTCAGAACGAGCAAACGAGAGAGATCTTTCACGACGAGCAAAGCTCGTCATATACAAGACAATTATCCGACCAGTAGTGCATATGGTAGTGAGTCCTGGGTGCTTACCACTACAAGTGAGCGCTTGCTGAACTGCTGGGAGCGAAAGATTCTCCGGAAGATTTTTGGCCCAGTCTGTGAGCATGAAAGACGGAGAGTTCGGAATAATGAAGAGCTAAGAAGCCTTTACAGACAGCCAGCCATTGTGGCTTTCATTTGACGAGGGCGGCTGAGATGGCTGGGGCACGTAAAGCGGATGCCAGAAGAACGAGACCCTCGCACCCCAGGAGGAAAGAGGTTGGGAGGGAGACCTGGGAAACGATGGTTGCACGATGTGGAGGAGGATCTCGCAGTGCCTGGAGTCAGAAGGTGGAGGAGATTAGCTCATGATTAGAGAGAGTGGAAATCTGTAGCTGAGAGGGCCCTGGTCGTACATGGACCGTAGTTCCGATTAATAATAATAGTAATTGATCATAAAAAACGCTGCGAATTCTTTCACTGGGGTTTATTATTCAATTGGCTTGCGTTCATGATTTGAATTTCTACGTCAAATAATAGGTTTTCCATTTCAAATTGGAGGTTTCACACATCAATTTGGAGGGTTTTCCATTTCAAATTGGAGGTTGACGAAAATGGTTCGTTACACATTAGTTTTAAACGCCGCAACGTTAGCCCGCGTAGAAGGAGGAAACACCCCGTGATTCTGGAAATACCTACTCCGTGCAACACAACATGAAGACATTCCATCCGTCCCTTCCAAATGCCATTCTTTTGAAGGTGTCCGTTGATTCGCCATATCTAAATTCTCTAGTTGCCTCCGTTAGTTACGACTTGATTTATTTTTGTGACATGAGTTCGGACGACTAAGAAATACGACCGCGTTTCGTTCGCCGATCGAATCATGCGGTAAGAAGTAGTGAGAGTGACGAAGATGCCGAAAACGAGGGGATTCCTTCCACTACCCGACGACATCGAGGACAACACGGTAGGCACACGATAGTCTATAGTGTAGAAACATTTTTCTTTGTTCTATAGAATAGAACAAAGAAAAATGTTTCCTAGAATGTACGAAGAAGGACATGCTATTAAATATGCGGCGTCTAAAATCGGCATCCAAACTTTTTCATTCTTTTCCGTTCGTTATGTTCATTCTTACTAGTTGAACGTTACGTTTCACTCGCTAATTTATTGTTATTGCTTTCCCAGAATTAAATCATGTATTTCTGTCATCCATCAAATTGAAATGTTAAACCTCCAATTTGAAATGGAAAACCTCCAATTCAGTACTGTTTCAGTACACAGGTCATTTCTGCTTTTGATAGTTTGTGCTTTTGAATGGAGGGCTTTGTGCACAACGAAAGGATTTAGAGAACAATTTGTACTTATGATATACACCACCCTTCACAAGTCCTGTGTTGTGTACACCTTTTGGGGAGACAGGTAATACTTTTCAAATTTGGGTCCTCTCATATATTTGGGCACACGAAAATGAAGAAACGCGTACCCTTTCTTGGAGTGGTACTCACAAGGTCCTGGAAGTTACCTTGAAAGTTACCGGTAGGTGGTACGGGGAGGTGCCAGGTAGGCATTCAAATCATGAAAGAGGTCATGGAGATTTACCTCAATGTTGAGGAACATTCCTTAAAAATCGCGAACAGCAGTATTTAGAAAATTGAAAAAATTAAATTTATTCCTTGAGAAACGTTGGAAAAAATTAATTCCATGAAAGTTGAAAACGATATTTCAAGTGCAGCAGGTCCTATCGTTTCATATCACTTGTCGTCAGTTCCCTATCCTAAGATGAAACCTTGTCTTGGGCCAATTTATTGTTGGTACCAACCAAGCTGTGTGACTTTATACACAAAAACCGCCTTTATTTTGAAAATGAACATAATACACATGTGTTATTATATTAAATACAGGTATAGTTTCATACATGGTATTCATTTTTTCCATCGAGTTACGTCTACTTGTCTTGTGACTGTAATGTAGCGTCCCGCATCAAAAGTGGAATTGATGCGCGCATTACTTCAAAGTTTGTGCAATGAACTGTAAAGTTACCATATCGGCTTTAAGCTACCACTCATAAGCGAACAGTACACATATAGTATATGAACACGTGACAACCTTCATGTAATGAACGGTAAAATTGCTTTCTCGAAACAGAAATGTCTTGAAATTCGTGCGTACTACTATAATTGCGATTTCCCATAATTAGCAAGGAAGTAAGAAACGACAGTTTAAATTTCACCTAGCACTCCGTGGATTGAGTAGATAGAAAAGTCATAAAAAATGCTTATGAAACTATTTGTTTCGTTTGATGGTATTTCATATTAAAAGCTGAGGATGAAAATCTAGGTTGGCAGTAATAGAAATACCTATATTGATTGATCAGTTGATCATATTTGTGTGCCTCTTGAAATTCAATAATCGCTCTATCCTGTGAAACACGCACACTCCAAAGCTTAGTGGAAATTCAAATCATGAACGCAAGAAAATTAAATAATAAACCCCAGTGAAAGAATTTGCAGCGTTTTTTTTTATTGAACCTCAATATCCCCCCACAATAAAAACATCTATAATTTATCAAGTCCTTTAGCACTCGTATTGCGTTAAAACTTCCCCAAATCCAAATTTAAACTATATAGCCAAAGGTAGACTGATGTAGAGGAAGCACACAAATATCATCAACTGATCAATCCAAATAGGTATTTTGGTTGAGAACAGATTTACGTGCTCTATGCATATCTCCTGAAATTCAATAATCGCTCTATCACCTGTGAAACACGCACACTCCGAAGCTTAGTACAGATTCAAATCATGAACGCAAGCCAATTAAATAATAAGCCCCAGTGAAAGAATACTTATTTACCCCAGTAATAATATTGAATAATATTTACCCATATATATTCAGCGTTTCATGCATATCAGAATGCTTCAACCCGTCTATCGGCTATAAACTACAAGTATCCACATCGGCTATCACTCTAGTATCCACATTAACTACAACTCGACGCTATCGGCATCACTAGGTTACAAATAAAAAATAATAATAAACCAAAAAACGCAAATTTTGGCACCATAAATCGGGCCAACCATACATAGGGAATGGTTTGACCTACGGACGTGGGGAGGGGCTCATTCGATTCATCATTGTTCAAATAGAGAAAAATTTAGGCCGCTTCGACTTGTTTGAGGTTTTTAGGGATTTTACAAAACTTTGACACCCCTTGAAGGGCACTTTAAATTGAGTGAGAGAGCTGGTTCAAGAATTGGGCCGTCGTCGGACCATGATGGATTTTTCCTGAAAATTTCAGATCTTTTGCTCCAGCCGTTTGGGAGAAATCGTGCGTACGGCGTACGGACGGAAAAATGTTTATTGCAGATTCGGATTCTACACACTTTGAAACGTAAACCATGAAATTTTCAGGGGGGGGGTTAGAATTTTTTTCCAGAGCGATTACAATGGTTTATTATTGAATAATAAACCAAACGTCCCTTATGGTATCTGTAAACTATTATGGCTAAGCCACATAACTGTTGGTGATCAAATTATTAGGTTCAAATATGCCTGGTGATTTTGGTATTATGATGTTAATCCTTATCCATTTGAATGGTTTGATGTTGAGATTGATTATGCACTTGTAAATTCTACTTTAAATAATTCATATCGGACTTTTCGTTAGGGAGTTATGGCAAGCATAAAAATGCTCCGCGAGAGAAAAATGGCTCATTTTACTACTGACTGTTAAGTTATAATCATACAAAGTAAGCTACGAAGTGTTAGCTCTGTGGCTAATTTGTTTCCGGATCACTAAAAAAAAATGAAACTGACATTTTATTCGGAGGCTGAATTTCTTTTATTGCTACAGTTTTACTGTTTGCATTTTTATAGGCCCAAGTGCCCAATAATGGAAATATTAAAGGAATAAAGGGAAAATGACAAACAGGACTTCAGCTTGACTTTTAAGTGGTAATGGTGAGTGAGAAACCCTCAGATATTTTATTGTCCGAACCCGAGTAACGGATTTTTCAACAAAGAACCTTTGAAATTGAACGTAGTAAAAGCCTGTCAGGTTGCTTGGTGGTCAGTGTAGCTTCCTCATTTATTGGATAGCTCGATAGCTCTCGAAATGTGAGCACGGTCGGTCAATGAGGGAGGAAATTAGCCTCAAGGTCCCTTCAGCTGATCAGTGCGTCTTTATACTTAAATACACTAAAATTACGCTTTACATTTAAATAAACGCTTTCTTAAAAAGGTTTTTTGTTTAATTTCTGTAATTCAATTCATCTGATTCCACGGCATGATCATTATTAATAACCTCAACTAATAGCCTCCTTCTCTTGGTTATCCATGGAGAGGGTCATAAGTAAGAAATACGATCTGCTGATGTACCCCCGGCGGAATATCTGGTGTAAATCATTAAAATCCCCCAACCTGTAATTTAGTGATGGGCCACCCCGCATCAGACTTCATTAGATCTCAAGGAGCCAATTACCACCGTTAGAAGTTGAGTCCGCACGTAAACGCTTTCGGATCGCCCTATTGTATAGTTGAGATTTCTCGAATTTCGGTAACAGGGTGGATGGACTCCAGTTAAAACCAGCTTTTGTAGAAGGCTGTAAAGAGGGAAGCTAATCTTTCGAACTAAAAAAATCAAACTCACGGAATCCGTTGGGAATTTCAGAGCCCGAACGAAACGCTTATGCAAATTTCTTCAACGGGAAGGTGGAATTGAAAGAAAAAGTGTAGGGTCGGTGCGCGCTAATGAACGTTGATCTGTTGGAGGATTAACAGAAACGTTTTGCATAATGCCACCTTTGTTGGACGTCTGCATCCCGATCAGGTTTCCGCTTTAATGGGTGGGTACGTCCGACGTCCTTTACTTAAGGGGAAACAACCGTTCCTCGTGAAGATTCAACACCTATTAATCGACTTTGTTGTTTTTAGCGCGAAACCATGTTGTGGGAAGATCTTCTAATCAGGTTAGACTTTAAGTTGTTACAGTGAATAACAAACGGTTACTCTGGCGAGAAACTCAAGGACTTGAGGTGTTGCAATAATAGGGAGCTATTTGGATGTTTCTAAAATGCAATTATAAGGTAACTAGGTGCACCGATCAGGAAGGAATTGATTGGACTGATTTCTTTCCTAGTCGACCAAACGCAATCAATATCAAGCCACTTGAGAACTAGAATAGAACATTGTCATCTTAAGGAACTGCAGAGTACAACAATAAACAGTCTAAAACGCAGCAGCATATAAAACCCAGTGAACCCACTATCAAAATGTTTGACCGATTCCAACCGATGGATCCATATTTTGATGACAATCTATTTCAATTTATTATTACAATTACAATTACACAATAACAATTTATCAATACCAAGCCACTTGAGAACTAGAAAGACATATTGTCATTGATGACAACAGTATGGAGTGGTCGACCAGCTGCTAAAATTCTTCGTCAAGCGGCTTTTTCACCTTCCTCGGAATACGCCGGACTACTTTGTATACTTGGAGGCAGGAGTGAAACCACTATTCTACACCACACTTTCTCTACACTTCAAGTATCTAAAGAATGTGGCGAGTATGCCAGCCCGTCGTTATCCGCGTGTGGTGGCTGAGGAGACGGTTGCTCGACAGGTTTTCTGGAGTAGGGCTCTCATGAATTTATGTGAAAAGCATGCGAGTGCCTAAGAGCTCACATTCGAGCACAGTGGAGTTCTAAAGAATTGCTGCAGATGAAGATCAGGGATGTCAGGATGGCCGATACCAGAGCCAAGCCTCTTGCCTCCCAGGACAGGATATACCGACTTCTGGATCACGACGAGAGGAGCATTGACCTGACCTCCAAAACTCAGAAGGCATCACTGTTCGTGCTCAGATGGGTATGTAAGGGTCCGAGGTGACCTTCTGAAACTTGATACCCGGCCATATCCACCAGCTGTGAATCAAACATGTTCACTCTGCAATGAGGGAGCGCCAGAGGACATTCTACATTTTCTGGCCTACAGTCCTGTTCTGGGCGAATTTAGAGCAGCGAGTTTTGGAGGAAGAAGACTGCCATTTGACGGCATCATAAATATGCTCAACGGAATAAATTGGCTACCACCACTTGCTGTGTGGGCGTACCGAGCCAATCTAGTGTACCACTTCAATTGGGACAATCAAATGTGACAGGTGATAGATGCATCAATAGATAAAATAATCAATATAGTGTAAATTATACTAGTTACAATTAGTTAGTATAAAAGTAAGGGTATTAATAATCAACTAATTCGAACTCTGACAGACGAGCGTAGCCCAAAGTCATTCCATGTATTTATTGTTTTCTTGTTTTTCGAATTTCAAATACGTTTATTTTCTTCTTCTTCTTCATTAATGACATTGTCATCTTAAGAAACTCCAGAGCACAATAATTCAAGATTCAACAACTATCAATCGACTTTGTTGTTTTAAGAGCAAAACAATGTTGTGGGGATATCTTCTAATCAGGTTAGACTTTAAGTTGTAATGGCAAATAGCAAACGGTTACTCTGGCGTGAAACTCAATGAACTCTTTTCCCTACCCGACTTGAGGTGTTGAAATATGATATGGAGCTATGTGAGTTTATCTTAAATGCAATTGTAAAGTAACTAAGTGCACCGATCAGGAAGGAATTGATTGGACTGATTTCTTTCCTAGTCGATTAAACGCAATCAATATCAAGCCTTTTGAGAACAAGAATATGACATATTGTCATCTTAAGGAACTGCAGAGTACAATAATAAACAGTCTAAAACGCTGCAGCATATAGAACCCAGTGAACCCACAATCAAAACGTTTGACCGATTCCAACCGATGGATCCATATTTTGATGCAAATGATCAACGGACTTCATCTTTTCTGATTTGAATGAAGCTGAAATAGCAAGAAATTCAGCTGGTGTAAGCTTTAAGGTCATATCTTCTAATTCAACTTATTTCTGACTTGATTACTCAATTTCTGAATGTATATGTCTTCTTCATTTGAAATCGCCAATCCCATAGAGGGTCAAATATTTAAGCTGTGTCTTATTAAACGAGATGGTAAAGAAATCAGCAGCAGAGCTCTGTCAGCTCACTTCAGATGCTCCATGCATGAAATTTAGCATCGACAAGTATAGCTGATAGCTGTCTGCACAAATTAGCCGATAGCACACTGTTGGGTTTTCAAATGATTCGAGGGTTGTCATTTTGATTCTATTTACAAGTGGCTGAAGGAAAATGACCACTTTAGTGAGATGAGATCTGTATTGCAAAAAAAAAAAAAAAAAAAAAAAGATTTCCATTGGAAACAACGTTTAAGTGAGAAGTTTCAATAAACGATTTCTGTGTGCATCGACTATCGTTAAAATGTGAAAGAATTTTGGATTTTGTAACTAGGCAGATCATTACGAACTTCGTGCAGTTCGGGATCAACATGGTCCGCGATGAATCCCATTGTAACCAGATCGGAGTCTGCGCCCGCTCAAAGATACAATCCGTTTCACGATAATAACTTGGATTCAATATTTTGTTTACGATTTCTCAAGGTTTCATTTTAGTACAATGATATTTATAAACTGGTATTTTCTAAGTCACAAATTGATCATTTCAGTGAGTTACACACTCATGTGATTGATACTAGGAAGATCTGTCAACTTGGCGTATGTTATTATCCCGTTCCTATCATAGATCGATATCCCTACTTGAATGATTCCACCTGTGTTTCGTGCTGCAAAGGTTATAATTACGAATCAAACGAATTAGATTTCGAGTCCGACCGTCATTATACAAATCCTTGTGACACGCTCAACTTTCACAATTTCCGTTCTAGTTTGATCTTGTATTCACTCGAAGGTTACACTACGTAAGAATTAAGCTATTATTAATCATTAGGGCCAATATGAAACCTGAAACTTGGGCAAATATAAAATCCTGTACACACAACTCCAATTGGTCCTTGTATTGTTCTGTATGAATTTTAGTCGGAGAATGAAACGATTTGAGATTAACCGATCGAGCTCCGGAAGGTCTTAATTGTTGGAGGTGAAACAAATTGTCAACATGAATGTGAATCTCAAAGCTACTTCTGGCTTAAGGCGAAGTTAGGACTTCTAATACAGCTCTACGTGTGGCTTCTTTATTAAAATTGCCTATTCAATGATTTCCTGAAATATATAAGTGGGCCATTTAAAAATTTCGATCACATTTATGTCACTGATCAGTATTGCCGTCAAATCTCAACTAAATGCAGTTTTGTAAGTGCTCTCCTATGTGCATGTGCATGTTCCATGGAAAAGTATGTAACAGTTGTGCCTACAGGACCCAGGAGAAAATACCGAAGTCCGTATTTCTCACTCCCTACAGCTGTCACTAACCAGAGGCATACAACTTCCATTGTCACTACTCAGCGAAACATTTAATGGGGCTGTTATATCCACTTACACTATGAAAGAACACACCATCTACAATGGATATCCGCCTGAGGAAAAAAAATTGGATCAAATCAAGCCCACCATTTCAGTGTCACACGGTTTTTCCTCACTCCCTACAATGTTTTGTAAAGTAGCCCCCAACTGACAGGAAAGGTTGTTTATGAAGTTGCTTCTGTTTTGTTAGCATCCCTTATTCAAGATGGTCCCAACGCTGGTGGTTACATCTGCCTAGACCTTCCCAGTCAGTTCGACCGGGAAAACCATCCCTGGAGGCAGCAGTGTAGGTTTTTTAACTCTCACTCCCTACCCCAATAACATTCTGACTGTGGCAAGTGAAACTTGATCGCACTTGATGACAATTAGTGTAGTTGTTGGAAGTTTGTTAACAACATTTTGGTTCAACCAGTTTCAATTGATTTGTGGCCTGTAAAGGCGGTGAAAGGCCTCACTCCCTACTCTCTCACTCCCTTCAATATCCAGCCAATAGCCCCTTAAATTGTAAGGAGTGAGATCTGCTTGTAGCAATAGAGATTTTGGCTAGGAAACCTTAGTATTTGCTGTAGCTAAAATTAAGCTAATTTGTGCTGTTCCACTCACCTAAATTGAAAGGCTTGAGCGGCGATTCCCATGTAGGTTGCAGGCTCAAGAGGGGGAAAAAATAGAACCTACATACCTTACTCCCTACACATGTTTTTTTTTTTCTTCAAAATGGCGTATCAGCAGTACGGCTCAAGATTATGTGTGCCACACTTGGGTAATATGCCGAGAGAACCGCAGTGATTGATTAGGAACAAGAAAATTCACCAAGTTTCAAATTTTTTGGAAAAGTCGATATCCAAATGTGACCGAAATTTTGAAATGACCCATATATTCAAATTTATTTTTACGTTTACGTTTTAAATGAATTCCGCAAATAACTTAACATTTTGATGGATAGTTTTGGTTGGGTTTCGTTTAGATAGAGTGGAGTTATGGTAAAATTGAGATTTACCGGTAAATTTTAGAAACACATAGTACTTGGCACTCGAATCATTGGTGGTGGGTGCAACAAGTAATTAGTCTTTGGACATCGCGATGGGGACGTGGAACAGGATGTTGTGGCGGGTTAGGTAACTTTGTGTATCCAAGTTGACCTTTGATGAAAGTGATGAGACACTGAAATGCTTGCGGTAGAACACGACTTTTGCTACAGCACGAATGTGTGCTCACTTCGGTGAAATATGAACCAGGATAAAAGTCTGGTCACTGAATGTAACCGATGCCAGCTGTGTGACCACTTACTTCGCAAGATTAACTGACTTCTTAGCTTCTGAAGCAACCAGGAACCCCGTCAAAAGATGACGAGTTCTAACGCGGTTGTCTCCTCGGTTCAGTGACGTCTCGAGTCCGCTCATCCAAAGTTGACGCCAGATGGCACGCGATTGCGTCTCGACGGGCGTTACCGGGGACGTTACAGACTCCGGAAAGCGTGATTCACGTTTTACTCGCCAAGGGGCGCTATTATGATCCGGTCGCTCGATTATTCGAAAAAAAAACTCCTCCCCTGACCCCTGAATGATCCGATCGAAGGGTCTTATTGAATAAACACTCCAACGGCCATTGTGTCTGCGAGGAAACAATTGAACACAAGGCTCCTTCGTTTTATTTTTATTTATATAGCTATGTATTTTTTTAATAGTAATTTTTCTATTGCAACTGTAATTTCCACATTTTTCAATGAATTTAGCTCTAATTTTGAGGGATTATGTGAATAAGGTCTCTTGAGGTCCCATATGAATTTCATCTCAATATAGTCAGCGGTACCCTCTGCGCATGCGTTAACTTGAAATTCTTGAAACAAGTATAACTTTCACAATTTTAATTCAATTTTACAGCTTTCGTTAAAAACACTTTCCACAGCGTTTTTGAATGTCCATTTTAATACAGTTTCTGAAACTTTTTTAATCATTCACAGCACTTTGACGAGAAAAAGTAGCATCAGTGTCAGATGAAATGCAGTCGAAAAGGTCATTCACACTTCCGAAGATGAGTAGGCATTTTAGAAGTCTGATTTCCATTAAGTTGTGCGTTTTCTGGGTTCAAGAGAGTACTGGACGTTAGGAAAGTCATATGAAGCCTCGCACCAGAGGGTTCTCATAATACCTTATATGCATGTTCTCGATTTTTCCCATATTCTCCATTTCTGGTTGCAAGCAAACTTCCAATTTATAGTAATTTATTTCTTTCTATAAAATGTCAAACCTCTATAAATCAATCAATTCATGTAGTAACCTACTTATTCTATTTATATTAAACATGCTTGATGAGGCATACCGATTGGAATTGTGTGCGCACGGCTGCTATTCGCTCAGAATCAACAAGAAAGACACGACAGCGATTGAGCAACGCGGAATGCAAATCAAGAGGCTTTAAAAGGAATAAGGTCGACTAGGACGGGATAGATACAACTCGGCTCGACTACGCCAGTAAACCGTCCGGACAATCCTGAGACATTCATCCAGGAACTTTTGACCTTTTCCAATTATAAACTTAAAAAATATACAAGCTGGATAATGAAGATATGTTGAAATCCCAAATAAACATCTACCTGAATACACAGAAATACCAGCTGTGGTACATCATTGCGTAGCCTAACCGTTAACTTTATAGGACGTGGTATGTGGTTAGTCTTTAACCTTAAAGCTAGTTAAGTAGGTGAGTTTGGTTTCGTATATTCTTGAAGATAAAATTATAAATCTAATATAAAAAGACTGTCAAGATGGGTGTGGCTCACACTTAATCGTCTAGGTAACATGAACGTACAGGTCATTGAAAGATGACAATACAAGCTTGTTACAGCTATTCACGGGACAGAGATGCCGCGGGGCGGGTTCCCTCAGATATCAACTCCTTCAGAAGGGGGTCGAAATGTATTGCGGGTCTGCTGTGCCAATTCTACGGCGGTTAAAATATTAATAGACCAATCATCCTTAACAACTGCATTAATTTCAACGTGAACGGGCAGTAGAACCTGATAAAATTATCCATGGTAGGTTTTATTTTTGCGCAAGCACAAAGTGAAATTTTGCTTCTGAGCGATGAAAGTCGTAGGGAACCATCTACACTTCAACACTCACATTATCTGAAAATTTCATCAATATTGGATGAAAATTGTGGGAATTAGAGTTGTTATAAGGGTTTCACGTTCGCACTTGCGCAGTAGCTACTAATGACACTATCGCTTTGAAGTTGATATGAGATAATCAGATAGTATCTCCCCCATTGCTCTGAAACTTAGAGTGCTACCGGAGACCTCTCAGGTTGCTGTACAATCATCCGTTCGTTCACCAATTAAAAAATCGGTCAGGTAGACGGTCAGGCTGAAGGCTAAAAAGTCAACGAAAGATCTAAGTTAGACCGAGTGGCTGGCGGTCGCCTAAGTATTTATTTAATTTCGTTACATTCCGTTTGGCTTTTCACTTGTGTTTTCGAGTATATGTAGGAAGCAGAGTACTCGTATATCATCGTAGAAGGGGTAATCTAATATGAAAATAGGAAACCGTAGTGTAATAATTTGCATATTGTTCGAATTTTTGCATATCTTGAAACGTAAACCAAGAATGTTTGAGGGGGTTAACAAATTTTTTTCATGGTCGATTACAAAGGTTCATTATAGATTATCATAAACCGAAATAATTTGTTTTGACATACGCATCGTAACGGGGCTATTTTGAATGTCAATTTGACCAATGGGTTAAAATTGGTTGATGATTGATCGGCTTGATAGTGAAATCTACGCTTGGTCTTTTCCCTAACAGCACTTTTCCCTAAGAGGGCGAACTTTTGTGACAGACTTTCAGATACATAAAGGTTGAAATTGCCCACAGTTGCTTTAGTATAGCTCATTTGCAGTTATGTGAAAATTATTAATTATCATCAAATACAATACATTCATCTATATTAAGTGGTTGTGTCATTGTAAACTCCACTAAACATCTCCCAGTAACGACAGCTCTGAGACGAAAACTGTTTCTAAATGTCCGAATTTCTCTCGAAAATTAAACTTCACAAAATGAAAATGAGGAAAAAGGATTTAAACTACGTGTAGGCAGTTGTCTTATCAGAAAAATAGTTTGTGTAGTTATTTCCAGCTTTTACGAACTTTTTGTGGAAATGAGAACATTGAGCATGAACGAAAAGAAGTACTTCAATCCTATTATTTACATAGTTACCTACATATTTAGTGTTTCTTAGTAGTTTTCGGAGAAGAATGGATTTGTATGTCTCGTTAGCAGGGTTTAAGTCAGGAAGGACATACAAAAGACAGCGAGCCAATAATTGTTTGTTTATGGAAAGGTGTTGAAAACAGAGTCCGATAAAGCAATAGGCCAACACTCGTTTCCACGGAAGAAGGAACAGTAAATGAGAAAGTAAGTAGAGAGCTACTAAATTGATTTCAAGTTTACCAAAGGTAGCGGAATCTTTGTTTTCATTTTCGGGAGAACCTTTAAGATATATGAAACTATTTATTTTTCAGAAATCAAAATTTCCATGATGAACACCTTTGTTTCGTGTCTGTAGGAAGCACTGTTGTACATTTTTCAACAGTTTTTGATAAAATTTACGGAATCTGATTAGGATTACTCAGAAATCGATACATACACAATACCTACCTCTGCGCATGCTCAAAAGTAAAATCCGTCAACCATAAGTACATAACTTTCTAATCTTCCGATCTTGTTCGAATTGGCTCGGTAGTTGGAGAACGCTGATTTAATCAATAATTCCAATTTAAACGCAATCGTACCGTTATTCTATCCGCTTTACAATTAGCGTGACAGGCCCGAAATAGATGTGCGTTGATGTCTGCGGGAACGCGATCCGCAGAACGTATGATATGATTCGCAAATTGTAGCAACAATCTCAGCTTCTGCAGCTATCAAGATTATTTGAAATATTTCAATGATTCATTCTACATTCCTTTGGCCTGCACGAAAAAGCTTCCTACCACACACAACTTGGCAGACTTTTTTTTATCGACGCCTTGTAACAGCTTTTTTCTCAAAAATTCGTCAAAGCCCGTAAAATCTGTACAATGTCGAATCGATCGCGATCATAAAAGCGTTTTTTCTTCACGTAGAAAGAGGATATTGTTGACGGGTACGGCACATCCGCCCACGGGCCAATAAAAAGGTGTAAGCCTCGAGGTCCCTCAATAATAAACTGAAATAAAAATAAAAATTATGGCATGTGGTAAAGGTATGGACAGGGAGGGAGGTTGCTCCGCGGAGACAGCCTTGAACTGAGAGTTTTAACCCTTTCCGTCCAAGGTTGCCAGGCTAAGACTAAAATAAAACAAATAGAATTTAGAAAAACGCTGCAAATTCTCTCACTGGGGTTTATTAATCAATTGGCTTGCGTTCATGATTTGAATTTCTACTAAGCTTTGGAGTGTGCGGTGTTTCACAGGTGATAGAGCGATTATTGAATTTCAGGAGGCACACGCAATTTCAACTGATCAGTCCAAATAGGTATTTTGGTTGAGAACAGATTTACGTGCTCTATGCATATCTCCTGAAATTCAATATCGGTGTATCGGCTATCAAGCCTTTTAGGAGTTCACTCCAGTATCCACGATCACTACATCACTAGGTTACTGCAATCAAAACAAAAACAATAATAATCCAAAATAACGCAAATGTTGGCACCATAAATCGCGAATGGTTTGAGCTACGGACCTGGGGAAGGGCTTATTCGATTCCTCATGAAAAGTTCTCAAAAAAAAGTCAAAATTTAGGCCGCCTTGACTTTTTTTTTTTTTTTTTTAGGTTTTTAGGGATTTTAGAAAACTTTGACAACCCCTAAAGGGCACTTTAAATTAAGTGAGAGCGCTGGCTAAAGAACTGGGGCGTTGTCGGATCAATATTGATTTTTCCTGAAAATTTCAGCTTTTTTGCTTCAGCCATTTGGGAGAAATCGTGCGTACGGCGTACGGCGGACGGACGGAAAATTTGTATTGCAGATTTGGATTCTACACCCTTTGAAACGTAAACCATGAAATTTTCGGGGGGGGGGGGTTACAATTTTTTTTCAAGCGCGATTACAATGGTTTATTATTTAATAATAAACCAACAAATAAAATTAAGTGATTGTGTATCATTTTACAACCATTTCTGCCCCCCATTTATAAATGATACTCGTAACTGAAGAACACGTGGTCTCTGATAACGTTAATATTGTCATCAAACTTTATTCTGTTTGAAAATCCGGACAATTTTAAATTAAACAGCCTGTGCTATATCGGTGGGAGTTGATCGAAGGTTTTCAGTTCGAACGTTCCCCTTAGAGCGAGTTAGGGGAAATATTTGGACACCACTGTGGAATGTTAGTTTTCTCTCTCAAACCCTTATTTCAGAATACTCTGTTCACAATTGTTTTCTATTTCCAGGCTAATCAAAATATTAGTGCGGTTAACGAAATTTCCTTCGAAATCACGATTGGCATCTAGATATCAACAGAATCGGTATTCCGCTGGTCTCAAAATTCGTCGGAATCTTGAAGTTATGTGTTTACATTTCGTTCACAATGTTAAAAATGTTGGTCAGTCCGTTTGTTTGTATTTCTTTCTAATCATCTTTCCAAGTGATAATCAGAAATCCGATCCGGGAGTTGAAATCAAATCAAAATATGTTCGTACTTGTATCTTCAATTTGAAGACATTCGCCTCAGCCTGATTTGATTTCATTTTCGGGAGATGCGATTTTTTCTCTGAAATCAAAATTTCCGCTTGCAATTAACGTTTTAGACTTGTACAATGTTCGTTTCAGTCTTCGTCTTAAAAGTAGATGGTGACTTATGAATTTCATTGCTCAAAGGCCAAAAGTCTCTACTTTTCAGATTTTAGTGGTCCGATCGCGCATAAATATGGAGAGTAGCAACTTCAAATACTTTAAGTGGTGGATGGTGACAAGCCAAGTAGCACGGTTCACGATTTTGTTGTCCACAACGCCATCTCCCAACCTTCAATTTAATTGAGGAGAAAAAGCGGAAAAATTATTTTTCTTGTATTTTAATTTTTTCTCGATAAATTGTCCACTTGTGTTTTCTAGTGTACCTAGGAAATGTGGTCTTTGTTTATATGGTCCAGGTTATATCCCGCCAGGTCTTTTTGGCTATCCAATTCTGGTAGTCCGGTGATCAGGAGGGTTGTTCAACATAGAAATAATAATTCCTTTGTGTAATAAGTTGCCGTAATTTTTCAACTGATGTATATAGTAATACTTGTGTGGGCTATCACAAAATTTTTAAAAGTTCAAAACACCAATGAAACGGATACGTTGCTGTTTTTGTCACTAAAATGTTGATTCATCAAGTTAACGGAGGAAAAAGTCTGTGAGGAAGTGCAGAACACTCTTCAAGTTTTTCTAGCTTTTGGGTTCGTAGGCGCAGAAGAGCAGAAACTGTGTGCCTCCAATCTCTAAGGACAGCATGGCCAAATGAACCCGGACCCACCCACCATGACGTTTACTGGAGCTACTTCCTCGGCACAAACCTGGTCTTTGAATGTAGTGGACATGCACCATTCAACCTACGAATAGGATACGTCAAAATGGAACAAACGGATCACCCATTCACATTGCGCAGATCCATCGCGCAATGGACATCATCATCGATGATGTGATTTGGGACCTCGTTTGATAATTTCAAATCAATAAAATTTATACTGCTTTGAGATGCACAAAGTAAATATGTAGGTATATGTTACCAGCCGAGTTATTAATCCATTTAAAATCTTTTCACGCTTGGTTATTATCGTGCCAATAAAAGGAACTCCGGTTTCATAAAGGTACAACAACTGTCGGAATTAAAATGGCAATCCCACCAATTACTTACGATCAACTTACATGGCCTCATCCGGGGGCAAATGACCTAACTGGATTTCCTGGCCTTTGGCTTCCATACAGCTCCGGGTTATTTGAAAAAATCACCCATCAAAACAGCGCATTAGGAAGATGAAATACTCAGCAAACCAACACAACCTCACAGGCGGTAGAGGTTCGCTAACCAGCTTTCGGGTCTGCAGGCTACACCGGATTAAGCGAAATCATCCCGCAGATGTGGCATTCGTACACGATAGAGGCGATGATAAATTGGGATGTGAGAAATGAGGAATTCACCTCACATTTATAACTCGAAGCTGTTGATTCAACCAGAACCTAGTAATGATATTTTAATTGTATTCATTCCCTGATTTCACTGGTATACACATGATTGGAATCGTCATCGAAAACGCTGCCAGTTCTAACAAACAGTTTCATTTTTTATTTTTCCTGTCGACTTAAGCTAGACAAGGCTAATGAAATTAAATTGACTTAATTTATTAATCAACAAAGCTTGGTGGATTGAGTCTGATGAACGCTGTATTAAGTGTTAGTATCCAGGAATCGTTTCGAATTCAAAAACGCTGCAAATTCTTTCACTGCGGTTTATTATTCAATTGGCATGCGTTCATGATTTGAATTTACACTAAGCTTTGGAGTGTGCGTGTTTCACAGGTGATAGAGCGATTATTGAATTTCAGGAGATATGCATAGACCACGTAAATCGGTTCTCAACCAAAACACCTATTTGGATTGATCAGTTGATGATATTTGTGTGAATCATCTACATCAGCCTACCTTTGGCTACATCGTCTAAATTTGGGTTTGGGGAAGTTTTAACGCAATACGAGCGCTAAAGGACTCGATTGTACTATGTTTTATGTGTACCTACTTATTTCTAATTTTTTTTTTCTAATACATGTGTTCACATTTTAATTGCATATTTTAGCAAATGTTTTTTCACATATATGTGCATATTTGTTTGTTTTTATTGCGTATAATTCTCAGCCCTAGTAATGAAGAAAGTAGCTGGCAAAATTGGAAAATTAACATTATCCATAATCTTTTGGTTTATTATTCAATAATAAACCATTGTAATCAATCGCTCTCGAAAAAAAAATTCTAACCCCCCCTGAAAGTTTCATGGTTTACGTCAAAGGGTGTGGAATCCGAATCTGCAATAAAAATGCTGCAAATTGTTTCACTGGGGTTTATCATTCAATATGCTTGCGTTCATGATTTGAATTTATACTAAGCTTTGGAGTGTGCGCGTTTCACAGGATAGAGCGATTGTTGAATTTCAGGAGGCACACAAATATGATCAACTGATCAATCCAAATAGGTATTTAGGTTGAGAACAGATTTACGTGCTCCATGCATTTATCCTGAAATTCAATAATCGCTCTATCCTGTGAAACGGGCACACTCCAAAGCTTAGTATAAATTCAAATTATGAACGCAAGCCAATTGAATAATAAACCCCAGTGAAAGAATTTGCAGCTTTTTTATTGCAGATTCGGATTCTACACCCTTTGACGTAAACCATGAAACTTTCAGGGGGGTTAGAATTTTTTTTTTCAAGAGCGATTACAATGGTTTATTATTGAATAATAAACCAAAAGATTATGGATAATGTTAATTTTCAAATTTTGCCAGCTACTTTCTTCATTACTAGGGCTGTGAATTATACGCAATAAAAACAAACAAATATGCACATATATGTGAAGAAACATTTGCTAAAATATGCAATTAAAATGTGAACACATGTATTAAAAAAAAAATTAGAAATAGGTAGGTACACATAAAACATAGAAGGTATATAAAGTGCAGACGAAACCGCAATGCATAATATGCTGTATATTATACAGCTTGGTTAAAAACAGAAATTAAAGTGGAAAAAGAGAATGTTAAGTTTTATAGAAAAGTAATAGCAATAATTTTATTATAAACAGGGTGATTCCCTCGTAGTGTACGACATTGTTTTGGGGGGAAACTAGACCGAAAATGGAGAAAAACGCCGCCAACCGCACTGTTTTATTTCGTTCTATCGTTCCGGAGATATGATTTTTCAAAGATTTTTTCGAGGAAACCACGTTTTTTTTTCATAAAAGCTGTGTTATGTGCACTTAGCTCCGAAGTTTTTCAATTTTTTAGTGCATTTTCGGATTCAACATTAAATTTCCAATAGGATGGTACTACAGGTTACCATAAAAGTCACTAACTTTGCATTTAACCAGCTTTCGAACGATATAGTCACATTTATGATTTTGGTCCAATTTCGTAGAGAAATGTGTAAAGTCTTTGACAAGATTGTCAGCGGCACTTTTTGTTGGAAATTGGTTGTGGAAAGAGGTGGGTGAAGTACTGCGCACCTTATCTGATACACCCTGTATTATATGGACTGTGTAGGCGTGAGTATTTCACAGATTAAGAAGTTTTCAATTTGATTCGAAATGAACTTACAGGACTGTGGTGTTGCTGGGCACGTCAGGGACGGTCTGGAGCTGGAGGTGCATGCAGCGGACGGTCGTCTTGAAGCACATGCATCTCGGGGGGCAGGGCGGGTCCTCCGCCGCCGCCCCGAACACGCCGAGCGCGAACACGATCACCGCGAGCATCATCTTCCAACGAACGTCAGTCGAACGTTTCGCGGCAGAGCTGGGACCAGAACTGAGAGCCGGGCCGAAGATCGCGCCGCGTTCTCTTCTCCTACTCGAGCCCCCGTCGGGCCAACACCCCCACCTTACGGATGTTTTTTGGCTCCCTTTTGTTGACTTGAAAGCCCTCGCAATCGGCTTCGCCAGCTGTTGTTAGAAACGGGTATTCAACTCTGCCGGAATCGCATATACTTCACTATTTCAGGGGTGCCTACATGGAGGGGAGGGGGGGGGGCTATGACGCAGACTGCGTCATTGGTGTTCTTGGGATATTCTTGGGTCCAACAAATTTTTAGGGGTGTCAAGTGGGTTGAAACAGTGTTTTACTTCACGACATTCAAAAATGTATTACCTAGGTAAAAGTCTAGAATAGGTAACACATCTCTTATCAGACCGTCGCCGTATTGAAGAACCAGATGTTAGTGCATATTAAAAAATTTTGTTCTCCTAAATTTATGATTTTTTTATCATACAATCTAGATGTTAATAGTATAGTGATGTACAAGCACGCATGATTTTCGTTAGTTTCAAAATTCAGGTTTTAAAATTTTATAGGTAACGAGAATGAGCTTTGTAAACCAAATAACGATAGAATTACGTTAACGATGAGAAGGTAAGAACTAAATCACTCGCGATGAAGTTGTGGAAACCCATTTCAAAAAATTAAAACAGAATTTAAAGAAAAAAAAAATTGTCTATTTCCACCAAATACTGAGTTACAAAGTTAAATCGATTTCGACTGTTAGGTCATCATCAGTAACAAAATTTAAATTAGTTACTGATGATGAACAAAAGTTATATTTTGTTACTGATGATGACCTAACAGTCGAAATCGATTTAACTTTGTAACTCAGTATTTGGTGGAAATAGACAATTTTTTTCTTTAAATTCTGTTTTAATTTTTTTTTTTTATGAGAAGGTAAGGTTGAATGAGACAGATATCTGATTTCAGTTTTTCCTGACTTTGTGCTAGAACAAGTATCACATTTTAATATTGGTATTTATTTAGTATTAAATACTAAACTTGAAAAAAAAATTGTTTCAAACATCCATGACGGCTTTTGTGTAGCCACCACAATGAAGTTTAAAATTGCCACGACAATGAGAAATCAACATCAACCTTCTACAATTAGGAGTCTAATGGACACTTATAGAAATTGAAACTTGCATTAAATAGAGTTTTTACATCTCTACCCCAAAATGAATGCTAAACAAATCAATAAGATTGATTAAGAGTGTTTCGAGATCCCATAACAATGAGAAGTATGAAACGTACATGCCTGTTTTAGAAACGGCTAACTTCATTTCCGAGCCCCAACTGTACAGAAATGGCGGAAGGATGGTGTTTCCTCAAAGGGCAGGGTTACCAACGCTGAAAAAAACTTTGAATAGCGGAAAAATGCCCTCATTTGAGAGAGCTACGATGATTTTCTTCAAACCCATGACAATGAGACAGAAGGTTTGGGACAAACTTTGAGCACTTGATTCGTACAGTCCATCCTAAGCTCATTAAGGGTTAACATCCAGTAACTAATTCTAAAAAAATACTAGTTGAAATATTTCCGGTAAAACGTACTTTGAGCGGATATATTTACGGTTTAAGTTCAAATTCTGACTCACGGACAGACCATGACAATGAGATTAGAGGTACATTTCGATCAATTACCGGCATGTACAATTAAGAGTAGCCGAACTTTACACCTACGCTCAAGAGAGCGGAACGCTCGAGTCTCGAATCGAAAGTGTGTGTGTAAATGTCAATTCTGCGTGGAGTTAGGAACGGAGCTAGCGCGTGGGGGCGGCTGCCGGTTTTGAGCGCGCTTCAACTGACCCTCAAGATTGTCAGCGTGAATCACGGTAGGAGTGCGGTCGTAACGTGGATCGCGAATCTTTTAGCCCCCTTCACACCTACGCTCAAGAGTCGATGACTGAGCGGTACACTCAGTACAGAGACCTGCAGGTTTCTGGAATGATTGCTGACAGTAAAGAAGCTGATATGCCAGTGTTGAATTTGAGGTCTTCATAAGGACGCCAAGTTGCCGAAAACCTTAATTAGACGTTGTTCTGCAGGAACACTAGCTCTTATGGATGATCGTCCTTTTGATGGGATTTCTTTTTGTCGTTTGTTGTTATGAATGTAGGTTAAGGAAATGAGTAAAAGTTAATTTTTGAAGCACCCCGAAAAACCCCTTACAGAGTAGGTTTGAAAGGGATTAAACAGAGATAATTTTTGAGCAATTTTGATGAAAAATCGCGAAAATAACCATGAAGGAAGCGTTTTATCGAAAAACGGACTTCAGATTCGTGTTCAGCACCCCGAAAAACCCCTTAGAGAGTAGGTTTGAAAGGGTTAAACAGAGATAATTTTTGAGCAATTTTGATGAAAAATCGCGAAAATAACCATGAAGGAAGCGTTTTATCGAAAAACGGACTTCAGATTCGTGTTCAGCACCCCGAAAAACCCTTCAGAGAGTAGGTTTGAAAAGGGATTAAACAGAGATAATTTTGAGCAATTTTGATGAAAAATCGCGAAAATAACCATGAAGGAAGCGTTTTATCGAAAAACGGACTTCGAATTCGTGTTCAGCACCCCGAAAAACCCCTTAGAGAGTAGGTTTGAAAGGGATTAAACAGAGATAATTTTTGAGCAATTTTGATGAAAAATCGCGAAAATAACCATGAAGGAAGCGTTTTATCGAAAAACGGACTTCGAATTCGTGTTCAGCACCCCGAAAAACCCCTTAGAGAGTAGGTTTGAAAGGGATTAAACAGAGATAATTTTTGAGCAATTTTGATGAAAAATCGCGAAAATAACCATGAAGGAAGCGTTTTATCGAAAAACGGACTTCGAATTCGTGTTCAGCACCCCGAAAAACCCCTTAGAGAGTAGGTTTGAAAGGGATTAAACAGAGATAATTTTTGAGCAATTTTGATGAAAAATCGCGAAAATAACCATGAAGGAAGCGTTTTATCGAAAAACGGACTTCGAATTCGTGTTCAGCACCCCGAAAAACCCCTTAGAGAGTAGGTTTGAAAGGGATTAAACAGAGATAATTTTTGAGCAATTTTGATGAAAAATCGCGAAAATAACCATGAAGGAAGCGTTTTATCGAAAAACGGACTTCGAATTCGTGTTCAGCACCCCGAAAAACCCCTTAGAGAGTAGGTTTGAAAGGGATTAAACAGAGATAATTTTTGAGCAATTTTGATGAAAAATCGCGAAAATAACCATGAAGGAAGCGTTTTATCGAAAAACGGACTTCGAATTCGTGTTCAGCACCCCGAAAAACCCCTTAGAGAGTAGGTTTGAAAGGGATTAAACAGAGATAATTTTTGAGCAATTTTGATGAAAAATCGCGAAAATAACCATGAAGGAAGCGTTTTATCGAAAAACGGACTTCGAATTCGTGTTCAGCACCCCGAAAAACCCCTTAGAGAGTAGGTTTGAAAGGGATTAAACAGAGATAATTTTTGAGCAATTTTGATGAAAAATCGCGAAAATAACCATGAAGGAAGCGTTTTATCGAAAAACGGACTTCGAATTCGTGTTCAGCACCCCGAAAAACCCCTTAGAGAGTAGGTTTGAAAGGGATTAAACAGAGATAATTTTTGAGCAATTTTGATGAAAAATCGCGAAAATAACCATGAAGGAAGCGTTTTATCGAAAAACGGACTTCGAATTCGTGTTCAGCACCCCGAAAAACCCCTTAGAGAGTAGGTTTGAAAGGGATTAAACAGAGATAATTTTTGAGCAATTTTGATGAAAAATCGCGAAAATAACCATGAAGGAAGCGTTTTATCGAAAAACGGACTTCGAATTCGTGTTCAGCACCCCGAAAAACCCCTTAGAGAGTAGGTTTGAAAGGGATTAAACAGAGATAATTTTTGAGCAATTTTGATGAAAAATCGCGAAAATAACCATGAAGGAAGCGTTTTATCGAAAAACGGACTTCGAATTCGTGTTCAGCACCCCGAAAAACCCCTTAGAGAGTAGGTTTGAAAGGGATTAAACAAAGATAATTTTTGAGCAATTTTGATGAAAAATCGCGAAAATAACCATGAAGGAAGCGTTTTATCGAAAAACGGACTTCGAATTCGTGTTCAGCACCCCGAAAAACCCCTTAGAGAGTAGGTTTGAAAGGGATTAAACAGAGATAATTTTTGAGCAATTTTGATGAAAAATCGCGAAAATAACCATGAAGGAAGCGTTTTATCGAAAAACGGACTTCGAATTCGTGTTCAGCACCCCGAAAAACCCCTTAGAGAGTAGGTTTGAAAGGGATTAAACAGAGATAATTTTTGAGCAATTTTGATGAAAAATCGCGAAAATAACCATGAAGGAAGCGTTTTATCGAAAAACGGACTTCGAATTCGTGTTCAGCACCCCGAAAAACCCCTTAGAGAGTAGGTTTGAAAGGGATTAAACAGAGATAATTTTTGAGCAATTTTGATGAAAAATCGCGAAAATAACCATGAAGGAAGCGTTTTATCGAAAAACGGACTTCGAATTCGTGTTCAGCACCCCGAAAAAACCCCTTCTCGAGTAGGTTTGAAAGGGATTAAACAAAGATGATTTTTGAGCAATTTTGATGAAAAATCGCGAAAATAACCATGAAGGAAGCGTTTTATCGATAAAACGGACTTCAGATTCGTGTTCAGCACCCCGAAAAACCCCTTAGAGAGTAGGTTTGAAAGCGATTAAACAGAGATAATTTTTGAGCAATTTTGATGAAAAAACGAGAAAATAACCATGAAGGAAGCGTTTTATCGATAAAACGGACTTCAGATTCGTGTTCAGCACCCTGAAAAACCC